>CM062376.1:13036300-14236300 GCA_031216125.1 Dalbergia cochinchinensis
ACACTTAGAGTGTGTAGCTCCCCTCAAAATGATACGACTGGTGCTCCAGGTCATAGTGCACCTCCCAGGTGGGGGTATCAACAAACAACATGAAAGTCTCCATCTGAAGACGTGGCGAAAAGAAAAGATAGAAGGGGTGAGAATCTCGCTAAAGAATCTCAGTAAGGCAACCTCCTATCTAGGTGTCATCATCTACGTCCTCAGGAACCTTGAGTTTCTTTGAAAAGGTGAGTCTTAATTATTCAAGGTCCGTTCCTTTTAGGATGAGTCTTAATGTCATGGATGTAACATATAAAACATGAATGCATGACGATGCAATAGGCAGAATCAATTAAACATTTATAGAGCTATCAACATCATACAAGTGGCATAAAGTGGCATATACTTCTTATGTAAAAGCATTTCTCTTTCTATAACTGTGTGACATTCAAAGCATCGTACTGTAACATAGGGATCACCCTAAAAAGATAATCGAACTGGGGGAGCTCAGCCGAACCGGTGTCACCCAAAATGTGTCACATCTCTAGGTTATGAGCTCATACCTTAACTAGTTATCACTAGTTCTTACTTATCATCTGATAAGCGAAATCTCAATAATAATAATAATCATAACAGAACACATCGCACCAGCATCAAGTACAAGGCGAATATTGTCCCCTTCAGGGCGTTACATATTGCCGTCCCCTTCAAGGATTTGTTTCTAGGGCGTTATGTATCGCCATCCCCCAGAACGCATTCTCACAATACTATGTCACATTCAAAACTCATATCTTTTTGAAAACTTTCTAAGTTCCTCAAATTTGTCAAAAATTCGGCAGCATAACCACGGTACACCGAATTTCTTCCAAATTTGCTTTATGCCACATTCATGTATATATACATAATCATAAGCATCACGGTCATCATAAATTTCCATAACAAAATCATGCACCCACATGAAGTACTTCATTATGCTCTTAAACCTAGGGTGTCTTATGCTTTGACCCTTACGGGTCTTAAACTTGAGATATAATTATTCTAACGTCCACTATTAATCTTTTATGCACTTATGGGTTCACAACTAATCTCCTCACTAATTTTTATGACTAGGAGCAAAACCAAACAGCCCCATACAGATCTGCCATTTTCTAAAACTTACGATTACGGGGTTTTAGAAATTACGTTTTTGACCCTTTCTACGTTTCGTCTTCGCCTAAGTCACTATAAATTAAATCTAAACCAATTATGAGGTATTCCTATGCCTTTAAACTAATTATAAACCATTTTTACTACATTATAAGGTTGCTGGACAGAATTAGAAAATCAAATAATCTAAGTGTTCTAGAATTGCACTTTTACAGTTTTCTAATTACTAGTTTCTCTATAGGCGCTAAAAATCAATCCTACATCAAATCTTACCAAGTTTTTCATGATTAATCAATCCTAAACTAAATGTTATCCCATTAAAACAGTTTTGGCAGTGGCTAAAAATAAATGGGTCAAAACTATGCTAAAACTCAATTTTATGGTTTCTCTATAAGGCTAGTTTCTTTCCTAACATACATAGAAAGGCTCCTACCTCAACACATATAATTTTTACACATTCTAACATGTCAAAACATCATCATACAGCAGTGACCACACCATGGCAGAATCGAAAAGCATAGGTTCCAAGGAACACGTAATCTCATATTTTCAAGACATATAAATTGCTAATTTCTCTTGGAATCGTTTTAGGACTTCTCAAACTCTTCGAAAACAATTTTATTTCATGAAAGGAACTAAGAATGGCCGTAGGGCAGTAGCTAGCTTAAAACATTCCTAGAAGAGGTTTAATTCATAAGTCTCATTGGTAATAATTTTATAAAACTCTTGGAATCTAAGGAAAATCTTAAAACATAGATTGTCAGCTCTTGTGACTAGATAAAACTCACACCAAGTTCATCATCATCACATGGACGAAATATGCATCCATGAGGATGTCTGCATAGCCACCTTTAACTTGAGATAAAAGGGCAAGTCTTTGAGCTTTAGGTTCTTTAAGTGATGACAAAACATAAACGTGTTGTGCATTTCATTTTATTTTTCATTATAAAGTAAAGTGAGAGCTTCAAAGTAAATATGAGATGCAAAAACTTGAAACATAAACATGAGGTGCTACGAATATAAACATGCAAGACTTGAAAATAAATATACAAAACTTGAAAGTAAATATGTAAGACTTGAAAATAAATATGCAAGACTTGAAAGTAAATATGCAAGCTCATTTTATCTTTTAGGATTTAAGTGATGACTTGAAGTATAAATATGAATGCAAGTCAAATTCTTTATTTTAGTGCTCTAGACTCCACAACAATGGACTTTAAAGCCGAAATAGGTGAGCTTCGAGATTAATTATTAGGTGATATGAGAATGCAACTCTTGTTTTAATCTTTATGTTTTAGGGGATTAGCTCAAAAATAAATATGAATGCAAGTTCATTTTACATTCTTCACTAGAGCTCTTGCAAGACTTTAAAGGAACTTAAACCTCAACCCAAACTTATCATAGCAAGATAAAGTGAACTTTAGAATTCTTTGTACCAAGGTGTCAAAAAAACCTTATGGGTTGAACATCATCATCAAGTTCAAGGAAATAGATCAAGAGATCAAAATAACTAACAACCAACATTATTCAAAATAAAACCTTGAACACCAAAGGAAAGGAAAACAAGGCCAAAGCCATGAGGAGGAAAAGAACAAAACTTTAAAACTCTAGAGGTCATGATCTTGGTGACACATAAACTCCAACATCATGTGCTCTCATCCTTGAGTCATTTTTATCCAAAAACAAACTTTCAAAACCGAAACCATAGCAAGGAAAAGAGTAGGAGGAACCAAAACCAAAACAAGAAAAGGAAAAGGAAAAGAAACCGAAACTATTGAAAGAAAAGAAAGGAATAACCCAAAATGCGTTGAGGTTAAGACTAAGCTTCAAGCTTTAAAGGTTTCTCAAAGGTAATCATGAGTCCATTATCTTAAAATCTCATCATCAAGCCATGGTTTTCCTTCCAAGATAGGCTATTATGGCCAAAATTAAAAGGAAGAAAAAGGAAGCCAAGAAACCGAAAAAGAAAGAAAGGAGAAGGAATGAAAAACTAAAAGATTCAAGAGAAATCATAAAGCACATAGCTAAATAACAACTTTTAATGAATAAAACACTTAAAATAAAATCCCTACCAAGTGATTTGGAGGTTGAGATGAGAGAAGAAGATGAAGAAGTTGAAAAAGAGGAACTCTTGAACTTGAGAGAAAAGGAAAGCTTTGAGGTGCTCTTGAAAACTCAACTTAGCAAATGAACCAAAAGTGCTTCAAGTTCATCCAAACATGCTATTTATAGAAAAATAAAACATGAGGGGTGAGAGTGGAGAGAAGAATGGCGCCATTTTGGGGAAGGGATGAGGGAGAAAAATATCTCTTTGTTATGTATTTCAAGGTAAGGTGTAGGCATGGGTTTAGGCATAGTGTAGCATGCTTCTTTGAGTGTGTGAATGAACAAATTTGTGATGCAAGGGGGATGAGGTGGTGCCACTTTTTGGGGATCCAAGGGGAGGAAAATCTTTCATTTAATTGTGGTTTAGAGGTGTGTGTAGGTGTAGCTTTGATTAGGCTTAGGATTAGGAACTTGTAAGTAAGTGTGTAAGTGAAAGGATAGGTAATCAAGGCTATTTTAAGGCATGATTAGTGAGCACTTTAGCCTATTAGTAAGGTCAAAATCCTACTCTACCTAGGCTTCTTGGAGTATGAGAGTGAATAGTAAAAACACTATTCAAGATTCTATGCCTTAGAAACTTGAGTTTTTTAAAAGAAAAAGGGATTTTGAGTTTAATCTAAGCAATCTTATGTTCTAATTAATTTTATAACTTATTTTGACTCTAGATTAATTATAAAAATTAATTAATCTTCCATTAGAGCCTAATATTGCTTAGGTTTGCTTAATCACACCATTAAGCTCAAATGGCACTATGCTAGGGGCAAAATCATAATTTTGTACAAAAACTGTCCGAGACCACTGGGACTTAAACAGATACTTTTAAAAACATGAAAACGTCATTTTAAACCTTTGGGGAAAGTCTCAGGCTCAAACGGTACCTTTACCTGCGTAAAACGCTATAGGGATATTTTGGTCATTTTGATCCGAAACTACTAAAAACACAATTTTTGTTTCCGAAATCACTCAAGGACCATCTAATCCCCTTCAAACATTGAGTCGACCCTTCGAGGACTGCTGGGCCGGCTATCCTCGAATTCCGGGCAAAAAATGACCTTAGGGGCATTTTGGTCATTTTCTCTCGGATAGAAAATCGGGGTATTACAGATGATGAGGATCTTGAGTATTGGTTAAAAAACCACCACTTAGTGACCTCTAAAGCTTGAAGGTTTCACTTTTTTAAATGGTTTTAGCAAGGAAAGAATGTGTAGTGTTCTCAAAAGAAATTAAGCGGTGAACTTGAGCCTAGGACTCAAAAGATAATTAATGGGTTGCATCCATATTTACTTTTCAAGTTCTTGCATTACATATTTACTTTTGAGTTTTTCATATCATGTTTATTTTCAATTTATCACTTAAAGTTTGAAGATAAGAAATGAAAGTGCATTTCATATTTATGTTTCTCGTGTAACACGTTTACCTTTAATGCCATCTGAAACATCCCCTGCTGCTTTTATGGATTGATGACTGTCCCCACAAACCAATACGGGTCTTTTCAGCGTGCTTTGTCCTCACTCACATGCTTCCTGGGAAAACTTCCCAGGAGGTCACCCATTCCAAAATTGCTCCAAGTCAAGCACGCTTAACTATGGAGTTCTTTCAGTTTAGGCTACCAAAAAGAAGATGCATCTTGTTGGTATAGGTAGTACAAATTAATTCATATAAGCCCTCCTTAACTGTATAGTCCCATACCTATACAGTCTTAGGATCCCTCTCATTCGGGTGTGTAATCGGTTCATTCATGTACCCCTCCGCTTTCGAAGTCTGCTAGGAGCTGCTCCTTGTCCATGCCTCCTTGCACCGGCGATTGCTCCCTGACTTCGCAATCCCCGGGCGTTACATGCCCACCAGCTTCCGCCTGGTTCGTCCCCAAACCACACCGTACTGGGAGAGGTGCGGGCTCTGATACCATCTGAAACATCCCCTGCTGCTTTATGGATTGATGACTGTCCCCACAAACCAACACGGGTCTTTTCAGCGTGCTTTGTCCTCACTCATACATTTCCTGGGAAAACTTCCCAGGAGGTCACCCATCCCAAAATTGCTCCAAGTCAAGCACGCTTAACTGTGGAGTTCTTTCAGTTTAGGCTACCGAAAAGAAGATGCATCTTGTTGGTATAGGTAGTACAAATTAATTCATATAAGCCCTCCTTAACTGTATAGTCCCATACCTATACAGTCTTAGGATCCCTCTCATTCGGGTGTGTAATCGGTTCATTCATGTACCCCTCTACTTTCGAAGTCTGCCAGGAGCCGCTCCTTGTCCGTGCCTCCTTGCACCGACGATCGCTCCCTGACTTCGTAATCCCCGGGCGTTACACCATCACCTAAGAACTCAAAGATTAAAACAAGAGTTGCACATCACCTAATGATTAATCTCGAAGGTTGCCTATTTCAGCCTTAAAGTCGATTGTTGTGGAGCCTAGAACACTAAAATAAAGAATTGGACTTGCATTTCATGTTTATATTCAAGCTTTGCATCTCATATTTACCTTCCCATTACCATCACTTCATAGTAACAAGATTAAAATAAGGTCTGCATTTGCATGTTTAAGTTTACGCCATCACCTAAATAATCCTAGAGCTCAAGATGTACTCCTCTTAACTCACAAATAAAATTTTGATTCCATGTGCATTTACCTTTATAAATGGGTGTTTCCGTTTAAGGAGTTGGAGATTTTGAAAAAGGCCTTATTGATAATGAATCTTGTTTTTGTGATGTGTAAAAAGTTTTAAAAGATTGTAGGCCCGAAAGGGATTAAATGTGTGTTTGATTTTAAGAAAGATAATGGAATGATGTTAAAAGGCTTTTAGAATGAATGGGTAGTTTTAAGAATATTAAAACTTGAGTTTTTTGTAACATCCTAATTTTTAACCCAATACTCTAGAACATATTTAGGTTAATCATTAGTCTGTTACTTCATAGTTCTCATTTAACTTTGAATTACTTAGCGGAAAATACGGGTAATTTTTTTTTTTTGAAATAAAAGTAAGAGTCACAAGTGATACGATAAGCGGTAAACCATGTATGGTAAACAAATGTCTCACAACATCATAACATAAGGCACAACATGAACATCACTGAATATCATCTTATATATATATAACTTGCCCACTTATAAGTGTGGGACTTAATTTAGTACAAGGAAAATACAAGAAAGGAAATACAACATAAACATAAACATGATCTACTCCCCTACCCGAGTGCACCTAATGGGATAACCTCTAAACAAAAGAAGGTTTATCCCCATCTAAGTGGTGTGTGCTCTAACCGGGTACTCCATCGGTCGATCGTCACCTCCTACTGACGTCCGTCTCGTGAACGAGGCAAGTATCCGGGAAACTGTGCGAGCTCTTCGGGCTTAGAGAGGCGGAACGGGGATCGAGAGTGACCCCCGCGGTGTGGCCGCATCTCCGGTCGTCGAGCAAGTCGGGACTGAGTCACGGTATCCTCACTGTCCTCCCTCATCAATGGTGGAGAGAGGGCAGAGCTCTCGCTATACGGATGAGTAGGCGGGTCCTCGGACGGGTCGGTCTCCGAGAAATAGGTCCGGGGCACGTAATCGGGATAGTCTCGCATGGCTAAGGCGGCGGTGTGCATGCGGAGCACTCTTTCGTCATGCGTACGCGCACGCTCAAAAACCCGCTCGTCGTCGCCATAGGGTGCAGTCGGGGAGAAGCGATGGGTGTGCACGGATGAGCCGGCGGGCGCCCTACGAACATGAAAACCCGCCGTGCACGCCCTCAAAATGGTATGACCCGTGAGCCGGGTCATAGTGCACCTCCCATGTCGGGGTGTCCACGAACACTACGAACGTCGCCATCTGAAGACGTGACGGAAAGAAAAGGATAGAGGGAGTGAGAATCTTGCTAAAGAATCTCAGTAGGGCCTCCTACTACCTAGGTGTCATCATCTACGTCTTCAGGAACCTTGGGTTTATTTATACAAAATGACTGAGCATGTACTAGGTTCATTTTTAAACTTTAAAATATATTTTAGCCAAGGTCCATTCGTTTTAGGATGATCTTAATGTCATAGATGCAACATAATAGAAAATGTATGCATGGCACTACCTAATGCACATACATAAAACATAACATCAAGCATCATCATTCTTGGTGGCATAAAGTGGCAATAGTAACATTCATATGGGACAAAACTTAGTGACATAATCATAATCATGAAACTTCTCTTCCTCATGGGCCACCCTAAAAGACAATCGAACTGAGGGTGCTCGGCCGAACCGGTGTCACCCAGAACGTGTCATACATCTAGGTTATGAGCTCATACCTTAACTAGTCGTCACTAGTTCTTACTTACCACTTAACGATAACCGTATCATAAATCATAAATCCCGACTATCTGAGTACGGGTTAGGGGGCAAAACTCTTAGGGGTGCTCGGCCAAACCGGTGTCACCTAAGAGTGTAAAATGGTACCGATGTCACATGAGTTCTATGGAGGTGCTCGGCCGAACCGGTGTCATCCTAGAACCCATCTTAGTACCTTAATTTTCAAAATCTCTTTAAGTCCCCAAATTTGTTGGAAACTCAAGGCACAACGGTCATTACACCGAGTTTCCTTCCAAATTTGCTTTATGCCACATAAACATATAGTGTCATAAATTCCTCATATGAATAACATCATCATCATTAGCATACTTCATGCATCATCATAAAACATCCAAACGCTTACCCTTACGGTAGCTTATGCTTTGACCCTTACGGGTCTTAATCTTGAGATATAGTTCTCTACATCCGTCGCTCATATCTTTTTGCACCTAAGGGCTCATATTTAATCATCATTCCTAATCCTCATGTTCATACTTAAATCTGAAAAGCATAGGGCAGAATTTCTAACTTGTATTTACGGGGTTCTAGAACTTACGTTTTAGACCCTTTCTCGGTTCTGTTTTTGCCGAAGGCGCTATATATTAGATCTAAATCAATTATGAGGCATTCCTATGCTTAAGGACTAATTATTAATCACATTTATCATGTTGTAAGGGTGCTGGACAGAATCTAGAAAATTAAATGTTCTAAGAGTTCTACATTTGCATTTTTACGGTTTTCTAGTTACTAGTTTCCCTGTAGGTGCTAGAATTCGATTCTAATCCAAATGATACCAAGTTTTTCATGTCTAAACAATCTAAATCTGATTATGTCCCCATTAAAACAGTTTGGATTAGTTCCATAAACAAATGGGTCAAAACTATGATAAATTCTAGCTTTACGGTATTTCTAGTTAGCTAGTTTCTTACCTATCATGCACAGGTTCGCTTCTACATCCTCACATGATATTTTCACACATTCCAACACATCAAAACATCATCATACAGCATCACACTCATCACATCAGAACCGAAAACATTTAACGTAAATGAGAGAGTTAAATTGACATTTCTAGGTACATAAGTTAACTAGTTTCTCTTGGAATCGATCTAGAACTTCTAAAACTCTTTGCAAAACATTTTAATTCATCAAAAGGCTAAGAGAAGCCTTAGGTCACTGACCAAAACATATTCCATCCCTAAAGATAATAAAATCACAACTTGTGATGACATAACCTTATAAAGATTTGTAAAGCTTTAAAGAAAACTTAACACATAGACTATTGGTCCTAGTAGCTAGATGAAAACTCATTGCAAGTCCATCATCACTACTTGGCCGAAATTATGCATTCAAGGAATACATTCACATTTAACTTTATCTTGGAATGAAATGGGCAAGTCTTTGAGCTCTAGGTTCTTAAGTTACGACATAAACTAAACGTGCTCATGCTTTTCATTTTTAATCTTGCTTACAAAGTAAAGTGATGACTTGAATTTAAATATGCAAGGCATAAACTTAAACGTGCAAGCTTGAAAGTAATATACATGGTTCAATTCTTTATTTTAGTGCTCTTGGCCCAACAACAATCGACTTTAAGGCCGAAATAGATAGGCATTTGAGGAATTAATTAAGTGAGGATGCAAGTTCAATTCTTTATTTTAGTGCTCTAGGCCCAACAACAATCGACTTTAAGGCCGAAATAGAAAGGCTTCGAGAATTAAATTAAGTGATGATACAAGTTCCATTTTAATCTTTATGTTCTTAAGTGATAGCTAGAAAGTAAAGATGCATAGCAAGAATGTAAATATGAATGCAAGCATAAAATAAATTATGCAAGTTCATTTTATCTTTCTAGAGCTCTTAACAAGACTTTAAAGGAATTTAAACCATAACCCAAACTCATCCAAACAAGGTAAAGTCAAGCTTAGAGTTCTTAAAACTCAACATAATATTTTTAGGAAATCAAACCATGAAGCTTAGAAAAATTAAGGAAATGGCCAAAATCTTCAAGAAGAAAAAGGAACATTTTAGAACTCTAGAGTTCATGATCTTGATGATATATTAACACCAACATCATGAGTCCTCATCATTGGGTTCATAGAGCCATTTTAAAACATCATCAAAGCTAAAGTTCTCAAGAGTTCAAGGATGGAAAAACTAAAAACATTTTTGCTCAAGAACAAAAATCAAGCTCTAGAGTTTGTTTCAAGTGATGAACATCATCATGAAACTCTCATCATCAAGCTCTCATTCCTTTGTTCTCTAAGGCCTATGGCCGAAAATGGGAAGGAACAAGGAGAAGAAAAGAAGTTCTAAAAAGAATCAAGAGAAACTATAAACATAAAGCTTAGAACAAGAACTTTAAAGAAAGGAATACTTGAAAGAAAATCCCTACTTGATGTGATGAACTTGAAGATGGAAGAAGAAGATGAAGAAGATGAAGAACTTAAAGAACTCCAAGAACTTGAAGAACACAAGAACTTTGAGAGAAAAAGAAAAGCTTTGAGTGTTCCTAAACTTAGCAAATGATCTAAAAGTGGTGCAAGCTCCTCAAGGCATTCTATTTATAGAGAAATGAAGCAAATGGAGGGGGTGAGGGGCTGATGCATTTTCGGCCAAGGGGAGTGCAGCCCATGAGTTCCATGAGGTGAGATAATGTGGTCTTGAGGCATGGTGAGGTATGGCTCAAAGTATGGTGAGGTATGGTTCAAGGTATGGCCTCAAGCATGGTTCTTTGAGTTAGAAAATAATTAAACATGTGGTCAATGGGGAAGAGAATTTCGGCCATGTGCATCAGATTTGGGAGAGGTTTAGTTGCATTTTAATTATGGTTTAGAGTTGTGTTTAGGTGTATCTTTGATTATGCTTAAGATTAGGAATTTGTAAGAAAGTGTTTAGGTAAGGGAAATGGATAATTAAGGTGGTCTAGACATAATTAAGGAGTGGTCTTGCACCATTAGTGAGTTAAATCCTCAATTTAGAGTCTAAACAACTCTAGACACATTTCCTTGATTTAAGGAATTGGAGAGAGAAAACACTATTCAAGATTCCAAGACTAGGAGTCTTGAGTTCTAAAAAGGGATTTAAGTTTAATCTAAGCAATTTTAGGTTCTAATTAACTTTAATAAATTATTTTGACTCTAGATTAATTAGGGAAATAAATTAATCTTCGTTTAGAGCCTAATATTGCTTAGGTTTGCTTAATTATGTCATTAAGCTCAAAAACACTATTCTAGGGGCAAAATCGTAATTTTGCACTAAAACTGCCCGGGGCCACCGGGACTTGAACAGAGACCTCTAGACACATGAAAACATGTTTTTAAATCTCGGGGGAAAGTTCCGGGCTCAAACGGCACCTTTACCGCGTAAACGCTATAGGGGTATTTTGGTCATTTTGACCGAAAGCTGAAAAATGAGACTTTCGCCTCCGGAACCACTCAAGGGTCTTTCAATCCCCTTCAAACATTGAGTTGGCCCTTCGAGGACTACTGGGTCGGCCATCCTCGAATTCCGGGCCGAAAATGACCTCAGGGGCTTTTCGGTCATTTTCCACTCAGACAGAAAATCGGGGCGTTACATTTTTCACCATTTTTGGGTTCTTGTGTCGATTACAGGGCTTATGTAATCGATTACCAGAGTGTCTTGCACACCCGGATAGAAGTTTGTGGCGTATGTAATCGATTACAAGATGATGTAATCGATTACACGATGTTCTGGGAAAACTAGAACATGTTTTTGGACTCTAGTAATCGATTACCACTCCATGTAATCGATTACTCAGGTGTTCTTGAGACCTAGAATGCATTTTCAACCGAGGTAATCGATTACAAGGCTCATGTAATCAATTACTGGGACTTCAAACTTCCCTGTTTTAGAAAATTTAGCCAGGTAATCAATTACAAGACCCATGTAAGCGATTACCAGTATCTAAAATGTGTAGATAAGTGTTCCTTCCTTCATGTGAATATGAGTCGATGTTAGTACCTCATAAAAATTCGTAGGTTTTCAAAAACTTTCTGAGTCCCGAATTTGTCAGAAATTCGACGGCATAACTGTAGCATGTCGAATTTCTTCCAAATTCTTCTTTATACCACATAAGTCAATCAAACATGCATCCTTCATCATAATTTCATGCCTTCACATAATCATCCTTATACTTTCACAAGCAATATTAAAGGTTCGTTATGCTCTTGGTCCTACGGTATTTTATGCTCTGACCCTTACGAGCCTTAAACTTGTGATGTAGTTAACCTATCATCTCTTACCAAACGTTTATGCACCTAAGGGTCCTCTCTTATCAAATCTTATCATTTATTTATACTCTCTATTAAATCTGAACAATATCATTCCTTAGAGCAGTGTTAAATACTTATGGTTACGGGGTTCTAGAACTTGCGTTTTAGACCCTTTCTGCAGTTCCGTCTTCGCCTAAGGCGCTATAAGTTAAACCTAAACCAATTATGAGTCATTCCTACATCAAGGAACTAATTATAAACCATGTTCTCTACATTATAAGGTTGCTGGACAGATTCTAAGAATTAGATGTTCCAAGAGTTCTAGAATTGCGGTTTTACGGTTTTCTAATTACTAGTTTCTCTATAGGTGCCAAAATTCATTCCTACTTCAAATGTAACCAAATTTTTCATGATTGATCAATCCTAATATGATTATATTCCCATTAAAACAGTTCGGGCAGTGTCCATATCTAAATGGGATAAAACTATGCTAAATCTTGACTTTACGATTTTCCTAGAAAGCTAGTTTCTTCCCTAACTTGCATAGAAACGTTCCTACTTCATCATACATAATTTTTGCTCATGCAAACACATCAAACATCATCACATGGCAGCAAACACATCATGGAAGAACTAAACATTAAGTTTCCAAAAAGATACATAACTTGATATTTTTAAACACATAAGTTACTAGTTTCTCTTGGAATTATTTTCAAGACTTCTAAACTCTTTTGCAAACCATTTTATCATGTCAAGGAGACTAAACACATCCTTAGGTTAGTGACCACTTAATCCCTCCTTAAAAGAGTGTTAAATTCATAGAACCTTGTTGGTCTTAACTTAAACAAATTCATGAGACTTAAAAGGATTCTTAAAACTTGACTTATTGGTCCTTGAAGCTAGATGAAACTCATTCCAAGTTCATCTTCACTTCATGGCCGAAATCATGCATTCAAAGAATGCTCCCTCATTAAACTTTAACTTGAGATAAAATGGGCAAGTCTTTGAGCTCTAAGGTCTTTTAAGTGATGACATAATTTAAACGTGCTATGCACTTCATTTTTATTCTTTATTACAAATTAAAGTGAGAGCTTAAAGTAAACGTGCAAGACTTGAATATAAAAATGCAAGGCTTAAAATAAATATGCAAGACTTGGAATATAAATATGTAAGGCTTGAAATATAAATATGCAAGTTCATTTCTTTATTTTAGTGCTCTAGGCCCAACAACAATCGACTTTAAGGCCGAAATAGAAAGGCTTTGAGATTTAGTTCAGTGATAGTGCAAGTTCTCATTTTAAATCTTTATGTTCCTTAGTGATAAAAGTAAATATGCTAAGCAAGAATGTGAATATGAGATGCACTCCATTCTTTATCCTTTAACTTTAAGTGATGGCTTGGAAATTAAATATGAATGCAAAGCTCAAAATAAACATGCAATGCATAAGCTTGAATTTAAATATGAATGCTAGTTCATTTTATTTCTTATTAGAGCTCATACAAGACTTTAAAGGAACTCAAACCTCAACCCAAACTTATCATGACAAGATAAAGTAAAACAAGAGTGAACCTCAAGGGTTCTTTGAAACACAAAGTTTCTTTTCTTGGAATGTAAACATAAATAACATTTTTATTAAAACTCAAGCTCTAGAGGCCTCATTGTGATGAACACATAGTCATCATCTAGAAGCTCTCATCATCAAGCCATTGTAAACTTCCTTGGCCAATATGGCCGAAACCTTAGAGAAAGAAAAAGAAAAGGAACCGAAAATTGTTGGAGAAGAAAAGGAACATTTGGAACTCTAGAGACCATGATCTTGAAGATGCATTAACACCAACATCATGAGCTCTCATCATTGAGTTCATGTTAACCATTTTAAAACATCATCAAAATGAAGGGTTTCAAAGATTCAAGAAGAAAACTAAAAACATCTTTGACTCAAGAACAAAGATCAAGCTTTAGAGATTGTTCAAGTGATGAACATCATCATCAAGCTCTCATTTCTTTGAATCACAAGCCTCATGGCCGAAAAACAAAGAGGAGAAGAAAAAGAAAAGAAGTTCTAGAAAGGATTCAAGAGAAACTAAGAACACATAAAGAAATTAAGAACTTTAAATGAAAGAACTCTTGAAAGAAAATCCCTACCTAGTGATTAGGAGGTTGGAATGAGAGAAGAGGATGAAGAACTTGAAGAACTTGAAGACTTGAACTTGAGAGAAAAAGGAAGCTTTGAAGTGTTTCTTTGAAAACTTACACTTTGCAAATGAACCCAAAATGATACAAGTTCACCCAAGCAAGCTATTTATAGAGAAATGAAACAAATGAAGGGTGCAAATGGAGGGGGAGGCTTCGGCCATGCAGAATGAAGGGAACCCATGAGTTCCATGAGGTGAGATAATGTGGTCTTGAGGCATGGTGAGGTATGGTTCAAAGTATGGTGAGGTATGGTTCAAGGTATGGCCTCAAGCATGGTTTTTTGAGTGAGAAACAATTCAACATGTGAGGTAAAAGGGAGAGAGGTGGCCGAAATGCATCAGCCATGGGGGGAGGGTTTCTTGCATTTTAATTGTGGTTTAGAGTTGTGTTTAGGTGTATCTTTGATTAGGATTAAGGTTAGGAGTTTGTAAGAAAGTGTTTAGGTGAGAAAATGAGTAATTAAAGTTGTCAAGACATAATTAAAGAGTGTTCTTACATCATTAGTGAGTTATAAATTCATTTTAGTGTATAAACAATTCTAGACACAATTCCTTAATTTAAGGAATTGGAGAGAGAAAACACTATTCAAGATTCCAAGAGTGACATCTTGAGTTTTAGAAAAGGGATTTAAATCTAATCTAAGCAATTTTAGGTTCTAATTAATTTTAATAATTTATTTTGACTCTAGATTAATTATGAAAATTAATTAATCTTCGTTTAGAGCCTAATATTGCTTAGGTTTGCTTAATTACATCGTTAAGCTCAAAAACACTATTCTAGGGGCAAAATCGTAATTTTGCACTAAAACTGCCCGGGACTGCTGGGACTCAAACAGATGTTTTGAAACATGTAAAAACATGGTTTTGAACCTCTAGGGAAAGTTTCGGGCTCAAACAGCACCTTTACCCATGTAAAACGCTATAGGGGTATTTTGGTCATTTTGACCAAGCTGGAAAGGAGACTTTCGCCTCCGGAACCACTCAAGGGTCATTCAATCCCCTTCAAACATTGAGTTGGCCCTTCGAAGACTGCCGAGTCGGCCATCCTTGAATTCCGGGCCGAAAATGACCTCAGGGGCATTTTGGTCATTTTCCACTCAGACAGAAAACCGGTGTTTTACATCGGTCATCAGGTAGCAGAGCTCGGCCATGAGATAGCAGAACTCGGCCATGAGCTAGAGGTAGCAGAGCTTCGACTGTGAAGTAGCGGAGCTCGACCATGAGGTAGCGGAGCTTAGCCATGCAGAGCTTCGGCCATGAGATAGAGGTAGCAGAGCACGGCCATGCAGAACTCAGCCATGAGTAGCGGGGCTCAGCCATGAGGTAGAGGTAGCAGAGCTCGCGATAAAGAGCTCGGCTATGAGGTAGCGAAGCTCAACCATGAGGTGGTAGAGATACATACATTTGACCTAACAACGTCCTAAACTCCCAGGTTCATCAGAATCAGAACACCCGATTTTTTCCTGCTCGAGGAAATGACCAAAATACCCATGAGGTCATTTCCTAATCCGAATTCGAGGGTAACCAACTCGGTCATCCTCGAAGGGTCAACTCAATGTTTGAAGGGGATTGAATGGCCTTTGAATGCTCCTAGGAGCTAAAATCTCGTTTCATAGCTTCAGGTCAAAATGACCAAAATACCCCTATAGCGTTTTTACGCGGGTAGAAGTGCCGTTTGAGCCCGAAACTTTTCCCAGAGGTTTAAAAACACGTTTTAATGTGTCTAGAGGTCTCTGTTCAAGTCCCGGTGGTCCCGGGCAGTTTTGTGCAAAATTACGATTTTGCCCATAGAATAGTGTTTTTACGCCTAATGATGTAATTAAGCAAACCTAGGCAATATTAGGCTCTAAACGAAGATTAATTAATTTCCCTAATCAATCTAAAGTCAAAATAATTTATTAAAACTAATTAGAACCTAAAATTGCTTAGATTAAACTTAAATCCCTTTTTAGAACTCAAGATTCCTAGTCTTGGAATCTTGAATAGTGTTTTCTCTCTCCAATTCCTTAAATCAAGGAATTGTGTATAGAATTATTTATACACTAAAATGAATTTATAACTCACTAATGATGCAAGAACACTCTCTAATTATGTCTTGACAACCTTAATTACCCATTTTCTCACTTAAAACACTTTCTTACAAACTCCTAATCTTAATCCTAATCAAAGATACACCTAAACACAACTCTAAACCACAATTAAAATGCAAGAAATCCTCCCCCCATGGCTGATGCATATTCGGTCATCTCTCTCCTTTTACCACACATGTTGAATTGTTTCTCACTCAAAGAACCATGCTTGAGACCATACCTTGAACCATACCTCACCATACTTTGAACCATACCTCACCATGCCTCAAGACCACATTATCTCACCTCATGGAACTCATGGGATGCCCTCCAATCTGCAATGGCCGAAGCCTCCTCCTCCATGTGCACCCTTCATTTGTTTCATTTCTCTATAAATAGAATGCCTTGAGGAGCTTGCACCATTTTTAGATCATTTGCTAAGTTTAGGAACACTCAAAGCTTTTCTTTTTCTCTCAAAGTTCTAGTGTTCTTCAAGATCTTCAAAGTTCTTCAAGTTCTTCATCTTCTTCATCTTCTTCTTCCATTTTCAAGTTCATCACACCAAGTAGGGATTTCCTTTCATGTATTCTTTTCTTTAAAGTTCTTGTTCTAGCTTTATGTTCATAGTTTCTCTTGATTCTTTTTAGAACTTCTTTTTTTCTCCTTTTTCCTTCTCATTTTCGGCCATTGGCCTTGAAGTTCAAAGAAATGAGAGCTTGATGATGAGAATTTCTTGATGATGTTCATCACTTGAAACAAACTCTAGAGCTTGATCTTTGTTCTTGAGTAAAATACTTCTAGTTCTTCCTTTCTCCAACTTTTGGAATCTTTAACTTTGATGATGTTTTAAAATGGTTCTAAGGACTCAATGATGAGGTCTCATGATGTTGATGTTAATATATCATCAAGATCATGGACTCTAGAGTTTCAAAATGTTCTTTTGTTTTCCTTGAAGTTTCGGCCATTTCCTTTTCTTTTACATGCAACATGTTTCAATTTTCTAAAAATGTTATGTTGAGTTCTAAGAACTCTAGACTTTACTTTATCTTGGTTTGATGAGTTTTGGGTTGAGGTTTAAGTTCCTTTAAAGTCTTGTTAAGAGCTCTAGAAGGATAAAATGAACTTGCATAGTTTATTTTATGCTTGCATTTATATTTACATTCTTGCTATGCACCTTTACTTTCAAGCTATCACCTAAGAACATAAAGATTAAAATGGAACTTGCATCATCACTTAATATAATTCTCAAAGCCTTAAAGTCGATTGTTGTTGGGCCTAGAGCACTAAAATAAAGAATTGAACTTGCATTATCACCTAATTAATCTCTCGAATACCTATCTATTTCGGCCTTAAAGTCGATTGTTGTTGGGCCAAGAGCACTAAAATAAAGAATTGAACCTTGCATACTTACTTTCAAGCTTGCATGTTTAAGTTTTTGCCATACATATTTAATTTAAGTCATCACTTTATTTTGTAAACAAGATTAAAAATGAAAAGCATGAGCATGTTTATTTTATGTCATAACTTAAGAACCTAGAGCTCAAAGACTTGCCCATTTCATTTCAAGTTAAAGCTTAATGTGAATGCATTCTTTGAATGCATGTTTTCGGCCAAGTAGTGATGATGGACTTGCAACGAGTTTCCATCTAGCTACAAGGACTAATAGTCTATGTTCTAAGTTTTTCTTAAAGCTTTACAAATCTTTACAAGGTTATGTTATCATGAGATATGACTTCATTCCCTTTTAGAAGATGAAATACATTTTGGTCATTGACTTAAGGCTTCTCTTAGCCTCTTGATGAATTAAAATGATTTGCAAAGAGTTTTAGAAATTCTAATTTGATTCCAAGAGAAACTAGTTAACTTATGTACCTAGAAATGTCAATTTAGTTCTCTTATTGAAGTTAGATGTTTTCGGTACTATCATGATGAGCTTGTGGCTATATGATGATGTTTTGATGTGTTTGAATGTGTGAAAATATCATATGACGATGTAGAAACGATTCTATGCATAAGAGGTAAGAAACTAGCTAACTAGAAATACCGTAAAGCTAGAATTTAACATAGTTTTGACCCATTTGTTTTTGGAACTTATCCAAACTGTTTTAATGGGAACACAATCAGATTAGGATTGTTTAGACATGAAAAACTTGGTAACATTTGGATTAAAATTGAATTCTAGCACCTAGAGGGAAACTAGTCACTAGAAAACCGTAAAAGTGCAAGTTTAGAACTCTTAGAACATTTAATTTTCTGGATTCTGTCCAGCACCCTTACAACATGATAAACATGATTAATAACTAGTCCTTAAGCTTAGGAATGTCTCATAATTGATTTAGATTTAATTTATAGCGCCTTAGGCGAAGACGGAACTGAGAAAGGGTCTAAAACGTAAGTTCTAGAACCCCGTAAGCACAAGTTAGAAATTCTGCCCTATGCTTTTCAGATTTGAGAATGAATATGAGAATTAGGAATGATGATTAATTATGAGCCCTTAGGTGCATAAAGTATGAACAGATGGATGTTAGAGAACTATATCTCAAGATTAAGACCCGTAAGGGTCAAAGCATAAGCTACCGTAAGGGTATACGTTTGAAAGTTCTATGATGATGTATGTGGTATGTAAATGATGATGATGTTATTCATATGAGGAATTCATGAGGATATATGTTTATGTGGCATAAAGCAAATTTGGAAGGAATTCGGCGTAATGCCATCGTGCCGCCGAATTCCCGACGAATTTGGGGACTTAAAGAGATTTTGAAAATTAAGGTACTAAGATGGGTTCTAGGATGACACCGGTTCGGCCGAGCACCTCCATAGAACTCATGTGACATCGGTACCAATTTATACTCTTAGGTGACACCGGTTCGACCGAGCACCCCTAAGAGAATTGCCCCCCAACCCGTACTCAGATAGTTGGGATTTATGATTTATAATACGCTTATCGTTAAGTGGTAAGTAAGAACTAGTGACGACTAGTTAAGGTATGAGCTCATAACCTAGAGATGTGACACGCTCGGGTGACACTGGTTGGTGAAAGCACCCCCAGTTCGATTGTCTTTTAGGGTGGCCCATGAGGAAGAGATGTTTCATAATTATGATTATGTCACTAAGTTTGTCCCATATGAATGTTACTATTGCCACTTTGTGCCACTAAGTATGATGATGCTTGATGTTATGTTTTATGTATGTGCATTAGGTAGTGCCATGCATATCTTCTATTATGTTGCATTCATGACATTAAGATCATCCTAAAATGAATGGACCTTGGCTAAAGTATATTTTGAAAGTTTAAAATGAAGTTAATGCATGTTCACTATTTTGTATAATTAAACCCAAGGTTCTACGAGGACGTAGATGATGACACCTAGGTAGTAGGAGGCCCCACC
Organism: Dalbergia cochinchinensis; assembly: GCA_031216125.1. Lineage (NCBI taxonomy): Eukaryota > Viridiplantae > Streptophyta > Magnoliopsida > Fabales > Fabaceae > Dalbergia > Dalbergia cochinchinensis. The sequence goes on from CM062376.1 coordinate 13,055,752, forward strand.
GAGACTCTTTAGCAAGATTCTCACTCCTCTATCTCTTTCTTTACATCACGCCTTCAGATGGCGACGTTTGCGGGCATTCGTGGACACCCCGACATGGAGGTGCACTATGACCCGTTCACGTCATACCATTTTGAGGGACAGTGCACGGTGCGGGTTTTCATGTTCGTAGGACGCCCCTTCGCTCATCCCGTGCACACCTATCGCTTCTCCCCGACTGCACCCTATGGCGACGATGAGCGGGTTTTTGAGCGCACGCGTACGCATGATGAGAGAGTGCTCCGCATGCACACTGCCGCCTTAGCCATGCGAGACTATCCCGACACGTGCCTGGACCTACTTCTCCGACACCCACCCGTCCGAGGACCCGCCTACCCATCCGTATAGCGACAGCTCGCCTCTCCCCACCGGCGAGGAGGGCAGTGAGGATACCGTGACTCAGCCACGGCTTGCACGACGACTGGAGATGCGGCCACACTGCGAGGGTCACTCTCGATCCCCGTTCCGTCTCTTTATGCCCGAGGAGCTCGCCCAGTTTCCCGGATATGTGCCTCGCTTGCGAGATGGACATCAGTAGGAGGTGACGATCGACCGATGGAGTACCCAGGTAGAGCACTCACTACTTAGATGGAGATGAACCTCCTTTTGTTTCAGAGGTCATCCCGTTAGTTGCACTTGGGTAGGGGAGTAGTTTATGTTTATGTCATGTTGTATTTTCTTTCATGTATTCCCTTGTATTAAATTAAGTCCCACGCTTATAAGTGGGCAAGTTATATATCTATATGAGATGATATTCAGTGTTTCTCATGATGTGGCTTTATGTGCCTTATGCTATGACATTATGAGATGTATGTTTTGACCGTTACATGTTATATCGCATCACGCGGCTCTTACTTTGTATTTAAAAAAAAAATTTACCCGTATTTTCCACTAAGTATTTCAAAGTAAAAATGAGAACTATGAAGTAACAGACTAATGATTAACCTAAGTATGTTCTAGAGTATTGGGTTAAAAATTAGGATGTTACAGTAACTAATCCCATGTTTAAATTATCGCAAGGGTACTCCGGTAATTTCACGCGTAGAAACCCAAAAATGAGATTCTTCTACTTTATTGACACACATAATCCCTATTCAATATCAAAGCAGTCCCCTCGAGGATGGCCAGGGCCGGCTATCCTTATTTTCTCGATAAAAATGGCCTCAAGGGCATTTTGGTCATTTATGCATGGGAAAATCGGGGCATTACACAGCTTACCATCCTCAAATAGATGGTCAATCCGAGAGGACTATGCAGACATTAGAAGATATGCTAAGGGCATGTGTGTTGGATCAGAGAGGAAGTTGGGATAAATACCTGTCATTGATCGAGTTTACGTATAACAATAGTTATCATGCAAGTATTGACATGGCACCGTATGAAATCCTATATGGACGGAAGGGTCAATCACCTTTATGCTGGTATGAACTCGGAGAACAAGGCATGTTAGGACCTAATATCTTGAGGGAAATGATGGAAGAAATGAAGAGAATTAGGGATAAAATTCTTACCACAAAGTCGATAGAAAAGCTATGCGGACAAACAAATGAAAGTCGTTGGAATTTCAAGAGGGAGAACATGTGTTCCTTAGAATCACCCTTACTACAAGCATAGGTCGAGCTATGAGAGTCAAGAAATTGAGCCCCAAATTCCTTGGTCCATTTGAAATCCTTAATCGAGTCAGGTCTGTAGCATACCGAATAGCCTTACCACCCAACTTATCCAACCTCCATGATGTCTTTCATGTCTCCCAATTAAGGAAGTATCAGTCTGACCCTACCCATGTATTAGAGCCAGAGCAAGTACAATTAAGGTAGGACCTAATGTTCAACCTGCCACCTACGAGAATCGTGGACAAAGGAGTCAAGTAACTGAGGAACAAGACCGTGCCTTTGGTCAAGGTAGCATGGGGACGGGGAAGAGCAGAAGAATTCACATGAGAGTTGGAGTCAAATATGAAGATGCAATACCCTGAGCTTTTCATAGGTAATGAATTTCGAAGGTTGAATTCTTTTTAAGGAAAAGAGAAATGTAACGCCCAATTTTCCTACTGCTGTATAAAATTACCAAAATATCCCTAGGTAACTTTTACATGTAATTCGAGGCCAAATAATCCTCAATAAAGGAATACAACATTAGAGAAATATTATAGGAGGCTTGATTAGCGATTCGTAAGTCGCAAAACCCGATTTTTCTATATGTGTAAAATGACCAAAATGCCCATGAGGTTATTTTTACCTAGAAAATCAAAGATAACCAATCTAGATTATCTTTGAGAGGTTAGTTTAATGATTGATGGGGATTGTATGTGCCTTGGAGATAAAAATCTCAATCCTCAGTTTCTACCGTACATAATATTACCATTTTACCCCTACAGTAATTTAACATAAAATTATGCAATCTTTGAATTCGGTTTTCACCCAAAAGTTTAAAATGTCTATTTCAAGTATAATTTGAGAATTTCTAGTAATTCCGAGAAATTTGTGCATGAAATTATCTTTTTACCCCTAGTTGTGCTAAATGAGTTTACTTATGTAATTAAGGCAATATTAAGCTCTAATTGAACTCAAATTGATTTCATTCATTAACCTTGAACCAAAAATAATTACTTGAGGTAATTAGAGCCTAAGATTGCTTAAGAAAAAATTAAATTACCTTTCCTTAATTATAAGAACTCATAAAATTAATGATGTTGAGATTAAGCTTAAGATTACGGTTTAGGCAAAATTTAGTATATTTACATTTCTTTATCTTAAGTTTAGAACTTATGTTACAAATTGATTTTAACTCATTTGAAATTAACTTCATTTACTAGTATATGATTACTCTTTTTACCTTATCTTGGTTTGTCCTAAACACCTAACCATTTACCATTTTCACTAATCTACCAATTCCTAATCTTTTACCTAAGTAATTAGACATCTAATACATCTCCTACCACTTGCAAATAATGAGAAATTTGATCACATTACAACCAGAAAACCAGCACCCATCAGGCTCCATTTCATTATATTTTAATGGTTTTTCCAATAAAGAAACATATCCCACCTTATCACCAATTCTTTAGCTTTCTTTTCATTATTTATGGTTATGTTTAATCAAAAGATATCTAGCCATTTCAGCCATGATTTCTTGCCTCCCATCAGCATCACATTTTATGCATTTTCAAACAATGATACATGGACAACATTATGACTACACCATAAGCATTCTTTTTCTGGGTTTTCTTTAAATTAAAAAATGAAATGAACCTTTACATTTTCTAGCATAGTGCAGCGGCCAATTCACCCTCCATATGCCTATAAATAGATGCTCTTCCATTGCCAAAATATTCACACAAACACTCTTAGCCTTAGCATTTTCTCACTTCATAGTTTTCTTACTCAAAGTTCTCTAATTCTCTTAACACTTCCAAGTTTTTTTCTTCCTTCTCCACCTTCAAGAGACTCCATTCTTAACATTCATCCAAATTCTCAAGCTCAAACAAACACATATCCACCATAGATTAACTCTTAAGCACGTAAACTTTCCATTTCTAAACACAACAACATAAGAAAAATCCTTCTTCCATTCCAACCTCACTTGGCTGAAACCATCACTAGCATTAGGATCAGATTTTTGGTTCTTATTGCTCATAGAAGATCAAGCTCTATTCTTTATAAACAAAGAACAACTTGGTAAGGATTTTATTTTATGTTCTTTCCTTCAATTCTTCCTAATAATTTCTGATTTATGGCTTAATGATGAGACCATAAAATAAGGTTCTTGGAACCATGATGATAAAGGATTCTAAAGCCTACTTCCTTTGTTAAGATTGATCGAGGTTAAAGAGTTTAATTCTTTAGAAGTTTTGAGCTTAACAAGATAATAAATAAACTTGCATCCATGTTTATGTTTCATACTCTAGCATATCATGTTTAAATTTCAAGCTTTGCATAATCATGTTTAATTTCAAGTCATCACCTTAAATCTTGAAGATAATAATATGGATTTGCATTTTCATATTTAAATTCCAAATATTGCACTTCACGTTTATATTTCAAGTTATCACTTAAATTTTGAAGAACTAAAAATGAACTTGCATCTTTATATTTATATTTCAAGTATTGCATATCATGTTTATATTTCCAAGTTATCATCTTACAATGATAAAGATTAAAAATGGGATTGCATAGCATGTTTATGATTCTTGCTATCACCTAAATCTCTAAAGCTCAAAACTTACCTCTTTAATCTTAAATAGGAATTTTTATTATGGATATATTTAAATTATGTTATTTTCAGCCTCTTGATGTTCTTGGTATTGAAATTGGTTTATTTTATTTTTAAAGCTTTGATCTAATCTTCAAATTACTCAAAGAACTTTTGATAGAATTAGCAATTCAAAGAAGTTAAAGATTGTGCTTTTTCAAGCTTATGGGATGAAAGATTTAAGCTACTAACTTGATTTAAATGGTTAAAATGCTGATTTAAAAGGTTTGAATGTCTATAAATTACTTATAATTGATGTAAAAATTATTTTTAGCATTTTTTGGATGAATTAGTAATTAGAAAGGATCAAAACCATAATTTTATGAAGCTTTAGAGAATGAATTTTCTGGAATAATTACTTACTGTTTTGAATACTGATCTTGCTATTTACATACATAAGAATGGTAATATTTGATGTAAAAATTATTTTTGGCATCTTAGAGGTATAAAAGAATAATTACAAGTGTTAGTTTTGACCATTTTTGCAAAATGTGAAAAGTTGTGTTTTAAACAATCAATTATGTAATTTTTGGTCAAAGGATTTTAGTTAGAGTTAGTAATGACATCTAATATTTCCATGTGTTTAAAATACCATGTATAATGTTTAGAAAAAGTTTTAGAAGTGTTGGCATTTTTTAAGAGTTAAAAATGAGCAACTTTGCACTTTGACTCCTATGGTCTATAGCCCTAAAAGGTTTTTACGATGAGTTTTAAATGGTTTCTAATAATTATAAGTCTCTTGAAAGTATTGGTTAATGTTAAGGATCTTTAGTTTGTAAGAATGCATTAAAAAGGGGTATTTACATTTTGACCCATAATTTTTGAAAAATTGCTATTTGACCCCTTTAGGGTTTAAGCGTAAATATTGATAATTTTGATAAGAGAAATGTGAATGATGTCTTGTGAAGGCTATGTTCATGTGTTGAAATTTATATGGCTTATGGATATATGCAATGAAATATGATGCATGTTTATGTGATTTAAATTACGGTATGTTATAATTATGCTTGATAAATTGAAATGCATGATTTCATGAAGTGTATGAGCATGAAATGTTGAAATGATGAGTTATTCATGTTTGCATCTCTATATAACATGCCAAGATTAAAGGTGATATAAGACACATGGAAATGATCCTCTAGACTTTCAAATTTAAAGGTTATGAGAGGTGATCCAAATAGGAAGTGATCCTTTGGATTCCCAGAATTAAAAGTTATGAAAGGTGATCCTAATGCCCCTATCCCGTACCTTAAGAGTCGGGAACTTAACTTATAAAAAGAGATAAGATTACACTAATGACGACTAGTGAGGTATGTGCTAATAACTTAGAACTCTCAAGAGGAGAAAAGATATAGGGTAGCCCCCAAGGAAAAGAGAATAAGAGGTTTAAGTCACCTAAAGAATGAACCATATGCATATGTTCTTTATGTATGCTTAATTGTTGTATATTCTATTATATCTTACATATGGTATTGACATACATTCATGATACAATATGTTGCATTCATAACATTAAAGATACGGGTCTCGGGTAATGGTATTTAGAACTTAATAAATAAACCCTGTATATGTCCACATTTTCATAAAGAAACCCGAGGTTCCTGGGGACAATGACGATGACACTTGTGTTAGAGTCAAGAAACTCTACTGAGATTGTTATATAAGTTTCTCATCCTTCTTCTTTTCTGTGTCGTCTCCAGATAAGGATGATAGTGTAGTTCATGAATTTCTTTGAGTAGTGGACAATGGAGCTATGTTATAAACAAGAGATTCAACGGAGATAGTTTTTCCCTTGGATATTTGCCTTTAGAGTGATCATATCCCATTTATCAGTTTGTATTTTATTGATGGATATATATATTGATGTCCTTTATATTTATATGACATCACTATTATGATACAGTTATTGATATGTTATTATTATTTGAGTTATGTTATGCCATGGTTGTATTATGTATTTACCTGTTATTTGTTTCTAACATCTCTCTTATACAGGTAAGATGAATGACGTTAGATACTTAACATTCGTGGCTCACATTTTGCATTTAAAAAAAAAATTTACCCACATTTTCACTAAGGTATTTTCAAGAAGTTTTGAGTTATAAAAGGAACAAAAGAGTAATAACTAATAATTAACTTAAATATGTCCTAGGCATGTTGAGTTAAATATTAGGGTGTTATAGATGTGGCTACAAGAAAATCATGCATAGTGTATAAATGGATTTATAAATATAAAATGCATTAGGTTATATTAAGACTACTTTTAAAATGAGAACTTGTGTTAAGACTTTTATTTATTGAGTATGTGTAAAAATATTATTTATAAAACATAATATTACATTAAAATTTATCATTTATAGTAGTGCAAATTGCCGAATAGTTTTTCTTTTATTAATTTTAAAATTTATTTTTTAAAAAAATTATCCAAATCATTTTCTTTTTTTCACTATTATAAAAATATTTTTGGAGTTAAATTGCCAAACACATTTTTATTTTTTATTTTTAAAAATTGAACACAAACTTGTTCCTTGAAATAATTTTTTAAAAAAAACTAAGAGCAAAAACACTTTCAAACAAGTCCCTTGATTTTTAAGGTTATGTTTAGATGTTTGGATTAATGAAATTGGGTAGGATAAAGTGTTGCGAAATGATATTTTAACTTCCTCAATTATTTGAATTTATCACAGTTAGAGAGAATGAAGTAGAGATTGATGGTGTTTATTCCATTCAATTCGATTCATTCTTCTTAACTTTTCCCCCGAAATTGATCTAAATGTGATGGAATAAAAACAATCCAAATAATAAATTAGGTGTCCACGTAACCAAACATACTAGAGTCCAACGCAAACCTACTTTCTTAGGGGGGCCATGACAACAGTAACCATTAGAGTATCCTCCCTCTTCCGTCTTTCGCCTTCCCTCTAACTAGAAACGGTGCTGCCATTGCTGAACCCTCCTGGGTCGCAACCCCTGAAAACGAACAGCCGGTCACCTTCTCCTTCATCTGGCGGTCACTAGTAGGGGTGTATTCGACCATTCCGCCTGTGACACCTTCCGAGAAACCCCGCTGACTGCTTCTTTCTCTCCGTTGGCCATCGGCTGTGCTCCTGCCTGCGTCTCCGCCAGCGACAGTACATCCTTGGCCGCTGCGCGTCTCAGCGGCGGTCGAGGCAAGGCTTCTTCTAAAGCCGCCTCTGTTCTTCGCCAAGAAGCTGTGAGTGCGAAAACAGAAACGCGGTTACTCACTTTCACTTTCACTTTCACTTTGTGTGTAATACGTTCAGTTCGGTTCTTCTCTCCGTTAGGATTTCGTGCTTTTTTTTCACTGTACCTATTCCAGACAGCTCACAAGGTAACCACGTTCTTGCTTTCCTTTGGTTCCTCACAATCTTTACAGTCAATTGCCGATTATAATTTTCAATTTTGTATTCTTTATGTGTATATTTTATGTTATAAATAAATATATTAATTAATTAATGTCTCTGTGTTCATCGGTCGAACTTTTTTAATTAATTTTTTTTGAGGCGTAATTTGGTGTTATCTCTGGCTTCCTGCATGGCGTGTAGTGCGATTGATTGCATGTAGATTGGAGAAAGGTTCTAAGGGAAACTATGCGAAAGGGAATTTAGGAATTTAGAGCGGTTGCTTGAATGGCGACTTGCATTGGAAAGATGATAGTGTGTGTAGTTGGACACTTGGAGTAAATGTAATGATTATCAATCATATTTGTTTATGGCGAGTAATCGGTAGATGGTGTGCCTGTAGGAAAAGGAAATCAAACTTTCAATTGGTCTTGGTGAATGGAATGTAATGGAAGTTGTTATGGGGGGTAATTGGAACATTCCATCAGTCTATGTCATCACTGGTATTCTTGGGTGGGGTTCAGAGTAAGAATAGATTTAGTTCGATGTGTCCAGGAGATGAAGTTCAATTTTGCCATCAATTTTGGTGGCTGGCCAGTTGTGCCATTTTGATGGTGCCCCTGAGAAATTGAAATTGCATTCATTTTATCATGATTACTTCGATTGGTGCGTTATTATTTAATAACTATGCGAAAAATTTCTGTCAGTATTTTGTCTTGTTCCTAATGTGTATGATTGTTTAGCTATTAAATGCCTTAAATTGTGCATATCTTCTAATCCACCCTCTGGAATGTCATTGGAATGCTGTTCATTAGATTGTTACCATATTTAAGTGAGCTTAAAATGCAACCGACATATTCAATTAAGCTGATGTTGCTGTATTTTGCAATCATAACTATTATTGCATTTAAAAAAATGGACTGCTTCACATCTATTGATGCCTGTTGATGCATTTTCCTAAGCTGCTTTTATTGTATCTGTCATTTGATTGTTGCTGCTGCTGCTGTATTTGGCATTTGTTTTACACAGTTTCATATAATGCATTACAAATATGTTTTTTATGAGTGGTCCAAATTGCTGAACAGCAGTTTGGTTTAGTTTCCAAATGATATTTTTCACAGCTTAATTATTTTGCAAGTCCCTATAGTTTCACTCAATTTTCAATTAGATCCCTATAGTTTAAAAGTTTATAATTAAGTCCCTATAGTGTATGGGATTTTTCAATTAGGTCATTGCCATTATAAAAAGTAGAATCTTCCATAAATATTCCATATCCATCTTCCTCCTCAACCTCTCATGGAAATGGAATATTTTTTATAACAGCAAGGACCTGATTGAAAAATCTCACACACTATATGGACCTACTTTCAAACTTTTAAACTATAGGGATTTCATTGAAAATTGAGTAAAACTATAGGAATCTGCAGAATAATTAAACTTATTTTCACAATATATTGTTTCCTGCAGAAATCATCAATTATCAACCTAACAATTGGACTGTTTTCATTATTTTTTTTTTGGGTGTTTCCTGTAAGTGTTCCTGTTTCAAATAAGAACACTTCTCTCTTTAAGCAAAATGCAGCGTGTTTCAATCAAGTCTGAACCAGGGGATTCATATATGCTTGAGAATAGGGAAGGTCGTTATTCTGAGGATAAAAGAAGAAGAGCAGAAAGGCGATGGAAGAGAAAGGAGCGTATTTTGAGTGAGGATTTGAAGCAGAATCGGTTTGTCAGTGCTACAAAGGTAACTGTTAAGAGTTGTGGAAATATGCGCTTTTCAACAGACAATAACAGTCATATTGTAGAGGATGAAGAGGATGAAGTGGATAAAGAGCACAAAATGTTTTTGGATACACGTGCTTCTCAATTCGATGTTGAGAGTAATAGTAATGATGGTGCTTCTAATCTTGATGTTGACACTATCTACAGCAGTGACAGTGGTGATGATTCAGATCCTGACTATAGGACGTTCTTAGAAAATTTGAGGAAAGAAGGGAAGTCCTTTATAACCTCAGTCATTGTGCAAAAGCATCTTGTTTATATGAGATATGAGGATGAAGAGAAGGAGGGGAAGGATGAAGATGGAGAGACAAATGACACAGTAGACTCTCAGCAAAGTCTAGAGACCAAAGGAGGACCTATTGATGATTCAGATGTTTCTGGAGTGCCCAAGAACAATTGTGACACTGAATTACAGTATGATGATGTGGATGAAGATTACCAAAGATTCTTGAATTCTCAATGGATTGATGATGAAGGTTTGATGTCTGCAGAGGTGGGTAATGATCATAAACGATTAAGCTCAAATGTTAGGAACAATATACAAGTTTCTAATCAAGCATTTAATACTTCTGAAGTGCGGTGTGATATTGATGACGAAGAAGTGGCAGTTGATGCAATAAAATCTCAGCCAAATTTAGAGACTGAAAGAGGACCTTTTGATAGAAGGCCTTCTTCAGATGTTTCTAGAGTGCCCAAGGACAATCACAACACTGACATGGAGTTAGATAATGTGGATGAAGAATACCAAATATTCTTGAGTTCTTGTTGGATTGATGATGAAGGTGACCTAGACATTGATAGTGCTGATGAAGATTACCAAAGATTCCTGGATTCTTATAAGATAGATAGTGATAATTTGGAGTTTGCCAAGGTGGAGAGTGACTTAAAAGGAAAGAGTTCAAGTGTTAGGTACAATTCACAAGTGTCTGATCAGGAATTTGATAATCCAAAATTGCAGTGTGATAATGATGGACCGTTCCTGAATTCCTCTAGGATTAATGATGGTAATATGGTGCATATGCGAGGCAGGAATATCACAAAGGCATACAACGGTATCTCAAAAACATACAAGGGAGATGATGGTAGCATTTCCTCTGAGCCAGATCTGATTCTTCTTGAACGTAATCAAATTGGTGAAAACACCCCATTTGTTTTTTCAAGAAATTATGATTCATCTGTAAGCGTCTTTAATTTCTAACAGTGTAATTTTGCTATTCATAATCTGCTGTGGCACACATGCACTTTTTAAGAAATTTTGAAATAATTACTTTGTAACTTTTTCTGCATTATATGTCTCTGTGTGTTTAGTGCTTTGAATGTGAAACAAACCCTGGAGACAGCAGGCATTTGTCTTCCAAGGATCATTCTGAGTTTAGGAGAAGACTTATAAAGGATCTTGAAAGGCCTTATAACCAAGAAGAGTATGATGGGCTTCTGAATGAAGTAAAACTTAAACGGGAAAGGGAACGTCATGCAGAAACACGACAGGGGCCGGTTAAATCATATCACATACCTGGTCTCACCAAATCATACCTTGAATCATTTCCTGGTAGGTTCAATATTTTTCTCAAGTTTTGCTGACTTTTCAGATATTCCATTTTCATTTATAAAAAGACGTAGCATTAAGTTTCATTTATAAAAAGACGTAGCATTAAGTCTGTCAACATTCAATGGTATTTTGCTAAACTGGTATCAAAAGGGGTAAATAATAGGGAAACACTATTATCTTGAGAAGAGGTTCCATGTGAAGTCTGAGAAATATGAAGAAAATGATAGCCTGGACATAAGGAGCCCTTCACCCTCTCAAGCATGCCTACGATTCAGAATGCCCCTTTACAAAGTTCCCTCCACTCCCTATAGCAAACTCTCTTTCCCCCACATGCTACAAACACACATCTACTCTCTCTCATAGTCAGCCTAACGGCCTGACACACTCTCCACAACATCCTCTTCTGCAACTGCACTCTCTATTGAGCCTGCACATGGTCCATTCCTGTTGAAACCCTTGCAGAAATAAGTTCTTCCGTATTTTGGGTCTCTAACATGTTTTATTCTGTCTTCACCTGTCATATTAAACAACTCTGGTTCTGAATTGACATTCCCACTGGATCAGCCAAAATTTAGTCGAATTATATGAATTAAAACAAAATTAATCTCTCTCTCCATCCCTCCTGTCACAAAACCCACAACCACTCAATTTTATGTGTATTTTAATTGAACAGGGATGGTGTTCTGAAATATAGAGTCTGAAAATTAGGTGAAGTTAGGTGTAACTTCACAAACATGGGTGATAAGTGTTATTAACAACCACAGAAGAGTAAATGAACTTTGCTTTTGCCCTGAAGAATCAATTCATTACTGAATTCATGATATATCACTAGGGGTTCTCTTTTGCCAAGGTATGCCTTGTACCTTTTAGCCTTAGAGGAGCTTTTGACCCCATAATTACGTTACTGACTATTACAGAATTTTAATAATCTGTACATTTGGGTTAGATTTCAATGGTGTGAACGTCACTTCAGTTAGTATTTGGGTATATCTGTAGTCTGTGCCTGTTAGGTTCCTTCGTTTTTGGACTTTCAAGAAGTTCTCTTCTTCGTCTTGCATAATTATGTCTATGCCACATCTGATGCGAATATCTTCATAGTTCTCTATCAAATATTTGTTTCATAATTGTGCAGCTCTGGCAAAGGCTATTGCTGAATTGAAGGAACCGCATAAGGTTTTGTTTCTGTTACGTGGATTCTTTTTCTGGTTGCAAGTAAGTCAAAAGATTCATATTCACCTAATTTCCTGTTTCAGATCATCAATGTGTGTAAAGAATTTATTGCCAGTTGAAGCGGAATTCCTGCAGATTATTTTCACATATAAACTTAGTCATTTCTGGTTGTGATTGTTAACTTGTGGGCAGAGAAAGTGTTAGGAACCCACTAGTTAGTAGTTAGTTAGTTGTCTATAAATAACGGGAATTGGGGATTAGTTAGGAGTCTAGTCTTTTTAGTCATCTGTGAGATTGGAGGGGACTCTAGAATTTCCTGTCTATCTCGTAAATCTTCAAAACACATCAATAAAGCTTAGTTCCCTCTTTCTGATTACCGGTGTCTAAAATTGGTATTCAACATGGAAAGCAGGGGAGAACAGACTCCGGCACGTAATGGGAGCATTGTTCATGTTTGGTTGAGAAAAGTGTAGATGCATTTTCTTAATTATGACATACTGTGGAGGCTGTTAGAACTGCTATGTGAGTGAATGAATCACTCTGATTGAATTGGGGAACTTGACAAATGTTGAAGAACCCTAGAAATGGATACAGGGGGTAGAGGAGAATAAGAGTCCTCAAACTCTGTAGAAACAACCTGAAAATGACTAGACAACCTTACAATCGTCACCCTTCCCCTTCTTATTCTCTACTCACAAACTGCCTTTCCCTCCACAATACCTGCCTTACAGCTGTCAATCATCTAGCTGGACACCTGTAGTTGTCCTCCATCTGGTCCATTTGCTCTCCTATTCCTTCTAATATATAACTTTCCTTACAAGGGGTCCCTAACACTACCCCGTGGAGAACCACCTTGTCCTCAAGGTGAGCATCGGGAAATTGCTCCTACAAACTCTTACGGTGTGTTCACGAGTTTGGTTTAGAAGCGAAAGGGGGGAAAGGGAGAGATTTATGGGGGTTTGAATGTGTTCATGAGTTTTATTTCCAAGAGAGGAAGGTGTTTGAGGATTTTTGCTAACCCCTTAAAACTCTCTAAAATCCCTATTTTATAGTTCCCCCAATTTGGAGGGTTTTAAATCAATTATTATTTAATTTACTTATTATCCCTATTAAAATATCAAAATACCATTTATACCAATTAATATAAAGCATAATAACTATACTAAATTAATTTAATGAATGATAAAGTTGTAAGAATATATTATAAGCCCTCTATTTCCTTTCACTTGTCAATTTTAAACTTGTGAACAAAGTTGGTTGAAACCCTTAAAAATCCTTCCTTCCCTGGCCTTTTATTTCCCTTTGATAACTTTCCTTTCCATTCTCTCAAAAATCATGAACACACCTTTAAAGTTCTCCCAAGATGTGTCATGAGATGGAAGTCCTTTCCACTTGACTAGGATCTCCACTGCCCGATCTTCTGTATACCTTACCTGTAAAAGGTCTTCGGGGGCTGCCTGTAGCACTCCTTCTTTAGTCAGCCATGTAGGCAACTCATATGGGTGCGCAAGGGGAGGGACACCTTTTTCCAGCTTGCTCACATGGAATATCGGGTGTAAGCGACATCTAGGGAGTAGGGCCAACTTATAGGCCACAAAATCTATCTTTTCAAGCACCTGATACGATCCATAAAATTGTGGACAAAGTTTCTCATTAGGTCTCCGAGCGAGGGGCTTTGATAAGAACATAGCCATACAAGACAAACAAATTGAAATGCCAAAACAATTCACCGTAGAAGATAAGTGTGTATTATGAACAAATAGAAAATGTAAAATGACTCAAAGTATTAAAGAGATTCTGAAACTCAGAATTTCCCTCCAATTCCTCACACACTCTCTCTCCCCATGCTAGCTCAGCACAATTAATCACACAAGAGTCACTCATTTTTGCTTCCTCAATTCTCATTTCAGTAATTACAATAAAGCTCAAATGTCATCGGCTCGGTCCCTAAGAGGCTTCATCCTAAGAGCACTTATGACCTAATCTCCTACCACATAAGTCACCTCTCTACGATGTTGGTCTACATAATATTTCATCCGCTGTTGAGTCAATTGTAATTGTGATTTCAACTTAGCTAACACCTCATCCCTAGCGGCCACTTATGACTGAACTTCTGGCACTTTAGAAGGGTAGATTGACCCTTTAAACAGAATAAGAGGTGGCTGGCCATAAAGTGCCTGGTGAAGTGTTGTTTGACACATTGAAGGATGTGTTGAACCAAAACTTTGCCCAAGGAAGCCAATCAGCCCATCGTCTAGCTTTCGAACTAACAAAGCATCGAAGATAGGATTCCAAGCAACGGTTGGTGACCTTGGTTTGGCCATCCGTTTGTGGGTGGTAGGAAATGTTGTACTTAAGCTTGGTTCCAGCAGCATGAAATAGTGTAGACCAAAAATGGCTAAGAATGTAGGGTCTTGATCTGAAATAATGGCAATAGGGAAACCATGTAGCCTTACTATTTCCATGACAAACAGCTAAGCAACATCCTTGGCTGAATACGGTTAGGTTAATGCAAGAACATGGGTGTATTTGGTAAGGCAATCCACCATTACCATAATAGTATCCTCGCCCTTTGATCTTGGAAGGCCAAAATTAAAATCCATTGATATCTCAATTCTCAGGCTAGACCTGTGCTGGTATGTCCTGCGGCTGTAGCAATCCAGTTGAAGATAAAGCCTCATATTTGCTGGTCTAACATACCTAGCAATCAGCCACATAATCCTTGACTTTTTTTCTTCATACCCCTCCAATAAATAGTTGCTGATATTGATAGGATCATAGTATTAGATAAAAAAAATGGAAACAGTATGTAATCTGTAATTGTGTTTGTATCTGTATTAATCGCATAATGAAAGAAATAAAGGTTGCTAGATATTAGAGAGACCTAGTTGCTTTCCCAAATCCTAATTCCAATTCTCAGATATCCCCTTGGTAGCTCCCCCTACCCCTATATACTTCCACCTCCTCCCATAATAGAATCAGTAATGCACTCCCCCCTCCCACTAACCCTGCCAACTAGGCAAAGTTAATTACAAGTCCCTTCTATCCCACCTTGGCCTAGTGTTGTCAAATATCGGCCATGGCGGCACCATGGCGACATGGCGTGGCAGAATCTGAGGCCGCTGCAATGGGGAAGTGGATGTCGTGGCGGGATCGTGGCGGCCGTGGAGGAAATCAGCCAAAAACCCTTATTTTTTTGGTTTCTCAAGGGGTATTTTTGGGTTTTCAGGTTTCATTAATGAGACCCTAATGAACTTGACCCCATTCTGTTTTCTCTCAATCTCGATCTCGTTTCTCTGCTTCCCTTTCTCTCTCAGTCTCTCAAAGTTTGTCTCTGTTCTTCTCAAGCGGCGGCTCACCACACCAGCCATGGCGGCCAGCATCCAGCATGGTACTTCATCTTTTCCTCCTCCTCTGTTCAGTTTTCTTCTTCTTCTTCTTCTCTCATCATGCAACTGAGCTCTCACTCTCCCTTACACGAGCTCCGTATCTATCCATTGCCGCCGATTCTGCATCAATTTCCAGCACAAAATTTTGATTGAAGTCTGGAACCGCCAAAATGAGGAGGGCAACCATTGCCTTCTTAGGGGATTTGAAGGCTATTTGAGCTTCCTCTGACCACTGAAAGCCACCATTCTTAGTCAACTTAGTCAGGGGTTTAGCGAGAACCCCATACCTTTGCACAAATCTTCAATAATACCCCGTCAACCCCTAGAACCCTCTAGGCTTTCTGATTCTTATGAACAGGCCAGTCTCACATCACCTCTGTTTCACGGGGATCATTTGCTACTCCTGCTGCTGACACTATGTGGCCTAGGTACTCTACCCGATTTACCTTGAAGTCATATTTCTTTTTGTTAAGATCCAGCTTGTGTTGCAGCAGCAAGTCAAAAGCTATGGAGAGGTGGACAGCATGGGATTCAACATCCTTGCTATAAACTAATGTATTGTCAAAAAAACACATGGGCAAACTTCCGAAAGGCTAGGGTTGAAGGATGTCATTCATGAGGTCTTGGAGGTGGAGGGGGCGTTTGAAAGATTGAAAGGCATTATGATAAATTTATAGTGCCCTTTGTGCGTCCTAAAAGCAGGTTTACTGATATCACTTTCCACCATACAGATTTGCTGATAGCTCAATTTAAGGTCTAGCTTAGAAAAAACCATGGCCCTGGCAACTCATCAATGATAGGAATGGGGAACTTATCAGGGATAGTGATCCTATTTAGGGCCCGATAATCCACACAAAACCTCCAGCTCCCATCCTGCTTCTTGACGAAAATAATGGGACTAGCAAATGGGCTGATACTAGGCCTAATGATTCCAACGGTGAGCATCTCAGCCCCATCCTTCAAAGTAATGGCATGATCATGGCTGTGACAAGGGGGAATCCCTGGTAAAGGCTCAAACACTGCTGCATGCACTTCCAGGACTTGCTGAATCTATGCCGGAATCACCGTATCTGCTGCCATGTGCTGAAAAACAGGCCACAGCTGCACTACTTACCTCTCACCCTAGCCTTGCATCTTCGTTATAGCTATTCTCAATGCGGTACCCCCCATAACACAATTCAGGATCTTCTTGTAGTTCCACCCATTTATCCTCCATCTTAATGGTGAGTCTCGATTTCTCAAAGTTGGTCTGGGTCTCCCCTAAAGTATCAAACCATGCCAGCCTCGAAACCAGTTCTGAGTTACCCAATGGAAACACATAGAAGATCTCAACCACCTCAAAATTAGGAAAAGTAATTGTCATCCCTTACAATTCCCTTTACCTGGGAATTGCTGTCCATTAGCCACTGTAACTAGAAAATCAGCTTCACAATTAACTGGTAAATTACTGATGAAGTTACGAGAGGCACCTGGATCTATTAGAACCCTCACTCTACATCCAGCAACCATCCCCCAGGCCCTAATAGATCTTTGATTGCTCTTCCCTAGCATACTCCTGCAGTCCAGGAACAATTTAGGGGTAACCTCATCCGTCTCCTCAACCACATCATGCCAAACTGTCTGCCCATTACCTTCAGGTTCTTCTTCCAGCAACATAAACCTAAAGCTTTTGTTTTTACGGACATGATCAGGTGTGAATCTTTCATCGCATGAAAACAAAATCCTTTTGTTCGCTTTTCCCTACACTGTTTGTTGGAAAGCTGCCTGAAACCCTTCTTCCCTGATCCGAACTCCCCTTTTTCCTCCACTACCGACCCCCCTGAATTACTGGGCAGAGCTTCCTTAACTGCCCCTCTATTACAGTTTCCCCAACTAGTACCAAATTTAGGGAAAGATTTACTAACACACTTCTATAGCATTTTATTTCTACTTTCCACTAGTTCGGACAGTTCATTAATTCATCTAAAGTAAAATAGTGATGAAGCTTGAGTTCGACCCTTACCTCGTCCTTAAGGCTGTTGAGAAACAAACCAAACATATATCACTTGTCCGTAATCTTTAGAGGGCTAGAGAAAAGTTCAAACTGCTCCCAATACTCCCTAACGGTGTTCTCTTGCTTAATCCCCAGCAGCACCTCAAAGGCATTCTAGACCAATTCAGGTTGAAAGGGATCCTTAAGGCCATTGGTAGTCATTTCGGAGAGTTGAGGGAACTCTCAAATTTCTTGTCCATCTTGTAGATCTTCAAAACACATCAATAAAGCTTAGTTCTTTGTCTTACGGTTTTCTCTTAGTGTGGTTCATCTGCATTGAAGGGAGAAGCAAAATAGAATCAGCAAATCTGTTGGAAAAAATGTGTTTTGTTTATCAACCCATATATTGCATATATATTATGTACAACACCGTAATAACCATTTTGCTCATGGCTCATTGCAATAGTTATAATATATTTTTCAGTCAAATCCTTCTGTTTTCTTGGAAATCTTTTCAAACATGTATCTGGAAATTAGATCTAGACTAGACCCATCGATTATGTCTCTGTTAGTAAGAAATCGCCCATGTATTAGTCCGTATGGAAATTCAGCGACTACTGTGTTAGTTAAGCCTTCAGTCCTTTATCTTCTCATATGATATTTTACATTACATTTCTTGTTCCATTTGGTGCGTTGATTCATACATTCACACTTGCATGTGTTAGTTCTAACACAGCGCTGAATATGTGCGGATTCTTGTGTATATATCCTGTGCTAAATTGCATATAATGACGGTTACATTTTTTACTGCTTCTGCAGAATATGACACACGACGGAAAATTTAAGCCTTGGACTGACAAATCATGTTTGGAGATTTTACAAAAGATATAGTATGGAATCTTGCTATATCTAATATGGAAGCAGGAGTTCAACAGAACTTTAATAGACAAACTTCGTTTTTTGTACAGTTAAATTATCCCTAAACTTTGATCCAATGGATGAAAGAAGATTGCTAGAGTTCTCAGGACTCATTAGGAACTATTTCAGGAGCGAAGCCCACATAAAAACGTTTTTTCTTTTCTTTAATTTTTCATCTTCTGAGCCCTTCATTCTCTTTTTGGGCATGTCTTTTGCTGTACACTATTAAGAACAGGAAGGAGGAAATCACCACAAAAATAAACAACTAAAAATAGAAAACAAAGGAGGATGATAGTTGAGGGTCTTGTGTGGGTGAATTGTAATAGTTCCAAGGAACAATTTTTCATAGGCTTCCTGAGCTAGTGGTTGTTGTTGAGATGAAAAGCAAAATGGTCTTGTTCCTCCAGATTCAACTAGGGTTGAAAATATGTCAAGTTAGACAAGATTTTCCTCTTAATAGGTTGAGCTAAATCGTAACTCTTTGACATGAGCCTAGCATGTGGCCTATTGTAGACTATTTTAAGTCCAAGCCTAACATGTTCAAGGAGCCTGACCTGCTCTGAAGCTTATTTACCTAGCCTATATTGTTTAATACTTTGAACAAAATAACATACGAATATGTTTAATAAGCTAAAAATATAAGCAACCTGTAACAACTCGTCTATCTGTATTTTTTTTGATAAAATAATTAATTGTAAGTACTCAGTAGGGATTTTAAAAATTTCGGTTGACACAGTTAGGATCAGAACAACATAAGGGTTCTGAAAAAAAAAAAAAGAAAATTAATTAAATATTAATAAAAATTTAAAATAATAATATTTTAATCAGTAATATAGGATGATATCTTATAAATAATAATAATTGGTGTACTGAAACATTGACTTTGGCTCAATTAATGGACATTATCATATTTTAAATAAATTGTTACTTAGAATAATCAAATAAATATAGATATTTCTAATACTAATAGAAGACAAATTGATCTGGAAATAGAAATTTCTTTACTTTTTCTCCAAGTTAACAAGATTATAAAAAGGAAAAAGGAAAAAGAAATGCCATTTCTCTACGTTTTCCTTCACAAGCTCATGGTCATCACAATTCCTTCTTCGTTGCTTTCTTTCTTTTTCACTTCTCCATTTTTTAAATTTTTCTCTTTGAAAAACTCCATCAAACCACCATATTTACAAAGGACACTCTTAGATAAGTATCTAAACTACTTCAAGGACATCTTCTCTACATCAAGATCAATTGAAAACTTTATTTTTTTTCTTCCTTGGTTCACATGGCAGCACAAATGGGGGCTGAAAAGAAAGGGGTTTAAGGCTTGATAAATAAAAAGAATTAGAGAAAATGCTTGGAGGAAGGTGAGAAAGTATTCTAGTCTTTTACTTCATGATATTTGGCTATTTTGCTAAGATAAGTGCTTGATTTTCTTTGGGTTATGTTGCTGAAAATCTGAATCCAAATTTTAGAATTTGTGATGGATTAGGTTGTGATGAGATTATGTATATTGGAACATGAATTTTATTTCAGAATTTCAGAATTTTAAGTGCTTGGACTATGATGAAATCTTGTGTATTGGAATTTTTGTTGTGCTGAAATTTTATGTGCTGAATCCTTACAGCATAAATTCTTGGGTTGTATGATATAATAGGTGCTGGAATTTTATTGTGCTGAAATTTTATAGCATTAATTCTAGTTTGTATGATTCTACTATACATAATAATCAAAGCTTGAAAAGCGGCAGCAAAACTTGGCTTGTATCTTCAAAATTTAGAAGAAATGGTCGTCCAAGGAATGATAATTTATAGTAGAAATAATATGAGATCCATCGCAGGGAACTTGGTTCAATTGTTGGAAAAATTGATAAGAATTATTGCTAACCAAGGGATGTAGTAAAAATTTTGATGGTATAAAGTCTATTAGAGTCTTAGTAGACTTTGCAGAAAAACCATCATAACAGTATACCAAATGTTACAAGAAATATCTCATAAGAGTTAAATAGAGACATTATACATATTCAAGAGATTTTAAGGGAATTTTTATACAAATGATAAAAATACACGCAAAGAAAGGAAACTTAAGAAAATAAATCTTGTGTAATGTAATTTGCTTAGTGGTAAGCTCATAGATTCACGGGTAGTAGTAAACGTACTACGCTCTTAAAACTATATCAGGTTGTAATTGTGACGGCGTTTCATCGTTATGAGGAAAGGGATGTACTGAGAATAACAATAGCGAGGCTATTGAGATGAGATGTAGTGGACGTACTCCATCTAGTGAGCTATATCAGGTTGTAATGCGACGACGTTACATCATTGACAGTATGATCCAATGTGAAGTATATCAGAAAAATCCTATGAGTTCTACCATTAAGTTCTAAAATTATCTAATAGAATCAAATTATAATAAATAATGTCATTGACTAATGAGACCATTATATAAATAACTGAAGTTGCTTTGCTTATCTTGCATTAAGTTGAAGTATCATTGAGTAATAGGCTGGTATTTTCCTACTGGAAATCATTGATTCTCATTCTTGCTATATGATTTACCTTATATAGATGGCCTCAATCGTGTTCTTTCTCGAAGTGCCTGAGCTGCAGTGGCATTATGACCCAAAGTTAGGGTCACTGTATCTGGTTGCTGAGTTTCATATCCACCTTGTTTATAGACATAGCATGACCTAGATTCCCTCATATTATATGACCGTCGTAGGCTCTTACGTCTGACTTTTTGAAGAGCCACTGACTAAGGGAGTTAGTTTTATCTGTCTGTAGTTGGTTATATTTTGTTAGGCCCTAACCCGGATTAGGTGGTCACTGCGAGGACCAGGGTAGGTTCATTTATAATATATATGTAATTAGATGTGATTGTATATAGCATGACTGTATGACTTAACTTGCTATGGATGTGAAAAAAAAATGTAAATTATCATGTGATCGACCTCTGAGCATACGCATTGCATTTCTGTTATTTCTATACGTTGACTATTACGTTGTAAAGATTGTGATTTGAGATAAGTTAGTATAGTTTTTAGTGCAAGGCTTATATTTATTACGACTCATATGTATATAATTCGTATGGATAAGAAAAAGTTAGAAGAACATATGGAGGGTAAGTTATGAGTAACGACATGCTTATTGTGATGTTATGACTCAAGCATAGCATTATAGTAGGATGGGTGTTACACAACCAATTTCTGTTCGGTTTCAATCAAATTGGTAAGTTCATCGAACTTAACTCCAATACTTAATCAGGTGATTGCATACCTTTTTTCTGTTTTAATGAAATTCGGGGCTTATGCCTAAGTAAAAGTAAAACTAAATGTAAAACATCTAGGGGAAAAAAATTGTAATATCATTTGCATGGAAAACATTAGATAAAGGATGGAATAAAAGCTATCAAGGCAATTGGTAAGCCTTTCTAAAGTTCTAGTAAAGAATACAAAAACAATAAAAAAAAGTTGCTAGAAACCTAAATGTTTTCCCTTTGAGCAAATAAAATGCACCAAGAACAAGCAGAGGCCGTCGTTGCGGTGGTTGCGGTGCGGCAATTCGGTGACTGGGGGAGCATCAATCTGGCATGGCGGATTGACAAGGTGGTTGTGTGCAAGGGAGAGAAAATGACTATAAGCAGAAAGATACACAAGAAGGGGGATTGAATTGTGTTTTTCTTTTTTGTTCTTTTACTGAAAAACCTGAAAAACTAAACTGAAAGTGATATCAAGATGAACTTTTAGCATAGTAGAAAATAACGTTAAGTATGATAAGAAAGCTAGCTTTCTGAACTCTATTAAAAAGGTGAGATGGTTGAGAGACTTTTGAAAGCTTCAAACTTAAAGAAGAAATAAAAACAAGTGATAAAGGAGAGAGAAGAATAAACATAGAAGAATTTATATTGGTTCGGCCAATCCAGTCTACATTCAGTTCTCAACCAATGTTGAGTTTCACTACTTCTTCCTCCAACAAAAGGAAGAGTCACTATAGTCTTTCCATTAGTCTTCTCAAGCTTTGTCCAATCAACCACTAGACACTTCTACTGTCTCACAACAAGTAGTTTTTTTTCCAGCCTCTTCAAGCTGAACTTAGTAGTCTTGAACTAGCCACTCCAAGCTAAAATCGTGATGAGTAAAACTCTGTTACTATCACGTTGCAAGTGGTTTTTAACAAACCTCTTCAAGCTGTCTCACATTGATCTCTATTGGATCAAGGTTACAAAGGTTACAAGTTTGGGTTGTCACACAAACTGTACTACACTCAAGATTACTTTGAATATATAATGAGAAGCTTCTAAAATCTTGAATGACTTCTTTCAACGAAAATTATTCCTCGGCAGAAGATGTGTTCAATGAAGTTTGATAGCGTTTTTTCTCTTTTGTTCAGTGTCAGTCTTGTTTTTAAAATGTAGAGCACTACATCTCTATATATAGAGGTCTTCCTTGAGACCGTTGCCTTCAAAAAGTTCTTCCAGGGACACGTGTTGATCATCTATTTGTGTCTTGGAAAGGAGGTCTAGAAGAGTAGCCTTTCTCCTTTGTCAGGTCAGCCTCCAAAAGCTGTCATGAGATAAAGGAGATTTCTGATGTTCTTTAGAGATTGCTTCTTACTTTCTAAACCATAGTTTCTGAACATTTTCGTCTAGAGCGCGCTGACATTTCTCTTTGACGGGCAAGGAGATGATTAACCGATTCTGACATCGGGATTTAACTTTTCCATAAGCAATCTTGAATTTGAATTTCAAATTTTCCCTTCTTCCGTGTGATGTGGATTTCACTGTCATTGAAATAAGTGCTTTTTGATATATGATATCATTTCTTTAGTGAATAAAGAGCCTTCATAGCTTTAATCATTTGTTTGTTTAGAGATACAAACTTTTTGATCGTAATGATTGATGGTGATTGTCATGATTTTTTTATGTAGGCATACTTTTTGATGTCTAGATATACTTTCTGAAGTTTCAAAAGATCATTTTCTTGAAGCGCTGATGTCTTCTTCAATCGTTTAGCCTTCAATGCTTAGATAATGATATAATTTCACTTCTTTAACAGTTCAGATCTCTTATCATGAGGCAAATATGTTTACACATGCATAGTGAAGGTATATGTATAAATCTTAATTGATAGAACCTATTAAATTCTTACAAGAAACTTAGAAAGAAACATCAGTTGTTTTTCAAAGCATTTTTTCTTTGAATTAGTTTTGTTGTCATTCAAAACACATGAGCGCAAGGGTTTGGAGCTAACAATCTCCCCTTTTTTAATGATGACAAACCAATTTGAAGAAAAACTTTTGAAGAGATAATTTAAAGAGATGTTGCAGAAAAGTAATCAAGATAAGCATATTCTTTCAATCAAATAGAATGAGATATTCAGGAAGTTTTTCTATTTTAAGGCATGATATAGATTTTGAAAACAAAAAAAAAACTTTTTCACCTTAAGTGACTTGGATCATAGCTGTTGTTGTCTTTCATGAAAGTATAGTCTTGTTGTACTTTCTGAAGGTATTAGAAAACATTTTAATTGCATTTAAGCCTTAATTGAAACAATTACCTTGATTTTTAGTCAACAGGAATGCATGAGACCTTAACAAGTAATACTTGCGATATATTATCCTGATTGGACCCTTTTCAGCACGCTTTTGAGCATCCATACTTAATAGAACCAGCAAATGCATATAAAATAACAAGCAAGGGATCACTCATCAAAGCATACGTATAAGTAGAAGAAACTAAAATAGAATTGTAAAAAGGATAAAAGATAAAGATAAGAAATAAATGATAATGAGAGAGTTGTAAAAAAAAAAAGTTAGGAAAAAAAATTTCTTTGGAAGAGCTCCTCCTTAGTTTGATCTTCGTCTCCCCTTGAATTTCTCAACACAAAAAGATTTTTCTTCCATATTCTTCTCCCCTTTTTGTCAATAACAAAAGGGGTGAGCTGGAAACCAGTAGCACCATCATCAGCCTTGCCACCTTACTTCATGAAGAATGTCTTGAAGTAATGCTTCTTGTCTGCGAGAGTTGACTTCAAGTTGATCCAGCCTATTTTGAATAAGACGTTGTTCATGCAGTAGTAATTGGATTTCAGTAAAGCTTGACTGCTCGGCTGGTGTAGGTTTGCTGGATGAAGGATCAATGTTCTGAGGAGAAGGATTAGGAATGGTTGATATAGGAGGCTGTTCAGTCTTTGAAGGAGAAGCAGCAGTGGCAGATTCACTTTCTGAGGGTGTCTCCATCTCGGAAGATGAATTGTGTTTAGAATCAGAAGTCATGCTGTTGCTAGAGGGAGCACCTCCATATCTAATGATAATTTCTGGCCTCTTGTTGTTATCTGAACTATCCTCAAGAATAATTACTTTCCTTTTACCCTTTTTGCCTTCAGCTTCTATTGCTGCCTTTTCAACTGCGGCATCCCTGATTCTAAAGCTTTCTCTGCTACCACCAGAAGGAACAATGCCAGTTGGTCTCCTTAGGGTTCTAAAGGAGTTAAAGGTGTACTGAGTACCTTTCATGTACTCATACCACTCATTTGCAAGAGGGTAATGCAAGTATTCAAATATTTTGGTCAGTAGAATTCCATAAGGCACAACAGCAGTTTTTCTTTTCTTAGATGAGATAGAACTCAGCATATGATCAAATATGAGTCTAGCCAAGTTAACTCTTCATTTTGTCAATAAATAGAAGATTAATATATAATCCATCCTAACCAAGAGGTGGGTGCTACCTAAGCGAGGAAGCAAGGAAAATTGTATGACAGTAAAGACTTGCCTTGTATTTGTGTTTAGCATAGTTGTAGTGATCTCACTTGGATGATGTTTTGAGACCCTGGTGAGACAACTGGAAACCTCTTTTGCTGTAACACCAAGAGTTGTGAACTATTCTGCCTCAGTCAAGCATCTAATTCCTTCATCTGGAGCATGAGTGATCTTGGAGAGATCCATGATGCTCAACTCTAAGTCCACTCCTCTAATATAGGAGGTTAGCACAGAGTTGGTTACTTGAACTAGTTGAGAATAGAAAGCAGTGACCATCCCGGAAAAGACTCGGTCAGATAAATTAAGAAACCCTTCCCATCCCTGAAAAGAGAAGACTTCAAGAAGAATAAGAACCTGAGCCATTAGCACTCAAGTCAGTCTTTTTCCAGGTGCTATTGGACGTCCAGCGAAGTTCTCTTCATAAAACCCTTGATGTATCTGTTCTATGAACATCTGAAGAGTTCCCATTTCAGCTATACGTCCAGTAGAGTGCTTTCCTTGAGCCATGATCAAATGATGGGAAGTATAGAGAAGCAAAGGTTGAGGCTTGGAAGAAGAAAGAGGTTAACAAAGGTGAAATTTTTGTGAGAAGCTGAAACAGTTGAGGATTTGTGTTTTTGAGGAGAAGAAATAACGTGTGGGAAGTGGAAGTTATTTAACTGATGTGACATAACTGACAAAAAAGTGAGGCAACGTGGGAGAGAAAAATATTTAAAAGAGAGGAAAATATCCCGCCTTATTATTTATCTTTCAGAAAAGAAATCTCTGACTTTTGAGTTCATTTTCTGAAGACCTTTCTTTCTGATCTTTACTATGCATTTTCTGATTCATCAATTTCCTATCTGCATATTGAGGAAACCGTCATCTTTCTGAACTACTTTCTGACCCTTCATTTTGCAAACTGTCATCTTGTCCTTCTGTACTTCAATTTGAGAGATGATGGGGAGAACCCAGAGATGATTCATTTGAAAAAAAACAAACTATACAGATTTGAAAATGATTAAGTTTAAAAGCCTTTTCAAAACGCAAAAATGATCTTCAGCTAGTGGCTTTGTGAATATATCCGGCACTTGATCTTCAGTATTCATAAACAATAACTCAATATCGCCTTTTTGAACATGATGACAAATGAAATGATGTTTAATCTCAATATGTTTGGATCTAGAGTGCTGAATAGGATTCTTTGCAAGATTTATAGCACTTGTATTATCACAAAAGATAAGAATTTTGGAGTACCTCTAATGATAATCATTTAGCTGATTTCTTATCCATAGCATCTGAGAGCAGCAGTTAGCAGCAGCTACATAATCGGCTTCAGCAATGGAGAGAGCTATAGTATTTTGCTTTTTGCATGACCATGTAATCAAGCTTTCTCCAAAGAAGCAGCAGCAACCACTAGTGCTTTTCCTTTCGACTCTGTCTCCAGCATAATCAGCATCACAGTATCCTATAATATCACAAGAAGAACCTTTCTTGTACCACAAGCCTAGATTAGTAGTATCTGATAAGTAATGAAGGATTCTTTTGACAACATTTGAGTGATTGTTTTGGGCTAGATTGAAATCTCGCACAAATTCCTATACTTAACTGAATGTCAAATCTACTTGCTATAAGATACAGAAGTGACCCAATCATTCCTCGATAATTACTTTCTGATACTTTCTCACCATTCTCATCAACATCTATGATTTAAGAAGGATGCATAGAGGTGTTCATAGGTTTTGCTTGATCCATATTAAATCTCTTTAAAAACTCTTTTATGTACTTTTCTTGATGGATCAGGATGTCATCCTTTTGTTGTTTTATTTGTAAGCCCAGAAAGAACTTGAGTTCACCCATCATACTCATCTCAAATTCACTTTGCATTAGATTTGAAAATTTTTCACAAAGATAATGATTAGAAGCTCCAAATATAATATCATCAACATATATTTGAACTATCAGAAAGTCATTTTTCTGACTAAGAGTAAAGAAAGTAATGTCAACATTACCTCTTTTAAACCCATTCTTAAGCAAGAAGGTGCTTAGTCTATCATACCAACCACGTGGCACTTGTTTAAGACCACAGAGAGCCTTTGTTAGCTTATAGACATGGTTAGGAAGGTTTTTGCTCTTAAAGCCAGGAGGTTGTTTCACAAATACTTCCTCAGAAAGGAAACCATTTAGAAACACAGACTTGAAATCTATCTGGTAGAGAGTGAATCCCTTGTAGACAGCAAAAGCAAGTAGAGCATTCTGATGGCTTTAAGCTGAGTTACTGGTCCAAAGGTTTCATCATAATCAATTCCCTCACTACAAAAAAAAATGGCAGTTATTTTTGTAAATTATAGCGGTTGATTTTTCACAGTAAAGGCGATTCTCCAAACTGCCGTAATTACCAATGCCATTCGGTTAATTACGGCGGTTTCCTTTTTGATCACCACAATTCACATAGGTTAATTACGGCGGTTTGAAACCGTCATAACTTTCAATCAAATTAAAAAGTACATTGTTAATTATGGCGGTTATGAACCGCCGCAAGTTTCAACAAAATTAAAAAAAATTATTAATTACGGCAGAACCGACGTAATTTGCAGTGATTTTTTTTTAAAAAAAGTCAATTATGGTAGATTGAAACTGCCATAATTTTCATTCCAATTGATAAAAAAAAACAATTCCTTTCATTTTAATAATAATGCCATATAATTTAATAAAACCAACTTGTGCTTCATATTAAACAACTTATAGCATGTGAACTCTCATCAATATGCCCCCTATCCTTTAACCTCTACTACAATAATTTATCTTTGAAATAGTTTTCCATAGCATCTTAAATTCTATAAATACACTTCTTCTTGCCTTCAAAAACAACATAAGTCATTGAACAATTACTCAGTACCCCATCAAGCCTAAAGATATTAAGTAGAAAGTGTTCTTTGCTACTGAGGAAAAGACATATTCTATGATACACTTCATCCTTCCTTCAAAAACAAGACAAGTCATTGTACAATCACTCAGTACCCTATCAAGCCTAAAAGCAATAAGTAGATATTTTTTCTACAAGGCTTAACAAGTAATTAAAAGGTATTAAGGAAGGTCTAATTTGACTTGCCACAAAAGTAACAGGGTCTCCCATTTCAGCTTGATCAAGGATCAACCACAACAGATCAAATCTTAATAGTAGGGCAGGGGGAAGATTAATATTTTCAGCTGGAGTTCTCCAAGATCATATCTTCCCCTTCATAACAAAATATGGATAAAATTAGATGTCAGGAAGCACAGGGTGCAGGTCTATAAGATTATCTACCACCCACCAATTGAAATGAAATAATACCAAGCTGGATTAGCTGTAGCAATTATGACAGTCCTTGCATTCAGTGACGTAGTGATCCCAACCTTGGCAATGCTAACAGTCTGTTGTTCCATAACTTCATGTATAGTTGTTCGATCCGAATCATCCATCTTGTCAAACTCATCAATGGCACATATGCCCATATCTGCTGGCACCTAAAATTCAGAATATTTGATCATAATCTGCAGTAATAACTGGAAGCATACCAGTATTAGCAAGAGGGAAAAAAAAGTACAAATTTGGTTTTACCTACAAATTAGTAATATTGTCATGATTTTATAAAGGAATCAACTAGTCTTATCTAATACTACCTGATGTTTTCTGCAAAGGAAATGTTCCATTGAACACATTTGGTTCACTTTATACAAATAGTTCATTACCTTCATCCCATCTTTCAACTTCCGATGTGGAGCACCAACAAGGAGAAGAGGCAGTGCTTTCTTAATATCTTCATGTCCAAAAATCTTAGGAGCAAGTGATCTTGCCAACTTATTGTAGATGTCACCATCTCAAGAATGGCTGCTACTATAGCTGGCAAAGATAATTTTTGATAGCTATAAAAAGGAGACCAAAATTCAAGAAGGGGCGGAGACAATCGGTTTTCTAACTCAAAAAAAAATTTTCATCACCATTTTCATCTCAAATATTTTTGCAATACACAAGGAAAAAAATCAGCAAGAATTACAGGTAAAACATATTTTTCAGTCGTTGATTCATTTCCTAATGTATCTATTTTTCAGTGTCCAGCAAGCCTATACCCATTAGCAACCAAAAATCCAGCAAAAGCCATTCTCAACAATCAGTCTCAGCCAAACAAAGATCAAACCCCGGAAACCCAAATTTAGTCCATACAGTCCATCATCATCAACAATCCAGTTCAACTTAAAAAAATCCCAGATTAGCGTCATATCAGTTTTTTTTTTTTCAAAAAGAAAAGGAAAAGGAAGCAGAAATTGAAGGGGAAACCGAAGCCACCGCCCCCATCACAGCCATTAGTGAGTTCAACCACCGCTGCACCTTCCATCATCATCCTCATGTCAACCCATACCTGAAAACTTCCACTCCATAACCAATATTTAGAGAAATATCTCATTGAAAGGAAACCAAAAAAAAAAAAGAACAGAAGCAGCAAGAAAACTAGCGGGGCGGGTGTCACTGTCGCCACCACTGGTGACCCACTCACCATCCTCCGCCTTTCTTATGTCTCAACATCGCTCCGAACTCCCCTCACCACCGCAACCACCTTCCTTAGCCTCAAAGGATCGTTGATCTGCCCGCCACAAACCAGCCAAGTCGCCGATCTACTCGCGTCAATGTGCAGCCGGTTAGCTCCGCCTTCCTCTGTCGCGACCTCCGCTTGACTTCCTGTGCGCCGATCCCCTGCTAGCACCGTCGTGCACCTCTTGTTTGCCGGTCGCGGTGAGCTCAGCCAGCTCTTTCCCCCCCTCTCGGCCAGATCTCTCTCTCTCACCCTATCGGCCTTCCGTGAGCTTCGCCGTGCGTCTCGCCGGTCCCCTTCCTCGCGGTGGCGGCCGAGCGGTTCTTCTTTATCGTGGCTGCGTGGCCTCCTCCCCGCGGCGGTCGCACCGTCCCTTTTCCCCTTTCCCTCACTTCTTGTTATCCCTTTTTCTTAGTCCAGATTTCTTTCCCTAATGCCCTCTCTGATTCGCTTTCTCTTTCTCCTTGTCGGTCCTCTTTTCTTTCCTTCCCTCAATGTTTTTCTTTAGTGTGTGAGTGAATTAGTCACATAGTGGGTGAATGTGTCTGCGTGAGTATATTTGTGTTAGTGAATGAATGCGTTTGTGTGTCCGTGTTAGTGTGTGCGTGCGTGCAAGCCTGTTTGTGTGAGTGGGGATGGGGATAGAATTAAGAAATTAAATCTGTAAAATTAGTTTAAGTAAAAAATTTAAAATAGGATTTTTTTTAATTATATTTTGTTTTTATATTTTAAGATGGTATTGTTATCTTTGTTGGGTTAGATTTCAGATTTATTTGTTTAGATTTGGGTTTACTCATTTAATTAGTATTTAATTTTTAAATTGCTTGTTTGGGTTTGGTTTAACTTGGTTTCAAAATTAAAAAAAGTTTTTTTTTTATTTTGAGTTTAAAATAAATACTTGAATAATTTGCTTTAAAAAATATTTTATTTTTTCCTTCTTTCTATATTATTTAAATTCTTAATTAAATTACTTAACTAACACATTCTTTAAAATTAGTCCTTTAAAATTTTGAAAATTGATGTATAGCAAAGCACAATAAAATTTGAGTTAGAATCTAAAAGCTCCACAGTAAACAAATGATTTATAAACCGTATGTGTGTTGTATATATATGTGCTCGATGAAAAATTTGCTCGAGTTTTATCAACTATTCAGATTTTGTTTCCATTTTCAAAGGAATACAAATACAATTGTTATAAAAAAAATAAGTTTCAAATTCAATTGAAATTAAAAAAAAAGCATAAAATGTGCTCTAGGTACCATAGTTCACTATTTTTATTAGAAGATTACAAAAATCAAGAGATAATTAATGTATCCTTTTAGAAGAGATATTAATGTATCCTTTTAGAAGAGATGACGTTTAATTTGAGTTTTTCATCCTTATTTTCTGAGCTCCATACCCAAAGAAATTTTAGTTATTTTTTTAATTTTTTATTGATATGTATATGTTACAAATATTAAATAATATAAATAAATAAATATTTCAAAAATTAAAAGAAATTGTGACATATATAATTAGATATTTTACCACATCACCCATCTATCTAAACTCAAAATTAAATAAAATGACTAATTTTGAGGATTACTATGCTTTAAGCATCTAATTAGAAGATGTAGAAGTTAAAGTATCTATTTATAACAAGCTAAAATATTAAAGAGTGGAAATGCTATTTTTTTCCCTATTTTATTAAAAAAGTACTAAAAAAAATAAAAATTGTTGATGTAAATAACGGCGGTTCAACCCGCCATAATTTATGAAACCGCCATAACTTACTTAGATTTGTGGCGGTTTTAGAGAACCGCCGTAATGTATATGCCATTTTTGTCACTGAGATTGTGCCGGTTTTGAAAACCGCCATAATTTACTGAAAATTGTGGCGAATTTTGGGAACCGCCCTAATTTCACTGCCACAATTCACAAATATTTTTGTAGTGCCTCTTGTTAATTATAACCTTGTGCAACTAATCTTGCTTTATTCCTTATAACTTTCCCTATTTCATCTAGCTTGTTTTTGAACAACTATTTAGTGCCGATGATGGTTTTTCCTTTCAATTTTTCAACGAGATTCTAGACTTTGCTCTTCTTGAATTGATCCAGTTCTTCTTGCATAGCATTCACCCAACTTTGATCATTCAAAGCTTCTTCAATGCATTCAGGCTCAATAGTGGAGATGAAGGCACAATTGGATGTATTTCTACGAGATGATCTGGTTCTTACACCCTTAGAAATGTCTTCGAGAACTTTGTTTTGAGAAACTGTTTTTAAATCAGAAACTCCCCTATAGTTTCTATGACTTTGAAATATCTCAGCTTCTTCATCATCTTCAGATTGCTCTAATTGATGATCAGAAACATCACTTTCTGATATTTTAGGTAACTTGAGCAAGTTATTTGAAGTGCTTATGTTTTGGAGCTTGCTTTTTGAAGGTCTATCTTTCATCATCTTGCTGTCAGGAGTACCTTTTAGATTCATCTTTTTAAGGCTTTCCTCTAGATCTTCAAAATCATCAGTAAAGTCCTTTCTGAGCTCCTTGAATTTTATGTGAATGGTTTCTTCTAAGCAAGAAGTTTTCTTGTTGTGTACTCTGTAAACTCTAAACATAGAAGAGTAACCTAAAAAGATACTGTCATCAGATTTCGGATCAAATTTTGCAAGTTTGTCCTTGGTGTTAAAAATAAAACAAGGTGAACCAAAGATATGAAAATATGATATGTTAGGTTTTCTACCATTCCATAGCTCATTAGGAGTTTTCTTGAGAACTGGTCTAAGAAAGATTCTGTTTTGAATATGGCATAAGGTATTTACAGCCTTTGCCCAAAAACCCTTTGGCAAACCACTTTCCAAAAGCATAGTTCTGGCCATTTCTTGCAAGCTTTTATTTTTCCTTTCAGCTACCCCATTTTGTTGGGGATTTCTAGGTGTAGAAAACTGATGAAGGATGCCATGTTTTTCACAAAACTCATTAAAAATATGATTCTCAAATTCTCCACCATGATTGGATCTAATAACACTTATTTGAGAATCATTTTCAATACAAACTCGCTTTGCAAAATTTTTGAACCTCTCAAAGACCTCATCCTTAGAAGCTAGAAAGATGACCTATGTAAATCTGGAGTAGTCATTCACTATAACAAGGCAATATTTCTTTCCAGCTAGACTGGCAGTCTTTGTAGTACCAAAAGGATCCATATGTAATAGCTCAAGTGGTTTAGTAGTTGAAACCACATGTTTGCTATGAAAAGAAGTTTTGATCTGCTTGCCTTTTTCACAAAAACCACAGGTTGAGTCCTTATCATACGTGATTTTTGGAAGGCCTTTAACTAGGTCTTTCTAGGATAGCTCAAAAATAAGCTTCATATGAGCATGCCCGAGCTTCTTATGCCATAATCACTTATCATCTGTGAAAGATGTGAGACATTTTACATTTTAATCTCTCAGATCATCCAAAGATAATACATATGTATTATCATGCCTCTTTCTAAAAAGGATTAGTTTATTTGAAGTGGGACATACTACTTTGCAGGTATGAGCATTAAAGATGACATTAAAACCTTGGTCACAAAACTGTCTAATAATTAAAAGATTGTGAGCTAGACCATTAACTAATAAGACATCTGAAATTTGGTGAGAATCATCCTTACCAACATCTTCTATGCCTGTGACCTTAGCTTTACCTCCATCTACAAATCTTACAGATCCTGATTTTTTCAATCGCAGATTTCTGAACCACCTTCTTGACTCGGACACGTGTCTAGAGCAGCCACTGTCCGTATACCATTTGTTTTCAGGTTCCATGTGCGTCCTTAGGTACACCTGCAATGAATGCATTTTTCATTTTTGGTACCCATATTTGGATAGGTCCTCTGGAGTTAGTATGAAATAAGGACTGTCCAATCTTTCTGACATACTTTCTTTTCATAAAGCATTTGTCAAGAGGATATCCCTTCTTAAAACAATTAGTGTAAGGAGGTTTTCTTTTAGCTTTATGTGTAACATCCTCCCAAGTACACCGTCATCCTTAAGTCATGACATCAGACTCGAGAGTTGTTACTTATAAATTAGCAGACCTTTCATAATTATTTATAGCCAGTTTGATTGATTTGCGAGATAACTATGTCGTAGTTCTATTGAAATATATATACAGCAAAGAAAACCAAAACATTTATTTAATACAAGGTTAAGTACACCAGGGAAGCTCTTCTATGAGCTTAACACATCTATTCTCTATTACATTTACATATATATAACCACAATAAAGTTATGGTAAGATAAACACATCAACTACTAAACTACTGCAACTCCAGTATAGTTTTTCTCGTAGTGTCTTCACCGTTCTTCGGATCAACCTGGAGACGACACGGGAACACACAAAATAGAGGTGAGAATTATACAATTCTCAGTAGTGTAACTCCCCCAAACACACAATTATAATGTCATCGTCATCGCCCCAACCACTTTGGTTTATTAAGAAAAAGTGGTCATGCATTATGTAATAGCGGTTTATTTTTAAAGTTCCAAATCATACTTCCGAAGTGGGTTACTTTTAACATTCAATCACTTAATGTACATATACCATACTACTCAACATCATATGCTACTAACTTTCCACTTAAATATATTGGTCTCAATGTCAATACTAAACTTCTTCACTCGACATATAAGACAAGGATTTCTTAGAAAATTTACTTCTTAAACTTGCCTTGGCCCCTGACTAATCTTGTCACATCTGGTCGTTATGTACCGCCGTCCCCAGTGTGGCAATAATGGGTAATAGACTGTTTTTCAGGACTGAGCTCATTCCTA
Organism: Dalbergia cochinchinensis; assembly: GCA_031216125.1. Lineage (NCBI taxonomy): Eukaryota > Viridiplantae > Streptophyta > Magnoliopsida > Fabales > Fabaceae > Dalbergia > Dalbergia cochinchinensis. Next base: position 13,090,286 of record CM062376.1, read on the forward strand.
TACATAATCATTGAATTTACTTTCTCCAATTCTCACACATATCTATTCCTAGCCAAGTTTACTTTCCCCGACTCAATTCAAGGGTAGTCAGGTTTACTTTTCCTGACAGACCGGATTTACTTTCTCCAGCCCAAGGATTATAAATCTTATACTTTTCTTGGTAGTTAGGTTTACTTTCCCTAAGAAACTGGATTTACTTTCTCCAGTCCAAGAAACATAATCTTATGCTTTTCTTTCGCATATAAACAATTGTAATAATCATTCATATCTATGTGTACCTAACCTCATCAATAAGTTCACATGCTCAATTACTCATATTCATATTCAGGTACTCATGTCATACTAGTACAAAATGCCATCATTTCATCAATTCAAAGCATCAAGTTATTTTCAACACAATGGCAGATTTCACACTATTGTGGCACGAATTTATTTGCACATAAAACAATCTTTTCAGAGGCTATAAAATTATCAAGGACACCTCAATGTGTCACCAAGGTTCTGTAAAAATTTCAAAGTAAAAATAGTTCTCTAACTATGTTAACAAAATTAGACAAATTTGGTGGCCAGAAACCACTCAACCTCACCTCAAGAACGAAAATTCATAATTTTTAACCCTAGCAATTGAACCCAGAAAATTCGAAATAAAAATCCTGGTAAAACCTCAATATGTCTCTAATACCCTGTAAAAGTTTCAAGTGATAATTCCATCATTTGATATGGTTACAAAATTAGCAAAATTTACAGCTTTTATTCCAACACTTTAGGCAGCATATGCTTAATTTTGATTCTTGATTTTTCTGAGGCAATTTGACCCAAAATCAAAACCCAAGAAAATTCATGGAACTAGCTCAAGATGTTAGCTCCAACATATAATTTTTTCAGCTCAGAAAATGTCCACAACAAGCCCAGAAAATTCATGAACAAATACTACCTGTACAAAAGCCGAAATTCCAGCAACATGGTTCAAAATCTCTTTTAACAAAAATGATTTCTAACATCATCCAAACACTCCACCAAATTAAACACATCAATATCTATCTATCATCAATCAATACATCTAGAATTTCCAGCCAAACCAATAAGAGAAATTAAAAACAAATTTTGAAAGAAAAAAGAACAAATAAAACCCTACTTTTGGTGTCTTTTGGATCCTTTGCTCCAAGGTGCTCTAAGATTGATTCCTTCCACTTCAAAGCTCCTAAACCCACACCAAACCCTTCCTTAGGCAGAGGAGTATGAGATATCAAAGTGAGGAATTGAAATTTCAATCAGTTAGAATGGTAGATATTGATGTGTAGAACAAGTTTAGTGAAGGAAGTTTGGGGTTTTAACAAATCTAGGCTATGAGTTTGGAGTTTGGAAACAAGTTTGCAAGGTTTATGTGAAGAAGAAATGGAGTTTCTGCAGTTTCTAAAGCTGGCCGAGGATGAGAAGATGAGATAATGATGTTAGGTGGCTAGAGTTTATTTTATATTAGGTTGGAAACATCTATTTAATTACAAAAGATAATTCTTTCTAAGAGAAAATAAGATATATGGCTAGGATTTGATCTTGTAATTCAAGATTAAATCCTAGCCTTACACTTGGCTCTAAAGGATAAACATTATCCTTTTACAAAGATTAAACTATCTTTCGATGTTAGAAACCGTACACCGAAATTTTACCGAACGGGTAAAACAGTGTATCCGGGTAATCAAACATTGCCCGAAAAATAATTTCGAGTATAAAATCTTTATTTCTACCTATTTCTAATCATAATCATATAATTTCTCAATTTCGGGTATCGCCGAGTCCCAATTCTAGGGTTTCGGCTGTCCCGGCGAGCCTGTGGGGCCCACAAAATACTATTCACGTTTTTTCTTTGTTTTTTACAAAACCGTTGGTCCGTCCTCATCATTGTTAAAACTGTCAAATTTTTGAAATTATGACTAATAAAAGCTCAAATTAATTTTTAACTAATATTTAGGGTGTTACATTATGAAGAAGAGTTGACTTTCCCTTTTTATCATGCTCTTCTTCATATCCTAGTCTAGTCTTTTGAAAATATGGTCTCTGACCACCAAGCATTAGATCAAGATTTGTTGATCCATTCACCATTTTTTCAAGATCAGTTTTGAGAAGCTTTGAAGTTCTCTCAAGCTCAGATATGACTTTCTGATTGTTTTCATTCGTATTTGCAATTTTCGATTCTAAGGCTATGAATTTTATATTTAAAACCTTGTTTTCCTCTTCACAACTTCCTTCTCCAACCTTAGATCCTCAGCTTCTGATTTGACCATTTTAAGTTCTAAAATAGTTCTTTTGTATTCTTTTTTCAGACTGAGATAATGAGATGAAAGAGTTTTGGAATCTTCAAGCAACTCTTCATAAAGCGATAAAAGCTCATCATAACAAAGGTCAGAGTCCGCATTATTAACCTCAAAGTCACTTTCAGAAGAATATCCTGCCATAAAGCACATATTTGCAATATTCATTTCTTCTTGATCTTTTGATTCTTCCTTATCTTCATCTGATTCGCTCCATGTCGCCAACATGCTTTTCATTTTGGGGGTGAATCTTTTCTATGGACCTTTAGACTTTGGGCTTTCTATTCTATAGTGTTCTTTTTCTCCACAATTGTAGCATATGATGATTTCAGGTTTCGGCCTTCCTCTTCTATCCTTTTAGAATTGATATCTCTCCTTTTCTTTGCTTTTCCTTTCCAAAGTTTGAACATTTTTCTAACCAGCATGGAGAGCTCATTTCCATCTTCACTATCTGTCTCTTCATTTGTCTCATCCTCTTATCAGAGGTTTTAGTAACTTTCATTGCTTTAGTTTTGTTGAGTTTTTCATGAGACGATTTTAAAACCATGGATTTGCCTTTTTTGCTGGATTCTCCATGCATCTCAGAGAGCACCATCTCATGGGTTTTTAGAGACCCAATAAGTGCATCCAAGCCAAGAGTTTGAAGGTCTTTTACTTTAGTAATAGCTATGACTTTGGGTAGCCATTTTGCAGGAAGACTTCTCAAGATTTTTCTAACCATTTTTGAGTTAGAATATCTTTTACTAAAACCTTTAAGTTGGTTTACAATATACATAAACCTAGTAGTCATTTCATCAATATTTTCCTGATCAGTCATTTTGAACAGTTAATAGAAGCACAGGTTAGAGACACAAATTAGGTAACATAATAAGTTCTTCATGCATACCTTTGTGTGACTGCCTCTTACTGAACCTTCTATTGATGAATCAGCATACTGATATTTGTTTCCTTCACTTGATCTGTCCCTTCATGTAACATGTGAAGTTTATCCCATATTTCTTTAGTTGTGTTAAAAGCAGTGATTTTGTCATATTTAGCCTCGTTTAGTGCACATGTAAGAAGATATTTAGCTTTTGAGTTCAGTTGAACTCTGATTTTCTACAGATTTATCCATATACTTCTTAGGATATCTTTGGATATTGAAGGTACATCATCGGTTCCTAAAATTTCTTCCCTTGGAACATAGTCTCCTTCTTGTATGATTTCCCATAAGTCAAGACTTGTGTATTTTATGAATAACTCCATGCTATCCCACCAATAAGCATAGTCTCCACCATCAAAGAATAGTGGTCTGTTGATAGAATGCCCTTTAGCCATGTGAATGTTGTTTTGAGCCATGTATACTTTGGATCTTTATATTTGTAATTGTTAGAATGCTCAACCCCTTAGAGGCCAAGCTTTGATGCCACTTGTAAGCAGAAAGATACACGAGAAAAGGGGTTGAATCATATTTTTATTTTTTGTTCTTTTACTGAAAACCTAAAAAACTAAACTGAAAGTGCTATCAAGATAAACTTGTAGCGTAGCATAAAATAAAGTTAAGCATGATCAGAAAGCTAGCTTTCTGAACTCTATTAAAAAGGTAAGATGGTTGAGAGATTTTTGAAAGCTTCAAACTTAAAGAAGAACCAAAAACAAGCGATAAAGGAGAGAAAAGAATGAACACAGAAGAACTTATCCTGGTTTGGCCAATCCTGCCTACATCTAGTTCTAAACCAATGTTGAGTTTCACTACTTCTTCCTTCAACAAAGAAAGAGTCTTGATAGTCTCTTTAGTAGCCTTCTCAAGCTTTGTCCAATTGACCAGTAGACACTTCTACTGTCTCACAGCAAGTAGTTTTTTCCAGCCTCTTCAAGCTGAACTAAGTAGTCTTGAACTAGCTTCTCTAAACTAAAATCGTGATCAGTAAAACTCTATTACTGTCACGTTGCAAATAGTTTTTAACAAGCCTTTTTAAGCTGTCTCACACTAATCTCTACTGGATCAAGGTTACAAAGGTTACAAGTTTGGGTTGCCACTCAAACTGTACTGCACTCAAGATTACTTTGAATACACAATGAGAAACTTCTAAAATCTTGAATGACTTATTTCAACAAAAATTCTTCCTCAAGAGAATATGTGTTCAATGAAGTATAGAAAGAAGATTTTGTACAAGGAAATGATTTACAAAATGTGAAAAACCAAAGAGGGAAGAAAAAATTTGACAGTGTTTTTGCTCTTTTGTTCAGCATTAGTCTTGTTTATAAAATGTAGAGCACTGTATCTCTATATATAGATGTCTTCCTTGAGACCATTGCCTTTAAAAAGTTCTTTCAGGGACACGTGTTGATCATCTATTAGTGTCTTGGAAAGGAAGTCTAGAAGAGTAGCCTTTCTACTTTGTCAGGTTAGCCTCCAATAGCAGTCATGAGATAAAGGCGATTTCTGATATTTTTCAGAGACTGCTTCTTACTTTCTAAACCATGGTTTCTGAACTTTTTCTTCCAGAGCACGTTGACATTTCTCTTTGAAGGCAGAAGAGATTATTAACCCATTTTGACACCGGGGTTTGACTTTTCCATAAGCAATCTTAAATTTGAATTTCAAATTTTCCCTCCTTTCGTGTGATGTGGATTTCACTGTCTTTGAAATAAGTACTTTCTGAAATATGATATCATTTCCTTGGGGAATAAAGAGCCTTTACAACTTCAATAATTTGTTCATTTTGAGATACAAACTTTTTGACCTGATTGATGCTGATGTGTCATGATTTTTTCATGTAGGCATACTTTCTGATATCTAGAGATACTTTCTGAAGTTTCAAAAGATCTTTTTCGTGAAGCGCTAAAGTCTTCTTCAATTGTTTAGCCTTTAGTGCTTAGATAATGATATAATTTCACTTCTTTAACAGTTCAGATCTCTTATCATAAGACAAACATGTTTACACATGCATAGTGAAGGTATGTGTATAAATCTTAATTGTTAAAACTTGTTAAATTCTTCCATGAAACTTAGAAAGAAATATCAGTCACTCTTCAAAGTATTTTTTGCTTTGAATTGATTTTGTTATCATTCAAAACACATGAGTGCAAGGGTTCTAAAGCCAACAATGACTTGTGTGTGAGATGGCTGATGGATGAGGATTGAGGAAAAAATGAAAGTAAAACTGATAGCTTTGAGAGAGTGATTGTGGTGTGGTATACAAGGGGGGCACAAAATAATAAGATGAGATTTACGTTTTAAAAATTTTCACAAGAAAATATATAAAGAAACAAAACAAAAGATAATGAACAAAATCAACACAAGTGTTGTGGAATAGTGGCAAATAGGTCACTATAACATTGATGTGATAGTGGCAAATCAACACAAGCATCTCAACTTTTATATTTATCATATAGAAAACATTGGCTTATACTTCCTTTTATATGTAAGAGCATCCCCTTGGAAAGCATTACCGAAACAAGCCACGGTATACCATCTATAGTTCTACCAAAATTTCTGTGACTAGTGAACATCGATTTAGATGCTACCTTTCACGAACATAGATTTAGATGCTCTCATATTTGTTTGAATATGATCATGTTGAGACAGATTTAAAATACTTTCAACGAGCAGATTTCATTTTAAATTTGTAGGGCTTAATTAAAAATACTCGTATCTATCTCTATTCATATGACAAAGCCACACTCTTTTGATGAAATGACAAAGCCATATTCTCAACAAACATAAGAGGATTTTAATACCACGAACACTTCAATATCATGAACACTTTCACAATTTTACTAGTGCGCATTTGTTATGTTCTCTTCAAGTATTCTATTAAGACTCGATATTACCGCTTTCTCAGTTTTACTCTGCTCGTTCGTTACATTTCTCTTCACACATACTACTAAGAGAAGACATTACTTCGAACAGTTTAGTTTCTTAAATGTGCAACATTTCCAGAAGCTGAGATGTGTGCAAGTCAGAGGGCATTCAGCTTATAAAAATTAAACAAGATCTAAGAGGAATACCTGTAATATTACCCGTTGAATATATCTTGCCATAGCACAGTTATTACGATGCTCGCACGTCGGTACCGCCGACAGTTTATTTAGTCGTAAGAAACCTCACCGGCTCCAAGAAATAAATTTCACCATACCATAGCACACCCTTACGATATTCCACATGGAAGATGAGGATTAAGCTCGACTGTAGAGGTAAAGCTTATGTTTCAAAACTAAAACTTTCAAGAATTTTTTTAAATTTCACTTTTCGCAGATATAGTCAAATAACACGTCATGCAAAGCCTCTTAACACTTGGAGCCTCTTTTATAAATCTATCACTGGTGGAAGGGTAATTGTTCTCAGAACCCAGATTGTATTGTATACAATGGTAAATACAAACAAAAAAAATAATAAAGGGGAGGGTAAAACGATCGGTGTCCAACGTCAATAACAACTATGCATTCACAATCAATGAAGAAGTAAGAAAAAATAATTAGAGCCCAAAACAAAAAAAAAAAAAGGAATAAGGCTTCACTTTGCCTAAGTCACCTTATTTACAAATGCTTTCAGTTTCCCGCCATTTTGTTTTCATAATAAGAATTGGTTTAATGTGTTCATCATAATTATATATCTGTAAATCCAAGGTATCACTGTCACCCAATGCTTGCTCTAATGATTGATCAGCAGTGTCTGCAACTTCTTCATCTACATCAAGGCTGATGTAGTCAGAAAGTTCTCCTTCAAGGTCATCCTTCTGTTCGTGTTGTCTTGGAGCCACCATCATCCCAGGTTGAGAAACATCAATGGGAACAGAACCAAAGTACCGCCCTCTACTATTATTCTGATCTCCCGATCTCTTCCTTTTCTTTCCCTTCTGTTTTTTGGGGTGATGAAGCTTGCATTTGGTTCCTTGTGCACAGGTACCCGTTGCTTCAAAAGTAGGACAGACATAACTGTGCTTCTTCCGACACTGGACACATGAATTAGCGAGTATCAGTGTGGGATCACAACAAAAGGGGAACGAGGTTGCTAAACAATGCACACATTTTTCCCAAGAGGAAAGAACACTCGGCGGATATTAGAGTATAAACTGGGATTATAATTAAACAAATAAAAAACACACTCTTGCATAATCAGAATTAGCAATCCGACGAGACAATGACCACAGTAACATGCTGCAGGCCAAAACTGACTAGTCACTCCTAGCTTATTATACTCAGTTTGATGAATCCAGATTGACCTTATAAGAACCCTATACCCACAATAACTACAATGAACCATCAGATAGAAGCACACTCCCTGTTGCTAAAGAGTTGTAATGAACATTCATGTGCACATAAAACTGGTTTACTTAATTCCAGAGGTCAAGAAGAACAAGTTAAATAATACTCATCATTATCTAGTAAACAGAAGCTAATTACGATTACCTCATTCCCATCAGCACAATAACCCTTAAGAAATCCTTCACAAATAGAAGCCTTAGGGTTCACATTGACATGTCTATATGGGCAATTTCTGTTAGTGCATAAGCCTGCCATGAAACTTGTCAGAATTATATCTTCACAACTTTATTAAGAAAAGGGGGAAAAACAAATCCTATAAGGCACCTTGCAAAAAATAAGAACAATCTGGCATTCTTTCTGGAATAACCTGCGCAACAAATCATTAACCTCAGACTTTAGACAGATCACTAAAAAGCATTAGAGAACAATCAATTCCTTGGGCCCACTATATATAAAAACCTTATGAGTCAATTTGCAGTTCGCAGTAGAACATAAACCATTCAAGAACTTGGTACAGACAGCAATTTTTGAGGGATCATGAATATAAGGACATTTGCCACCCTCCTTGTTACATTTCCCAAATCTAGTGAAAAACTGACAATACTTCTGCTTTCGAGCCAACCGTTGCCTAGCAGTGTGCAAGCTCCATCTAACTTTTTCATTTGCCAATTTTCGTGTTCGTTTCTTTGGGTCCCTGATAAGCTGATTACCATTGCCAATTCGGACATATCTGCAAATGTTGACGACAGTCATTTGAATACAAATGTGTGTAGGATGAATAAAACTGCAGGACTTAATACTATACACATATTCTCCCTCTTCGAATATTTTCTTCTTAGCTGCTTGTTTAACAAGACAACCAACACCAATGAAATTCAACACTATCAAAAAAGTATAAAAGCCAATGCATAACAACAAGGCACATACTCATCATTTCCAATCACCAGTCTCCTTGGAATGTAAGCTCTTTTGGCAGTCAAACCTGAATGGACTGTGGCAGAGGACATGGATTCATCATCTACAAAGGGCATTAAGTGAAACTTTGTAAGACCAACATGGTAATAGGGCGTAGTATGTTGCTGGGAAAATGTATGACCAGCATATTAATCAGTCCTGTTAAGTTGCTGGGAGTAAGATAGAAAAATGTTCCAGACAATATAATGACAAAAGAATGGGAAGTGGAAAAGAAATGAAAGAACATACCGAACATAAACGTCAAATATTCTCATCATGGCAACAAAAGAAAGCTTAATAATTTCAGAATTAGATGTCACACCCCCACATAGTCTAAACAGACAATAAACAAGTATAACACAAGACAAATTGCTGTGGAGTACTGTAGACAAAATAAGCCATAAAAAAATTGAGAACGTTTCAACCTTCAAGAATTATAAAAAGAGAGCCCAATGCACGACACTCCTAGAGAGTGGGACTTGAGGAGGGTAGATATACGTAATCTTACCATTGAGCCAAGGTTCACCCCCTATTCCAAGAACTATATACACACTTGAATTTTCTGCCCGCACCTTAACCATCATAACTATATACACACTTGAATTTTCTGCCCGCACCTTAACCATCATATGCACATTAAGTTAATCCAAACGAATCGTAAATGTCACATTTGTCACTCATCACATCATCAGAGGCAAATATTCAACTAACAAACTCAGAAAGCTTTGGGAGAGTAAAAAGGTCAAAGCCTGTTGGAGGTGTACAATGTGTGCTGCAATATAGTGCTTATAGAAAAGAAAGACAAATATTGCTCCTGCCCCTTTGCAGAAGCATAGTTCAATTTAGGGAATCATACCATACCAAGAAAGGTAGAGAAAGTGAAAGGTCACACAAGATTCAAGCAAAATGACTTATATAAAAATGTTGACCACCTGAAATCCTCTGAAGTGTCCGCCTGGAAGGATCCATTTTGTAGCGAACTAAACCAATACGGAATATACGTTCTCCTACACAACCAACCGCTACTTTCAAAGTCAGAGTAACAAAGATAAATGAAACGTGGAGTATAAACAAGCATTAATAGCACAAAATAAAAAATAAAAAAAAATAGTCTACAGAATTATGATATGACAAACTCATGGAAAGAATGCTTCCTACTCTTTGCCTCAGATCTAATGCAAGCTGCATCTTTCTGCTCCCTCTTTTTCCTCTCTACGGCAGCAACAGCAAGTGTGGCTTCCTAAAATGACGATGAGAAATTATGACAGCTAAGAAAGATCTATTTTGCTTGAAGTAAATATACCTAAAACACAACCTTCAAGGAAAAAGTGCCGAAGTATTAAGAGCCAAACTAACCTCATTAGCTTGCTTTGAGTGCTTCTCAATTGATTTGGACCATTTTAAGCTAGACCCACCAACACCTAATACCTTGGATTTCCAAAGAGAAAACCCACGGGTCGATCTTGTGTAAAGTGTATCCATCTTTCTCAGCAGAAGCAATTTCTTGCTGAAAGAAAACAGTAGTTGGCTATTTCAATTTCATACTGCTTATGCATGCAACCAAATGAAGAGGAAGGGAAGCAAACATAAACAAAGCAGTATCAAATGCTCAAGTACCTGACTGTTGATGAGGAACTACTATTGGAACTTGAAGCAGAATTATTAATGAAGCTTCTTAAATACATTGCTCTTTTCCATGGAAATATGTGAGGTAAAACCTTTTGATAATGCCACGAGCCATGGCAATTTTTAAGTGAGTTTTTGCCACAGAGTGTCCACACTAATGAGGCTCTTAAAGGTTTGCATGAACTGCCAGCAACTGCATAAGAAATACAGTTAATTCTCTCTCTAACAGCTAATAAAAAGAAACTAATAAATGGAATAGCACCACCAGTTCCAGATTCCTCAGCCAATTGCTGGTCAATAAACAATGACTGAGAATGACGTCAGCATTCAGCTCAAAACAAATAGAACCACAAACATGACTACTTATACAAAACAATGAAGTAAAATAAATAAAGAAATTAATAAAAAAAGCCATATAAGAAAGGCTCAAGACATTGAATAGAAAATGCAAAGCTGATATTTGAAAAAACATGCAATGTATATATATATAAATAAAAGAAGAGATGAACATTACACATTTTTAGCAAGTAGAAACTAGTAGATAGGTGCCAACAGCAAATAATTAACTATTCTTCAAAAATAAACTAAAGTATTCAACTGAATACATTAGATACATCTACTGCAGCCTCAGAGAATCACATCCATATTAAGTTAATCTCATCAAAGCCTGATGTATCAGGGGATAAGATTAACAGAAGCACAGGTTAGAGACACAAATTAGGTAACATAATAAGTTCTTCATGCATACCTTTGTGTGACCGCCTCTTACTAAACCTTCTATTGCAAAGATCCTTACAAGATCCTTGCCCATCAGAATCTACAGTGGTATTGGGCATTGTAACTATCTGATTTATATGACTTTCAAATGTGGTCCTGACTAACTGATTTTTGCTCCTCTTGTAGTAGCCATCAGAGAAGGCTGTTTGGGACTTGCCATCAGTAGAAACAGAAACATCACAAGAATTTGAAGTTGCTACCAGTTGATTTGTTTTGGGCTTTATATATACTATTCTCTTGGTGTTTGAAGAAGAAATGTTTCCCTCATTTGCTTCAACTTGGCTCTCCCCATTACTAGGTGGACTAGTTTGATTATCAGGAGTTTCGTAATGCTTCAGGCTATCTTCAGAAGAGTTTGTTGCATCATTAGTTTCTATCAATTTCCTAGGAACCAAAGCATTTTCACAGCAACCAATGGAAGGAGGTTCTACCAAGGGGGATGATAAATTTTCCTCTGATCTGATGTCAATGGGCAATGGAGGTGTTGTCATCTGCCTCTGCTGAGAAGCATTTGTGAAGGCTGGTTGATCTGTCACATCAACTCTGCTTTCAGATACGGTACTCTTTGGTAATTCATCTAAGCCCAAAGGTGACTGATTAGCAGAAGGGATCTGAGGTAAAGCAGAAACTGTTGTAGGTTGCCTTACAAGACTATTATTACCTTTACGAATGTAAGAGGTATTTTGAATGTTCCCTTTCTTTTCAAGAATTGGCCTTTTCGAAGAAAATGTTCCTGTTGAAGGCTTGATTGCAGGTGTGGGAAAGTTACCAACTGAACGATGCCAAGTTCGAGGCTTTGATATATGGGTTGAAGAGGAGGGTGCCTTTGTCTTTGAAATGGTGAAAGAATGACCCTTGTAAGTTTTAGCAATGCCTCCTAGCTCATTTTTGCTACCATTTTCTGAAAAGTATGATTTCAGACCCTGAGTTGTATTTTTTGAATAAACATGGGATGGCTGTGGGATTAAGTTCCTTATGATTGGGTTGCTATGTCCAGTTGCATGATCTGATTTCAAAACTTTTGTAGTATTCTGTATGGATGAAGTGAAAGTAAGCAAATCAGAACCATGTACAACCGCAGATACATCCAGATTTTCTTTATCCCTACAAATGTTTTCTTTGTGGGTTGCTGTACCATCTAAATTGCTTCTATCAGGTGCTTCAGATGTGATTTCTTGAGAACACATATCTGATAACAATTCAGGTGCATCCTCGATCAATTCACCATTGGAATTACTGGAAATGACTCCATCACCATTGGCAGAAGAGGACATAAAGTTCTGCTGAGGAATTAAATCATCCTTCACATTGGGATCATTAGATTCCACATCAGCAGCAGGAGATCCTTGCACAAAGCCTTTATGCCAGTATTTTTCTTTGACAGGCTGTAAATCAGTCTTTTCTCCCTTAGTGTTTACAATAACCAAAATGTCACTTTGAGTATTATTTATAGACACAATGGGAGTACCATTTTCTTTCTGCTCACCATCCAACATTGAGAATTGAACATTTGGAATGTCTGAGTCCTCACAAAGTGAATTAGGCACAATGTCTGGGTGCTTCAATTCCAAATGCTCAGAACTCATTGTTTCCCTATTAGCATCCATAGACTCACAAGAACCTCCAACCAAAATATTGCCAGATAATTTAGGAATATCCTCTGTATAAGGCTTAGACTGAGCAGTACCAAGAATATCCATGCTTGACAATCCATCTTCTTCCTGGTGTGTTGGTTTATCACTGAAACTAATAGGAACTTTTGCACCAGATGTGGAAACCACAATTGCATCATTGAATTCAGAATGGCAATGAGTAAATTTTGGGTGCGTTGTAGAGACTTTTACCCTCTTAGAAACAGGGGAAACCTTATTTGCATCATCAATCTCACTATCTCCAACAAAAAACTCACCCTCTAAAAGCCCCCTTTTCCCGTGTAAAGTAATGAAACCATCCAGGCAGGATTCTGAGTTAAAATTTAAGCTTTGAACAGATTGATCTATGACTTCCAAAGGAAATGGATTGTTCAACAGCAGATTTGGAAGGCTAACTGAATTTACAGGTTTTGGGGAAATGCCCTCCATCTTTGAATGAGTCCTAATTTTTCTCTTTTTCATCTTATTTCTATCCCCTTCACCAAATCCTACTGAAATATTAGAATTTGGGAACATTTCTACAGTGTGGCAGTTCTCAGAGGATATGGTGGCATCACTGGGAGACACCTGCTTTGCAGCATGGTCAGTGATATGAGAATGGTGAACACAGGTACCAACTTCTAAATTAGCTGGTCCATTGTCAGAACCCTGCTTCAGTACACTAGCATTTTGTAAGAAATCTGGACCAGCTTGAATACTAGTTTTTACTGAACTTGAAGATGCAAACATTACACTACTTGACACAGGGATAACTGTATCTGGATTTTCTTCCAGAATTGCGTACTTGGTGATAGCTGGGTCCTCATTTTCACGTGTCTTACCAACAACACCATTATGGCCAATGTCTGTAACTGCAAATTTCTCTTTTGAACCTGTAAGATCACTGGAATTCAAGCCATCAACCCTATCACTGGCAGCATTACATGTATTTATAAGATCTGAGTTAACAATATTGTCAGCTGAACTAAACAATCTGCAATTCATTTCGTCCCCTACATCTATTACAAACCTATTCTCTGGGCATCCTAAATTTGAATACCTCTCAGGTGATAGAGACTCTTGATTCCGACATAGTTGATTATAATCATAATCGATGTGATTGATTTCGGAAGTACTTCCATTCAAGGATTTAGCAACCATGTCAGCATTTGGCACGCTAAGCATGTTATGGACAGAATTATCTGCATCTAAACAATCAGCATCACTCTTTTTATCTTCACTACTAGAAACAAAAGATGTAGAATTTGAAATGTTCTGCCCTCTTTCAAACCTGACTACTTTCCCAGTATCAGAATCTTCATCAATCTTACATTCTTGTGACCTAGAATGTGGGCTCAAACTCAGCAGGGACAAACCTCCCTTTTTATCTTCAGGAAACACATTCCCTTCCTTTGGTAAATTGTATGAACTGCCAGGCAAGGACACCTTATCAAGAGTGATGTTTTCCTGCTTCAAATAAGGCTCAACTTTGTCAGGATCAGAGATAGTTGATGAACCACGAGTGACACTATCTGCTTGTGCAGATCCATGAACCGTATTTGCTGATCGCAAATTTGAAGCGGTTGAATTAGGATTTACAACAACTTTCTTGACCACTCTCTTAACAATTTTTTTCTTCTTGACAACCCTTGGGGAGGATTTACCAGAACAAATTTTGGTATTCTCTTCTGAAAGCACAACCTCATTTTTCCCATGAGAATTACCAGAAACACTTGTGCAAGGTTCAGAACAAGAGTCAAGGACATTCTTCTGTAAACTCATGTCCTTGACACAACTAGAGGAATCATTTGCTTTGCAAGGCAAGCCATTCAAATTTACAGCACTAGTACATACTCTAGCTGGTTTCAAACCAGAGCAATCACTGTCAGATACCAAAGCCTTCTTTCTGTCTTCTGAGGAAGTCAAATCTGTATCAGAAACTGAAGTCATATTTGTATCAGAAACGACGGCTGAATTTGAAGGGGCCACAATAGCCTTGGCCACCAATGAATTCGATTCAAAAGAGATATCAAGCTCGACAGGACTTCCTTCCTTGTCTTCTGCTTTGGACCCGTGACCTACATACCCGTGCTGCTCCTTACCCCTGAAGAAATTAGAATTAGAGTCGGCAGCATAGCCAGCATATCGTGATTGTTCAATCTCACGGTTCCTGTAACTTGGTTTTACTGTCTGAATCCTAAGAAGGGCACTCTTCTTCTGAATCTGTTTCTTCGGGAGAGTGCGCGAAAACTCATGACCACACTCCCTGCTGTTCCCTCTACCACTGTAACTACCCAATTCCGAACCATAATACTCCCGTTTCGCAGACGATGATGACATTATCCGAAAATCATCGCCATTCCCAGCAGAACCAATATTCTTGTCTCCCAATTCAAAAGGCGAATCAAACAACTCCCTAGGTCCCTTCCTCTCATTCACCCACCTCTTGCTCTCACTATGCCCATCTCTTCTTCCACCCCTAAAAACTTCACCCTCGAATTCCGCATCATGCACACGAACATAGCCCCCAGGTTTCGAATCAACAACACCAATCTCCCTTGACATCACCGGCGCCAAGCCGAAGCATCTGTTGGGCGAGTCGAGACTCGGTGCCAAATCCGCAGCGCGGCGGTGGTGATGGTGGTAGTTTGCGTCGCCGCCGCCCCGACCCCACCCGAACCCCTCCTCCCTAGGTTTTCCTTCGTACTCCCTTCTCAGCCTCGAGCTCCCACCCTCGGGATCATACCGAATCGGCGGGGGCGGCGGGAGAGGCGTATCGCGATCAATGGAACGGTGGCGCAATTCGCGGTCGAGGTCGAGGGGAGGGTAATTCCTCTGGGGGCCATTGTCGGGGACAATCCTGGGGCTAGGGTTCCAGGCCGTTTCCTGGTCGAAATTGGGCAGATTGCGGCGAGGAAGTGGATCATCGGGGAGGATTATTCTAGAGGAGATCCGAGGGGATTGGGAAAAGGCTTGGATGTGGTTGGAGGATATTTGGCGTTCTTCTTGGAGGGGGCGGTGGTGGTGGGGATAGTTGGGAGGGTTGAATGGGAATTGGGATTGGTGGAGTGGGGGGTTGTTGTTGTTGTAGGGAGGGGGAGGAAGTGTGTGGATGGTGCGGTAGGAGAGGGGCTGGGGTTGGGGTTGGGGAGGAGGGGGAAGGGAGGGTGGCGGACGAGGCGGCGGAGGGACTTGTTGTTGTTGGTGATGGTGGTGATGAGGAGGAGGAGGGAGAGGAGCGTACCTTGTGCGTTGGTGGTGATTGTGGTGTTGGTGGTTGTGGTGGTGAACGAAGTGGGAGTGGGAGTGGGAGTGGGAGTGGTGTTGATCCATGACCACGGATGATGATGATGAAGGAGATGATCTGAGACTTGGAGGACGGCGGCGACGATCGGATCAGACGACAATGAAACCGCGTGGAACTTGTCAGGTACTCCTCCTTTGCTGGCGAGCGATGGTGTTTGATTTTGCGATTGCGTTGAATTAAAATGGGACGGTCGTGCTAACTGGCTCGTTTGGTCGTGCTTCGCATCGTACTCGCTCAGATTTGTTAAGGAGTTTAAACGAAACAAATTAGTCTTTATATTTACAAAATTCCATATTAATTTTATAAATAGAAACATATTACGGGCTATTTGGTTGGTATTTTTCAAAGCAGTTTTTAATTTTTTTTTAAAAAAAAAAAAGAAATTGATTGGTTGATTGTTTTGTAAAGATTGGTTTTAAAAACTAAAAAATAATATTTGCATTTTAAAAACTCAAACACAAAAATAACTTTTAGATGTTTTCAGAAACAATTTTCTTGTTTTGTTCTTCACCCAATCATCTCATTTCCTCCCAACTCCTCCATCCTTCTTCAAGCTTCCAAGCTCCGATGAGAGGTGACCAGGCGACCAGCTCCACACAACTGCCGCCTCTAAACGCGACCAGGAGACCCGACCCCCATAGCGTACACGACCAGCGAACAGGCGACGCGACCCCTCGACAACCCAGTAGCGACCAAGCAGCAGCAAGTCCACCGCTCCTCCACTCGCCGGCGAACCAAGACCCACACCCAAAGCCAACCACAACAACCCCACATCCCAGTGACCAAGCTCCTCCGCGAAGCTCCTCTGCACCACCGTGACCAAGAACCCTCGATCCGCCACGCTCCGCCATGCTCAGCATCCCCACATCCCAGATCCGCCGTGCTCCATTTACTTCTCATCTTTTTTTGTTTTTCTGGAATGTTACTAATGATGATGAACGGTTTGGGATTGGGGTTGGGTTTGTGTTTGTGATATTGGATTATTGATGATGATGATGATGAATTATTGATGATGATGATGAATTGTTGTTATTGTGGTCTTCGTTTTAATAAAATTTTAAAATTTATTTTTTTAAAAATTATCCAAATAGATTTTTGTTTTTCATTATTATAAAACTGTTTTTGAAAATAAATTGCCAAACAAGTTTTTTAATTTTTTTGTTTTTAAAAATTGAATTTAAAACTGTTTTCTAAACCAGTTTTTAAAAACAAAAACAAAAAAATACTTCCAAACAGCCCCTTAGTCTCTCTATAAAATTGTCATCGAAATTGTCTTATGTTAACTTACTTACCTATACTGTTAATTTATTTATGTGCACTATTAATTTTTATGGCAGCCCTAACTTGTCTCACTCCTCTAAATGAAAATCGTTTAGACATTTTTCTTCATCTTCTTTCTCACATAGCTCTCTGCTTAGAAGAAAGACTTTGAATTTTAGTTGTTATTTATTCTGTGCAGAATAGATGAGTGAGACAAATTAGGACCCACTGTAAAAATTAACAATACACATGTTATAGACAAGGCCAAGTATGGCCCATTTCACCGAGATCACTTGGAAGAGACCCAAGTGATCAAATCCGGATATAAACATGCTCACTATTCGGAATACGCCAAGTAGGGAGACGTGGAAATGGTTTCTAGACTCGTGCCCTTCAACTTCCCACTTCTTTCACCACGATGGTCATGGGAGCAAGAAAGGGGCAGCACTTCGGTCATGGATAACTGTTCCTGGAGGCCCCTCTATAAATAACCTTGAAGACTCCAAATAAAGCAAGTTTTGGTTATATACACTTACTCTGCTAAAACACAAAATCATTCTTTAGGTGGAGTGCTTGTAGGTTCCCCCACCACCTTTACCCTAAGAAGTTGAGGAAAGACTTGGTCAAGGAGACTCCAAAGTACTAAAGTAACAAGGTAACTACCTCTCCCTCTCTCACTCATTACATTGACGCCGTCTATGGGAAACTTTTCAACCTTCTTTCCTTAATTCTTGACAAAAACAAGGAGGATTCCCTCTAAGGTACATTGGGAGGGAAACTGCATACATGGTAATAACCTCCATGAGGTAGTGGTACACATCACCTTAGAGTTCGTGTAACACCCTAATATTTAACCTAATACACCTAGAACGCATTTAAGTTAATTATTAGTTATTACTCTTTTGTTTCAGTTTTTAACCTTAGGTTGTTAAAATACTTAACGAAAATATGGGTAAATTTTTTTGAAACTTAAAAGGAAAACGTGAGCCGCACAAACTTAAAGGAACAATGCCATCCGTCTCACATACAAGTCAAAAAGAAATTAAAACACATCATAGATACACATGGATGCAAATAAACACAAACCATAATCATGACATCATCATGGATTCATAATTTACTAACATCAGATGCTCCATTTTACGCACCATAAAATAAATAATTAAAATAGTAGCATCATACCCACCATTAAAGGTTGGAATAGTCCAGTCATCCATAAATGTCATAAAAGAAAAGAAACAAAAGTATCACTAGCCAAGATCTCTCCTCCTTGCTACTTTTACTAGGGTGTGCCAAAACAAATAACCTCTAAAATACCAAAAGCAAAAGAAGGCTACCATCTTCATGTCATGTGTACAGGCGCCCTAAGGACCACTACTAACTCCTACTGCTGCCCTCCCCCGGAGGGAGGAAGGTATGCAATCCACTGGGCCAACTTATCGGGTGTAGCCAAACGGTGAGCGGGACGGACATGGGCACCTCGGCGTGGTCATGTAGCTCCCCTAGCTCCGCTCACCGGCTGAGTCACAATGGCCTCGCTATTGCCTCCAATCTCCATGGGGATGGTAGGTACAGAACCATCCAAAGAATGCTATGTGGCAGAATCCTTAGATGGGTCGGACAATGGCTCCATGGGTGAGAGGGTTGTCAGGGAAGTCACGGACGACAAAAGTAGCAAGACGGGTATGACGAGCCTGCTCCCCACGTGGTCGAGCACACTCAAACACGAGATCGTCACCGAATGGAAAGGCGGGAGAGAACTGGAAGCTAAAGACCAGGTGTGCAAAATGATGCTCCATGAATACAAAAATGCACACAGCACACAACCCACAAAATGGTACAATTGACGGGCGGTGTCGAAGTGCATCTCCTAAGTGGGTCCATCAACGAAGATCATGAACGAAGCCATCGTCCTCAGAAGACGGGATGGAAAGAAAGAAAAAAAGGGATGAGAATCTTATAAAAGAATCTGAGTAGGGCTTTCACGTCCTAATTAGTGTCATCATCTACATCCTCAAGAACCTCGGGTTTCATTATGAAATGGTGGGCATGTACATAAGGTTCAATTATTAAGTTCTAAATATTATTAATCCGAGGCCCGCCTATTTTAGCATGCGTCTTAATGCAAGGATGCAACATGATAAACCACGAGCGCATAATCAACGCCACAAATCAAATGCCATAACGTAAGGAATGCAAACTCTTCTAGCATGATCTTTTCCTCATTAATTTTTTAGGTGATTTAAGCTTCTTATTCTCTTTTCCTTGGGGCCGCCCTATTATTCTCTCTTTTGAGAGTTCCAGGTAATGAGCTTGTAACATCCCTTGGTGCTTTATGGATTAATGACTGTCCCCACAAACCAACACGGATCTTTTCAGCATGCTTTGTCCTCACTTGCACGCTTTCTGGGAAAACTTCCCAGGAGGTCACCTATCCCAAAATTGCTCCAAGTTAAGCACATTTAACTATGGAGTTCTTTCAGTTTGGGCTACCGAAAAGAAGATGCATCTTGTTGGTATAGGTAGTACAAATCAATTCATATAAGCCCTCTTTAACTGTATAGTCCCATACCTATACAGTCTTAGGATCCCTCTCATTCGGGTGTGTAATCGGTTCATTCATGTACCCCTCCGCTTTCAAAGTCTGCCAGGAGCTGCTCCTTGTCCGTGCCTTCTTGCACCGGCGATCACTCCTCGACTTCGCAATCCTCGGGTGTTACATAGCTCATACCTCACTAGTCATCACTAGTCTACACTTATCCTCATGATAAGCTAACTCCCGACTCCTAGAATGTAGGACATGAGGCGTAGGATCACCTTTCACAACCTTTAATTTGGGGAGTCTAAAGGATCATTTTCATGTATTTTACATCACCTTAAACTTAGCATGTTACTTAGAAATGCAAACATGAACATATCACTTTATTGGTTCACCTCTCATAACCTTTAATTTGGGGAGTCTAGAGGGTCACTTTATTAGATCACCTCTCATAACCTTTAATTCGGGGAGTCTAGAGGGTCATTTCCCTAGGTTTCGTGTCACCTAGCCTGGCATGTTCTTTTAAAAATGCAATGCAATCATAACTTATCATTCAATATGTCATGCTCATAATCTTTATAAATCATGTATCTCAACTAATTAAGTATAATCATATCATTCCATAACTCATCATGTAATTAATGACATAAGCATGCATAACATTCATTGCATATATCCTTAAACATTTTATAATCCAATATAACAATAGACATGCTCCTATCCAGTATGCAAGAAATCAAGGACCAGACTCAGCTAATGCATAAGCTTAACAGGATATATATATATATATATATATATATATATATATATATATATATATATATATATATATATATATATATATATATATATATATATATATAGTTATACTCAAGATCAAACATGTAAAGTCATCAATCCATGTTATTTCAAGTAGAAACACACTTAGTTACACATTTCAGGTTCTAGTAATCAATTACATGAGTTGGTAATCGATTACATAGTTCAAATTTTAGAACAGACAAGTCTAAGCTTCTGGTAATCGATCACATGGCCTGTGTAATCGATTACTAGTGTTGAAAATACATTCAGGCCTTCAAGAACATGTTGGTAATCGATTACCCAGGTCAAAAACTCATCTTCAGGTATCAAAGACATACTGATAATTGATTACAATATGCTGGTAATTGATTACTAGAAACCCCAAAAGTTGAAAAACTCAAGTTTTAACATCCTTCAAGTTATCCATTCATTCTAAAACCATTTTAAACATCATTCCAACATGTTCTTTAGAATCATACTCGCATTATTCCAAACCAAATCAAACTTTTCAAATAAAAACCAAAGATTTCATATCAAGATTTCTAATCACTTAAAATCACATTTTACTCCTCTTGAGTTCTTTTAATCTTTCAAAACTCTTTTTCACATCATAGAAGTAAGATTCAAGCCTCATCATAAATAAAGCCAAGCTTAAAACCTCCAAGATCATAAGGTATTTAAGATCAGAATTCCCATTTTAGATGAAAGAGGCAAGTCTTGAGCTTTAGAGATTTAGGTGATGGCTAAAATCATAAACATGCTATGCAAGCCTCATTTTAATCTCTGTCATTATAAGGTAAGGGCTTGGAAATATAAATATGATGTGTAAGACTTGAAATATAAATATGAGAATGCAAGCCCATTTTAAGTCTTTGAGTTTTAAGTGATGGCTTGAAATATTAACATGCTAGAATTCAAATCTAAACATGAAATGCAAGCTCATTTTCTTATCTTCAAGATTTAAAGTGATAACTCAGAAATAAACATGATATGCAAGACTTGAAATTTAAACATGAGATGCAAGAACTTGGAATATAAACATGAATGCATCTCATTTTATCTCTTTAAGCTCTAAACTCAAGACTTTTAGAGAATAACTCTTTAAGCTCTAAACTCAAGACTTTTAGAGAATAACTCTTTAACCTCAATCAACCTCACAAAATGGAAATGAGCTTTAGAGTCCATCAACACTATGGTTCCAAGAACCTCATTCCCTTGGACATGTAACACCCCGATTTTTCTGTCCGAGGGAAATGACCAAAATGCCCCTGAGGTCATTTCCTGACCCGAACTCGAGGGTAACCAACTTGGTCATCCTCGAAGGGTTAACTCGATGTTTGAAGGGGATTGAATGGCCTTTGAATGCTTCCGGAAGCGAAAATTTCGTTTTTTCAGCGTTTTGGTCAAAATGACCAAAAATACCCTCAGAGCGTTTTTCTGAGATGCGTAATGCCCGTTTGAGCAGAAACTTTCCCAGGAGGTTTAAAAACATGTATTCATGTGCCTAGAGGTCTCTGTTCAAGTCCCGGTGGTCGGGACAGTTTAGTGCAAAGTGCGATTTTTGCCCTAGAATAGTGTTTGGCGCTTAATGCGTAATTAAGCAAAACCTAGCAATATTAGGCTCTAAGCGAAGATTAATTAATTTCCCTAATTAATCTAGAGTCAAAATAATTTATTAAGTTAATTAGAACCTAAAATTGCTTAGATTAAACATTAAATCCCTTTTTAGAACTCAAGACTCTAGTCTTGGAATCTTAAATAGTGTTTTCTCTCTCCAATTCCTTAAATCAAGGAAATGTGTCTAGAGTTGTTTAGACTCTAAATTGAGGATTTAACTCTCTAATGGTGCAAGACCACTCCTTAATTATGTCTAGACCACCTTAATTACCCATTTCTTACCTAAACACTTTCTTACAAATTCCTAATCTTAAGCATAATCAAAGATACACCTAAACACAACTCTAAACCACAATTAAAATGCAAATTAATCCTCCCTGGGCTGATGCATTTAGCCCACATCCTCCCCTTTGACCACATATTAAATTGTTTTTCTCACTCAAAGAACCACTTGAGCCATACCTTGAGCCATACCTCACCATACCTTAAGCCATACCTCACCATACCTCAAGAACACATTATCTCACCTCATGGAACTCATGGAAAGCCTGCAATCTGCACCCTCATGGCGAAAGCTCGTCCTCCATGAGCTCCCTCCCATTGTTTCATTTATGTATAAATAGAATGACTAGAGGAGCTTGAACCTCTTTTAGATCATTTGCTAAGTTTAGGAACTCTCAAAGCTTTTCTTTTTCTCTCAAAGTTTTGTGTTCTTCAAGTTCTTGGAGTTCCTCAAGTTCTTCATCTTCTTCATCTTCTTCTTCCATCTTCAAGTTCATCACACCAAGTAGGGATTTTCTTTCATGTATTCTTTCTTTAGAGTTCTTGCTTCAAGCTTTATGTTCATAGTTTCTCTTGATTCTTTTTAGAACTTCTTTTCCTTTCCTTGTTCTTGCTCATTTTTGGCCATGGGCCTTGGAGTTCAAAGAAATGAGAGCTTGATGATGAGAGTTTCATGATGATGTTCATCACTTGAAACAAACTCTAGAGCTTGATCTTTGTTCTTGAACAAAAGTGTTTCTAGTTTTTCCTTTCTTGAACCTTTGAGAACTTTAACTTTGATGTTGTTTCAAAATGGTTCTAATGACTCAATGATGAGGTCTCATGATGTTGGTGTTAGTATATCACCAAGATCATGGATTCTAGAGTTCCAAACATTTCTTTTCTTTCCTTGAAGTTTCGGCCATTACCTTTCCTTTTCATGCTAGATGTTTGATTTTCTAAATATGTTATGTTGAGTTCTAAGAACTCTAGACTTTCACTTTGTCTTGGTTTGATGAGTTTGGGTTCAGGTTTAAGTTCCTTTAAAGTCTTGTTAAGAGCTCTAGAAAGATAAAATGAACTTGCATAATTTATTTTATGCTTGCATTCATATTTACATTCTTGCTATCCATCTTTATTTTCAATTTATCACCTAAGAACATAAAGATTAAATGGAACTTTGCATCTTCACTTAATTTAATTCTAAAGCCTTTCTATTTTCACTTAAATTCGATTGTTGTTGGGCCTAGAGCACTAAAATAAAGAATTGAACTTGCATTATCACCTAATTAATCCCTCGAATGCCTATATACATTTTAGCCTTAAAGTCGATTGTTGTTGGGCAGAGCACTAAAATAAAGAAATTGAATCTTGCATATTTACTTTCAAGCTTGCATGTTTAAGTTATGCCTTGCATATTTAATTTTAAGTCATCACTTTACTTTGTAAGTAAGATTAAAAATGAAAAGCATGAGCACGTTTAGTTTATGTCGTAACTTAAGAACCTAGAGCTCAAAGACTTGCCCATTTCATTCCAAGTTAAGGTTTAATGTAAAAACCATTCTTTGAATGCATAATTTCGGCCAAGTAGTGATGATGGACTTGCAATGAGTTTTCATCTAGCTACTAGGACCAATAGTCTATGTTCTAAGTTTTCCTTAAAGCTTTACAAATCTTTATAAGGTTATGTCATTATAAGTTGTGATTCCAATCTCTTTTAGGGGATGAAATATGTTTTGGTCATAACCTAAGGCTTCACTTAGCCTCTTGATGATTTAAAATGTCTTGCAAAGAGTTTTAGAAATTCTAAATTGATTCCAAGAGAAACTAGTTAACTTATGTACCTAGAAATGTCAATTTAACTTTCTTATTGAAGTTAAATGTTTTCGGTTCTGACATGATGAGTATGATGCTGAATGATGATGTTTTGATGTGTTGGAATGTGTGAAAATATCGTATGATGATGTAGAAGCGATCCTATGCGTGATAGGTGAGAAACTAGCTAACTAGAAATACCGTAAAGCTAGAATTTAACATAGTTTTGACCCATTTGTTTATGGAACTAATCCAAACTGTTTTAATGGGAACATAATCAGATTTAGATTGTTTAGACATGAAAAACATGGTATCATTTGAGCTAGAATTGAATTTTAGCACCTATAATGAAACTAGTAACTAGAAAACCGTAAAAGTGCAAGTTTAGAACTCTTAGAACATTTATTTTTATGGATTCTGTCCAGCACCCTTACAACATGATAAACATGATTAATAATTGGTCCTTAAGCATAGGAATGTCTCATAATTGATTTAAATTTAATTTGTAGCGCCTTAGGCGAAGACGGAACCAAGAAAGGATCTAAAACGTAAGTTTTAGAACCCCGTAAACTCAAGTTAGAGATTTTTCCCTATGCTATTCAGATTTAAGTATGAACATGAGAATGAAGAATGATGTTTAAATATGAGCCTTAGGTGCATAAAATATGGCCAGCGGATATTAGAGAACCATATCTCATGATTAAGACCCGTAAGGGTCAAAGCATAAAGCTACTCAAGTAAGGATAAACGGTTGAGAGTTCTATGATGATGCATGAGTTATGTAAATGATTATGATGTTATTCATATGATGATTTCATGAGGATATATGTTTATGTGGCATAAAGCAAATTTGGAAGGAATTCGATTATGTAATGACCGTTGGGCATAATTTCCGACAAATTTCAGGGGGACTTAAAGAAATTTTGAAAATTAAGGTACTAAGATGGGTTCTAGGATGACACCGGTTCGGCACCTCCATAGAACTCATGTGACATCGATTTACCATTTTATACTCTTAGGTGACAGGTTGGTGTGAGCACCCTAAGAGTTTTGCCCCCCAACTCGGATAGTCGGGATTTATGATTTATGATACGCATCGTTAAGTGGTAGTAAGAACTAGTGAGGACTAGTTAAGGTATGAGCTCATAACCTAGATGTATGACACGTTACGGGTGACATCGGTTCGGCCGAAAGCACCCCCCAGTTCGATCGTCTTTTAGGGTGGGCCATGAGGAAGAAAAGCTCATGATTATGATTATGTCACTAAGTTTTGTCCCATATGAATGTTACTATTGCCACTTTATACCACCAAGAATGATGATGCTTGATGTTATGTTTTATGTATGTGCATTAGGTAGTGCCATGCATACATTTTCTATTATGTTGCATTCATGACATTAAAGATCATCCTAAAATGAATGGACCTTGGCTAAAATATATTTTTAAGTTTAAAATGAACTTAATACATGCTCGATCGTTTGTATAAATAAACCTAAGGTTCTGAGGCGTAGATGATGACACCTAGGTAGTAGGAGGCCTACCGAGATTCTTTAGCAAGATTCTCACTCTATCTCTTTCTTTCCGTCACGTCTTGAGATGGCGGCGTTAAGTGGTGTTCGTGGACACTTGAGCCGACATGGGGTGCACCATGACCGGACCACGGGTCATTCCATTTTGTGGGTCGATGCGGTTAGAGTATTCATGTTTATGGAGTCGACCACTCCCCAGACATTCCCATCGTTTCTCCCCCCCGTCTCACCTTATGGCGATGACACTGGTGTTGACGCCGTCCCCCTAGAGAAGAGGCTTCGCCATTCTATCATCCACGTCCGCCGCTCGAGACTACCCCCAAAGATGTGTGCCGTTGCGCGTCGTCTTTTTTGAGACCGGATCGCCCGAAGGATTGACCAGGCACTCCTCAGGGGATCTTCCCCTCTATGCCCATGGACCTTGGGAAGGTAGTGAGCCTTCCGTGACTTTCGGCCGAGGCTTGCACGCCGAGGAGATGAGGCCACGCCGTGGAAGGTCACTTCGAGCCAATCCGTCCGCCTATTCACGCCCGAGGAGCTTGCTCGATTTCCTGGTTACTTGCCACGCCTGGGGATAGTTCGCGATGGGAGAAATTTGTCAGATGCGAAATAGAGCACACACCACTTAGATGGGGATAAACCTTCTTTTGTTTAGGGGTTATCCTATTAGGTGCACTCGGGTAGGGGAGTAGATTATGTTCATGTTTTATGTTGTATTTTCTTTTATGCATTTCCCCTGTACTAAACTAAGTCCCACATTTATAAGTGGGCAAATTATATATATATATGAAATGATATTCAGTGATGATCATGTTGTGCCTCATGTTATGATGTTGTGAGATAATTGTCTTACCATACGTGGTTTACCGCTTATCGCATCACGCATTGGCTTCTACTTTTATTTCAAAAAATTTACCAGTATTTTCTAAGTAATTCAAAGTTAAATGAGAACTATGGAGTAACAGACTAATGATTAACCTAAATATGTTCTAGAGTATTGGGTTAAAAATTAGGATGTTACAGGACACACCATCAAGCTCAAACAAAAACAACTCAAGAACACTAACAAAATGATCTTTTCTTATTTTTCTCTTGAAACCAAAAATCAAACCTTGAGCTCTAGAGGTCAAACAAATGATGGTAACATAACCAACATCAAAAACCCTCATCATCAACCCATGGTTTTGAGTACCCAACCAATAATAAAAATCGAAAAAGAGAGGAAAAAGAGGAAAAACTCATTTAACGAACCAATCAACAATACTGGAAAAAAATAAAGCAAAGAAAAGAGAGAAAACTCAAAACCAAAATCCCTACCAAAGAAGTTTTCTTATTAGCAAGGGAAGAGCTTGATCTTTGTGAAAGAATGAGAAGAATAGATCTTCTCTTGCGGCTCAAGATGGATTAGGCCAAAGGAGGAAGAAAATGGATGGAGAGGTTTTCTTGAGTGCTTGCATTTAGGAATAGAAAGGTTGTATATCTTGGGAGTGATCTATGGTGGTGATATGGTGGTTTGAGGTGGAGAAATAGTGGAGGATGGAGGTTCTTATGATGGAGGAAGAAGAAGAAGAGGAGTCTTGAGATGAGAGAGAAAAGAGGATTCTTGACTAGATTTTTGGACGAGAAGGAAATCCAAAAAAGCAAATGGTGAACTGTGAGTTTTCTTTGAGTGTGTAAGTGTTAAAAAATTGAAATGTGAGAATATGATAGGAGGAAGGCCACTGGCCATGTTGGGATTTGGGGGGAGAAATTTCATTTCATTTCGTTTTGGGTTACGAGTTGTGTTTAGAGATATATTTGATTAGACAAAGGGTTAGGGATTGGTAATCAAGAGTTTGGAGTTGTAAGCATGTGTTTAAAACCTTCAAGACATGGTTAAAGTGAAGTCTTACACTCTTAGCTTAAATTAAACCCAATTATTTTGAATTTCAAACTCCAACATGATTCATTAAATTAGGGAAATAGAGAGAGAAAACATTGTTCCTCATGATATGACATAATGTCTTAGATTAAGGAAGGGATTTTGAATTTTCCTAAGCAATTTTAGACCCTAATTGACCTCAATTATTTTGACTCAAAATTAACAATTGAAATTTTCT
This sequence comes from Dalbergia cochinchinensis, assembly GCA_031216125.1. Classification (NCBI taxonomy): domain Eukaryota; kingdom Viridiplantae; phylum Streptophyta; class Magnoliopsida; order Fabales; family Fabaceae; genus Dalbergia; species Dalbergia cochinchinensis. The sequence goes on from CM062376.1 coordinate 13,118,061, forward strand.
AGTATGTAATTAGAGTCTAATATTGCCCATGTTTTTCTAATCACACGATTAAGTCCATTTAGCACTAATAAGGGGTAAAACGGTCATTTCACATGAAAACTTTCATCGGGACCACTTGGACTCTCCTAGATATCAAGCAATATGTATAAACATCATTTTGAATTCCCGATTGATGACCGAGTCCGGTCATTACTAAATCCCGGGTTAGATTACCTCATGGGTACTTTGGTAATTTAACATACGAGGAAAACCAAAAATTGAGGTTTTTCACCTCTAACATCATTAACAACACATCTAATCCCCTTAAAACATCAAACTAACCCTTTGAGGATAGCTTGAACCCGCTATCCTCGATTCCCGGGTAAAAATAATCTCAGGGCCATTTTGGTTATTTGTACGCAGGGAAAAATCGAGGCATTATAGTCCACTTCATGACTAAACATACAGTTGCATAGAGATGACATCCTAAGTATGAAGAACATCCTTACTAATCCTCACAAAATCCAACATGCCGGTTCTGGTGAGGCTGGTTCTCTGACGGTAGCCGAAATGCTAAAGTCATAAGAGAACAAGCCCAGACCATTCAAGATTTGCAGCGGGACGTTAATGCTATGAAGGTAGTGGAAGAAGACTACTGAAGACGTGAAGGAGAGCATCAAGCTGATGAAAGAAGGGAGCAAGAAGCTGCGTTGGCTCAAGAAATTCGTCAAAAGGAAGTAGAAAAAGCCCTCCCACAGTACACTCATAGAAGATGCCTGTCCGGAGAATGTGGGTATGTATTAGATGCCCCACAGAGATAATCCCTAATCCTAGTGCACAAAAGTTCCACAAGACGCACTGTAACATCCCCATTTTTCATCCTAAATGAAGGTTCACTCGATGATGACCCAAGTAAATGATTTCGCTTGAAAACTATTGAACTTTCGCCCGATCAAGGGCAAGTCAACATAAAATGTTAAGTGTTGGCCAAGCATCAACAAAAGTCAAGGTTAAAGGTTAAAGTCAAAAAGTTAGACTCTTAGGTCAAAAGTCAACCACAAAGTCAAAGTCAATCATAAAAGTCAAAGGTCATAAAAGTCAATAAAATCATAAGAAAGTCAACTAAAACATAAAATATTCAACATAATAATCAAACAATAATCAAAGACCAATTAAATAATGATTAAGTAATCTAATGAAAGCTAATCAAGGATTAATACACTAATTATTGGTTAGACATAAGTAATTGACATCGGATTCCTTAAATAATAATAAAATAAGCTTAACTGGTAATTTACTATAAATGGCACCAATCTTAAAAATAAGTTATACCATAAATAGCCAAGTTAAAGATGATTAATCACTAATTAGGTTGATTACCAACCTGATGGGAGACTAATATAATTAATCTATGATAAATTCTTCATTCAAAATAAAATATGCTTAAAAGTTGGTTTAAATCATTTTTGGTAAAAGGAATATTACCAAAAGGGGTAAAAATATCTGTTTACCCATCAGACAAGTGTGCAGCTCTACAAAATAACTCCTAAAACCCCATGAACCTTTTCTAAAGCTTTCTTTTTAGCCATCATATAAAAGAAAACACTCACATAAGTTTCATCAAAATAACTTACACTAGAACTATTTTAACTGCAAGATAACACCAAATTACACATCAAAATAAAAACACAAGTTTTTCCTCCTTGTTTCCTTGTCTTGGCCGAATTACATCAGCCACCTTTCAAGATTGAAGTGAGCTGATTTGAGGCTTGCTTGAACTCTTGGTGAAAGGTTGATGGATGACAAGTTGTCATTAGACTCCTAGGCCAAGCCATAGATGGTGCTTCTTTGGCATATAAACTAACTAACCAACCTAACTTAGTTTTAATTTTTCATTACTCTAACTAAATGAACTATAAAAGGAGGAGTAGTAGTTGCATATGTGTTCTTTTACAAACCTCTCATCATTCCTAAGTCTTGACCTTCCTATCTTCTACCATTTTCCTCTCAAATCCCTTGCTCATACACTTCCACACTTCCACATTTATCTCTAAGCCCACTCTCTAATTAGCCAAAGAAATATTTCTTCCAAAACTTGCAAGCACATCCAAGACAACACACTAGCTTCCTTCATTCACACAAGACATCAAAGCTTGGAGCTAGGAAACAAGATTTTCTCTTCCACTCTCTTTTTTTTTCTATTTGTTTGTGACCCTTTAAGGGTTGAAGAACTCATTTACACCTTTTCACATCTTGGTAGGTGGTCATTATCTTGAAGAAGTGGAAATTCTAAGTTCTAGCTCATTCTTGACCTATGAGCTTAGAGCTTTTACATCTTCCTTCTCTAAATGTTTTGTTGTTTCCTTCCATGAAAAGCATGTTTTAAAATATATGTTAGGATGTTCCATGCCTCTGTATTTGATATGTATATACTTACTGGTCATGCTGGAATTGTTGAAAGATCCATGTCTTAAGTTAAAAGAAATAGTTTGCATATGTACACTAGTGCTGAAAAGTGGTTTTGACTGAACTAGTAACACTAAAACGTGTCACATGGAAAACCAAGCCCTTGGAACCTCTGGAAAAATTATATGTGAAAGCCGGCTTCCTAATGAACACTCTCCAAAAGAAAGTACCAAAAAATACATTTTGTAGACAAATATATAATTTTCTAAAATTTAGCCTTTTCACTAGAATTGCTGTCTGATCTCTGAACACTAAACTGAACTTATATAGATAAGCAAAATATGTAAAATAGGTGTTGTTGGAAAGCTAAGATCTCAAGGAACACAGAGATGTAAAATACATTCACTGAAAGTAAGCACATGATTCCAAAAAATAAAACAAGTCTCAGTTTGAGTTTTGGGACACTGCTAGAATAAGGAAACTTTGTAAAAGTACAAAAGTCATTTCACTTAACATAATTTTGCAAATGGCACGTCCACAGAAAAGTGAGTGAGTCAGGATTCTGAATCTACCTTTATTTTTTGAAAAAAGTGAGTATAATGAAAGATATTGAACTTTAGATTAGACATGCCAGAAATGGCAATATGCTGTAAGAATCTTGTAAACCAAAAATGGTGCTTTTGAGTAAAATCTGAAAATTTACATTTAAAATGGCTAAATACCAATTAAATCAACTTATTAGAATCTTATAAATGTAACAAAAATATAATCTATAGTTACACATAATTAAAAATTCTTACTCAAATGATTAAGAGAACTTAACTCATGACTTAAAACTTATATTTTAATTAAATAGGACTAATAACCATGAGATATACATAATATATGACTTTGACCCATAATCTTGATTATGTATGAAATATTATGAATGGCTTATTAATGCATGAATGTTTCAAGGTATTAGATTTGTTATGATATGAAAGTGATGCCTTGAGTAGTGGTTATTTATGTTTTAAAGTACTATTCTTGCTATGATGTAAATTCTTAAGATATTGATCTTGTAGTTTGCATTGTATTAAATGGCAATTATCATGATGAAGTATATGAAAAATGTTAAATGTCAAGAAGTTTGCATATGAATATGAATAAAGAACATGGGAGAAACTCACTACTTAACCCCCCACACCTTCTGTTGAGATTTTCTCTCGGAACAAGTTATGGCGATAGCCACGATATGAGCTCATTACCCACGGAGGTGGATTAAGACATTGGTGTTGGTGCGCTCAGTGAGTGAAGGACCGATCAAGTTAAAGAATGCATGCATTGTTACATTTTTGCATCTAGTTGAATAGATGCTATGATTATGATTTATGTTTACACTATTATCCCTGTTAATGAAAGACTTCTAAAAGACACATCATTTCGGATTATGAATGTTTTTCAAAATAAAGCATAATGAAACTTTATCTGCCTATGTTTTCTGCCAATAAAACCGAAGTGGCCTAAAGATGTGCATGATGACATTTACGAGATAATAACTGCCTACTGGGAAATCTATGATTTCTCACACCTATAACCATAACATTTCTAGATTCGATCACACCCGACGATGGTCCACCCTCGCAGTGATTTCGACTCAGACTCCAATTGGACCTCGGGGAATAGGGCCCCCTTCCCCAGGAGTTCATACCAATAAGGCGGCCCCAGTAGCAGGACACGGAGCCACCAGAGCTCACTTGGTAGACTTCACATCATCCCCGACTCTTCTGACTTCGATGTACAGATTCTTGGAACCCCTCCACATTACGTGCCTGTTATAGAATTATCTTCTGATTCCAAAGTCGAGATTTTCGAGGAACCCCTGAACGTGGAACCCCTTCAGGTGATTTTTCTTGAGCCTGCCCCCTATGATGCCCATGATGAGGAAAACCCGGAGGAAGACCCAAAGGAGGACCCCTTGGAGGATGGAGAAGATATGATGGAGGAGGACTTGATGGGAGAAGACTTCAAAGACTGGCATGACCACTTTGAGTTTAGTGATTAGCAGAATTGGGAGCTGCGGTCCTATGAGTCTGGACCTGTCCCCGATGTAATCACAGTGTCTGACTATGGCTTGCAGAGTGACGCCTCCAGTTATCCTGTTATTGATGGACCACCCATTCAGAGGACTCGCACCCTCCCTCCCACAGTACGTCCAGTCATCCGGAGCCCGTTCCATACCCATCATACTATCTGAGTGATGGAGTCACTTGGCCCACTGCTACTGTTTTTACCCTTTTGCTATTATAGTTTATTTATATTGTTGTATTGAGGAAGTGTTAGGAAAGACTAGTAGTATTAATCATTGTATTTTACTTTACTGTTGTTTCGTGTGATATACCAAAGATAGGAATACCCATGTTATGAATTTGTTTAATGTACTATGTTTTATGTTTTAATATGAGAAGTATTATCGCTAGTATTGTTCATTCTTGATCACCAAATATGAGAATTCGACTACTAATTTATTCACGATTAACAAACGTTACTTCCACTTCACGCTACAGGCTTTACTTTTGAATATGTGGTTTCAAAAAAAAAATTTCGCTACTTTTATATAATAGTAATTTCTAAAAGAATGCAGAGTATGAAGTAGTAAACTAATAAGAACAAAATATGACTTAAGCATGGTTCGTTTTTATTAGGGTGTTACATGCACAAGTAGAACCGGTTGTCATGGAAATGACCATAGCCAACATGGTTTACACCCGCAATACGAACCCTTGGGCCCGGAGGAATTCAACCGAAGATACCAAGTATGGGGTGATGAATGAATCGCCTTCTGATGAAACTCGGACTTGGTCAGCCGAGTCATTGAGCTCCACTCTTGTAAGGAGTGATCGTAAGAGAAAGAAGGAAAATGCAATGGTGCGCGATGACGAAGATAACTCACCATTCTCCGACCACATCATGAGTCTAAGGCTGCCACAAGACTTCATGCTCCCAATGGAAATTGAGGGATACAATGGCACAACAGACTCTTAGGAGTATTTGGACTTGTTTAGGTCTAGAATGTACCTGGTCGGAGCTTCGAATGCCATAAAATGTCGAGCCTTCCCAATCATTTTACAGAAAACAACTATTAAATGGTTCAATAACCTAACTCTGAAGTCAATTAACAAATTTTCCAAGCTGGCTTCAAAATTCTTAGCTCATTTCACTACTAGGCATTTTAAGTCTAAATCGGCATCAAGCTTACTCAGTTTCTTTCAACAGCAAAATGAGCCCCTTCGAGATTATTTGGAATGCTTAAACAAGGAAACCTTGCTTTATGAAGAACTTAGCACCCAAACAGCCATGGTCACATTGATTAACTGGCTTGTTCGCAAAATCATTAGCTAAAAAACCACCAAAGACCCTTGAAAAGATCCAAATCTTTAGCGGAAAAGTGCATACACCTGGAGGAAACTATGCAAGTCAGGTCAAAAGTACAAAAATGTCTGGGCATGCAAGCTCAAAACGGTAACAGGAAGCCTGATAACAAAGCCAAGTAAAAAGGAAAATCGGCCCGAGGTCTGAGGTACACCGAATACATGCCACTAGTTGTTTCCTTCATCGATATATACAGAGACATCTGTAGTATGGAGATGCTGCCTAAGCCTAGGCCCTTCAAGCCAAAGAAGAATGTAGACAAGTCCAAATTTTGCACATATCATAAGGCCTCGAGACATTGGACAACGAAATGCTTTGATCTCAAAGACGCCGTGAAAACCCTAATTCGAGAAAGGAAATTAGGAAAGTACGTAGCTTCAGGAAAAAAATGAGAAAAGGGAATCCTCAGACCCGAAGATCGGAAAACAAACCCTTACTCGACGATGACCCAAGAGAAGAAAATGAATCCAAACACATTATTAATGTAATCACCAGAGGATTTGCCGGAGGAAACATGAAATCTGCCAGAAAAAGGCACTTAAGGAAGATAATTAGTGTAACACCCGAAATTCCACTTAAAGAGACACCAGCAATAATTTTGTTTATAGAAAATATGAAAGGTGTGTCTTCTGGCCATGATGATCTAATGGTGGTCTCTATACAGATGTTCAGTATCGAGGTAAGAAGAGTATTCCAAAGTCTGAGGTAAAGTCTTATCCCCAAGAATTGGTTGGGTTCGGCAGAGAAAGAGTTCGCCCTATGGGGCACCTGTCATTATATATAACCTTGGGAGCTAAGCAATTGAGCAAAACAATTAAGGTAGATTTCCTGGTGGTGGATAAGAGTTCGTTATACAATGCTATTATCGAAAGACCAATCCTGAACAAGGTAAGGGTAGTTGTTTCCACAGCATATTTGATTATGAAATTCATCTCAGACCACGGGAAAGTGGCCACCATAAGAGCCAATCAACTCATAGCCCAAAAATGCTGCTATACGAGTTTAGAGGGCAAAAAAAAATCTCCCGTAGAGGAAGTGACTAGAACTTTGGAGTCCCTTGAAGTCCATGTAGTAGATCTGGAGGTAAGGTCCAAAGCCACGAGGCATCTACTGGAGCCAGAAGGGGAGTTGGAGGAAGTCTAGATCAGTAACACCCCAGAAAAGGTAACCAAAATAAGCAAAATCTTACAAGCAAGCTTGAGGCAAGAAGTGATCTCATTGCTTTAGGAGAACTCCCATTTGTTCACATAGACAGCATCCGATTATAGGTAGAGATGTGCACAATAAGGGAGATTAAATCGTGCGTTGATTCTTTTTGCATTTTCTAAAACTTTTGAAAAGAAATACTATCAAGTATAAAACTTATAGTCTAGTGAAAACATAGTCAGTAGCTTAAGAAAGTAGATTTCTGAACCTTATTAAATAAAAAGTTTATTATGAAAAGAGATAACAAAAAATGAGAAGGATATATCAGATTAAGAATAAATAAAAAGCGCAACAGAGACAAATAAAGGAGATCAGAGAAAGACACAAAGGATTTTATACTGGTTCAGCCAATCTGCCTACATCCAGTACTCAACAACTGTTGAGGTTCCATTCAAAACAACTTTGTTAACCTGAGAAAGTAAAGTTAGATAGTCTTTACATTACCCTTTCCAAGCTCTCACTTGTGCTAGCAAACCAATTCAAAGACTGTCACAAGTTGAGTATTCTTTTACAAGCATTTCTAGGCTAAACCTAGTAGTATTGTACTAGCCTCTTCAAGCTAGCATGAATAATATTGTACTAGCCTCTCAAAGCTAACATGAGTAGCATTGTACTAGCCTCTCCAAGCTAACATGAGTAGTATTGTACTAGACTCTCCAAGCCAAATCATGAGTAGTAGCGACCTCTACTGTCACTTTGAAAGTAGTCTTGACACTGGCTTCTCCAAGCCAAACCGTGACTAGTATCAACCACTACTGTTCTGTTAAAAGTAGTTTTACAGCAGCCTCTCCAAGCTATCTCACAGTGATCACTACCAGATCGAGGATACAAAGGTTAAGTGTTTAGGTTGCCACTCAAACTAACGTACACTTAAGTTTTCTTAACATGTACATGAAAAATTCCTGGGAATAACTTGAATGACTTTCTTCTTCTACTTCTCCCATAGGAAGAGCATAAATCTAACTAAGAATATAGAAGGAAGATTTTCTTACACTTCAAGGATAAAATTGATTACATGATAGAGATTAAATATTCCAGGAAGTAGGAAGAGGTTTTTGCAGAGTTTCCTCTCTTGAATCTTCAAATCTCTTTCTTATTTCTTTAAGCATAGCATTTCCTTATATAGTGGTCTTTCTTTGTGACTGTTGTCATAGATCAGTTCCTCAAGTGACACATGTTTATCATCAGTCGTGTTTTGAAAAAAACAGCTAGAAGAGAAGTTGATAGATCTGTCACATTGGTTGCAAAAGCTATTGTAAAGTTGAGTTTGCTAATCTTCCTTCAGAAACTATTTTTCTACTTTCTGAGCATGCTTTCTGAACTCCTCATTCATGAAGCCAGGGTAGCTAATCAAATAGGCAGAAGAGATAACGTACCAATTTGAAACTGGGTTTGACTTGATTATTTGAAATTCAAAATTTAAATTTCTCTCCCTTTCCTGTAGCATTCTTTGCTCCACTCACGGGTGAGCTTTCTGATGTACACAATCAGTTCCTTGGAGAGGTTTTCACTTAATCACATCTTCTTTGCTGATAATATCTTTGTGATTGTGATGATTGAAAATTAAGTAACACATTGCTCTTGGACATGAGTTAATATCTTCATCTTGAGTATACTTTTTGATATCCCATGCTACTTTCTGAAGTCTCTAAACTTGATTGATTGCAACGTTGAAAACTTCTTCTCATCATTAGCTATCAATTTTCTTGGGTAATTTCACTTCTGTTTCATTTTAGATCTCATAACATGAGATAAACGTGTTTACACATGTATAGTGAAATATATTCTTATTTGAGTAAGCCTTGCTCTTGCTAAATGATAGAAACCTGTTATAATCTTACAGGAAACTCAATAGAGACATCAATCTTTCATCAAACCATTTTCTTTAAATTGGCTTTGTTATAATTCAAAACACCTAAGCGCAAAGTGTTCTGGAGCTAAAAATCCCCCCCTTTTGATGATGACAAACCAAATTGAAGAAAATCTTTTGAAGAGATAATTGAAAGAAATATTACAGAAATATAAACATGATATACATATTCTTTCATTCTTCATAAAGAGAGATTTTCAAGAAGTTCTTTTTCTTAAGGCATGATATAGATCATGTAAAATGTTTTTGGCCTCAAGTGACATTTAATCAAAGTTGCTATTATTTCGCTTGATGCATAAGACAAACTTAATGTACTTTCTGAATGTTATTAGAGCATATGTTTAAAGAGAAAGACATTTAAGCTATGGATAAACAACCAGCTTGATCATTTGTCAAAAGAAAGAAACTTTCTGAAGATCCTCATTCTTGAAAACTTAACAAGTAATACTTGTGATATTTTTTTTCTTTACTAGATCCATTTTCAGTACATCGTAATCCACAAAAAAACTTTGAAAGGAATGCTCAAAGATATGGTGAACGAAGCAGAGCATTCGTAATTTTTGAAAAACAAACTGATGCTTATGTAGTTTTTTGATGTTTATAGAAACCAAAAGAAAGGTAAGATCAATATATTGCTATGCAAGGTTTCTGAAGCTCATTTTGAGATGAATCCCTGAATAAGCAAGAAGGACCTTTTATACTGAGCTATGAAACTTTTGAATAAGAATCAGATCATGAAAGAGATGTTTTCAAAACAAAGGATATATGATCTTTTAAAACACATTTTGTAAAAACATAACACACTTTAAAACATTAATTTTTGAGAGATTTCTTAAACTTGTTTAACTGATCTTGGTCTTTTCAACATGTGTAAGTGTAGGTTTCTGAAGACAAGTCAGAAACCATATACAACTAGACTTTGATCAAGTTATACACAACACTTTAGAAAACCATTTCTTACAAGAGTAAAGGATAAAGAAAATGATTAAACTCATCATATATATTAAGACTTAGCTTATAAAACTAGTATTAAAGCAATAACCAACTTGTGCTTCTAAAGATACTTGGCTAAGACTAATCACAGAAAACGTGTAAGCTAATATCCAGCGTATATGAATAAACGTGTCAAAGCAAACATTTGATAGAGATATTTGTGATTAGCTGAGCTTAGATAAAGTATAGATATGAATCAGAGCTTAAGATAAAAAAAAAAATTGAAGCATGATAAACATGTATGCATCAAACATATGAGCTAAGGAAGATATATAGCATAAAAGGCATAAGAGACCATGATAAAGGAAAAAACAAATTTTATAAACAGAGATAAAGATTGTTCAGAGATATACCCAAAAAAAAAAAGTTAAAACATGACAACATGCTAAATAAAAATTCTAGGCTCCCCTGAGTATCTCAACATAACTCTCATTAGCAAAGCTCCCCCTAAATCCCTCTGGCACATATTTTCTTCAATCTAAACTTTTCCCCTTTTTGGCATCATAAAAAAAAGAAGTTGTGTAAGGAAACCACTGTTAGTTTATGTGTCTTAATTCTTGTACGATATCTAAAGTATTCTAGATAATCTATCACAGTAAATCTTCATGATTGTCTTGTCTATCAGAAATAAGCTGTTGGTTAGTCAACAGGCTCCTTATTCTAGGATAGTCGAAGTTCGGAGGAGTTGCTGTTGAACAACGACTAGAGGAAGGCTGATTACCACCTTGATCCTGAGCTGGTTGGAACAAGGGTGGAACTGAAGTGAAAGGTTGCTCAGAATTGGAAGGAAAAGAATTACTGGCAGGAATGAAGATGGTTTTAAGGACCATACTTCCCGTATAGTCACTTAACAATTGTAGTTTAAAGGTAGGGGAAGATATATTTGTTAGGTCTAGAACACTTTGTGCTTATTTGTTTCAAATGACAACAAAGCCAATTTCAAGAAAATGCTTTGAAGAATGACTGATGTCTCTCTTGAGTTCCGTGTAAGGTTATAATAGTTTTTCATCATTTAGTAAGAACAAGGCTTACTTAAACAAGAATATATATTCACTATACATGTGTAAACATGCTTATCTCACATTATGAGATCTGAAATAAAATAGAAGTGAAATTACCTGAGTATTTGATAGCTAACAATGAGAAAAAGTTTTCAATGCTACAAGGAACCAAGTTCAAAGATTTTAGAAAGTAGCACGGGCATTAGAAAGTACACTCAAGATGAAGACATCAACTCATGTCTAGGAACAACGTGTTACTTAATCTTCAATCATCATAATTGCAAAGATATTATTAGCAAATAAGATGTGATTGAAGATCAAAAGGTGAAAAACTCTGTAAGGGACTGATTACGCACATCAAAAAGCTCACCCGAGAGTGGAGCAAAGAATACTACAGAAAAGGGAAGGAAATTTGAAATTTGAATTTCAAATAATCAAGTCAAACCCAGTTTCAAACTAGTACGCCATCTCTTTTGCCTATTTGATTAACCATCCTAGCTTCATGAAGGAGGAGTTCAAAAAGCTTGCTTAGAAAATAGAAAAGTAGTTTCTGAAGAAAGATCAGAAAACTCAACTTTATAGCGGCTTCTGCAACCGATGTGACAGATCTGTTAACCTCTGTTCTAGCTGATTCTTTCAACACACAACTGATGATCAACACATGTCACTTGAGGCACTGATCTATGGCAATGGTAAAAAAGGAAGACCACTTTATAAGGAGATGCTATGCTTAAAGACAGATCAGATATTTGAAGATTTTAAAGAAGAAACTCTACAAAAATCTCTTCCTACTTCCTAGAATACTCAATCTTTATCATGCAATTAGTTTTATCCTTGAAGTGTAAAGAAAATCTTCCTTCTATATTCTTAGTTAGATTTATGCTCTTTTTATGGAAAAAGTAGAAGAAAAAAGTCATTCAAGTTTTTCCTAGGAACATGTTATGTATATGTTAAGGAAACATAAGTGTTAGTTTGAGTGGCAACCCAAATACTTAACCTTTGTTTCCTCAATCCGGTAGTGATCAATGTGAGATAGCTTGGAGAGGCTATTGTAAAACTACTTGCAATGTGATAGTAGAGGTTGCTACTACTCACAATTTGACTTGAAGAGGCCCGTGTCAAGACTAATTTCAACGTGATAGTAGAAGTTGCTACTGTTCACGGTTTGGCTTAGAGAGGCTAGTGTCAAGACTACCTTCAACATTACTGTAGAGGTAGCTACTGATCATGGGTTAGCTTGGAAAGGCTAATACATTACTACTCAGGTTAGCTTAGAGATGCTAGTACAATACTACTCATGTTAGCTTGGAGAGGTTAGTACAATACTACTCGCTTTAGCCTAGAGAGGCTTGTGGAAAGAATACTCAACTTGTGACAGTCTCTGAGTTGGTCTATTAGCACGAGTGAGAGTTTGGGAAGGCTAATGTAAAGACTATCCAATTTTACTTCCTCAGGTTGAGAAAATTGTATTAAATAGAACCTCAACGGTTGTTGAGTATTGGATATAGGTGATATGTACTGTCGCATCCAATATCAAAATAGTCTAAATCTCCTTATTTGCAGTATAAATAGACTCAGGTCATTCTTTCTCAGGACACATCAGTTATGTTATCGAATTGTAAATACTGATAACAATAAAAAGGCAGGGGGGAGTTTGTGATTTTTAGAATAAAACAGAATGAAAGGATTATAGAAACAGAAATAGAATAGAATCACACTTGATCAAAGAATCAATCCCAGACATCATGACTATTAGTAGAATTCATCACAGTTCAAAAGAGTTAACTTTGTATGCTACTCTGTTAATCCGAATCAACTATATAATCATACAGTTTTTACTCAACAATCCTTAAATCACAATCACAATTTAAATGAATGTCAAATTACGTGCAATTTGGATTAACCTGAACAACCAATCGGTTATTCAGCCTTTACTTCAATTTCACTAACGAATTCAATCCTATATCTAATCAGATATAATTCAAACATGATCATGTTAAATAACCAAATCCATAATTGAAATTGAAGTTTAGAAAAGGAAAGCATACATACAAATAAGATTTATACAACAGGAACTCTGAATTCAAACCAACTATCTATGATGTCAAGGATTGAGAGAAGTTTAGCCTTCCATGGACATCTCCATTGGCAAGCTCTCTGTATGAACACCTTGAGTTTGAAAGGAAAAACGAAAATACAAGTTTCTGGTTCTTTATTGTTGATTGAGTACAGAATTGCAAAGGAAATAGAAATTTATAGGCAATCCAATGTCCCTACTCGGATTTCCACTTATCACTAACCTTATCTTATCCAGATTTTCCTGATTTCTGAAATCTGATCTAGATAAGATAATCCTCTTTGGATAAGCTTTCCAGAGACATATATATGCCTTAATTGGATCAGAAATGAGTGAGATATGCCCAATTATGTGAGGAAAGGTCTTGGACCCGCCTAAGCATTAGCTCAGGAACTTGGAAGCCTAATTAAGCCTTGAAACGAACTGAATTTGATGAAGCCTGTGAAACCCAAAATTATAAATCTCGGTCTTAGCTTTCAGGACCACCAAGATCACCTAAATCCGATATTTGTAGAGCCCAAAATGATCTGTGGAAGACAAAAAAGGTCATAGTGAGTGTAAAATCCGAAATTAATCAAATTTCAACAATTAAATCCAATGAGGCCCAATAATGCAAAACTCAATTAAATCATTAGCATTAAACACATATAGAAGCTAATTAGGCCAAGTATGAACAATAATAGATGCCTAAAAATTTCTCTATCAGTAGGAAGATTGGCCGAATCAGCATAAAATCTTTTGTGTCCTTTCTTGTAATATTCTAATATTTAACCCAATACACCTAGGATGTATTCAAGTTAACTATTAGTTAATTACTCTTTTGTTTCAGTCCTTTGTTTTGAGTTTAGAAAATACTTAGGAAAATATGGGTAAATTTTTTTTTTCTTTTTGAAAGGAAAGACAAATCGTGAGCCATACACATGTGTAAGGTAAACTATATCATCGTCTTGCAAGAAATCAAGAGGGAAACACGTCATATCAAAAGGAACATAATACCATTAAAGAAACCACATCGTAATTAGATACATAAATAGTCATACCATACACCAGAACAGTAGTAGCAAAGTTAATACAGTCATCCGTGCATCATAAGGAAAACATAAAGAAGGTATATCTGGAACTTCCATTTACAACAGTGCATCTAAAAATAGATAACCTCTAAAACAAAAGAAGACTACCATAGTTGTGAAGGTGTATGTGCACTAAAGTCAGCTACCAGCTCCTACTCCTGCTCGTCGACGGGAGGTACATATCCAACCCACTGGGCTAACTCAGTCGGGGTGGCCAAGCGATGAGAGGGTTAGGTGTGTGCTCTGCGGCGGGGTACCATCCTCACTCTATCTCCTTGAAGCGGTTGCGTCACTATATCCTCACTACCCAGCTCCATGGGTATGGTGGGAGAGGAACCCATGGACGGGATGTCTGTCTCGGAGGGGTCGGTCTCAGAGAAGGCCGGGGGTGAACAGGGAACGTACTCTGGATAGGCAGCATCAAGGGTGCGATAGATGCACTCTCCTTGGGGGCATGTGCGCTCGAAGAGTAGGTCGTTGGCGAAGGGCAAAGTTGGTGTGAACCGGAAGCTCGTGACTGGTTGAGCAAAGGGGCGATCTAGAAATGCGAACATGCAGACTGAACAACGGCCTACAAAATGATAGGACTGGTGCATGGCATCAAAATGCAGCTCCCATGTCGGTGCGTCAACGTATATCACGAAGGATGCCATCGTCCTTTGAAGACGTGATGGAAAGAAAAGAAAAGATAAAGGGAGTGAGAAACTTTCTAAAGAATCTCAATAAGGAAATCCTCCTATCCTATTGTCATCATCTACATCTCAAGAACCTTGGGTTTATTATAAAAAGGGTGAGCATGCTTAAGGTTCATTATTAGGTTCGTAAATATAGTTATCCAAGGCCCGTGTCTTTTAATATGAATCTTGATGTTATGGATGCAACATATCATATCATGGATGCATGGCAATGTCAGATGCAAACATTATTTTAGCATAACATAAAGAAACATAAGTGGCATAAGGAAAACGTGATATTTCCAAGTAAATCCTTTTCATTTTTCTTTTTTAAGTGACATTAAGTTCATCATTTTCTTCCTCATGGGGCCACCCTATAACTCTTCTTTTTGAGAGTTTCTAGGTTATGAGCTTATACCTCACTAGTCGTCACTAGCATAATCTTATCTCTTTTGATAAGTTAAATCCCAACTCCCGGAGTACGGGTTAGGGGGCTTATATCATCTCCTTTTCCTAGGGAGATTCGCGTCTATTAAAGGTAGATATTGTCCTCTTTGCCTTTTTGCTAGGGGTGCAAGGTTTTGCTTACTCCTTTTGCTAGGGAGAAATGCGTTTGATGTCATTTCACCTATGCGTTTGATGTCACTTTACCTTTTCCATGTTATAAAAGTACAAACATAACATATTATACCACATACTTTCATGTTACTTGTCATATGCATGTCAAATAGTCCAAGTGTAATCATAACATGCCAAAAATTATGTAATTGATAGCCAATATGCAACATATTCGTTATATATGAACCAATCGTTTCCTAAATTAAGCATGCTCATGATCCAAGAATAATCACACCAGCCTTATCAGTTTATGTTATGCAAATTTGTAGATTTATGTTAAACAAGATCATGGATTCATGTCATACAGAATCATATATTCATGCCATACAAAAGCATAGACTTTAGTAATATAAGACCATGGTTTCATGTCATTCAAGTAGGAAAATGTTTATTGCTTATTTTGGGTTCTAGTAATCAATTACATGAGCCTGGTAATCAATTACATGAGCCTTGTAATCGATTAGATAGCTTTGAGTTTTCAAAACAGGAAAGTTAAGGGCTCTGGTAATCGATTATATGGGCCTTGTAATCGATTACAATTGACTTGGGCCCCAAGAACATCTAAGTAATCGATTACATGGAATGGTAATCGATTACTAGAGTTCCAGCACGTGTAATCGATTACATGATGCTGTAATCGATTTCTCAGGCCAAAAGTTCATATCTGAGTATGGCAAAGCTCTCTGGTAATCGATTACATGAACCTAGTAATCAATTACCAGCACCTTCAAATTGCGAAATTTTAAGTTTAAAACACCTTCTTAACTATTCCTTCCTTCTTAAACGATTTTGAACCTTATTCCAACACTTACTTTGAAATCAAAACATTTTTTTAAAGGTAAATACCCATAGTTTCAAGATTAAGTAGAAAGAATTAGGTCTTCAGCCTTAGATCTTTAGGTGATGACATAAATATAAACATGCTAATACAAGTTTTATTTTAATCTGAGCATTATAAAGTGATGGCAAGGAAAAGAGAATATGCAAGGCTTGAAATTAAACATGAAAATGCAAGTTCATTCTTAACCTTTAAGTTGAGGTGATGGCTTGAAACATAAACATGCAAGACAAGAAATGTAAACATAAAATGCAATAGGGGAGGCCGTGGGGTTTAAGGTCATAGGGCAGGAGGATTATCTCATTTCTTTTGTGTTATGACATGGTTTAGGAAATAGATTTGGTTAGGTAATTGATTAGGAGTTGTGCTTAAGTATTTGAATGAGAAAATGGGTAATTAAAGTTATTCAAGACATGGTTAATGAGCATTCTTGCCCATTACGAGAGTCAAACCATATTAGATCAAGATTCTCAATCACATCCAAGGTTCCTTAAATCATGGAAATTGAAAGGAAGAACACTATTCATTGATTCATGACATAATGTCTTGATTTTGAGCTTCTCTAAGCAATCTTAGGTTCTAATTAATCTCGATTAATTATTTTGACTCTAGATTAGTAAGTAGAATTTACTAATCTTTAATTAGAGCCTAATATTGCTTTGGTTTCGTTAATCGTATGATTAAGCTCATTAGGTGCTTAATCAGGGGCAAAACGATAATTTTTCGTAAAATCCTCCCGGAGCTATCCGAGCTTAACTAGATGTTAAACATTACTTAAAAACATCATTTAAAATTTTTGGGTGAAGTTCGGGCTCAAACGGCTTATTAAATCTATGTTAAATAGCCACAGGGGCATTTTGGTCATTTAGCGCATCAGAACTCAAAAATGAGATTCTTCTGCTTTATTAGCATACATACCATACACCATCCCCTTTTAACATCAAAACGTCCCCTGGTGGATGGCCGGGGCCGGCGATCCTTATTTTTCCAGTAAAATGACCTGAAGGGCATTTTGGTTATTTGTACACGGGAAAAAACAGGGTGTTACATTTCTCTCTCTCTCTTAGATCTCTTTTACTTACATCTGTAGTACCTTTTACTTAATCTTAATCTAATATATCCTTCTTGCTTTCTATTATCTTTTTTAATAATGAGCGTTTTATTAAATAAGGTTTAGAAATCTACTTTCTGAAGCTACTAACTATGTTTCCACTACACTACAAGTTTTATACTTGGTAATATTTATTTTAAGAAGTTCCAGAAAATGCCCAAAGGATCAATGCACGATTCAACCCCCCTTTTTGTGCACATCTTCATCTACAAATGGTATTAGAGCTAGGCCTCTGAGGGGTTAAGCAATCCAACGATTGTTGAGGAAAGATTTGAGGGATAGAATGGCATGCATCATCTTCACAAGATCAATCTTTTGTCTGATCATCCTTCTCTGACAAGACTCAAAATTATGACACAGTTCATTCATATGATGAAAGGGATTCAAAAGAAACATGTTGACAAGTATTTTACAAAGAAGAAGGTTATGTTGTTCCATCCAGTCAAGTGTCTGTTCATATATGCCATAAGCTTAAATTGTATATGCCACTATGTATTGCGTGTTACATATGAAAGGCTATATGAAACTATCTGCACATGATGTTAAAGGATCTCAATTTGTATCAAGATGTCTTTGATCCTATTTGTAACATATAAGATGTTTTACAATGATGAAGCAATGAAATTTGCTAAAACTTCTGTATGAAGTAAGAAAATCTAATATTGTTATCTGAGATTGAATTTGGAGATGAGTTCTTTCTCTGTGAAATATGTCTGAAGTCTATAATGACTATATTAAGAAGACATCAATCTCATGAATGACAGATTTGGACAAAGATCATCTTGAGAAAGAACATCTGCCTATAGCAGTAATGAAACGCATCATGTGTCTGTCCAGTGCTTAATCATCATATCCCTATGCAAAGAAGAAAAAGAACATGCCAGACATCTAGAAAGCCTTTGTTAGGAGGACATGTTATGCTAAAACTAGTTGCTATTCTGTGCTTCATGGCTGAAGAACATCATCAGAGATATGTAAAGTAAACATTTCTGCATTTCACCTCTGTTATTATTCTCTTTTTACTTCATGAGATGTGTTGCTAGAAAGATATTAAGTCTATTCATCTATATATCTCAACCTGTCAAAGAACTCATAGAGTTGCCATAAACACTTGAGAAGGCTTAGTCTAAAGCTAGAAAAACTGAAAGAGAGAAATACTCTAACATAGTTTACTTTTCTCAAGTTATATGTTTTTGAAGCCTCCAGGAAGCTGTATGATCATATCAGAAATTTCTTCTAAATTCTCGAGAGGACTTCATGGCATCATAAGACCTGACTTTTTTTATTTGACAAAATTCAAAACTATATTTTTGTGAAAATGGTCAGCATCTATTGTTTTCGAAAAATGCACTGAGATATACAAGTGAAATTGAAGAAGAAAGATCTATGCAACTTCATCTATATATTTATATATAGATATACATATATCCTTTGTTTCTATTCTTCAAAGATGTTTAAAGAGATACCTTTACAACCAATGAATCCTGATAAGGAATTTCTTTAGAAAGGTTGGAAAAATCCCTTTATTTGAAACTAATTGAAAAGGACCTATAAAAATCTGGATACTAAAATCAATATTCTCTCTTGTAGATATATCCGAAAAATCTCTTTGACTAAAACATTGAAGAAGCCCTCTGATAATGATCTTTCTAGAAATCATGCTTTGTTTCTAAGTGTTATCATAGTTCCTAAGAGACAATCTTCTCAAGAATCTCTCATGAATGATGATGATGAAAAGCCTAAGGAAGACTTTGTTGATAATCTTATGTATCCTGAAGAAAGTCCAAAATTTTTTTTAAGTCATGGTAACTTTAGAAAGCTAGCAGATGAAAGCCAAAATTTCATAAAGTGAGCTCTAGAACCTTAGCTGTCAGAAAGTATGCTCGGACCATTCAAGATGATCAGAAAGTAATCTTTATGATATACAACATGAGCAGTTTGAAGACGACATAGAAGCTGGAAGATCTGAATATATAGTAGCTTCATGAAAGTTCTGTTTTAAAGATAATCTTCTATTGTCAAAGTTCTTAGAGTATCTCCAAGGATATAAGAACCAAGTCATTCCTTGGATATTTATCAACCATGCTTTCATCACCACCATGATATCTATATATGTTGAGAAAGCTTTGGGTTATCAAAGTTGGGTGGAAGCTATGCTGAATACGCTAACCAAGCTGAAGAAAAAGGCAAAGTCTACTCATCATGTTCGAGACATCATCATCCATACTAAGAAGAAGTTCTAGGACTATCTGGTTGTATCTGATATCATCAAGGCAAGCATACCCATATAAAGAGAAAAGGACTAAAAAGAAAAAGCCCAAGTATGCTAAGATCTTTAAACCCAGATGCTGTGGATAAGGAATCAGCTACAAGATTATCTCTTGAGTTTTTCTTTAGTGTTTACTCTGCATAAAACATCACTAGGTGGTCTCTCTCCACTACTCCCTTCTAAAGATCAAGCAAAGCAATCAGAAATCAATCAGAATACATATCCTCCTGATGACACTACTAATCAGTTTGCAAGAACACCAGAAGTTAGTATGCAAGATCAGGTTTGCCAATATGTATTTCAGAAGTCAGTTTGCAAAAGCACAGATCTCTATGAGGAATGGTTTATTAGTTTACAAGATTAGAAAAGAATCAGTATGTTTAGTTTGAAGACGGGACGATCAAAAAGAAGACAATGTGTTTAGAAGAAGGTCGTTTGGTAAGAAAGAAGTTTTTTTGAGGATTAGAGAATAATAGTTATACAGGAGCATTGAATCCAGAGCAGGAAGATGAATTTGGGAAAAAATATGAAGGTTCTTCAGTTGGTCAGAAAGTAACCTTGGAGCTTCAAAAAGCAATTTCTTCAGAAAGTGAGATCAAGAGTGATAAGACTCTCTTTCTAAATGAAGGATGTAAGGGCGGGATTTTTTTTACCCACTGTGTTAGAGTTTCTCTCTCCCACGTCATTTCATTTTCAGTCACGTCACATCTCTTTAAACCCTCACGTCTCACTTTGTTCTTAACCATCATCTTTTTGAGCAGGTCACTTTTCTTTTCTTTAACCTTTTAACCCCATACATTTGACCGTCTCATATATACATACATCTCTCTGAAATGTCAACTTTTCTTTTTCTGCTCCACAATAGTCTTTTTTCAAAGCTTCATCCCTGCTTCTGTAACCATTCATCTCCATATTTGAACCATTTTCTTTTCTCATTCTTTAACCGTTCTTGTGCCTTTTCTTTCAACCTCATCTTCTCAAACAAACCTTATTCCTCTTCAATGGGAAAAGAAAAGAATGTGGCTCAATCTACCCTAGCACAAACATCCTTTTACATGTTTGATGACGCTGATATGAAAGATCGGTTTGAAAGATTCTTCATGTCAAGAAAAATGGCACATGGAATGTCTTTGTGTTAAAACCTACGTGAAGAAGTCACCATACTCAATAAAGTCTTTACTTTCCTGAAGTAGGAGGATTTTCTAGAAACAAATGAACTCATCTTTGCCTGGTTGATTAATGTTTTTTACTCTCATCTGGAGAGACCATCACAATCCTAAGTCAGGGGCATGATTAGAGATTGCTCCATCAAGATCACAGCTTTTAAACTTGCCAAAATCATCAAAGCTCCATGCGAGGGGATTGTCTGCAATTCATCACCTAACTGGGTGAAATCTCTTAGTGTAAATGAATGAGACATGTCCAGGTATCTCACTAACTCCATCATCTACAAGCCTAGTGAGATTACCATAGCTATGTTGAGTGCCAAGGCAAGGAAAGTATACACAGTAGTTTAATTTTCTATCCTTCCATGTATTAGCAGCATAGATGCTCTTGTTGGAATGGATTGCATGCTTCTTTATTGTCTAATGGCAAAAAGAAAAGTGAATCTGTCTATGCTCATTCTTGACTACATGATGAGTGCCGTAACCAAGGAAACTCGAAGAACAGCGAGCATTCCTTATGGCATACTTCTGACAAAGGTGCTTCAATAGTTGGACTTTCCTCTTGACACTGAAAGGTATGAGCTGGTAGAAGGAACCATCTTCACACTTTCCTCTTTTAGAACTTCAAGGAAGAGGTCAACCCCCCATATAGTTGAACTTACAAGGTAAAGTCCCAGAATAAGAGGTGAACAAACTCGAGAGGCCTCCCAGAAGTCTTAGTCCAACCAAGAAAAGGCTAATGGGAAAAGAAAACTCATCTTTCCTGAAAGTGAATTTGATGAAGAGGATGTTCTCTTAATCCAACATTATGAAAGGAGAACAAAAAGAAGAGAGGAGGCAGGCACTCAAGCATCAGCAGTTGTAACCAAACCTGAAAAGTTGTTAGTAGAAAAGAGATTGAGCTAAGATGCAAGAAGATGCACAAGAATGTATCAAATGTTACTATTCTATGGGAGGAAGCTAAAAAGTTTCAGGAGGAGGGATATCATGTAATCGTGCTGAGTGATAATGAAGAGGAAGAAGAAGAAATTGAAGAAGAACAAGCTGCAACATCATTATCTGAGGAAGAGGAAAATCTCTTGAGCAGTAAAAAGGCTAGACTATGCGCTTTGTCTAGTTTTAGACCCGCACTTAAAGAGCCTTAGATGGAACCTATTATAGAAGAACCTGATGAGGAGAACTATGTAACTTGTTCTGCTCTTGTTCCATTTGTATCATTGCCTTCCTCTTCCATTCATATCCCTCCGGTTAAAGAAGAAAAGAATAGAAATTTTGAAGGTCCAGCTCCTACTGTTCTAGAAGCTGATACCACTACACTAGGTTAGAATGTTCCTAACTTCTCTACTCTTGCTCAAGACTTTCCTACTCCATCCTTAGCTCACGTGTTAAATGCCGATGCTATTGAGCCTATCACTATTCCTGCAGTCTCTGCTTCCATCTCAACCATATCTAAAAATGCTCATAGACAACCATCCTCACCTCCTTCTGATGTACAAGATGACAATGTACCAGATGACACTAAGGCTAACTTATTAAGATTAAGGGATATTGTACTTCTAGACATTCCAGAGCCATCTCCCTGAGCTGCTCCTGTGCCAATCAATCTGCCACCTCCATTCTCAACAGAAACTTTAACAAGTTATCAAGTCATCCTATGAAATCTGGGAGATATTTCTTCTAGATAGGATAGATTTGAAACAACCTTATCAGTACATGGTGCTCAGCTGAGATAGATGGAAGATCTACAACTTTAGATGTTTCAGTGGATACAGCGTGCGTTTCCTAGCACACCTCCTTTTTGATGATGCCAAAAGGGGGAAAAGTCAAGATTGAAGAAAATATGTGCCAGAGGGGATTCAGGGGGAGCTATGCTTATGAAGGCTATGCTGAGGACTCAGGAGGAGCATATGCTGAGGGGGAGCCCGAATATTTTTTTTGACTAGCATGTTCTCATTTTTTTGCTTTTTTAACAATTGTTTTGTTTATATAAGTCCTTTGTTTCTTCTTTTATCAGAATCCCATCATGTCTTTTATGTTATATATCTTCCTTAGATCATGTGTTTTGGTGTATACATTTTTGTCATGCTTCATGTTTTTGTTTTTATCTTAAGCTCTGAATCATATCAATACTCTATCTAAGCTTAACTAATCACATATATCTGTATCAATATTTGCTTCTTATCTTGAATGTGTATGCTTTGACATGTTTATTCACATATGCTAGATATTAGCTTATAAGTTTTCTGTGATTAGTCTTGGCTAAGTATATTTAGGAGCACAAGGTGGTTGTTGCTTTGATACTAGTCTTATATGTTGAGTCTTGATATACATGATGAGCTTAATCGCTTTCGCTTTACTCTTTACTCTTGTAAGATATAGTTTTCTGAAGTGTTGTGTATAACCGGATCAAAGTTTAGTTAAGAATTGTTTTTGACTTATCTTTAGAAACCTGCACTTATATGGGTACAAAAGACCAAGATCAATTAACAAGCCTCGGAAATCTCTCGAAGAGTAACATGTTATGCTTTTACAAAATCTATTTTTGGAAGTCTTTTTGTGTTTTTGAAAACATCTTTATCATAATCTCATTCTTATGGGAAAGTTTCATAGCTTAGTTCAAAAGCTCCTTCTTGCTTATTTAGGGATTGATCTCGAAATGAGCTTTAGAAACCTTGCATAACAACATATTGATCTTATCTTTCTTATGGTTTCTCTAAGCATCAGAAACTATATAAGCAACAGCTTGCTTTTCAAAAAATTATGAATGCTCTGGTTCGTTTATCATATCTTTGAGCATTCCTTTCAAAGTTTTTTCTGGATTAAGACTTGCTGAAAATGGATCTAGTTAAGATAAAATATCACAAGTATTACTTGTTAAGTTTTTCAAGCATGAGGATCTTCAGAAAGTTCCTTTCTTTTGACAAATGATCATGCTGGTTATTTATCCATAACTTAAATATCGTTCTCTTTAACATATGCTTTTACAACGTTCAGAAAGTACATTAAGCTTGTCTTATGCTTAAAACCAAATAATAGCAGCCTTGATTAAATGCCACTTAAGGCCAAAAGGTTTTTACATGATTTATATCATGTCTTAAGAAAAAGAACTTCCTGAAAATCTCTCTTTCTGATAGATTGAAAGAATGTGCATATCACGTTTATATTACTGTAATATTTCTTTCAATTATCTCTTCAAAATATTTTCTTCAAATTGGTTTGTCATCATCAAAAAAGGGGAGAATGTTAGCTCTAGAACCCCTTGTGCTTATTTGTTTTAAATGAAAACAAATCTAATTTAAAGAAAATGCTTTGAAGAATGACTAATGTCTCTACTGAGTTTCATGTAAGATCATATAATAGGTTTCTATCATTTAGCAAAAGTAAGGCTTACTCAAATAAGAATATATTTCACTATACATGTGTAAACATGCTTATCTCACGTTATGGGATCTGAAATAAAACAAAAGTGAAATTACCTAAGCATTTGATAGCTAACGATGAGAAGAGGTTTTAACGCTACAAGGAACCAAGTTTAGACACTTCAGAAAGTAGCATGGGACATTAGAAAGTACATTCAAGATGAAGATATCAACTCATGTCCAAGAGCAATGTGTTACTTAATCTTTAATCATCACAATCGCAAAGATATTATTAGCAAAAAAGATGTGATTGAAGACCAGAAAGTGAAAAACTCTTCAAGGGATTGATTGTGCACATTAGAAAGCTCACCCAAGAGTGGAGCAAAGAATGCTACAGAAAATGGAGGGAAATTTGAAATTTGAATTTCAAATAATCAAGTCAAACCCAATTTCAAATTGGTTCGTCATCTCTTCTGCCTATTTGATTAACCATCCTGGCTTCATGAAGGAGGAGTTTAGAAAGCTTGATTAGAAAGTAGAAAAGTAGTTTCTGAAGGAAGATTAGAAAACTCAACTTTGTAACAGCTTTTGCAACCGATGTGACAGATCTGTCAACCTCTCTTCTAGCTGGTTCTTTTAAAACACAATTGATGATCAGCACATGTCACTTGAGGAACTGATGTATGGCAATGGTCACAAAGGAAGGCCTCTTTATAAGGAGATGCTACGCTTGAAGACATATGAGAGATTTGAAGATGCAAGAGAGGAAACTCTGTAAAAATATCTTCCCACCTCTTGGAATATTCAATCTTTATCATGTAATCAGTTTTATCCTTGAAGTGTAAAGAAAATCTTCCTTCTATATTCTTAGTTAGATTTATGCTCTTCCTATGGAAGAAGTAGAAGACGGAAGTTATTCAAGTTTTTCCTAGGAACGTTTTATGTATATGTTAAGGAAACTTGAGTATAGGTTAGTTTGAGT
Organism: Dalbergia cochinchinensis; assembly: GCA_031216125.1. Classification (NCBI taxonomy): domain Eukaryota; kingdom Viridiplantae; phylum Streptophyta; class Magnoliopsida; order Fabales; family Fabaceae; genus Dalbergia; species Dalbergia cochinchinensis. The sequence continues at coordinate 13,143,091 of CM062376.1, forward strand.
AGCAACCCAAACACTTAACCTTTGTATCCTTGATCCAGTAATGATCGCTATGAGATAGCTTGGAGAGGCTACTGTAAAACTACTTGCAATGTGACAGTAGAGGTTACTACTGCTCATGGTTTGGCTTGGAGAGGCTAGTGTCAAGACTACTTTGAACATGACAATGGAGGTTGCTACTGCTCACAATTTGGCTTGGAGAAGCCAGTGTCAAGACTATTTTTAACGTGACTGTAGGGGTGGCTACTGATCACAGGTTAGCTTGGAGAGGCTAGTGCAATACTACTCGATTTAGCCTGGAGAGGCTTATGGAAAGAATACTTAACTTGTGACAGTCTTCGAGTTGATCTGCTAGCATAAGTAAGAGCTTAGGAAGGCTAATGTAAAGACTATCCAACTTTACTTTCTCAAGTTGAGAAAGTTGTTTTGAATTGAACCTCAATGGTTGTTGAATACTAGATGTAGGCAAATTAGCTGAACCAGTATAAAATCATATGTCTTTTCTTTCTCTCTGATCCCTTTTACTTATATCTGTAATGCCTTTTACTTAATCTTAATATGATATATCCTTCTTGTTTTCTGTTATCTCTTTTAATAATAAGTGTGAACATCTGATTTTATCCGACCCATAAGACAAAATCAAAAATCTTTTGGCATATTTTCCTAGTTTAGCCCATGTTGATTGTTTTGTTTTATTGAGTGAAGTTGTGAACCATTTCAAATTTTGTCGATAGTTCTTCATTGTGTTTTTATGACATTTTTAATTTGGGTTCATTTATTATTGTTTTGAGTTTTTATTTCAAGTGCATAACAAAAAGAGTGACCTAATCATTTTAGCCCATATTTGTCTTTAAAAAAAAGTACAAATCACATTTCAGTCCATTTCCATTCTACAAAAATGTTCAACCCATTTTCAGTTGAAAATAATAATAATAAAAAAATAAGAATAAAAAAGGGAAAACAGGTTGGCTCATGGGCTCCTATCCTACACTCCCTGCCAAAGACATGTGAAGCTAGGGATGATGGAAATCAAAAGAGTGGCAAACATGATGATGAGGTTCCGATGTTTTTTTTCTCTTTATAGTTTGCCTGAGCTGGAAAAGGGGAGATGATTCTATCATGGAAGAAGGAGATATACATTCATCACCAGCAACCAAGAGAAGGCATCGATTTTTCATCCCCATTTTTAACAACAAACATCCCTCATTTCCCAGCCAAACACAAACCAAAACCCTAGAAACTGAAATTCATCATCAGATACACAATTCACACAATTCACAAGTTCATCAAAAGTCCATCAATAAGCCATTTCAAAAAATTCTGGTCTCAGTTCAGAATAAAAAGGAAAAAACAAAGAGGAGCTGCAGGCCTCCCCCTTTAACCTCTTTTTCCCTCTCCATGTAGCCTCTGCCATTATATTCATCATCTGAAACCACCACGTGCTCCCCTCCACCGCTACATCATCATCACAACAACCTCACCTCAAAAACAAGAAAAGAGAAAACAAATAAACCACAGCCCTTCACCAAAAAGCTCAAGCCAGAAAATATATATTTAAGAACAAAGAATGAAGAAGCCATAAACTGAAAAGGGACAAGAAGATCGGGAACTGCACTGCCCTCCACCACCAGCTCCTCTTCCCTTCCATATCTCACCTGGCGTCGCCATCGCACTACCCATCTTCCTTATTAGAACAGCCGCCACCGCCATGCACTCTCTCCACCACCGATCAGTCTTCCTCTGAGCCATGTGAACACTGCCGATCCACATCGCTGCTTCTTGCATCCGCGGCTGCCTAGAATAGCGCCTAGCCAATTGAAGAGAAGCATCATGCCTCTGCTTGGATCCACGTCCTCCACCACCGTAACCTCCCGATCTGCTCCACCTTGGCCATCGTGGACTCCTTCCTCACCCGCGAGTTCAGTCGCCAAATGCGACCTCCGCGGCTTCGGTTTCCTGCCGCTGCGCCATGATCTTCTTACTTTTACCTTGGCCATGACTTCCCCTCTTGGGCTCTCTCTCCACTCTTTTTCCCTTCCTTTTCACTGTCTCTCAAATGCTTCTCTGTGTCTGTGTGTGATTATGAGTGAAAGAGAGAGTTATGCGTGTGTGTGTGTGTGAGGGAGAAGAGGAGATCTGTGTGTGCAAGTAACAAAGTGAGAGAGTGTTGTACAGGTGAGAGTGAGAGTCCGTGTATGAGAGAATGGAATTGTGAGTGTGTCTTGGGGAAGTGTAGAATTAGATTAAGAAATTAGGAAATTTTTATTTTGCTCTTTGGGTTCAGGTTATTTCATTGGTTTTAGATCAAATTTTGATTTGTTTGTTTGGGTTAGAATTTGCGCACTGGGTTAATGTTTATTTTATTTGCTACTTTGTTTATTTGGGTTTAGATTAATTCGGGTCTAAAAAAAAAGTTAAAAAAATATTTTATTTGAGTTTCTTGTCTTAAAAAAAAAAGGAAAAGTTTAAGGAAATTAATTTAGCAAAATTAGGAATAAGATAATTAAAGAATTTTAGTTTCATTTCTTTTTTTTATTTTAAGTTATTGTTATTTTATTTTTGTTAGAATAAACTTTTGAAGTTATTGCTTGGATTTGAATTTACTTGTTTAGTTAAGTATTTATTTCTTTTTTTAGTTTTTAGGATAATTTGCTTGGTATAGGTTGGGCTTACGTCCAAAAAAAAGAGAGGAATTTTATTCATTTTGGATTTGAAATAAATACTTGAGTATTTTGCTTTATTAAATTTTATTTAATTAATTAGTTGATGAATTGTTCTTTTAAATAGAATTGATTTAGCCATGACGGCTTATTAATTCTATATTTTAAGAATATTTTAGCTGTGACAGCTTGATATTCAAAATCTCTTTTTAATAGAGTTCATTTAATCGCGACAGTTTGTTAACTTTATGTTTCAGAATATTTTAGCTGTGACAACTTAATATTCTAAAACTCCTTTTCACAATACACCTATATTTTTACAGAACTACGTGACTTTGAATTCCTTATTACACTAGGGGATACGTAGGAGCAGGCGATTTCGATCCTTGTCAAGTCAAAATTAACTTTTCATAATTCATGTTATTTGTAAATTTTTTTAATACATTTTCTTTTTTTTTACTTGTAAGTTTTTTTAATGCAATTTTTGTATTTTGTTATATTTATAAATAATTTCTCTAATTTTTTTTGAAATATTTTATTTAATATTCATTTATGTGGGGAATTTTAGATAAAGATGTTAATTTAGCCGTGATGGCTTGTTAACTCGATATTTTGGGTATGAGTTGTGATAGCTTAATGATCTGAAAATTTTCCTAAAAATATTTGTTTTTTTATATTTATTTTTTATTATAAAAATATAAAAAATAAATTTTTTTATCTTATTTGTAAATATTTATAATTTATATTTATATTTTCAATTTAAATTTATTCATTTATTTATCAAAAATTTTATTTCAAATAAAGAGGTTAATTTAGCCGTGACGGCTTGTTAACTGGATACCTCGGAACATCTGAGTTGTGACAACTTGGTGTTCTCTTTTCTTTTTTATAATAAAATAAAAATAAATATTTTTGAAAGGGTTATTATTTAATTTGCACAGTTAATTAAAGGTACCGTTTAAGGACAGGTGTATTAGGGGTACGTAGAATTAAATTTCTACCCTTCCCTATGCATAATCAGCTCCTGAACTCAAAATTACTTTCAAAGATCATTTTTCAAAATAAATGGGTTTTTCCATGTTTTCCTAAATTCTAATAAACTTGGTGGCGACTCTATATTTTCAAACAATAAAAATCTCTTTTTTTCGCCGTCCCGTTGGGATCTCGGTTGCGACAATGAGCGTTTTATTAAATAAGGTTCAAAAATCTACTTTCTATTTTTGAATCTACTAATCATGTTTTCGCTACACTACCAGTTTTATACTTGATAATATTTTTTATAAGTTTCCGAAAAGGATCAATGCACGATTTAACCTCCCTTCTCGTGTACATCTTTACCTGCAATATCGTTATGCATCCTGATTTTGCTTCCTTGATCAATCCCAGATCTTGAGGGTTTAGATAAAGGGACAGTGTCATCGATGGGTATTGTGTCTGATAGAGGCTTCGCAGAGTCTTTAGAGCTACTGTCCATATTGATTACAAGCCTTTTTGCATCCCTTTCTCGAAAATAAGAGCCTTGATAGGTTTTTTCTGAGTTTTGAAGTGAGATATGACATATTTAGCTCCAACTATATACTCAAACCATTTATTCGCCAAAGGATACTTCAACTATTCAAATATCCAAGTCAGTATAGTTCCATAAGGCATAGAATTTGTTGAATCTCTGGAGGCATAATCAATCATATGATCCAAAATCAGACAAGGTAGATTAACTTTCGTCTTGGATAGGTGACAAAACAATAGCATGCAATGCATGCCTTCCAGTAAATGCTTGCGGTTAAGCCTTAGAAGAAAAGTGCACTGAATAAGAGTAAAGACCTTTCTTGCATCTGGATTAAGCATGTCGGCAGATATCTTCCAGGGCAGAAAGTTTGGGAAATCAGTGAGACAAATGGAGACTTCTTCAGGTGAGATTTGTAATGTAACATCCTAATTTTTAACCCAATACTCTAGAACATATCTAGATTAATCATTAGTCTGCTACGTCATAGTTTTCTTATTACTTTAAAATATTTAGCGGAAATACTGGTAAATTTTTTTTTGAATTATAAAAGCAAAGTGAGAGCCGCGTGACACTATGAACAATAAAGTATGAAGGAAATAAAGCAAGCATCTCATAACATCATAACATAAAGCAAGTAAAGGCATAATAAAATGGAACTGCATATTTATATAATATGATATGCCCACTTATGAAGAGTAGGACTTAGTTTAGTACAATAAGAAACGAATACATTAAGAGAAAATACAAGGAAAGTGCAACGGAAAGCATAAAAGCAAACTCCCCTACCCAAGTGCAACTAAAGGGATAACCTCTAAACAAAAGAAGGTTTATCCTCATCTAAGTGGTGTGTGCACTACCCGGGTACTCCATCAGTCATCCGCCACCGCCTACTGATGTCCATCCCGCGAGCGAGGCACATATCCGGGAAACTGGGCGAGCTCCTCCGGCGTGTAAAGGTGACGAAGGGATCGAAAGTGACCCCCACGACGTGGCCACATCTCCGGTCGTCATGCTAACCGAGGCTGAGTCACAGTATCCTTGCTGCCCTCTCTCATTAGTGGTGGAGTGGGGGCAGAACTCTCGCTGTACGGATGGGTAGGCGGGTCCTCTGACAGGTCGGTCTCCGAGAAGTATATCCAGGGAACGTAGTCGGGATAGTCACGTATGGCTGAGGTGGCGGTGTGCATGCGGAGCACTCTCTCGTTATGCATACGTGCGCGCTCAAAAACCCACTCGTCGTAGGCGTAGGGTGCTGTCGGGGAGAAGCAATGGGTATGTATGAGGTGAGCGAAGGGACGTCCAACGAACATGAAGACTCGCACCGTGCACTGTCCCTCAAAATGGTGTGATCCGTGCTCCGGATCATAGTGCACCTCCCACGTCGGGGTGTCCACAAAAACTACGAACGTCGCCATCTGAAGATGTGACGGAAAGAAAAGATAGAGGGAGTGAGAATCTTGCTAAAGAATCTCAGTAGGGCCTCCTACTACCTAGGTGTTGTTATCTACGTCCTCAGGAACCTTGGGTTTAGTGTACAAAATAAGTGAGCATGCATTAAGTCCATTTTTAAGCTTTTGAAACATAGTTAGCCAAGGTTCATTCATTTTAGTATGATTCTTAATGTCATGGATGCAACATATTAAAGAATGTATGCATGGCTCTACTTAATGCAAGGATAATAATCATAACATTAAGAACATCATAATAGTGGCATAAAGTGGCAAGTGAAATCTCATATGGGAAAACTTTGTGACATAATCATCATACTTTTCTTCCTCATGGGCCACCCTAAAAGACAATCGTTCTGAGGGTGCTCGGCCGAATCGATGTCACCCAGAACGTGTCACATCTCTAGGTTATGAGCTCATACCTTAACTAGTCGTCACTAGTTCTTACTTATCAATCCCGATAAGCATATCATAATCATAAACATAATCCCGACTTATCCAGTACGGGCTAGGGGGCATTTCTTGGGGGTGCTCGGCTGAACCGGTGTCACCCAAGAATACATATTGGTACCGATGTCACATGAGTTCTCTGGAGGTGCTCGGCCGAACCGATGTCATCCAAGAACTCATCTTAGTACCTCATAAATAAAATCTCATAGGTTTTTCAAAAACTTTCTAAGTCCCCAAATTTGTCAGAAATTTGGCAGCATAACAGTAGCATGCCGAATTTCTTCCAAATTTACTTTATGCCACATGAATCGATCAAACATGCATCCTCCATCATAATTCCATGCATTTACATAATCATTCTCATACGTTCACAAGTAACATTGAAAATTCATTATGCTCTTGATCCTACGGTATCTTATGCTTTATCCCTTACGGGCCTTAAACTTGAGATGTAATTATTCTATCATTCTCTATCAACCTCTTATGCACATAAGGATTCTCTTCTAACAAACCTTACTATCATTTATACTCTTTATTAAATCTAGGCAGCACCATTCTTTAAGGTCATAGTTATAAACTTTCAATTACGGGGTTCTAGAACTTACATTTTAGATCCTTTTTTGGTTCCGTCTTCGCCTAAGGCGCTATCAATTAAATCTAAACCAATTATGAGGCATTCCTATGCCTAAGAACTAATTATAAACCATGTTTACCATATTATGAGGTTGCTGGACAGATTCTAAAAATTTAAATGTTCTAAGAGTTCTAAAATTGCATTTTTATGATTTTCTAGTTACTAGTTTCTCTAGAGGTGCTAAAATTCAATCCTACTTCAAATGTAACCAAATTTTTCATGATTATTCAATCCTAAATTGATTGTTATCATGCTAAAACATTTTTGGCATTAACTAAGATTAAAGGGGTTAAACGTACGTTAAATTCCAACTTTACGGTTTTCCTATGAAGCTAGTTTCTCCCCTAACATGCATAGAAGTGTTCCTACCTCATCATATATCATTTTCACATATTCTAACACATCAAAACATCATCATTCAGCATCAAACATATTAGGATAGAACCAAATTGTCCAATGTTCAAAAGACACATAATTTGACATTTCTAAAACATATAAGTTGCTAGTTTCTCTTGGTAATCATTTTAGGACTTCTAAAACTCTTTACAAACCATTTTATTTTATCAAGAGGCTAAAAATAACCTTAGGTCAGTAACCAATTTAATAATTCTTTAGAAGAGGAATAGAAATCATAAATCTTGTTGGTCATAACTTTATAAAACTCATCAAACTTAAAGAAAACACTAGAACATAGGTTGTTGGCCCTTGTAACTAAATGGAACTCATTCCAAGCTCATTATTATTACTTGGCTGAAATTTTGCATTCAAAGAATGCTTCCATTATGAACTTAACTTGAGACAAAATGGGCAAGTCCTTGAGGTCTAAGGTCTTTAAGTGATGACATAATTTAAACATGCTATGCACTTCATTTTTATTCTTCGTTACAAAGTAAAGTGAGAACTTTAAAGTAAATATGCAAGACTTGAAATAAATATGCAAGGCTTGGAATTTAAATATGTAAGACTTAAAGTAAATATGCAATGCTTGGAATTTAAACATGCAAGACTTAAAATAAATATGCCATGCAAGTTTGTTTCTTTATTTTAGTGCTCTAGACCCAGCAACAATCGACTTTAAGGCTGAAATAGAAAGGCTTTGAGAATTAATTAGGTGATAATGCAAGCTCTCATTTTAAATCTTCATGTTCTTTAGTGATGAAAAGAAAATATGTTAGACAAGAACGTAAATATGAGATGTACTCTATTTCTTATCCTTTAACTTTAAGTGATGGCTTGGAAAATAAATATGAATGCAAAGCTCAAAGTAAATATGTAATGCATAAGCTTGAATATAAATATGAATGCGAGTTTATTTTATTTCTTATTAGAGCTCATACAAGACTTTTAGAGGGACTTTAACCTTAACCCAAACTTATCATGACAAGGTAAAGTGAGGTCTAGAGTTCTTAGAACTCAAGAGATCATTCCTTAAAGATATAACCATAAATGAACTTTAGAACACCTTTATGAAACTCAAGCTTTAGAGATTTCTTTGTGGTGAACACAAAGTCACCAACTAGAACTCTCATCATCAAGCTATCATGTTTGGACCACCAAGGATGGTTGGCCGAAATTTTAGAGGAAAGGAAAGAAAAGAAACCGAAACTTGAGAGCAAGAAAGAACCATTTTGAAACTCTAGAGACCATGATCTTGATGATGTATTAACACCAACATCATGAGTCCTCATCATTGAGTTTATGTAACCATTTTAAAACATCATCAAAGTTAAAGATTTCAAGGTTCAAGAAAGAAAGAACTAAAAATATTTTTAACTCAAGAACAAAGATCAAGCTTTAGAGGTTTGTTCAAGTGATGAACATCATCATAAAACCCTCATCATCAAGCTCTCATTCCTTTGATCTTCAAGCCTCATGGCCAAAACAAAGAAGGAGAAGAAGAAGAAAAGAAGTTCCAAAAAGATTCAAGAGAAACTATGAACATATAAAGAGTTTAAGAACTTTAAACGAAAGAAACTCTTTAAAGAAAATCCCTACAAAGTGATTGAAGGTTAGGATGAGAGAAGAGGATGAAGACCTTGAGGAACTTGAACACTTGAACTTGAGAGAAAAAGGAAACTTTGGAGTGCTCTTTGAAAACTTATACTTAGCAAATGAACTAAAGGTGTTTCAAGTTCACTCAAGTGTGCTATTTATAGAGAAATGAAACAAATGAAAGGTGCAAGAGGGAGAGGAAGGTTTCGGCTAAGCAAGGCAGCCCCATGAGGTTCATGAGGTGAGATATTGTGATCTTGAGGCATGGTGAGGTATGGTTCAAGGTATGGTGAGGTACGGTTTAAGGTATGGGTCAAGCATGGTTCTTTGAGTGAGAAACAAATTAACATGTGATGAAAATGGGAGAGAGGTGGCCAAAGGTGCATCAGCCATGGGGGAGGGTTTCTTGCATTTTAATTATGGTTTAGAGTTATGTTTAGGTGTATCTTTGATTAGGATTAAGATTAGGAATTTGTAAGAAAGTGTTTAAGTGAAAAAATGGGTAATCAAGGTTGTCAAGACATGTTCCAAGATATCACTTAAGTCTTATAGGCTAAAAATAAGCTTGCATTTTCATGTGTGGTGTTTTAGAGTTGTTACTATAAATAGGAGTCTTGAGCTTAGGATTTAAAGAAATAACAAATGGATATGTATTTATATTTATATTTCAAGTCTTTGCATTTCATATTTATATTTGAGCCTTGCATATCATATTTATTTCCAAGTTATCACCTAAAGCTTGAAGATAAGAAAATGAACTTGCATTTCATATTTATATTTCTTGTCTAGCATATTTATTTTGAGCCATCACCTAAATCTTAAAGATTAAAAATGAACTTGCATTCTCATATTTATATTTAAGCCTTGCATATCATATTTATATTTCCATTGCCATCACCTTATAAATATCAAGATTAAAATGAGGCTTGCATTAATATGTTTAAGTTTATGTCATCACTTAAATATCTAAAGCTCAAGACTTACCCCTTTCAACTTACATAGGAATTTTGGTTCCATGGGCATTTGTCTTTACAAATATGTTTTGTTTTCAAAGGAATAAAGTTTTAATGTTTGGAGTATTATTACCTTGAGGTTTCAAAAGCTGTGACTTGCAATTTTTTCCTTTGAGAAATATGTTAATTTCTAAAACATAATTTAAATAACCAAAATCTTAATATTGAGCCCTCTAATTTTGCTACTGACCTAAGGACATTTGCTTGTGTTTCCAAAGGGATAAATTAATTATAAGATTGTTCCTTGATTTAGAATTAATTATAAGAAACACTAGTATGCTAGAAATGCTTATTATTGCAACTTTGCATTCTCTTGGAAATTTAAATTTTGGATTCTATTCTAACATTTCCATATCTGATGTATGCTGTTTGGAGTGGATTAAATGTGTGAGATCTACTGGTAATTGTTGTGAAAATCATTCTTGGCACCTTAGGCAAGTCTAGCAACTAAAAAGGATAAAAAATGTGACTTTTAAAGCTTTCTAAAAACTGAAAATGTAGTTTCTGTTTCAGCATGTTTGAAAACTATAGAAGTGTGTTATATTAGGTATAGATGGGTAAGAATCACTAATAAATGGTTTAGGAATTAATTCTAGCATCTTAGGAAAAGTCGGTAATGAGAAAGGGTAAAAAATGTAACTTCTAGAATACCGAAATTACTCATTTTCGTCTCTACCCAAACCTGTTCAGCATTGCTTAATTATGTTCTTGAGGTTAATAATTAATGAAAATCATTGTAATTGATCCCTTAGATGCATAAAAGAATAAATACAAAAGTTAGGATTACCCAATTTAGAGGTTTAACCATTTAAGAGATAATCAAAGTGCTTATTTTATGTGATGATTATGTTTGCATACTTGGCTACTAGTTACAAGATTTATTGTGGCATGTTATGATTACACTTGGAATGTTTAAGATGTATATGTTGAAGTAATATGAAAGCATGTGACATTATATGATATGTTTATGTTCTTATATCTCAATATAACATGCTAAGGTTAAGGTGACATAAAACATATGGAAATGATCCTTTAGACTCCCCGAATTAAAGGTTATGAGAGATGATCCAATAAGGAAGTGATGTGTTTCCCTCTCTATTATCCCATGTTAAATCTAGCAAGGGTTAGTTAGGTTGAGCTCATCTTAGGTGATAATGTAGTAAAGTTTTGGTGTTGTTTGTATAAAATTCATTGGTAGAGGTATGACTGTTGGTTTATGAAATTTATTGGTGGAGGTATGTTGGTTGGACTATGAAGTTCCCGTAAGAGGGTGGTTAGTAGAAAAAGGAATTTGAAGGAATTATCATGGGTTCTCTTGCATGCATATTGAATGTGTTCCTTATGCTTCTACTTTATGTCATTGTATACGTGTAATGTTGCATACGGTATTGACATGCATTCATGACTGAGTATGCTGCATTCATAACATTAAGATACATGCTAAAAGACACGGGCCTCGGCCAATGGTATTTTTAACTTAATAAATGAACCTTATATATGCCCCCTACTTTCATAATGAAACCCAGGGTTCCTAAGGACGATGATGATGACACGTGCACGGAGACGGAATACCCTACTGAGATTCTTATTTAGGTTTCTCACTACCACTTTTTCTTTCCATCTTCAGCTTCAGACAAGATCGATGGCGATGTCCATGGACTACCTGAGATGCCGGTGTAGGAGTTGCACCGTGGTCTAGATCAGAGTGGCGTAGCGAAAGCGGAGATTAAAGGCTTTCCTATTTTCAGCACTTAGAAGTTGTCTCGTCTTCGCATATGCTCGTGACTTAGTTCTAGTAGATGTGTACCCAATAGGAGTTAGTTACTTTTTAATCATGTTTGGATTTTGTACTAGCGTATGCTTAGCTTCTATGGATGGGCTCAATATATTTTGTGTGGTACTATGATTCTAGGATATGTCTACATTATTATTATTACTATTTGATATGATATTCGAAGTAAATGTTATGATGTGATGATGTTCACAGTGTATGTTACACCTTATTGTGGTTTGCATGAAATGCTACATGATGAATAATTATACGCTATAACATATATGCGAACGGCTTATAGTTTGGATTTTCAAGAAAAAAATGGGTCATATTTTCCATAGACTTATTTTTGAAGCTCAAAATTAAGTAAAATTCTGAGACGAAGGAGTAACAACTAACATTTAACCATTATACGTCCTAGGCATATTGTGTTGAAAGTTAGGGTGTTACATTTTGGTATCATAGCAGTTTGGTTCTCACGGAGCTTGAGGATTGGACTGACTACGCTTTCTAAGCATGATGCGGCAGTTATGTCATGTATAATGCCTTGATGATAGGATAAGCTATAGGGTAGAAATACATGACTCCTGTATATGTAAGTGTTCCATGGTAACTAGCTCACTATGCATAAAGTATTGAGCCTGATCACCTCAGTGTTTGTTGCTGTGTGTGCTTAGGAACCAATGGCACGACCACAACAGACTAGGACTTCAAGTGTGAATGGTTAGGATAACGAGACTACTGAAGCTCTCCAAGACATGGCCAGGACCATGCGAATGATGTTCAAATGGATGGAGCAACAAGGCAATGTTGGCTGTGGTCCTAATGCTATTGAGGATCTCAAGCATGCTAGGTTTGGGGAGTTCTGAACGGCAAACCCTCCATCGTTCCAAGGAGCTCTAAACCCAAACATCACCAACGAGTGGATCAAGTGCATGGAAAAGATCTTCTCAGTGATCGCATGTACAGAGGAGCAGAAGGTGACCTTCGCCACCTACATGCTAGAGGTGGACTCCGAGTTCTAGTGGATCGGCACCCGAAGGTTGTTAGAGGCGTCTGGCATGCCAATTGATTGGGAGTTGTTCAAGGTACACTTCTACGAGAAGTACTTCCCGGAGTCCATGAGGAATGCCAAGGACATCGAGTTCATGCAATTGACCTAAGGAAGTATGAACATTGAACAGTACACCGCAAAGTTCAATGAGCTGATCAAGTTTTCGAGAGTTTTCCAAGGGAACCCCGATGAGATATGGAAATGTATTAAGTTTGAAGCTGGGCTGAAGGCAGAGATCAATGTTGCTATTGCCCATTTGGAGATTAGGGATTTTCCCACCCTAGCCAACAAATGTTATGTTATTGAGGATGGCCACAAGAAACTGAGCTCAGCAAAGGCGGAGGAACATAAAAAGAAGCTAGCATCACAAGCCCTAAGATTTAAGCCATAGTTCGGGCCACAATCCAGGTAGCAAGGCCCCAGGAGGGATTTTCATCAAGAAGGGTTGAATGGTCCAAAAGAGGAGGCACCTCAAAGGAACCTTGCCATTGATTCTCCAAAGTGCGGAAAAAACCATGGTAGCCATCCCTGTCTAGCTGGCCAAGGTGTGTGCTTTAGGTGTGGCAAGCCGGCCACATGATTCAAGATTGCAAAGTGATGTCCCCACGATTGAACGCCATTTTTAAACCCCAACGCCAAGGACGAGTGTTTACGATCCACAACATTTGGGTTCAAAGATCTTGGCATGATTGGGCTTTTTTTCCTTTTAGTCCTTTTCTCTTGTATGGGTTTGCTTGCCCTAATGATATCAGGTTTATCCAGATAGTCCTTGAGCTTCCTCTTAGCTTTTTGGAGGCTTCAGAAACATATAACTTGAGAAGGATAAACTCTCTTTGGAGTATTTCTCTCTTTTAGCTTTCAAGCTTCAAACTTGACTTTCTCAAGTTTTTATGCCAACTCTATAAGTTCTTTGACTGGTTGAGATATATGATGAATAGCCTTGATAACCTTCTAGCAACTCATCTCATGAAGTAAAAAAAATATTATAACAGAGGTAAGATATTGAAACATTTACTTCATATGTCTCTGATGATGTTCTCTAGCCATGAAGTATAAAATGGCAACAAGTTTTAGTACAAACAAGATCTCCTAACAAAGGCTTTCTAGATATTTGACCCATTCTTCCTTTGCATAAGGATAGATGATTGAGCATAGGATAAATTCATGATGTGTAACATTACTACTATAAGTAGATGTTCTTTCTCAAGATGATCTGTAACGCCCTAATTTTTACTGTAATTTTTACTGTCATTAGAAATTACTCAATTACCGAATTACCGTAGGTAATTATTACATAAGATTTGAGGCTGAACAATCCTAAATAAAGGAATATAACATTAGAAGAGAGGTTAGGAACGATTCATGCGAGAGTCGCAAATCCCGAATTTCTGTACGTATAAAATGACCAAAATGCCCCTGAAGTTATTTTACTGAGAAAATGAGGATCGTGGGCCCCACCTATTCTCAAGGGGATATTTTGAGGATAATAAGGGATTGTTTGTGTTATGTGTGTTAATAGAGCAGAAGGATCTCAATTTTGAGTTCCGACGCGCGAAATGACCAAAACCCTGCGTCGCTTTTAACTCCGATGTGCGTGCCGACTGAGCCCGAACCTCACTAAAATGTTTTAAAATGTGTTTTTAAGCCATGATTAACCATTGGTTAAGCTCGGGTGGCCTCGGGCAGTTTTTAAGTGAAAGTATGATTTTGCCCTTGTTTTTGGGCAGTTTTGCGAATTTCGGGATTTTTGATTCAGATATCAAACCTAAGCAATATTAGGCTCAAATTAAAGCTTATTAAATTCTAAATATTAATCTAGAGTCAAAATTATGTATTTAGATTGATTAGAACCCAACATTGCTCAAAAACACCCAAATTGCTTACTAATTCACTTAAACTCTTAACCGTAAATTCTCTAAATTACATGAATACCTTGCCTACACCTAAATAATGCATGGAACACACAAATTTCACTTCTTTGGGCTGTAATGGATGAAATTATTGATGCCATTATGCAGCTGAATTATTGCCAAAAGTTGCACTAAAACAAAATGCCAAAATGTCACCATAAGAGACATAATTCCTTAATTTCATACAACTTTGTCTAAAATGATTTTTCCTCCCTTATTTCTCCTGCAAAATTCCATCCACTACCTCATCATTTTGGCCAATTATAAGCCTCAAAATCTTCTATAAATAGGCTTGCTTGAGTGGTCTTGGAATGCTTGGTTCATAACTAGTTTTTAGGAGCACCAAAAACTTTCTTTCTTCCTCCTCTTTGGCTGAATTCTTTCTTCAATTTTTTTCAAAGAGATTTTGTTTCATTTCACTTCAAGAAACCAAGTTCTCTTCCTCTTCTTCAACTCAGATTAGGTAGGGAGTAGTTTCTAAATTTATTTCTATGCTTTGAGAAGTTGTGTTTTTAGCTCAAAATGATGAAATTATGAACTTACCTTAACTTTTCATTTTGGTTTTCCTCTTCAATTTTTCTTTAACCAATTCAACCATATGGCCTAGGTGGAACTAAGATGATGGCTTGATGATGAGGACCTTGAGGGTGGGTTGTAAATCCATCACAAGTTAGGCCTCTAAAGCTTGAAAATTCCACTTGATGCAAAACTTTAAAGAATAATGCTTTATGATG
This sequence comes from Dalbergia cochinchinensis, assembly GCA_031216125.1. Classification (NCBI taxonomy): domain Eukaryota; kingdom Viridiplantae; phylum Streptophyta; class Magnoliopsida; order Fabales; family Fabaceae; genus Dalbergia; species Dalbergia cochinchinensis. The sequence continues at coordinate 13,158,261 of CM062376.1, forward strand.
CTAAAACAAAGATTTTTAGTTTAGAACTTGAAAGATGTATTTTCCTTTTATGTTTTATTTCTTGTTAAGATATGTATTGGGTTGAATTTATAATTCTTTTAAAGTCTTGAAAGAGCTCTAGTAAAGAAACAAAATGAATTTGCATCCATGATTAAGTTTATGCTTTGCATAACCATGTTTACCTTCTATGTCATCACTAAATTTTCAAGAATGAATAAATGAACTTGCATTTCTCATGTTTAAATTCCAAGCTTGTATTTCATGTTTATGTTTCAAGTCATCACTTAATCTTTCAAGATAATAAAGAGGTTGCATCTCATATTTAATTTATGCTCTCACTATATTTTATAATGGCTAAAAGAATCAACGCATGGCATGTTTATTTTATGCCATCACCTAAAGATCCTAGAGCTCAAAGACTTGCCCATGTATCACAAGCAAAGAAATATGATTATTGGAGTTAAAGAATTTATTCTTTAAAAAGTCTTGAGATTGGAGCTTAAAGATGTAATAATAATTCTCTTCTCCTCTCTGGTCTCCTGTATGGACTACCGCCTCCGGTTTCTTAATATTCTCTTCTCCCTCTCGTCACTGCGGATTACACGCCTCCAGTTTCTTGTATCATGTTTATATTTCAAGTTCTTGCATCATGTTTAATTTTCAAGTCATCACCTTAAATCTTAAAGATAAAGAAATGGAATTGCATATCATGTTTATAATTCCAAGCTATCACCTTATAAAAGATAAGATTAAAATAAGGTTGCATAGCATGTTTATAATTCTAAGATGTCACCTAAATCTCTAAAGCTCAAGACTTACTCCTTTTATCTTAAGTGAGAATTTTAATTGTGAAGATCCTCCCAAATTTGACAAAAGAACTAGTTTCTAAATGAGTTTTAAGGCTTTGCAAGGATTTTTACGGGGAACTAGTATTTTATATGCACTTAAAATATGATTCTATGTAATTGCATGAGGTTTATGATTCGGCCACTGATCTGAGTTTAGTATCAATGTGTGATAATGATTTGATATGATTGAAGTTGTGATAATTATGGTTTATTGTTAAGAGAATGATTCATAATTGGTTTAGTAACTAATTAGTTCTATAATTGATAATTCTATGTAAGGATTGGATGCTTATTAAGTACTTGATATCATTGAATGATTTCCTGGCTTGCATGTTATAGTTGCTGTTGCAAATAATGAGAATGCTTATACATGAAATGTTCTTTATTATGTAAAATTTACCTTTGTTGCTAGAAGAAAGTGTATCATTGTAAAAGTGTAATTTGGAAAGGTTCTGGCTAAGGAAAGACTTGGTATTTAAGCGTGTCCATTGTGACCCACCTCTCTTTCCTGGGAATCTCCCATATGCATGATTATAGTTGATATATATTATTCTAGCTTAAGACTATAAATGAGAAAATGTTATGATGTTTATGAATTGTATTATGAAATAACATGCAAAGATTTAATGGTGACTTAAACTTATAAGAAAATGATCCTTTGGAACCATCAGACTATAGGTGGTGAAAAGGTGATTTTAGCCCCCTAACCCGTTCTCTCAAAAGGGAAGAATTGGGACTTTAGCTTATCAAAAGGGATAAGTATATGCTAGTGACGACTAGTAAAGTATGAGATCATAACCTAAATTACTCCCAAAAGGGTGGAGTATAGGGTGGCCTAAGGAAAATAATGATGATGATAAGATTTTAAGTCACCTAAGGCACTAAAGAAATGAAATATATGCACTATGTTCACGTGTAGCTAATATTATATGACATTCTTTTATGCATGTTATTTGATAATGATGATGAGGAAAATGATGTAATGATAAAGGAAAAGTTCATTGTAAATATGACATGTTAAGATTATGATGCATTATAAGACGCATGATTAAAAATTGACGAACCTCGGTTAAGTATTTGTCCGAACTTAAAATGAATCTTTGCATGCTCACTATTTTAGAATAATCTTGAGGTTCCTGGGGACTTTGATGATGACACTGTAGAAGGAGGTACCTTACTGAGAATTCTTTAGCAAGATTCTCACTCCCTTTTCTTTATTTCCGTCATTGTCTCCAGATTCAGATGGCGACATTCTCCTGTTCGTTGATACCCCTACTTGGGAATTTCACTATGATCCGGTGCATCGCTCGTATCATTTTGAAGGAGAGTCTTGTGATTCGTGTTTTTATTTACATAGGTCGTCCATTTGCACATCCTGTCCCTAGTTATCGATTTTCTCCTACTTCTCCCTATGGCGATGAAATGGTTTTCGAACATGCACGTCCACTTGATGAAAGGATGTTATGTTCTTATCCCGCTTCATCTGCTATCCATGGATTTCCAAAGTATGTTCCTGAGACGAGATATTCTGAAACTGATCCTTCAGAGGACACTCCTACTCATGTATATTCTGAGAGCTCTGCTCCTACTCCCACACGTGTAAGAGAGGGTAGTGAGGAAGCAGTTGTTTAGCCGAGGTTAGCAAGAAAGCCGTCCATGCGACCCCAGCCTGGTGCATCTTGTGTGTCCCCTCCCGAGGGAGCTCATCAGTGGATTGGATTTATTCCCCCATTTCTAGGACAGTGGCGATAGAGGGTTCTTAGTAGATTTATGTGTGATCATGCACCCTAGTTTTAGGATAACCTTCCCGGCTTATGGAGTTATCTAGTTTAGGGGCATGTATTTCCTTATGTATATTTTCTTTTATGGGTTTGCATAAGATAATGATGTATGAACATAACCCACCCTTTGAGTGAGGTTATTGTATGTAAATATATGCTATAATGTGCTTATGGATGTTATATGATGGAGCCTAAGTGATATGATGTGATATATTCTTAAACGTCTTATTATACTCCGCTTACTCGTTCACGTTGTACTCGACTCACGTTTTCAATTATGTGTTTTAAAAAAAAATGGCTCGTAATTTCACTAAGTATTTTCAAATTATGAAGAAAGAACCAAAGCAAGGAGTAAAGTCTAGTCATTAATCAGATTCAACATAGGTGTATCTGGTTAATTACTAGGGTGTTACATGATCTTTGTCCTGATCTGTCATCATGAGATTGATGTCTTCTTGATATAGTCATTATAGACTTCAGACAAATTTCACAGATAGAGAACTTATCCTCATATCCAATCTCGGATGACAATATCAGATCTTTCTACTTCATAGAGAAGTTTTAGCAATTTTCATTGTTTCATCGTTGCAATACATCTGATATGTTACTATTAGGATCAAAGACATCTTGAAATAGTTTGTGATCCTTCAATATCATGTACAGTCTATTTCATGTAGCCTTTCATATGTAACAACCAATACATAGGTAGCATACACAACTTTAGCTTAGGGCATATATGAACAGAGACTCGACATTATGGAATAACTAAACTTTCCCCTTTGTGAAGTTCTTGTCAACAAGTCTCTTTGGAACCTCTTTCATCATATGAATGAACTGTACCATAACCTAGTGTCTTGTAGCAAAGGATGATTAGATGATAGATTGAATTTGTGAGGATGATGTAAGCCATTCTGTTCCTTAGACCTTTATCCTCTACAATGATTGGATTGCTCAACCTTTTAGAAATTGGCTCTAATACCACTTGTAGGTAGAGAAATTCATGAAAAGGTGGATTGAATCATGCATTGATCCTTTTCGCGTTTTCTGAAACTTCTGAAAACAAATACTATCAAGTATAAAAACTGTAGTGTAATAGAAACATAGTTAGTAGCTTCAGAAAGTAGACTTCTGAACCTTTTTAAAAAAAAAGTTCATTATTAAATGAGAGAACAGAAAATGAGAAGGATATATCAGATTAAGAATAAGTAAAAAGCGAAATAGAGACAAATAAAGGAGATCAGAGAAAGAGAGAGAAGACACAAAGGATTTTATACTGGTTTGACCAACCTACCTACATCTAGTACTCAATAACCATTGAGGTTCCATTCAAAACAACTTTGTCAACCTAAGAAAATAAAGTTGGATAGTCTTTACATTAGCCTTCCCAAGCTCTCATAATGGATTTTTAATGTTGCTTGTGAACACATGAGAATGATTATGTGAATGCTTGAAAATGATGATGGGGGATGCATGTTTGAATGACTTATGTGGCATAGAGAAGAATTTGGAAGAAATTCAGCATGCTACAGTTATGCTGCCGAATTTCTGACAAATTCGGGACTTAGAAAGTTTTTGAAAACCTATGAGATTTTTATGAGGTACTAAGATGAGTTCTCGGATGACACCGGTTCGGCCAAGCACCTCTAGAGAACTCATGTGACATCGGTACCAAGATGAATTCTTGGGTGACACCGGTTCGGCCGAGCACCCCCAAGAAATGCCCCCTAGCCCGTACTGGATAAGTCGAGATTATGTTTATGATTATGTTACGCTTATCAGGATTGATAAGTAAGAATTAGTGACAACTAGTTAAGGTATGAGCTCATAACCTAGAGACGTGACACGTTCTGGGTGACACCGGTTCAGCCGAGCACCCCCAAAGCGCTTGTCTTTTAGGGTGGCCTATGAGGAAGTTATGATGATTATGTCACAAAGAGAATTTAATTGCCACTTTATGCTACTATTATGATGTTCTTAAAGATATGATGATTATTCTTGCATTAAGTAGAGCCATGCATACATTCTTTAACATGATTGCATCCATGTCATTAAGATTCATGCTAAAATGAACGGACCTTGGCTAATTATGTTTTAGAACCTAAAAAGAGATGTTTATGCATGCTCACTTATTTTGTATAACTAAACCTAAGGTTCCTGAGGACGTAGATGATGACACCTAGGTAGTAGGAGGCCCTACTGAGATTCTTTAGCAAGATTCTCACTCCCTCTATCTCTTTCTTTCCGTCACGTCTTCAGATGGCGACGTTCGTGGTTTTTGTGGACACCCTAACTTGGGAGGTACATCATGATCCGGACCACGGGTCATACCATTTTGTGGGTCGCTTCGTCATTCGAGTGTTTATGTTCGTTGGACGGCCCTTTAGTCACCCCGTACATAGCCATCAATTCTCTCCTGTCTCACCCTTCGGCGACGACTTCGTGTTCGAGCGCGCCTGCCCTCGAGAGGAGCAGATCCGCCGCACCTCACCGACGGCATCTGCCGTCCGGGACTACCCACAGTATATACCCCGCTCGCCCTCATCATTCTCCGAGACGGACCCTTCGGAAGACTCTGCCACTCAGATACCCTTCGAGGGATCCTCCCCCACTGTGCTTATGGACGTTGGGGAGGGTAGCGAGGCTTTTGTCGCTCAGCCAGTACGTGGAGGGTGGGTGAGAATGATTCCCCGCCGTGGAGCTCATGCCCGACCGATGCAGCGCATCGCCACCGCGGTCGAGATAGCCCAGTGGATCGGGTACATCCCTCCTTTCCAGAGAGGCCAACAGTAAGAGACGACTGTCCCGTTTTGGTGCCTGAGCTTTGACTAGGATAGCCCCTTTTGTCTTAAGGCTATCTATACGTAGGCGCACTAGAGTTAGGAGAGAGTTTCCTTTATCACCTTTGTTGTACCTTCGTTTCCATGTATTTCCATTCTAAATGTACTAAACTAAGCCCCACTCTACACAAGTGGGCATATCATATATTATATAAATATGCAGTTCAGTGTTATTATGGTGTGCCTTTACTTGCTTATGTCATGTTGCAATGCGATGCTTGCTTTATTACCTTTTGTGCATTATTAATTAGCGTGTCGCGCGGCTCTCACTTTGCTTTTATAATTCAAAAAAAAAATTTACCAGTATTTTAAAGTAATAAGGAAGCTATGACGTAACAGACTAATGATTAACCTAATTATGTTCTAGAGTATTGGCTTAAAAATTAGGATGTTACAGTATGTATGCTGATAGAGCAGAAGAATCTCATTTTTGTGTTTCGATGCGCTAAATGACCAAAACGTCCCTGTAGCTGTTTAACACCGATTGATGAGCCGATCAAGCTTGAAATTCACCCAAAGGTTTTAAATGACATTTTTATGAGTCTAGGCATGTCTATTGAAGTCCCGATGTTCTTGGGCAGTTTTTGTGTAAAATTATGATTTTGCCCATACTTAGTGTGTTCTGGGCCTAATGATGAAATTAAGCAAACCTAAACAATATTAGGCTCTAATAAAAGATTAATTAATTTCTACAATTAATCTAGAGTCAAAATAATTTATTAAAGTTAATTAGAACCTAAAATTGCTTAGATTAAACTTAAATCTCTTCTTAAAACTCAAGATTCCAAGTCATGGAATATTGAATAGTGTTTTCTCTCTCCAATTCCTTAAATTAAGGAATTGTGTCTACAATTGTTTACACATTAAAGTGAGTTTTAATCTCTCTAATGAAGTAAGAGCACTCCCTAATCATGTCTTGACATCCTTAATTACCCATTGCCTCACCTAAACTGTAACGCCCCGATTTTCTGTCTGAGTGGAAAATGACCGAAATGCCCCTGAGGTCATTTTCGGTCCGGAATTCGAGGATGGCCGACTCGGCAGTACTCGAAGGGCCAACTCAATGTTTGAAGGGGATTGAATGGCCTGCGAATGTTTCCGGAAGCGAGTATCTCATTTTCCGCAGTTTCGGGTCAAAATGACCAAAATACCCCTATAGCGTTTTTACGCGGGTAGAAGTGCCGTTTGTAACACCCTAAAAATTGTCTAAAAATTAATTTGAGCTTTATTAGTCATAATTTCAAAAATTTGATAGTTTGACCAACGATGAGAATGATCTAACGGATTTGTAAAAAAAAAAAAAAAGATCGTGAATAGTAACTTGCGGGCCCCGTAGGCCCGCCGAGATAGCCGAAACCCTAGAATTGGGACCCGGAGATGCCCGAAATTGAGAAATTATATGATTATGGTTAGAAATAGGTAGAAATAAAGATTTTATACCCGAAATTATTTTTCGGGCAATATTTGATTACCCAGGTACACTGTTTCATCTGTTCGGTGAAATTTCGGTGTGTGATTTCTAACACCGAAAGATAGTTTATTCTTATAAAAAGGATAATGCTTATCCTTTATATGCCATGTGTAAGGCTAAGATTTAATCTTGCTTTACAAGATTAAATCCTAGCCATTCATTCCTTTTTATTATTAGAAAGAAAGCATATTTTAATTATACAAAGACTACATCTATGACAAGATAAATATAACACACCTAATCTTATCTCCTTGCAACCAATTCTCGGCTAGCTTCTTGTTCACACAGCCACCTCCATTTTTGTTCCTTCAAAGAGCATGAAACTTGATTCAAACCTCCATTTTCCTAGCTTAGAGTTGTTAAAACTTCAAAACTCCTTCACAAAACTTGTTCTACACCTCAATACCTACAAATCTAACCGATTGAAATCTCAAATTCTCACCTTAATACCTCACTTCCCCACTGCCTAAGGAGGGTTTAGGACTGAAATTGGTGTCTTGAAGTAAAGGGAGATCACTTAGAACATCCTTTGAAGTATCAAGCTCAAAAGCTTTCAAAGTAGGGTTTTCTTTGGCCTTTTTCTTTCAAAATTTTTCTGAGCAATTCTTACTGGTTTCAATCCGAAATTTCTAGTTAATTGGGTTGATATTATGTTGTTATTGATATATGAATTTTTCTGAAGTGCTTGGATGAGGTTAGAGAGATCATTTTGTCAAAAGATGTTGAGTGATACTTGCTGGATTTTCGGTTTTCTGACAGGCAGTGTTTGATCACGAATTTTCTGGGTTTGTTGTGTGCAATTTCGTGATCTGAAAACAATATATGTTGGAGCTAACATCCTGAGATAGTCCCACGAATTTTCTTGGGTTTTTATTTTGAGTGAAATTGCCTTAGAAAAAATCAAGAACTGAAATTAAGCATATGCTGCCTGAAATGCTAGTACAGAAGCTGTAAATTTTACTAATTTTGTTACCATATCAAATGATGGAATTATCACTTGAAATTTTTACAGAGTATTAGAGACATATTGAGGTTTTACCAGAATTTGTATTTATAATTTTCTGGGTTCAATTGCTGGGGTCAAAAAAAATTATGAATTTTGGTTCTTGAGATGAGGTTGGATGGTTTCTGACCACTAAACTTTTAGAATTTTGTTAATACAGTTAGAGAAATCTAATTACCCTGAAATTTCTACAGAACCTTGGCGACACATTGAGGTATCATTGAGAATTTTTATAGCATTTTAATTGATCATTTGGTATGAGAAATAAATTGTGCTACTTGAGTGAAAAATCTGCCAATGTGCTGAAGTTGTGATGATGCCTTGAATTAATGACCTAATGGCATTTGGTTCAAGTTGATGTGTATGAATGCATGCCATGAACTTCCAAGATTATGTTATGAGGAATGGATGAAAAATATATATAGGTTTGAAGTATTAAGAGATCAGAGAATTATTTTCATGCATATAGAAATGCGATGCATGTATATGTGAGCTTGAGGATAATGTATGTGCTAAGTAAACAATGAAGTCCCCTTTAGTATAAAAAGGGCACGAAGAGGTCCCCAGTAGGGCACGAAGAGGTCCCCAATAGGGCACGAAAAAGTCCCCATTAGGGCACGGAAAAGTCCCCTTTATTATGTCAAGGGCACGAAAAGATCATTGTAATTGCCATATGTATATGTATGTCTTGTTAAATTATTGGTCTTGAAGGAATTCCTATGATGTTGAATGTTATGAAATACATGTTTTAAGTGATTGAATAATAAAAGAGACCCACTTCGGAAAGGTGATTTTATAATCTTAAAATGAACATTTGATATGTACATATTGCATGCTCACACTTTCTTAATAAACCGAAGTGGCTGGGGCGATGATGATGACAGTATGAATGTGTAATTGGGGAGTTACCCTACTGAGAATTGTATAATTCTCACCCCTATGTTTTTGTGTTCCCGTGTCGTCTCCAGGTTGACACAGAGGACCGAGGGACTGCTATGCAAAAGAACTCAGAAGTGCAATAGTGTAGTAGTTGATACTTTTATTATGTTGTATTTAGTGGAATGAACATGTGTGTAAATATGTTAAAGGACAAAAGTGTGTTAAAGCTCATAAAAGAGCTTCCTTTATGTATTGAACTTTGTATTAAATAAATATTTTGGTTTCCTTGTTATATATTTTAGTAGAATTATGACTTAGTTATCTCGCGAATCAATCAAAATGGCTATAGATATTTAAGAAAGGTCCGCTAATTTATAAGTAACAACTCTCGAGCATGATGTCATGACTTAAGGATGATGCTATACTTGGGAGGATGTTACACCGTTTGAGCCCGAAACTTTCCTCAGAGGTTTAAAAACATGTTTTCATGTGTCTAGAGGTCTCTGTTCAAGTCCCGGTGGTCCCGGGTAGTTTTGTGCAAAATTATGATTTTGCCCCTAGAATAGTGTTTTTACGCCTAATGACGTAATTAAGCTAACCTAAGCAATATTAAGCTCTAATCGAAGGTTAATTAATTTCCTTAATTAATCTAGAGCCAAAATAATTTATTAAGGTTAATTAGAACCTAAAATTTCTTAGATTAAACTTAAATCCCTTTTTAGAACTCAAGATTCCTAGTCTTGGAATCTTGAATAGTGTTTTCTCTCTCCAATTCCTTAAATCAAAGAATTGTGTCTAGAATTGTTTAAACACTAAAATGAGTTTATAACCCACTAATGATGCAAGAACACTCTTTAATTATGTCTTGACAACCTTAATTACCCATTTTCCTTACCTAAACACTTTCTTCCAAATTCCTAATCTTAATCCTAATCAAAGATACACCTAAACACAACTCTAAACTACAATTAAAATGCAAGAAAACCCTCCCCATGGCTGATGCAATTTCAGCCCTCTCTCTCTCATTTACAACACATGTTGAATTGTTTCTCACTCAAAGAACCATGCTTGAAGCCATACCTTGAACCATACCTCACCATACTTTGAACCATACCTCACCATGCCTCAAGACCACATTATCTCACCTCATGGAACTCATGGGCTGCCCATGAGGCTGATGGCCGAAATTTCCTTCTTCATTTGCACCTTGCATTTGCTTCATTTCTCTATAAATAGATGGCCTTGGGAAGCTTGCACCACTTTTAGATCATTTGCTAAGTTTAGGAACACTCAAAGCTTTTCTTTTTCTCTCAAAGCTCTGGTGTTCTTCAAGTTCTTGGAGCTCTCCATCTTCTTCATCTTCTTCTTCCATCTTCAAGTTCATCATACCAAGTAGGGATTTCCTTTCATGTATTCTTTTCTTTAAAGTTCTTGTTCTAGCTTTATGTTCATAGTTTCTCTTGGTTCTTTTTAGAACTTCTTTTCTTCTCCTTTTTCTTTCTCATTTTCGGCCATGAGCCTTGAAGTTCAAAGAAATGAGAGCTTGATGATGAGAGTTTCATGATGATGTTCATCACTTGAAACAAACTCTAAAGCTTGATCTTTGTTCTTGAACAAAAATGTTTCTAGTTCTTCCTTTCTTGAACTCTTGAAAACTCTATCTTTGGTGACGTTTCAAAATGGTTTTAAGGACTCAATGATGAGGTCTCATGATGTTGGTGTTGATATGTCATCAAGATCATGGACCCTAGAGTTTTAAAACGTTCCTTTTCCTTCTTGAGATTTCGGCCCTTTTTCCTTTCTTTTTCTAAGTTCATGGTTTGATTCTTAAAAATATTATGTTGAGTTCTAAGAACTCTAGACTTTACTTTATCTTGGTTTGATGAGTTTAGGTTGAGGTTTAAGTTCCTTTAAAGTCTTGTTAAGAGCTTTAGAAAGATAAAATGAACTTGCATAATTTATTTTATGCTTGCATTTATATTTACATTCTTGCTATGCACCTTTACTTTCAAGCTATCACCTAAGAACATAAAGATTAAAATGGAACTTGCATCATCACTTAATTTAATTCTCAAAGCCTTTCTATTTCGGCCTTAAAGTCGATTGTTGTTGGGTCTAGAGCACTAAAATAAAGAATTGAACTTGCATTATCACCTAATTAATCTCTCGAATGCCTATTTATTTCGGCCTTAAAGTCGATTGTTGTTGGGCCAAGAGCACTAAACTAAAGAATTGAACCTTGCATATTTACTTTCAAGCTTGCACGTTTAAGTTTATGCCTTGCATATTTACGTTCAAGCTTGCACGTTTAAGTTTATGCCTTGCATATTTAATTTTAAGTCATCACTTTATTTTGTAAGCAAGATTAAAAACGAAAAGCATGAGCACGTTTAGTTTATGTCATAACTTAACAACCTAGAGCTCAAAGACTTGCCCATTTCATTCCAAGTTAAAGTTTAATGTGAATGCATTCCTTGAATGCATGTTTTCAGCCAAGTAGTGATGATGGACTTGCATTGAGTTTTCATCTAGCTACAAGGACTAATAATCTATGTTCTAAGTTTTTCTTAAAGCTTTACAAATCTTTACAAGGTTATGTTATCATGAGATATGACTTTATTCCCTTTTAGAAGATGAAATATATTTTGGTCACTGACCTAAGGCTTCTCTTAGCCTCTTGATGAATTAAAATGATTTGCAAAGAGTTTTAGAAATTCTAATTTGATTCCAAGAGAAACTAGTTAACTTATGTACCTCGAAATGTCAATTTAATTCTCTTACTGAAGCTCCATGATTTCGGTTCTGTCATGATGAGTGTGATGCTGTATGGTGATGTTTTGATGTGTGAAAATATCATATGATGATGTAGAAATGATTCTATGCATAATAGGTAAGAAACTAGCTAACTAGAAATACCGTAAAGCTAGAATTTAACATAGTTTTGACCCATTTGTTTTTGGAACTTATCCAAACTGTTTTAATGGGAGCACAATCAGATTAGGATTGTTTAGACATGAAAAACTTGGTAACATTTGGATTAGAATTGAATTTTAGCACCTATAGGGAAACTAGTAACTAGAAAACCGTAAAAATGCAAATGTAGAACTCTTAGAACATTTAGTTTTCTGGATTCTGTCCAGCAACATTACAACATGATAAATGTGAATTATAATTAGTTCTTAAGTATGGGAATGTCTCATAATTGATTTAGATTTAATTTATAGCACCTTAGACGAAGACGGAACCGAGAAAGGGTTTAAAACGTAAGTTCTAGAACCCGTAACCACAAGTTAGAAATTCTGCCCTATGCCTTTCGAATTTGAGAATGAATATGAGAATTAGGAATGATGATTAATTATGAGCCCTTAGGTGCATAACTTATGAGCGACGGATGTTAGAGAACTATATCTCAAGATTTAGACCCGTAAGGGTCAAAGCATAAGCTACCGTAAGAGTAAACGTTTGAATGTTCTATGATGATGCATGTGGTATGTAAATGATGATGATGTTATTCATATGAGGAATTCATGTGGTTGTATGTTTATGAGAGTATATAGCGTTGATATGTTGATGCTCACGCCATGATGCGTTATGAAAATTATGATATTATGATGCTTATGATGCACACGATGATTATGATGCCTTATGTTGGTATTGAATGGCTATGCATGCTCTATATGTTTGGTGGCATAAAGCAAGTTTGATGGAAATCCAGTGTACGCCGTTATGCTGCCGAATTTCCCATCAAACTTGAGTACTTGAGAAAAAGCTTGCGAAAACTCCTGGGTGACACCGGTTCGGCCGAGCACCCCCAGGATAGGTTCTGGGTGACACCGGTTCGACTGAGCACCCCCAGAACAGATGTGACATAGTACTGAGACGCATTTCTCCTGCTACGGTGGGAAGGAAACAAATCCGTGAGGGTATTGACATTGAGCTTGCCAAAGCGGACAATTCGCTGTGTACTAGATACCAGTAGAGCATTTCAAAGAAGGAAATGATCCTAAGATAGGTGATCCAAGAAAGTTATGTATACCCCCTCTATTAGCCCATGTTAAATCTAGTGACGACTAGTTAGGATTGAGCTCATTCCTAGGCGATAGGTGAGATGTAGTTTGGTCACCAGATTATCGCCGAGCCGGTGAATCGGTTGGATTTTTGGTGGATATGTTAAGAGGGTGATCTTCAAGAAAAAGAACTTAAGAGCTTTATTTATAAGAAAGATATCACATGAAAATTACTATGCCTTTTTATGCCACATATATGATTCTTGTTTCCTTATTATGTGCCCAAGCATTACGACTTTCGTGTTAATGTGCATATGGTATTGTCATGCATTCATCAAATATCTGTTGCATTCATGTCATTAAGACACATACTAAAAGACACCCACTTTGGATAAGTAGATTTGAAAAGCCTAAAACCAATCCTTATGCATGTACACCTTTTTGATAATTAAAACCAAGGTGGCTGGGGACGACGACGATGACACTTGTGTTAGAGTCGGGAATTCCTACTGAGAATCTTGAATAAGTTTCTCATCCCTTCCTCTTCTTCCGTGTCGTCTCTAGACGAGGATTACAATGAGGTTCGTGACTTCTGTTAAGGCTCGTGCTTAAGGATCACACTAGAAGACGGGGCGGAGGGTCGCTACGGGAGCATGGATAGCTTAGCTTTTTGGGTTGACACTTATCCAACCTCATAGGTGGATAAGGATGACTTCACATATATGGGGGTGTTTAGATGTAAATGATGGTACAATGATGTTAGTAGTCTATGTATCTATGAAGATGTGATGATATTATGATTGATATGTATAATACTATGTTTCATGATTATCAGTGGTGTGGTTACTTTTTCTTGCACGTTATGGTTATGACGAACGTTAGGTTAGTGCACGGCTCGCGTTTTGCTATCAAGTTTCAAAAAGAAAAATTTATTCGTATTTTCCGCTAAGTATTTTAATGAAAGGTTGTAAGGAATAAGACTAAAAGAGTAATAGACTAATGGTTAACCTAAATATGTTCTAGAGTATTGGGTTAAAAATTAGGATGTTACATAAACACTTACTTACAAACTCCTAATCAATTACTTGATCAAAACCATTCTCTAAACCAAGTCATAACACAAATGAAATGACAAAATATCCCTCCTAAAGCTCCCATAAGAACTGGCCATCTCCTCCCCATTTTTCATCACATACTGATTTATTTTACACACAAATAACCATACTTTGAGCCATACCTCACCATGCATTGCACCATAGTTCACCATGCCTTGAGCCATGCCTTTGAATGACACATTGGAAGAGATATTTTCCCTTTCTCCCCCTTCCCGCTTGGCCGACCATCCTTCCCCCACTCTCACCCTCTTGTGTTTCATTTTCCTATAAATATGGATCTAAGGAAGCTTGTAAGAACTTTGCTCATTCTTGCAACTCCAAGCTTTTCTTCTTCAACCTTAAAGAGTTCTTCTTCCTCTTCTCCTTCCAAGATCAAACCCTCTTCCAACAAAAGACAAATCCAAGGTAGGGAGTTGTCTTCTTCTCTTTTATTGTTTAAACTTGTGGTTTGAAATAATGTTATGTTGATTCTCCTTTCCTTCTCCGCTTTCTTTCTGGTTTTGCTATTCTTTTTCCTCCTCTTTGATTTTTCGGCCAAATGGCCTATATTTGGAAGGAACCTTGGCTTGATGATAAGGATCTTGAGTGTTGGTTACAAAACCATCATTTATTAGACCTCTAAAGCTTGAATGTTTCACTGTTAAAAGAGGTTTTTAACAAAATGAAGAAACTATGTTGTTGTGAAGAGTAATCTTGAGCCTAGGACTCAAATAGATAAGAAATGGTTTGCATTCATGTTCATTTTCCTTGCTATCACCTTAATAATTAATCTCAAAGCTTACCTATTTCAACCTTAAAGTTGATTGTTGATTTAGAGTGAAAACTCTAAGGGGCCTAGAGCACTAAAATAAAGAATTGAACTTGCATATCATATTCATTTTTCAAGTCATCACCTAAAGCTCAAAGATAAGAAATGAACTTGCATTCCATGTTTACATTTCTTGTCTAGTATGTTTATGTTTCAAGCCATCACATAAACTTAAAGATTAAGAATGAACTTGCATTCTCATGTTTATTTTCAAGCCTTGCACATTTACTTTTCCTTGCCATCACCTTATAATGATAAGATTAAAATTAAACTTGCATTAGCATGTTTATGTTTGTGTCATCACCTAAAGATCTAAGGCTCAAGACCTAACTCTTTCAACTAAATCTTGAAACTATGGCATTTATCTTTACAAAAACGTTTTGATTTCAAAAAGAGTGTTGGAACAAGGTTCAGAAGGTGTTTTAAACTTAAATTTTCATATTTTGAAGGTGCTGGTAATCGATTACCAGGCCCATGTAATCGATTACCAGAGAGTTTTGCCATACTTAGATATGAACTTTTGACCTAAGTAATCGATTACAATATCATATAATCGATTACACATTCTGGACTCAAGTAATTAATTACCATTCCATATAATCAATTACTTGGATGTTCTTGGAGCCCTAGAAAGTATTTTCAATAGTTGTAATCGATTACAAGGCTCGTGTAATTGATTACCAGAGCCCCCAAATTTCCTATTTTAAAAATCTGAAGCTATGTAGTTGATTACAAGGCTCATGTAATCGATTACTAGAGCCTTCAATTTAACTGTTTTGAAACTCGAAGCTGTGTAGTCGATTACAAGGCTCACGTAATCAATTACCAGAACCCCAAGTATGCAATAAACATTTCTCCTACTTGAATGACATGAAGCCATGATCTTATGTTGCTTAAATGCATGATTTTGTTTACATATGAATCTATGAGCTTGCCTAACATAAATTGATGAGAAATGCATGACTATTCATGAATCATAAGCATGCTTATTTTATGAGGCATTGATCCCTAGAGATAGAACTCATCCTTTGCACATTTTAGCTTCATATGGAACATTAAAGATGCATATGCTAGAGATATGTAAAGAACTAGGTGTGATTATCATGGCATGTTATGATATTTGGTATGACATTGATAAATTGATTTGATTCTGAACTTTGAAATATGAAAGTACTTAGTTCTTATGGCATAAAACAAATTTGAAGGAAATTCGGTGTACTACCGTTACGCTGCCGAATTTTCGTCAAATTTGAAGATTCAAGAAAGTTTTTGAAAACTCCATGAGATTTTAAATGTGACATAGCAGTGAGACGTATTTCTCCTGTAACATCGTAATTTTTAACCCAATACTCCTAGAATGTATTTAGGTTAACCATTAGTCTATTACTCTTCTAGTCTCATTCTTTGAACCTTTCTTTAAAATACTTAGCGAAAAATATGGAAAATGTTTTTCGGAATATAAATGCAAAGTGAGAGCGGCAGATATCTTAAGCGAGCGTTATAGTGACACGTAACTCATACAAAAGAAAGCACAAGATAAGAGCGTCAAGTAACATCGTAAGATTAGACAATCATGTGCACACCACAATAATATTATAATAATATAATAACTGCCCACCTACGGAATGCGGGATAAGTTTGGTACATCACAAGTACGAATACAACTGAACTGAAAATACAAAGGAAAGCATAAAGGAAGTCACCCACTACCCTCGTGCACCTAAAATGGATAACCTCTAGAACAAAAGAAGGTTATCCTAAACTAGTGGTAGTGTGTGCACTACTGATCCTCCAAGAGACCTACTGTTGGTAGTTTGGATAAGGTAGAACATAGCCGATCCATGGACAAAGCTCGTTGGAGTGGGCGCACGAGATGCCTGAGCATGGGCACCATGTCGGGGTCGTATAGCTGGCCTCCGTGCCAACCTTGGTTGTGTAACCTTCTCTTCACTACCCTCCACTCTCTGTGGGGGAGTAGGGGCAAAACTCTCGGAATATAGATGGATAGGCAGATCCTTTGATGGGTCAGTCTCTGAATGCCTAGAGCGGGGAACATAGTCTGAGATGTCACAAATGTAATACCCTATTCTTTTTAGAAATTAAATGAAGCTTTATTAATGAGAATTTTAGGATGTTGATAGATGTGGAAATGATGAGACTAACTCAAGGAAGCAAAAAAAAAAAAAAAAGTGAATAGTGTCTTACAGGCCCCACAGGTTCGCCAGGACAGCCGAAATCCTAGAATTGGACCCCGGAGATGCCCAAAATTGAGAAATTATAAGATTATGTTTAGAAATAGGTAGGAATAATGATTTTATACCCGAAATTATTTTTCGGGCAATGTTTGATTTCTCGGGTACATTGTTTCGCCCGTTTGTTGAAATTTCGGTGTTCGATTTCTAACACCGAAAACTAATTAATATCTACAAAAAATGAAGTATATCCACTTGAATACCAAGGGAATGGCTAGGATTTCATCTTGGATGAAAGATCAAATCCTAGCCATTGATTTTAAAGCCTTTTAATGGAAAGAACAATATTTTATTTTTCAACCAATCAAAACACTCCTTAATAGATATATTTAACTCACCTAACCTCATCTTTTTCATCTTCACCTTCGGCCATATGAGAAGCAGCAGAGAACCATTTCTTTTCTCATCTAAAAACCTTTGCTAACCTTGAATTCAACCTCTAAAATCCTAGACCAAATCTTGTTAGAATCAAAAACTCCTTTAAGCAAACTTGTTCTACACTTCAACCTCCACAAATATAACCGATTAGATTTTTCAAAACCTCACTTTAGTACCTCACTCAGCACTGATTAGTGGAGGATCTAGGTGTGTTTCAAGAGTTTTGGGGTGGAAAACATCTACCTTGAAGTATACAAAAGCTAAAGAAGCATTAGCTTCCAAGGGTAGGGTTTATTTGTCCTCTTTTGTTTCAAAAATTTCCTCTGAAAATTCTGATTGGTTTTGTCCTAAAATTGCTGATTTTATTGGTTAATCATATGTTGATATTGATGTATGAATTTTGGTGGAGTGTTTGGTGTGGTGGAAAAATCATTTTCATCAAGAGAGACTTGGAATTAGTTTGCTGGATTTTCGGATTTCAATAAGGCAGAACTTGTTGACAAATTTTCTGGTGCAATTTTGTTCAGTTTTGTGGGTTATAAAAAATATATGTTGAACGTAACATCCTAAGACAATCCCATGATTTTCCTTGGGTCATGTGAACGATTTTCTCTGCTTGAAAAAAATTCATGATTCTTGAACATTGTTGCTGGAAAATCCCGGTTTGAAGCAAGCAGCAAATTTTGTCGAATTTTCTAATATATCTAGAGATCTTAGATTCAGTTTCAAATTTTATGGGATGTATTTAACATGTTAGGGAGTCTCTAGTAAAAATTTGGGGTTATTCTGGGCACTTTTTGTGTGTTTAAAAATTCAAGAACCGAAGTTATGATTATGCTGCCTGAAATATTGAAGCTGAGGCAGTAAAATTGTGTGATTTTATTATCATAGTAAACGATGGGTTTATTCTTTGAAAATTTTATGGGAAGCTGATAACACATTGAATTGCAACTGTGAATTTTATTTTGAGTTGATTTAATCAATTGGTGGGGTCGAAAATTATGAGAGTCCTGATTTAAACTGTGAACAAGTGGTCTCTAACCACCAGATTTGAAAAATTTAGTTGATAAGGTTAGAGAACACCATTTGTTTGGAAATTTGTACAGGGCCTTTTAGACACATTTACATGTCATAGAGAATTTTTATGGCTCTTAAATTCGCTGTTTGATAGGGAAATTAATTTTGAATTCTAGAGTGATAAATCTGCTGATTGCTGAAAATGGTAAGAATGGCTTTAGATACAAGTATATATCATGTTAATGCATGCTAATTGTTTGAAAGAAATGTTGATGAGATATGGATGAGACTCCAACATAATTGTATGCCTACCTGTGATCTAAGCAGGCCTTTGAAAGGAGAAGTACACTATGTGATTATTGTGAGGATAAAGGAAAAGAAAAGAAAAATAACATGACTTTTAGTTGTGCAATTTTTAACATGGGGAAAATAGAGACAAGGCTTATGTGGTTGAACGGGAAAGACAAAAGTAAGAGCTTTCCTGGGAATTTGATAAGTCGGTAGACGTATCGACATATAGGAATGAGCTCATGTCCTAATGGTCAATAGTTCTTGTGGAGTGATTCCACTACAGACATCACTTGATGTGAGATTAAGCCTTCCCTATGTTAATGAGAAAAAGAACAATGCACGAATTATTATTATACTTGTACTTGATTTTACATTATGTATATACCTTGATATTGCTATACATAGTTTTGCATGAGTATTCTAACATGAATGAGCTTATCAATTGTGTTTCACATTATACCTGAGGGAATACCCTACTGAGGA
Source organism: Dalbergia cochinchinensis (assembly GCA_031216125.1). Taxonomy (NCBI): domain Eukaryota; kingdom Viridiplantae; phylum Streptophyta; class Magnoliopsida; order Fabales; family Fabaceae; genus Dalbergia; species Dalbergia cochinchinensis. The sequence continues at coordinate 13,177,431 of CM062376.1, forward strand.
TTTTATAATATTCTCATCCCTACGGTTGCATTTACTTTGTGTTAATCAGATCCAGCAGATGCCGTCACTAGTATTTTACCTTGACTCGCCACAGTGGGTGTGGCATTATGATCCTGCTCTTGACTCTCTGTATGTAGTAGGTTACTCACAAGTTCGTGTCTATGTGTTTTTCGGCCGCTCTTTTAGTACATCCGTATTTACAGCTGACTTTGACCCTGCTTTCCCTTATGATGGTGTGCCTCTCCACTTGGCACACCCAGTGATATTTGATGTCCCACCTGCACCACCAGCACCCCCTCCAGCAGATGATCTCTCTTCATCCTCGTCTTCAAACTCAGACCCATCGGAGGGTCCTGATGCCCCAGGTGGAGGTGAGGCTATCATGCCGATAGCCAACGGTTTCATCTAGTAGGACGTGAGATCTTCAGGGACTCATGATATGTATATAGTGGTAGTTTAGTACTAGTGACCCTCTAACCTGCAGATTAATCGTGTTAAATGTTGTGGGGTTTATTTCTGTTTGTACAAACTTTTGCTAGACCTCAACTTTGAGCAGGTTAGATTAGATACTGGAGGTGTTCCTTCCTTTTGTGAACTGAGTCCCTGATGAGCTTAGAAGTTAACCAGTGTAGTATCAGTACGGTGTACACTTTGCAAACTTAAAAATGATGTTTATATATGTATATACGAGTTTGGCCATATATGTGTCTGAATTATTTGATTTCAATTATTTTCGACTAGTATAGATTGTGAATGTAAGTAATACTTTTCTAATTACTGTGTTGATACTCAAGTAAAATATGGTAATTCGGAGGGTGTTACAACAAATGGTAGATACAGTGGTATACGTGGGGAGTATCCTCTCATTGTGCGTCTACGCACATTCGAAGACCATGTTGTTGTCAAAAAAGGAAGTCTGAGAAAAGCGATAACTATGAACAGGGTGTGCGAAGGGTCGCCCCAAAAACATGAAAACTCGGATGGTGCAGCTCCCCTCAAAATGATAAGATCGGTGCTCCGAATCATAATGAACTTCTCACACCGAGGTGTCGATGAAAACCATGAATGTCACCATCCGAATCTGAAGATGCGATGGGAAGAAAAGGGAGTGAGAATCTTACTAAAGAATCTCAATAGGGAGTCTTCTATCTAAGTGACATCGTTCACATCCTCAAGAACCTTGGGTTTAATATAAAAAGTTGTGCATGCATATAGTTCATTATTAGGTTTCAAACATAATTATCCAATGTCCGTTTATTTTAGAATGAATCTTAATGTCATGTATGCAACATATCAAAACATGAATGCATGGTAATACATTATGCAAGAGGACAATAGAACACAACATCAAGAAACATCATATAAGTGGCATAAAGTGGCATGTAACTTTTCTTGTGAAACTTTCTATTTTCTCAACTATGTGACATTAAACATTATACTTTGTATCATGGGGGCCACCCTAAAAACATCTCTAGGTTATTAGCTCATACCTAACTAATCATCACTAGTTCTTACTTATCCTCTGATAAGCGTTATATAATAATGATCTCGACTTCAAGAGTATGGGCTTAGGGGACATAAGGATCACCTACCATAACCTTTAATTCAGGGAGTCCATAGGAATATTTCCTTCTTTGAAATACAATTACTAGTATCTAGTACACAGTTATTTGTCTACTTTGGCAAGCTCGATGTCAATGCCCTAACGGTTTTGTTCCTGGGAGTGCTCGGCTAAACCGGTGTCACTCAGAATGCGTCTCGGTATTGTGTCACATTTATTCTTAGGCGTGCTTGGCTAAATCAGTGTCACCCAGAACGTATCTCATATCTTTTTTTTAAAAAAAAAACTTTCTAAATCCTCAAATTTGGCAAAAATTCGACAGCATGCGACTGTACACTAAATTTTCCCAAACTTGCTTTATGCCACAAGAACCATGTACTTTTTTACATTCAAGGTTTGAAATCAAAACGAATATTCAATGTCATGCATTAACATATCATATCATGCCATGTTTTCAAGAATAATTATTCATAGCTCTTCATATATCTCTAGCATAAGCATCTCTAACATTCCATATGAAACTATAAAATAAACATACTTATGATTCATGAATAGTCATGTGTTTCTCATCAATTTATGTCAGGCAATATCATAGATTCATATGTAAACAAGATCATGGATCCATATTATTCAAGTAGGGAAAATGTTTATTGCATACTTTAGGCTCTGGTAATCGATTACATGAGCCATGTAATCGATTACACAGCTTCGAGTTTCAAAATAGATAAATTGAGGGTTGTGGTAATCAATTACATGAGCCTTGTAATCAATTACACAGCTTCAAGTTTTTCAAAATAGGAAGGTTAAGGGCTCTGGTAATCGATTATGTGGGCCTTGTAATCAATTACACCTATTGAAAATACTTTCTGGGGCTCTAAGAACATCCGAGTAATCAATTACATGGAATGGTAATCGATTACTTGAGTCCAGAATGTGTAATCGATTACATGATGTTGTAATCGATTACTTAGGTCAAAAGTTCATATTCGAGTAGGGCAAAACTCTCTGGTAATCGATTACATAGGCCTAGTAATCGATTGCCAGCACCTTCAAAATATGAAAATTTAAGTTTAAAACACTTTCTAAATTATTTCTTCTTTCTCAAACCATGTTGAACCTTGCCCCAATACTCTTTTTGAGATCAAAACATTTTTGTAAAGATAAATGCCCATAGTTTCAAGATCAAGTTGAAAGAGTCAAGTCTTGAGCCTTAGATCTTTAGGTGATGACATGAACATAAACATGCTAATGCAAGCTTAATTTTAATGTTATCATTATAAGGTGATGGCAAGGGAAAGTAAATGTGCAAATCTTGAAAATAAACATGAGAATGCAAGTTCATTCTTAATCTTTGAGTTAGGTGATGGCATAAATCATAAACATGTTAGACAAGAAATGTAAACATGAAATTCAAGTTCATTTCTTATCTTTGAGCTTTGGATGATGACTTGGAAAATAAATATAGTATGCAAGTTTATTTCTTTATTTTAGTGCTCTAGGCCCCTTAGAGTTTTTACTCTAAATCAATAATCAACTTTAAGGTTAAAATAGGTAGGCTTTGAGATTAATTATTAAGGTGATAGCAAGGAAAGAAAACATGAATGCAACCCATTTCTTATCTATTTGAGTCCTAGGCTCAAGATTACTCTTACAACAACATAGTTTCTTGTTTACTAAAAACTTTTTCAAAAGTGTAATCTTCAAACTTTAGAGATCAAACAAGTGATGGTTTTGCAACCAACACTCAAGATCCTCATCATCAAGCCATGGTTTCTTTATTGTATAGGCCATTTGGCCGAAAAGAATCAAAGAGGAGGAAAAGGAAATAGCGAAACTAAAAAGAAAAGGAGAGAAAGAAAGAAGTATTGTAACATCCTAATTTTTAACCCAATACTCTAGAACATAATTAGGTTAATCATTAGTCTGTTACGTCATAGCTTTCTCATTACTTTAAAAAAATACTTAGCGGAAGTACTAGTAAATTTTTTTTTGAAATTATAAAAGCAAAGTGAGAGCCGCACGACACGTTAACTAGTAATGCACAAAAGGTATTAAAGTAAACATCGCATAGCAACATCGCATAAGCAAAGTAAAGGAACATCATAACATCAAATTGCATATTTACATAATATATGATATGCTCACTCATAAAGAGCGAGACTTAGTTTAGTACAAATGGAATGAAAATACATGGAAACGAAAGTACAACAAAGGTGATAAAAGAAACTCTCCTAACTCTAGTGCGCCTAAAAATGGATAGCCCCAAGGACAAAAGAAGGCTATCCTAGCCTAGTCGAGCCCAAGTGCCAGAACCGCGAACGTCGCCATCTGAAGACGTGATGGAAAGAAAGAGATAGAGGGAGTGAGAATCTTGCTAAAGAATCTCAGTAGGGCCTCCTACTACCTAGGTGTCATCGTCTACGTCCTCAAGAACCTTGGGTTTAGTTATGCAAAATAAGTGAGCATGCATTAAGTCCATTTTTAGGTTCTAAAACATAGTTTAGCCAAGGTCCGTTCATTTTAGCATGATTCTTAATGTCATGGATGCAAGCATATATTAAAGAATGTATGCATGGCTCTACTTAATGCAAGAATAGTCATCATATACTTAAGAACATTATAATAGTAGTAGCATAAAGTGGCAAATAAATTCTCTTTGTGACATAATCATCATAACTTCCTCATAGGCCACCCTAAAAGACAAGCGCTTTGGGGATGCTCGACCGAACCGATGTCACCCAGAACGTGTCACATCTCTAGGTTATGAGCTCATACCTTAACTAGTCGTCACTAGTTCTTACTTACCACTTAACGATAAGCGTATCATAAATCATAAATCCCGACTATCTGAGTATGGGTTAGGGGGCAATTCTCTTAGGGGTGCTCGGTCGAACCGGTGTCACCTAAGAGTATAAATTGGTACCGATGTCACATGAGTTCTATGGAGGTGCTCGGCCGAACCGGTGTCATCCTAGAACCCATCTTAGTACCTTAATTTTCAAAATCTCTTTAAGTCCCCAAATTTATCGGAAATTCGGCGGCACAATGGCATTATGTCAAATTCCTTCCAAATTTGCTTTATGCCACATAAACATATATCCTCATGAACTCCTCATATGAATAACATTATCATCCTTCACATAACACATGCATCATCATAAAACATTCAAACGCTTACCCTTACAGTAGCTTATACTTTGACCCTTACGGGTCTTAATCTTGAGATATAGTTCTCTAACATCCGTCGTTCATATGTTATGCACCTAAGGGCTCATAATTAATCATCATTCCTAATCCTCATGTTCATACTCAAATCTGAAAAGCATAGGGCAGAATTTCTAACTTGTGGTTACAGGGTTTTAGAACTTACGTTTTAGACCCTTTCTCGGTTCTGTCTTCGCCTAAGGCGCTATAAATTAAATCTAAATCAATTATGAGACATTCCTATGCTTAAGAACTAATTATAAATCACATTTATCATGTTGTAACGTTGCTGGACAGAATCCAGAAAACTAAATGTTCTAAGAGTTCTACATTTGCATTTTTACGGTTTTCTAGTTAGTAGTTTCCCTATAGGTGCTAAAATTCAATTCTAATCCAAATGTTACCAACTTTTTCATGTCTAAACAATCCTAATCTGATTATGTTCCCATTAAAACAGTTTGGATAAGTTCCAAAAATAAATGGGTCTAAACTATGTTAAATTTTAGCTTTACGGTATTTCTAGTTAGCTAGTTTCTTACCTATCATGCATAGAATCGTTTCTACATCATCATGTGATATTTTCACACATTCTAACACATCAAAACATCATCATACAGCCGCAAGCTCATCATGACAGTACCAAAAACATCTGTAACACCCCGATTTTTCTGTCTGAGGGAAATGACCAAAATGCCCCTGAGGTCATTTCCTGACCCGAATTCGAGGGTAACCAACTCGGTCATCCTCGAAGGGTCAACTCAATGTTTTAAGGGGATTGAATGGCCTTTGAATGCTTTCGGAAGCGAAAATCTCGTTTTCCGCAGTTTCGGGTCGAAATGACCAAAATACCCCTATAGCGTTTTTACGCGGGTAGAAGTGCCGTTTGAGCCTGAAACTTTCCCCAGAGGTTTAAAAACATGTTTTCATGTGTCTAGAGGTCTCTGTTCAAGTCCTGGTGATTCCGGGCAGTTTTAGTGCAAAATTACGGTTTTGCCCCTAGAATAGTGTTTTTGAGCTTAATGATGTAATTAAGCAAACCTAAGCAATATTAGGCTCTAAACGAAGATTAATTAATTTCCCTAATTAATCTAGAGTCAAAATAATTTATTAAAGTTAATTAGAACCTAAAATTGCTTAGATTAAACTTAAATCCCTTTTTAGAACTCAAGATTCCTAGTCTTGGAATCTTGAATAGTGTTTTCTCTCTCCAATTCCTTAAATCAAGGAATTGTGTCTAGAATTGTTAATACACTAAAATGAATTCATAACTCACTAATGATGCAAGAACACTCTCTAATTATGTCTTGCCAACCTTAATTACCCATTTCCTCACCTAAACACTTTCTTACAAATTCCTAATCTTAAGCATAATCAAAGATACACCTAAACACAACTCTAAACCACAATTAAAATGCAAACTAATCCTCCCCCAAATCTGATGCACATGGCCGAAACTCTCACCCCCATTTGACCACATGTTGATTTGTTTCTCACTCAAAGAACCATGCTTGAGGTCATACTTTGAACCATACCTCACCATGCCTCAAGACCACATTATCTCACCTCATGGAACTCATGGTCTCCCTCCCCATCTGATGGTCGAAGCCTTCCTCTCCATATGCACCCTTTATTTGTTTCATTTCTCTATAAATAGCTTGCTTGGGTGAACTTGTATCATTTTGGGTTCATTTGCAAAGTGTAAGTTTTCAAAGAAACACTTCAAAGCTTCCTTTTCTCTCAAGTTCAAGCCTTCAAAGTTCTTCAAATTCTTCATCTTCTTCTTCCATCTTCAAGATCATCACACCAAGTAGGGATTTTCTTTCAAATACTTCTTTCTTTAAAGTTCTTGTTCTGGCTTTATGATCATAGTTTCTCTTGATTCTTTTTAGAACTTCTTTTCTTCTCCTTTTTGGCCATGGGCCTTGAAGTTCAAAGAAATGAGAGCTTGATGATGAGAGTTTCATGATGATGTTCATCACTTGAAACAAACTCTAGAGCTTGATCTTTGTTCTTGAGCAAAAATGTTTCTAGTTCTTCCTTTCTTGAACTCTTGAGAACTTTAGCTTTGATGGTGTTTTAAAATGGTTCTATGAACTCAATGATGAGGACTCATGGTGTTGGTGTTAATGTATCACCAAGATCATGGACTCTAGAGTTTTCAAATATTCCTTTTCTTGCCTAGAATGTTTCGGCCATTTCCTTTTCTTCTACATGCTCAATGTTTTGATTTTCTAAAAATGTTGTCTTGAGTTCTAGGAACTCTAAGCTTTACTTAACCTTGGTTTAATGAGTTTGGGTTAAGGTTTAAGTTCCTTTAAAGTCTTGTTAAGAGCTCTAGATAGATAAAATGAACTTGCATAATTTATTTTATGCTTGCATTTATGTTTATATTCTTGCTATGCACCTTTACTTTCAAGCTATCACCTAAGAACATAAAGATTAAAATGGAACTTGCATCATCACTTAATTTAATTCTCAAAGCCTTTCTATTTCGGCCATAAAGTCGATTGTTGTTGGGCCGAGAGCACTAAAATAAAGAATTGAACTTGCATTATCACCTAATTAATTTCTCGAATGCGTTTCTATTTCGGCCTTAAAGTCGATTGTTGTTGGGCCAAGAGCACTAAAATAAAGAATTGAACCTTGCATATTTACGTTCAAGCTTGCACGCTTAAGTTTATGCCTTGCATATTTAATTTAAGTCATCACTTTATTTTGAAAGCAAGATAAAAAAAATGAAAAGCATGAGCATGTCTATTTCATGTCATAACTTAAGAACCTAGAGCTCAAAGACTTGCCCATTTCATTTCAAGTTAAAGTTTAATGTGAATGCATTCCTTGAATGCATGTTTTCGGCCAAGTAGTGATGATGGACTTGCATTGAGTTTTCATCTAGCTACAAGAACTAATAGTCTATGTTCTAAGTTTTTCTTAAAGCTTCACAAATCTTTACAAGATTATGTTATCATGAGATATGACTTTATTCCCTTTTAGAAGATGAAATATATTTTGGTCACTGACCTAAGGCTTCTCTTAGCCTCTTGATGAATTAAAATGATTTGCAAAGAGTTTTAGAAATTCTAATTTGATTCCAAGAGAAACTAGTTAACTTATGTACCTCGAAATGTCAATTTAATTCTCTTACTGAAGCTCCATGATTTCGATTCTGTCATGATGAGTGTGATGCTGTATGGTGATGTTTTGATGTGTGAAAATATCATATGATGATGTAGAAATGATTCTATGCATAATAGGTAAGAAACTAGCTAACTAGAAATACCGTAAAGCTAGAATTTAACATAGTTTTGACCCATTTGTTTTTGGAACTTATCCAAACTGTTTTAATGGGAGCACAATCAGATTAGGATTGTTTAAACGTGAAAAACTTGGTAACATTTGGATTAGAATTGAATTTTAGCACCCATAGGGGAACTAGTAACTAGAAAACCGTAAAAATACAAATGTAGAACTCTTAGAACATTTAGTTTTCTGGATTCTATCCAGCAACGTTACAACATGATAAATGTGATTTATAATTATTTCTTAAGCATAGGAATGTCTCATAATTGAATTAGATTTAATTTATAGCGCCTTAGGCGAAGACAGAACCGAGAAAGGGTCTAAAACGTAAGTTCTAGAACCCCGTAACCACAAGTTAGAAATTCTGCCCTATGCTTTTTAGATTTGAGAATGAATATGAGAATTAGGAATGATGATTAATTATGAGCCCTTAGGTGCATAAAATATGAACGACAGATGTTAGAAAACTATATCTCAAGATTAAGACCCGTAAGGGTCAAAGCATAAGCTACCGTAAGAGTAAGCGTTTGAATGTTCTATGATGATGCATGTGGTATGTAAATGATAATGATGTTATTCATATGAGGAATTCATGAGGATGTATGTTTATGTGGCATAAAGCAAATTTGGAAGGAATTCGGCGTAATGCCATCGTGCCGCCGAATTCCCGGCGAATTTGGGAACTTAAAGAGATTTTGAAAATTAAGGTACTAAGATGGGTTCTAGGATGACACCGGTTCGGCCGAGTACCTCCATAGAACTCATGTGACATCGGTACCAATTTATACTCTTAGGTGACACCGGTTCGGCCGAGCACCCCTAAGAGGATTGCCCCCTAACCCGTACTCAGATAGTCGGGATTTATGATTTATGATACGCTTATCGTTAAGTGGTAAGTAAGAACTAGTGACGACTAGTTGAGGTATGAGCTCATTACCTAGAGATGTGACATGTTCTGGGTGACACCGGTTTGACCGAGCACCCCCAGAGCGCTTGTCTTTTAGGGCGGCCCATGAGGAAGAGAAGTTTCATGATTATGATTATGTCACTAAGTTTGTCCCATATGAATGTTTCTATTGCCACTTTATGCCACTAAGTATGATGATGCTTGATGATATGATTTATGTATGTGCATTAGGTAGCGCCAAGTATACATTCTCTACTATGCTGCATTCATGACATTAAGATCATCCTAAAATGAATGGACCTTGGCTAAACTATGATTTGGAACTTAAAAATGGACTTAATGCATGCTCACTCATTTTGTATAATTAAACCCAAGGTTCCTGAGGACGTAGATGATGACACCTAGGTAGTAGGAGGCCCTACTGAGATTCTTTAGCAAGATTCTCACTCCCTCTATCTCTTCTTTTCGTCACGTCTTCAGATGGCGATGTTCGTGGCATTCGTGGACACCCCGACATGGGAGGTGCACTATGACCCAGCTCACGGGTCATACCATTTTGAGGGACAGTGCACGGTGCGGGTTTTCATGTTCGTAGGACGCCCCTTCGCTCATCCCATGCACACCCATCGCTTCTCGCCGACTGCACCCTATGGCGACGGCGGCGGTTTTTGAGCGCGCGCGTACACATGACGAGAGAGTGCTCCGCATGCACACCGCCGCCTTAGCCATGCGAGACTATCCTGATTACGTGCCCCAGACCTACTTCTCGGAGACCGACCCGTCCAAGGACCCGCCTACCCATCCGTATAGCGAGAGCTCCGCCCCCTCTCCCCCACCAATGAGGGAGGGCAGTGAGGATACCGTGACTCAGCCATGGCTTGCACGACGAGCGGAGATGCGGCCACACTGCGGGGGTCATTCTCGATCCCCGTTCCGTCTCTTTACACCCGAGGAGCTTGCCCAGTTTCCCGGATATGTGCCTCGCTCGCGAGATGGACGTCAGTAGGAGGTGACGATCGACCGATGGAGTACCCGGGTAGAGCACACACCACTTAGATGGAGATGAACCTCCTTTTGTTTCAGAGGTCATCCCATTAGTTGCACTTGGGTAGGGGAGTAGTTTATGTTTATGTTTATGTTGTATTACCTTTCATGCATTCCTTTATACTAAATTAAGTCCCACACCTATAAGTGGGGAAGTTATATATATATATATATATATGAGGTGATATTCAGTGTTTCTCATTATGTGCCTTTATGTGCCTTATAATATGACGTTATGAGATGTATGTTTTGTCTGTTACATGTTATATCGCATCACGCGGCTCTCACTTTGTATTTCAAAAAAAAATTTACCCGTATCTTCCGCTAAATATTTCAAAGTAAAAATGAGAACTATGAAGTAACAGACTAATGATTAACCTAAGTATGCTCTAGAGTATTGGGTTAAAAATTAGGATGTTACATTATGGTATCGGAGCAATTCGATTCTCATGGAGCCTGAGGATTGGACTGACTATGCTTTCTAAAGCGTAGTACGATAGCTATGTCATGCGTAGTGCTTAGTTAGAGATAAGCTATAAGGTAGAAGTGCATGAGCCTTGTCTACTTGCGTGTGCCATAGTAACTAGCTCATCTTACATGGAATATTGAGCCTGATCACCTCAGTGTTTATTGTCTCATGTGTTTAGGAACCAATGGCACCAAGGAGACAACCTAGGACCCCGACCGAGGGGGACCAAAACGATGCTACTGCTGCTGCTGTTCGTGACATGGCTAGGGCCATGGAACGAATGTTCGAGAGGATGGATCAACAAGGGGATGCAAGACGTGCTCCCCCTACTGCTGAGATGGTGGAACAAGCAAGGTTCGGTGAGTTTCGCAAGGCGAACCCACCAACCTTCCAAGGAGCCATGGACCCCAACAAAGCTGATGAGTGGATCAAGAACATGGAGAAGATCTACTCCTTGGTAGCTTGCTCGGAGGAGCAAAAGGTCACGTTTGCTGCATACATGATGGAGTCCGACGCCGAATTCTGGTGGGTCGGCACCCGAAGACTGCTTGAGGCTTCGGGCACTGCTATCAACTGGGAGTTGTTCAAGACTTATTTCTACGAGAAGTACTTCTCGAAGTCTGTGAGGAACGCAAAGGACATTGAGTTTATGCAACTGACCCAAGGAGGGTCTACTGTCACCCAGTACACGGTGAAATTCGAGGAACTGATCAAGTTCTCTCGGGTGTTTCAAGGAAACCCCGATGAGGTGTGGAAGTGCGTCAAATATGAGGCCGGACTAATGGCGGAACTCAACTATGCTGTGGCGCACATGGAGATTAGGGACTTCCCAACCCTAGTCAACAAGTTCCGGATCATGGAAGAGGGATAGAAGAAAGGGCAGCACAGAACAAGGGGCTAGCACCTCAAGCCCCAAAATTCAAGCCCCAATATCCAAACCAATCTCGAAATCACTATAATCCCTACCAAACCAACCAGTTCAAACCACAACAACAACAAAGAACCCCCTTCCACCAACAACCCAAGCAACCACACCGACCACAATTCCAGAACAACAACAACCGCAACAACAACAACAACAACAATAATCGACAAGGAGGGTTGGGCGGCCCCCAAAACAACCAAGGAGGATCAAGTGGGGCCAAGAACAAGGCACCTCAAGGAACCCCTGTCACCTTCGCCCGAGCTACCCCAGCCATATTGTGCCCCCAGTGCGGGAAGGATCATGGCAACCGTCCCTGCCTGGCGGGGCAGAATGTCTGCTTCCGATGCGGAAAGCCTGGCCACTATGCCAACAACTGCACCAATGGGAGGCCAGCAAGCCAGGATCCCCGGCCACAACACCACGGGAGGGTCTTCACCCTCAATGTAGACGAAGCGGACACATCCAACGGTCTCATAGAAGGTAAGTGTGAAATAGATGGTAGGACCTTAACTGTACTTTATGACTCTGGTGTAACACATTCTTTTATTTCATATGCTGGTGTCGAGGCTCTAAATTTGGAAACTTCCAAACTTCCTTTTGATCTTGTTGTCTCTACCCCCACAAATCATCCTGTGAATACTTGTTATTGTTGTCTAAACTGTCACCTCACCACAGAAGATAGATCATATGTTATGGATTTAATTTGTTTACCCATGAAAGGTATAGGAGTAGTTCTTGGCATGGATTGGCTTCACGCCAATCGTGTATTGTTAGACTGTGACACCAAAACAGTTGTCTTTCCTTCTCCCCCTAGTGAAATAAGTCAACCTTTGAGACTTTATCTCAATGCCGTAGAGGTCCACTGTTGTGGGAAAAAGACTAAGGGATATGTTCTCCTAGCCGCTAGTGAGGTAGACTTTGAGCAGAACCTAGAGGATATACTTGTAGTAAGAGACTACCCTGAGGTGTTTCCGGAAGATATACCCGAGTTCCCTCCCGAGAGAGAAGTGGAGTTCTCCATTGAGTTGGTTCCTGGAGCGGGACCAATCTCCATTACCCCCTATAGAATGTCACCCCTAGAACTAGCCGAGCTTAAAACCTAACTTGAGGAACTTTTAGAGAAGAGCTTTATAAGACCTAGTGCTTCACCGTGGGGAGCCCCGGTCTTGTTTGTGAAGAAGAAGGACAGGAGCATGAGGTTGTGCATAGATTATAGGCAATTGAATCGTGTGACAGTGAAAAACAAGTACCCCTTGCCTAGGATAGATGATCTTATGGACCAATTGAGAGGATCGGTAGTATTTTCCAAGATCGACCTAAGGTCAGGATACCACCAAATTAGAGTGAGAGATCAGGATATACCAAAGACCACTTTTAGAACTCGGTATGGACACTTTGAGTTCACGGTGATGTCTTTTGGATTGACAAATGTCCTGCAGTATTTATGGATTACATGAATAGGATCTTTAGACCCTATTTAGATAAGTTCCTGGTCGTTTTCATAGACGATATACTCATCTATTCGAAGACCCACGAGGAGCATGAATGTCACCTAAGGATAGTTTTGGAGATTTTGAAGGAGAAGAAGTTGTATGCCAAGCTATCTAAGTGTGAATTTTGGTTAAAGGAAGTAAAATTTTTAGGCCATGTTGTGTCAAAAGGAGGTATAGCCATTGATCCTAGTAAGGTAAAAGCCGTAATGAATTGGGATAGACCAACCACCGTAATGGAAATACGGAGCTTTTTGGGTTTAGTAGGCTACTACCGTAGGTTTATCAAGGGTTGTTCCCAGATTGCCCTACCCCTAACCAAGCTAACTAGGAAGAATACCCCCTTCGTTTGGAACCCCGAGTGTGAGAAAAGTTTCCAAGAGCTTAAGGAAAGGTTAACCACGACCCCAGTCTTAGTCTTACCTAGCCCCAATGTACCTTTCGAGGTATATTATGATGCTTCGGGCAAAGGACTAGGGTGTGTGTTGATGCAAAATAGGCAAGTGGTAGCCTATGTATCTCGACAACTCAAGCCTCACGAGGCTAACTACCCCACCCATGACCTAGAGTTAGCCGCCGTAGTGTTTTCCTTAAAGAGAAATGAAGCAAATGGAGGGCTGTGTGTGGTGATGAAGGCTTCGGCCATTGTGTACAGAATTAGGGAGAAAAATATCTCTTACAAGGCATGGTTGAAGGCATGGTGAGTTATGGGTTCAAGTATGGTGAGGTATGATTCAAGGCATGGCTCAAGCATGGTTCTTTGAGTGAGAAAACAAATCAACATGTGGTCAAATGGGGGAGGAGGTGGCTGAAACTTCATCAGCCATGGGGGAAGGATTTCTTGCATTTTAATTGTGGTTTAGAGTTGTGTTTAGGTGTGTCTTTGATTAGGATTAAGATTGGGAGTTTGTAAGAAAGTGTTTAGGTGAGAAAATGGGTAATTAAGGTTGTCAAGACATAATTAAAGAGTGTTCTTGCATCATTAGTGAGTTATAAATTCATTTTAGTGTATAAACAATTCTAGACACAATTCCTTGATTTAAGGAATTGGAGAGAAAAAACACTATTCAAGATTCCAAGAGTGAAATCTTGAGTTTTAGAAAAGAGATTTAAATCTAATCTAAGCAATCTTAGGTTCTAATTAATTTTAATAATTTATTTTGACTCTAGACTAATTATGGAAATTAATTAATCTTCGTTTAGAGCCTAATATTGCTTAGGTTTGCTTAATCACATCATTAAGCTCAAAAACACTATTCTAGGGGCAAAATCGTAATTTTACACTAAAAGCGCCGGGATCGCTGAACTCAAACAGATATTTTGAAATATGTAATAACATGGTTTTAAACCGCTGGGGAAAGTTTCGAGTTCAAACGGCACCTTTACCCGCGTAAAACGCTATAGGGGTATTTTGGTCATTTTGACCCGAAACTGCAGAAAATGAGACTTTCGCCTCCGGAACCACTTAAGGGTCATTCAATCCCCTTCAAACATTGAATTGGCCCTTCGAGGACTGCCGGGTCGGCCATCCTCGAATTCTGGGCTGAAAATGACCTCAGGGGCATTTCGGTCATTTTCCACTCAGGCAGAAAATCGGGGCGTTACAAGTATCAACATAGCATCATTTCAAATCATAAGTTTGAATAAAAAAAGAGAAGAAGACAACTCCCTACCTTGGAGGTTTGATCTAGGAAGGAGAAGAGGAACTCTTGGACTCTTGAGAGGAAAAGGAAGAACTTGAAGTTAGTCTTAAAAACTCAAAGTTTAGCAAATGATCCAAAGGTTTTCGCAAGTTCATTTGCATGTGTATTTATAGCGAAATGAAAGAAATGGAGGGTAAATAGAGGGAGGGTGATGGCCGGCCAAAAGGGGAGGAAAAGAGAGGAAAATATCTCTTCCAATGTGTCATTCAAAGGCATGGTGCAAAGCATAATGGAGTATGGTGCAAAGCATGGTGAGATATGGCTCAAAGTATGGTTATTTGTGTGTAAAAATAAATCACCATGTGGTGAAAAATGGGGGAAGAGTGGCCAATTCTCATGGGGGCTTTAGGGGAGATATTTTGTCATTTCATTTGTGTTATGATTTGGTTTAGAGAATGGATTTGATTAGGAGTTTGTAAGTAAGTGTTTGGGTGAGACAATGGATAATTAAGGATGTCAAGACATGATTAGGAGTGTTCTTGCTTCATTAGAGAGATTAAAACTCATTTTAGAGTGTATACAATTATAGACACAATTCCTTAATTTAAGGAATTGGAAAGAGAAAACACTATTCAAGATTCCATGTCTTGGAATCTTGAGTTTTTAATAATAGATTTAAGTTTAATCTAAGCAATTTTAGGTTCTAATTAACTTTAATAAATTATTTTGACTCTAGATTAATTATAAAAATTAATTAATTTTTGATTAAAGCCTAATATTCCTTAGCTTTACTTAATTTCGTCGTTAGGCCTAGAATGCACTAAGCAGGGGTAAAATCGTAATTTTGCACAAAAATTGGCAAGGACCACCGGGACTGAAATAGACATGCCCAGACTCATAAAAATGTCATTTAAAACCTTTGGGTGAAATTCGGGCCCAATTGGCTCATCAGTCGATGTGAAACAGCCCAGGGGTATTTTGGTCATTTAGCATATCGAAACTCAAAAATGAGATTCTTCTGCTCTATTAGCATACATACTACTCATAATCTCCTTTTAATGTTGAGCTAACCCTTCAAGGATTGCTGGGCCGACTGTCCTCGAATTTCGAATCAAAAATGACCTCAGGGGCATGTTGGTCATTTTCGCTCAGACAGAAAAATTGGGGTGTTACAGATATAACATGCTAATGTTAAGGTAACATAAAACATATGGAAATGATCCTCTACACTCCCCAAATTAAAGGTTATGAGAGGTGATCCAATAAAAAAATGATCATTGGACTCCTCGAATTAAAGGTTATGAAAGGTGATCCTAGCCCCCTATCCCGTACTTGAAAGTCGAGTGTTAACTTATCTTAAGGATAAAGAGTATGCTAGTGACAACTGCTGAGGTATGAGCTCATAACCTAGAACTTTCGAAAGGCGACAATAATGGGTAGCCCCAAATGAGAGAAAGAAAATGGTCCAAGTCACCTAAAAGATAAATTAAAGAAAATCATGTTATAATTACTATGATCCATGAGCATAACTTATGTTTGCACTTAGTAGGTTGCACCTTGCATTGACATACATTTCATGAACGAGGCATGATTCATTCATGGCATCCAAGATGCATATTAAAATGAATGGGCCTCGGTAAATGATATTTTGGAAACTTAATAATTGAACCTTATGCATGCTCACTATTTTATTATGAAACCTGAGGTTTCTGAGGACATAAATAATGACACCAGGATAGGAGGACACCCTACTGAGATTCTTTAGCAAGTTTCTCACTCCCTCTATCTTTTCTTTCCATCGCATCTTCAAATGTTGATGACGACGTTCATGATCTACATTGATGCGCCTACTTAGGAGATGCACTACGACGCCGCTCATCGGTCATATCATTTTGTGGGTCATTGTGCCATTTGCTTTTTTGTGTTCATGGACCGCCTCTTTACACACCCAGTTTCTAGTTTCCAGTTCTCTCCTACTTCCCCTTTTGGTGACGACCTCCTCTTCGAGCGTGCATGTCCCTGTGAGGATCGGACTTGCCATACTCAACCGGCCACTTCTGCTATCCATGACTTTTCGGAGTATGTACCCCGCTCTCCCTCAGCCTTTTTGGAGATGGATCCATCCGAGGACTCCACTATCCAGGTACCCTTCGAGGGGTTTTCACCCACTGTGCCGATGGACTTTGGTGAGGGCAGTGAGGCCACGGTGATGCAGCCGATCCGTGGAGGACGTGTGAGGATGACACCTCGTCAAGGAGCCCATGCGAGACCCGCTCATCATTCGGCCAAACTGGCTCAATGGGTTGGGTATGTACCTCCCCCTTGGGGCTGGCAGCTATCGTGATGGTGCTCGAGCATATGTTTGGCATAGGATAGTCTTTTTTTGTGTTACGGGTTATATGCTTTAGATGTACTAGGGTAGGCGGGGGTTTCTAATCCATGTATTTTATGTCCTTATGTATTTCGGATGACTATACTTATCGCTACTATCTAACTTGATGTATGGTTGAACCCTATTTATCTATATATGATATGATGGCTGTAATGTTATGATTTGTGATTTTACCTACGATGTGGATGCTTCCTTGATACTATTTCACGAATCAAACGATGTAGTATCCATCGTATACGTTGCTCATGTTTTCATCTCTTATTTCAAAAAAAAAATTTATCTGTATTTTCGCTAAGTATTTTCTAAAAGTTAACAATAAGAACTGGAACAAAAGAGTAACGACTAATAATTAACTTGAATACATCCTAGGCATGTTAGGTTAAATATTAGGGTGTTACATTAAATGCTACAAAAACTCAATTGAAACGTTAGTGCTTTCTTCAAAACATTTTAACGGAATTTGATTTGTTGTCACTAAAAAATAAGCTATAGAGATTTTTGAAGGGTTCTTGAGCTAACATACTATATGTGGGAATATCCTTTAGGTGGGAAAGCTTGTTTCTAAATTAGAGATGATTACTCCAAAAAGGTGAGTGGGCAAATCTATAAATAGCCCTAAGCTTATCATTTATAGAGGTCCTCGGCCAAATTCACAAATTTACTTTATTGCATAGCCCTTAGCTTTTAACTTTCCATTTGTAGTTTGTAGTCCCTTACATAATGTGTTTCTTAACACCTCTTGTTATCCATACTTGTAGTTGACAAGTTCTTGTGTAAGCCTTGCTTAAGTGTATCATTCAACTTGTTCAATTACTCTTGATTCCATTCTCAGTTTATCTTGCTATATTAGTTTGATCTAGCCATAGACTTACCAATAAGTACTTTGGGAACTGATATTCAAAGAGCCCAGCTCCCTCTTTGAAGTAAATTGTTTGATACTTGGAATCGATCAAGGGCTTTTCTATTAGGTCAATCAATTTACAAGATCTAGCACGCCTAACGTTTGCATTATTACCTTAGGCCAAAATTAGCCCATAACAAATCTGTAAATAACATATATATATATATATAGATAAATTCCAATGGAATGTAGAATGTATGAGAAATTGACCCAAAATCATAACATTAAATTCCTCTACTCCCTAATTATATAACTAGGGACTCGATTGGCACTGTCATGTCTGTCGTGTTGCTTTTTTGTTGGTATTGGTTCGTGAAGAATAAAGAGAGAAATATGGGGATAACTGTCGAGTCACTTTTTTAATTTTTGAGAATTATTATAATTAGCGTTAAATATTACATATGACAACTTTACCTCAATAAAATAAATATTTAAATATAACATCATATATCCAAATATCAAACAAAGAAAGAGTAAAAGAAATGAGTATTAATTTCACATACTCAAAAAATATATTTTCCAAAATTATGTAACATTTTCTTCAAATGTAATTCCAATTATACTTGATGGTACTTAGATTTACTTGGAAGGTCAAAAAGTGATCAAATATATGAAACGTTCTTCATTTTACTACAATATGTGAAAATAAACTATGGTTAGTATTTTTATTGTAAAATAAGCTTAGCTTAAATTAATTAAAGATTAAAATTTGAACTCAAAGTGAAAACATAAAAATCATAACCACAAATATGGTTAGTGTTTTTTTGAACATTTTATTTTCACATATTGCAGTAAAATGAAAAAATATTTTAGATATTTGATCACTTTTTGGCCTTCCAGTTAAATCTGAGTACCATCAAATATAATTGGAATGACATTTGAAGAAAACATGTTACATAATTTTGGAAAAGTATGTGAAATTAATTACTCATTTCTTTTACTCTTTCTTTGTTTGATGTTTGGACATATTACGTTATATTTAAATATTTATTTTATTGAGATAAAGGTGTCATAAGTAATATTTAGCACTAATTATAATAATTTCCAAAAAAATAAAAAAGTGACTCGACAGTTATTCCTGTATTTCTCCAATCATTTCATGAACCAACACTAATAAAAAAGCCAACTCGATAGGCATTGCCCTAGTACATATAATACTGTTATCCAATTAAATCATTTCATTTCAATGACTTTTTAAATAATGGGTGTAAGACTCATATCACTCCATCGGTGTGTAAAAATTAAAGTCTTATTTAGTAGTATTATCAATTTTTTTCTGAACATTACTATTAGTTTTGTAATGCCCCAATTTTTACTGCTATGTAAAAATTACCAAAATGCCCCTAGATAATTTTTACACGTAATTCGAGATCAAATAATCCTCAATAAAGGAATATGACATTAGAGAAACATCATAGGAGACTTGATTAGCGATTCGTGCGGAAGTCACAAACCCCGATTTTTCTATATGTGTAAAATAACCAAAATGTCTCTGAGGTCATTTTTACCTAAAAATCAAGGATAACCAATCTAAATTATCTTTGAGGGGTTAGTTTTATGATTGATGGGGATTATAGGTGCCTTAGAGGTAAAATCTCAATTCTCAATTTTTACCGTAAGTAAAATTATCGTTTTACCCCTGCAGTAATTTTATATGAAATTATATAATCTTTGAATTCAGTTTTCATTCAAAGGTTCAAAATAGCTATTTCAAGTATAATTTAAGAATGTCCAATAATTACAGGGAGTTTTTATGTGAAATTACCTTTTTACCCCTAGTTGTACTAAATAGATTTACTTACGTAATTAAGATAGTATTAAAGCTCTATTTGAATTCAAATTGATTTTATTCATTAAACCTTGAGTTTAAAATTAATTACCCAAGGTTAAAAATAATTACTGAGGTCATTAGAGTTTAAAATCACCTAAGGTAAAATTAAATTATCTTTCCTTAATTATGAAAGCTCATAAAATTAGTGATAATTGAGATCAAAGTTAAGAATTTCGGTTTAGGTAAAATATTGTACATTTATATTTTCTTATCCTAAGTTTAGAACCTATGTTACAAAGTGATTTTTTTACTCATTTGAAATTAACCTCATTTACTAGTGTATAATTTCTCTTTTTACCTTGTCTTGATTTGTCCTAAACACTTAACCTTTTTATCATTTTCACTAACCTATCAATTTCAAATCTTTTACCTAAGTAAATACACATCTAATGCATGTTTTACTACTTACAAAACAACAACAAATCTGATCCTAAATGAACCAGAAACCAGCGGACATCACACCTCCATGGTGGTCATATTTCATTTCTTTTTAATGCACTATATAATTAGATACCACCTTGATACCAATATTTTATTTCTTTTCTTCAAGATACCCCTCAAATACATGTCCTACCGTGAATAATAAATGAAATTTTGTCCCCCATTATCCCTTGGATCAGCCGTGAGGTTCCATGCTCCTATTGCCTTATATTTTAATTTTTTCTTTCAACAATGATACACAAGAATACATCATTGCTTTACCTTGTGCTTTGTTGAGTTGTCTTGCTAGTTATTTAGTCAAAAAATTCTGCCACATTACAACCATGATGGCCACGGTTTTCATCACCTTTCCACCATCAAATTTTAATTTTTGTAAAGCCTAAAACACCCTAAAATAGATAATAACTATAGCATGTGCTCTTTGACTTGTCTTGCAACCTTTTTGAGCAAAAATTCTGATTGTATTACAGCCTATATGTATCAGTCTTCATACTCCCATATGCCTCCATTTTTATTTTATTTCAAAAGAAATAAGCACTCAAACAATGCCATGACCATACCATGTGATCTTTGAGTTATTTTGCACTATTTTTGAACAAAAATTCTGATGGTGATATAGCCTTTGTGCAGCAGCCATAATGCTCCATTTCATCATATTTTAATAGGTTTTTCCAACAAAGAAACATGTCCAACCTTATCACCATTTCTTTAGCTTTCTTTTCCATTATTTTTAGTTATATTTAACCAAAAGAATTCCTCACCTATCAGCAATGGAAGCCCACAGTTAGCATGCCCTTCATCTCATGATATTTTAATTCTTTCTTTTAACAAAAATACACATGCTACATCATTAGACCACTTGCTTTCTTTTCCTTACTTTTACATTGTTTTTAGTTAAAAATTCTAGCCTTGCAATCAGCCAAAGAAACCGTGAGAATGGAGCTTCCATTTCATCATATTTTAGTGTTTTCATCCATTATGCATGAACCAAATTATTACAAGAATAAAAGCATTCTTTTTCCATGTTTTCTTTAATTGAAAATGAACTAAAAACTCTATTTTTCCAGCCATAAGGCAGCTGCCATACAGCCCTCCTTGGCCTATAAATATGAGCTCGTCCATTGCCTCAATGCACACACAAACATTCCTAGCCTTAGCATTTTCTTACTTGATAGTTTTCTTACTCAAAGTTTGCTCAAAGTTCTCTAATTCTCTCAATACTTCAAGCTTTCTTCTTCTTCCTCATTCACACTCAAGAGGCTCCATTCCTAACCTCTAATCAAGTTCTAAACCTCAAGCATACACATTCCAACCATAAATCAACTCCTAAACACATTACCTTCCCATTATCAAACACAAAAACACAAGAAAAATCCTTCCTCCATTTGCTCTAATCTTGGCTGAATTTCAAGGACATATCAAGGACATATTTTCTTCTCCTACCTTCTCTAAAGATCAAGCATTATCTTTTGATAACAAGAAACAACTTGGTAGGGATTTTATTTCATGTTCTTTCTCTTGTTCTTTCTTTATATTTTCGATTTTTATGATTTGATTATGACCATGGCTTGATGATGAGGAATCATGGTGGTGGTTGTGAATCCATCATTTAAATGAACTCTAAAGCCCAAGGTTTAATTCTTGATGTTAAAAGATTAATTAAAGGAATTACTAAGTTTTGAGTTTTAAGCTTAACAAGATATAAAAATGAACTAGCATCCATATTTATGTTTCAAGTTCTTGCACATCATATTTAAATTTCAAGCCTTGAATAATCATATTTAATTTCAAAGTTCATCATCTTAAATCTTGAAGATGATATGAATTTGCATTCTCATGTTTAAATTTCAAGTAATGCATTTTATGTTTCAAGTTATCACTAAACTTTGAAGATCTAAAAATAAACTTGCATTTTCATATTTATATTTGAAGTATTACATATCATGTTTATATTTCCAAGTTATCACCTTATAATGATAAAGATTAAAAATGGATTCATAGCATATTTATGATTCTTGCTATCACCTAAATCTCTAAAAGCTCAAAACTTACCTCTTTAATCTTAAATAGGAATTCTTATACTTAAATTAAGTTAATTTCAGCCTCTTGATGTTCTTGGTATTAAGATTCGTTTATTTTATTTTTAAGGCTTTGATCTTGTCTTTAAATTACTTAAATAATTCTTGTTAGAGTTAGAAATCCAAAGATGTTAAAGATTGTGCTTTTCTCAAGCTTTTTTATTTAAAAATTATGTTACTGACCTGACTTAAATAAAATGGTTAGAATACTATTTTATAAGGTTTGAATGTGTATAAATTACTTATAATTGATGTAAGAATTATTTTTAGCATTTTTGAGATAAACTAATAATTAGAAAGGATCAAAATCGTAATTTTATAAAGCTTTAGAAATGAATTTTCTGGATTAATTCCTCACTAATTTGATACTGATCTTATGGTTTATATACATTAGAATTATTAGTATTTGATGTATAAATTATTTTTGGTATCTTAGAGGTTGAAAAGAATAATTATAAGTATTAGTTTTGACCGATTCATAAAATGCGAAAAGTTGACCGATTCATATCTGATGTGTATATGTGTTTAGAATACCATTTATGATGTTTGGAGAAAGTTTTAGAAGTATTGGCTTTTGATAAGTGTCAAAAATAAGTAACTTTGTACTTTGACCCCTAAAATATGTTAAATTTAGTCTATGGCCCTAAAAGGTTTTTATGATGAGTTTGAATGGTTTCTGATAGTCATATGTCTCTTGAAATATATTGGTTAAAGTTAAAGGTCTTTAATTTATGAGTAGATGTTAAAAAGGGGTAATTACGTTTTGACCCATAACCTTTGAGAAATTGTGATTTGACCCTTTGGGACTTAAACATAAATATTGATAATTTGTTGAGATGAATGTGATTGATATCTTGTGATAGCTATGTTCATATATTGAGATTTATATGGCTTATAGATATGTGCAATGAAATATGATGCATGTTTATGTGATTTGATTTATGGCATGTTACGGTTATGTCTGATTCATTGAGATGTATAAGTTCATAAAGTTTATGAGCATGAAATATTAATGATGAGTTATTCATGTTTGCATCTATATATATCATGCCAAGATTTAAGGTGACATAAAACACATGGAAATGATCCTCTAGACTCCCTGAATTAAAGGTTATGAGAGGTGATTCAAATAAGAAGTGATCCTTTGGACTCCCCGAATTAAAGGTTATGAAAGGTGATCCTAATGCCCCTATCCCGTACCTTAAGAGTTGGGAATTTAACTTATCAAAAAGGATAAGATTACGCTAGTGACGATTAATGAGGTATGAGCTCATAACCTAGAACTCTCGAGAAAAGAGAGAATTATACGGCGGCCCCCAAGGAAAAGAGAATAAAGAAGTTTAAGTCACTTGTAAGAATGATGATCATGATGTTCTTTATATCATATGCATCATTTTATGAATTTTATAATATTATGTATATGATATTGACATGCATCCATGACTAATATGTTGCATTCATGACATTAAGATTCATGCTAAAAGATACGGGTCTCGGCTAACGGTATTTATAACTTAATAAATGAACCTTATATATATGTTCACCATTTTCATAATTAAACCCGAGGTTCTTGGGGACGATGACGATGACACTTGTGTTAGAGTCGGGAAGCCCTACTGAGATTCTTGTATAAGTTTCTAATCCCTTTTTCTTTTCCGTGTCGTCTCCAGACATGAATGATGGTGTAGTTTGTGATTTACCTTGAGACTGGACGAAGAGCTACGGAGATAACTTTCCTTTGGATATTTGCCTTTAGAGTGATCGTATCTCATATATCAGTTTGTATTCTATTGATGGATACATATTGATGTCCTTAAGTTTATAAGACATCACTATTATGACACAGTTATTGATATGTTATTACTATTTGAGTTATGTTATGCCATGGTTGTATTATGTATTTATCTGTTATTTGTTTCTAATATCTTTCTTACACAGGCAAGATAAATGACGTTAGATATCTAGTATGTGCGGCTTACTTTTTTGTATTTAAAGTTCAAAAAAAAATTTATCCATATTTTCACTAAAGTATTTTTCAAGAGGTTTTGAATCAAAAACTGAAATAAAAAAGTAATAATTAATACTTAACTTAAATACGTCCTAAGCGTGTTGAATTAAATATTAGGGTATTACAAGTTTGATATTTCAGAAAATATCATAAATAAAAAATTTCTTAAACAATTGTTTTTAATCCCATTTAATTTACTACTAGTCTACTTTCTATTATATCTGCACTAAAAGTCTAAATGAAAGTTAGGAAACGGGTTTATTAAAAATAAAATAAAATAAAATTTAAGAATCGCAAGAGGATTAACTGAAATATTTTATATCGATAATTTTAGAACATGACGCAATGCTAGTGTCATATAACCAAAATGTATCTAATTTTTAATGTAATTGTTTTCTGTTCAAAAAAATTAGTTAGTATCAATTGTAGGTAGAGAATTTATAGTATTGAAAATTTTAATTTCATAAATAAAGTATTATAGTTAACAATAAATTTTTAATGATTGTTTATTATATTAATACACTCCACCTTTCAAAATAAGGAAAGAAGCCAAATCACAACAGCACAAAACAAATATAAAATTTGAAACTGTCAGAAGTTTGAACTTGCACCGAAAACATGAAAATCATAACCACAAATATCATAGCTCCTAAAATAACTCCACAACTCATGGATGACAATGATTCTCCTTTTAATGCTCCTAATGAGTGCTTGTGATTTTGAAAAGTATCCTCCCACCAAAATGCTCACCATGCCATCCACTACCCCTGATTTAAGACTTTTAATTGCTCACAGTTTTTTTCTGTTCCCCGGAAAGGGGTTTGGAGACGTGGGCTTTTATTGAGGGTTTTGTGAAAAGAAAAAAAAATTGATCATATTATATCAATTAGATTCATAGGATATTTAATATTAATAAAAAAAAATTGTAACAAAACCCCATAAAACATCAATAGAATCTTTCAATAGGATATTTAAAACAGATAGCAATTACATTAAAATCAGATAAAAATAAAAAGATATTTTTAATCAAATGAAAAAAGGGAATAAAAATTTAATATAATAATATCTTCATTTTATTAGTAACATAGAATTTTGTATGGCGTTTTCCATGATAGTATATCAATGAATTGTTTTGAATCGTAAATTAAAGAATTAGTGTGATTTTTTTTCCTGATTGAATGCTCATGCATTAGTGTATAGATAAAAATTTTAAATGAGTAAAGAAATTGAGAACATATAAACCATATATATCCAGAACCTAGTCTAAAAGCAATATATAAAAAACATGCAAGGGACCAAAAATTTTGTTCTGAATATACGCAGACCATAAAAATACCAGCAAAGAATGTGATATAGGTTGCACAGTACGCTCGTGAAGAGCGTTGCCATTGAAGTCAACATCAACGTGGCCACCACCATGCGTCAAGAACACTCTGCGTTTTCAGGCAATTCAAAAGTGCGGTCGTTAAAAGGTTGTCATCTCCTTGACGTGGTTGAAGACTACATCTCGGTGAAGCAGAATCTGTGAGGCACAATGACACAATCATTGCCCAAGAATAGAAGAGTTAAGTGAATTGTTTTCTAAACAAAAAAATTGAAAAAACCGATGAAACTAAGGCATTAAACAAAGCATAAGGCAGTAAGACAGAATCGCACAATCTTTGCCCAAAAATATGAGACTTTTAGTGAATTTTTCAAAAGAACAAAAGGAAAAACTGATGGAACTAAGCCATTAAATAAAAGTTAAAAAACTGACTTGAAGATTCCTCCAAGCCATCCCTATACGCAGAAGGATCGCTTTCCTTCAAATTTTTGACGTCAAAGTGACTGATTGTGAGGAACTTGTCATGTTTGTTGTGGATGTCAACACCGTCTAGGTCACAGGCAAAAAGGAGTTCCAACCACCACTTTTTCTGCCAACCACCTGTCTCTCTGCTGGAGATTCGACCATCAACG
Source organism: Dalbergia cochinchinensis (assembly GCA_031216125.1). Classification (NCBI taxonomy): domain Eukaryota; kingdom Viridiplantae; phylum Streptophyta; class Magnoliopsida; order Fabales; family Fabaceae; genus Dalbergia; species Dalbergia cochinchinensis. Next base: position 13,203,581 of record CM062376.1, read on the forward strand.
GGTCCAATTCATGACATTGCTTGCACCCGTGAAGTCGTCCTCACTCGTTCCCTCGAAATCGTCCTTGTTTAGGCCCGTGAAGTCATCGTCGGCAGCCCTCTTTGATGGTGGAGAAAATGCATCATGGACAACAGAGATTGTGAGCGTAGTAGTGGGTTGGAAATTGGAGGCAGCTAGTGTGGGAGGGAAGCATTGGCATTGAGTTGTGTAGGGATAATTTGAGAGGGGAAGAAGAGGGAAAAAGGATTGTGGTTGTGGGGAGAGGTTCATAGACAGTGGAAAGGCTTGTAGATGTGGGTTGGAACCGCTTTACGGGATAGTATAGATAATATAGATTAGTCATACACATGTACAGACTTTAAACACAATTTGATTATGCTGAGGAGACACTAAAAAATAGTTACTTCTTCAATCCCCTTTATTTAGTGGTATAGATTATAAAATTATAGAATATTATTATTAATTATAGATTATAATGTCTCGATTTTTTCTGCTATGTAAAATGACCAAAACGCCTTACGGTCATTTTTGCACGAGAATCGAGGATGGTTGGTCCAGGCCACCTTAATGGGGTATTTTAATCTTAGGATAAGGTTATATGAGGTTTAGATAGCAACCTGTGCAAAAATCGCAATTCTTGATTTTCCTATATGCAAAATGACCAAAATGCTCCCGAGGTAATTTTTGCCGGGAAATCGAGGATGGCCAATCCCGGCTATCCTCAAAAGGTTAGTTTAATATTTGAAGGGGACTAGATGTGTTTTGGATGACAGCAGATGTGGAAATCTCAATTCTTGGTTTTTTTCGTGCGTAAAATTACTGAAATACCCCTGAGGTAATTTAATACCGGATTAAGTGACAACTGAACTCGGTTACCACCCGGAAATTGGAAATGTTAATTATATGATATCTAGAAAAGTCCGAGTGATCCTAGGGAGTTTTTGTGTAAAATTACTGTTTTGTCCCTATTTAGTGCTAAATAAGCTTAATTAAGTGATTAAGGAAGTATAAGCAATATTAAGCTTAATTAAAGATAAATAAATTTTATTAATTAATCTTAAGTTAAAATAATTATTTGGGGTTAATTAAAGCCTAAGATTATTTAGAAAAGTTTAAATCTCATTCTTTATCAAAAATGCTTCATAAGACCATAAAGTCAAAGTGAAAAAGCAAATAATATTTTTTTTTTCTCTTTTCCTAAAAATTAGGAACTATGTTGGTGTTTGAATTTCAAATTAATAAAGTTTAATTCAACTAAATGTGTAAGACTACTCGTTGATCATGTCTTGAAAAGCCTTAAACACTTGGTTACCAATCCAAACACCTAATTACCAATCCCTAACCTTTTCTCTAATTAAATCTATCTCTAATCCAAGTTATAATACACATGAAACATGAACAATTTTCCCCCCAAAACTCCTTAGAAGGCCACGGACCCCACCCTCCATTTCACCCTCATCTTTTAATGTTTTTAACACTCATACACTCACAAAAACTCTCATTCTTACTATTTGCTTTTTTGGCCAATACTTGCCAACCAAGTTATGTCAAAAATAGTGTCTTGCTCTCTAACCTTAAGCTCTCTTCTTGCTCCTCTCCTCCATCTTCAAGAACCTCCATTCTTAACCTCCATCCAAGATCTCAACCTCAAACCACCATATCTCTTTCATCGATTCACTCCTAAACACCTATCCTTTCCATTCCCAAACACAAGATCACAAGAAAAATCCTCCCTCCATTTCTTTCCTCTTTGGCTGAATCCCTCCATAAGCTCCAAGACAAGATTTTCTTCTTATTTCTTTACAAAAGATCAAGTTTTCTCTTTACAAACAAGAACATTCTTGGTAGGGATTTTATTTTTGAGTTCTCTCTTTTATTCTTCTTTTTCTCTTTTTGGTTTTGTTGTTGGTTGATAGTCAAGACAATAGCTTGATGATCAGGGTTCTTGATTATGGTTGTGTTACCATCATATATTTGACCTATAGAGCTTAAGGCTTGGTTTTTGGTTTCATAAGAATATGAGAAATGGAATATTTATTGGTTTTTTTTGTGTAACATCCTCCCAAGTACAACGTCATCCTTAAGTCATGACATCAGACTCGAGAGTTGTTACTTATAAATTAGCGGACCTTTAATAATTATCTATAGTCAGTTTGATTGATTTGCGAGATAACTATGTCGTAGTTCTATTGAAATATATATATAGCAAGAAAAACCGAAACATTTATTTAATACAAGGTTAAGCACACCAGGGAAGCTCTTCTATGAGCTTAACACATCTGTTCTCTATTACATTTACATATATATAACCACAATAAAGTTATGGTAAAATAAACACATCAACTACTAAACTACTGCAACTCCAGTATAGTTTTTCTCGTAGTGTCTTCACCATTCTTCGGATCAACCTGGAGACGACACGGGAACACACAAAATAGGGGTGAGAATTATACAATTCTCAGTAGGGTAACTCCCCCAAACACATTTATCATGTCATCGTCATTGCCCAAGCCACCTCGGTTTATTAAGAAAAAGTGGTCATGTATTATATAATAACGGTTTATTTTTAAAGTTCCAAATCATACTTCCGAAATAGGTTACTTTTAACATTCAATCACTTAATGTACATATACCATACTACTCAACATCATATACTACTAACTTTCCACTTAAATATATTGGTTGCTATATCAATACTAAACTTCTTCACTCAGCATATAAGACAAAAGATTTCTTAGAAAATTTACTTCTTAAACTTGCCTTGGCCCTTGACTAATCTTGTCACATTTGGGCGTTACGTACCATCATCCCCAGTGTGGCAATAATGGGTAATAGACTGTTTTTCAGGACTGAGCTCATTTCTATACATGATCATTGGATTTACTTTCTCCAATTCTCACACAGACCTATTCCTAGCCAGGTTTACTTTTCCCGATTCAATTCAAGGGTAGTCAGTTTTACTTTCCTTGACAGACCGGATTTACTTTCTCCAGCCTAAGAATTATAAATCTTATGTTTTTCTTGGTAGTTAGGTTTACTTTCCCTAACAAACTGGATTTACTTTCTCCAGTCCAAGAAACATAATCTTATGCTTTTCTTTCGCATATAAACAATTGTAATAATCATTCATATCTATGTGTACCTAACATCATTAATAAGTTCACATGCTCATGTCACGACCCGACTTGGGCACATGACCCACACGTGAGGAATCCTCATTCCCACGTAAGCCTCGTGATCTCTGAGTCCCTCTATATGCATAATTTAATATAAAATCCTTTTCCAAAACATAAATACATCTCTGATACAAATCACTTGAGTTGCTCTTAATACAAAATAAACCATAGAACTCATAATCATGAAAATATAAAATATTCATGATAAAAATATGTCAGTCTATCTCTATGGTCCGGGACCCTGCTCGTCATGCACACTGGAGCACTCTATCTCTAAACAGAATACCACAAGTACTTCACTCACAAAGTGAAGTTCACCAACTAGGAAATCTCTACTGCGGGGGAGGAGATGGAAGAGAAGAACCCGCAGCGTCTACTACACCTGTAATGGAGGAAGGGAGAGGGGTGAGTTTCATCTAAAACTCAGTGAGTAAGTCCTCACCCATAACCCTTTCATGGGACAGTCAAGGGAAATAAATAATATATATATATATATATATATTCATCAAACCATTACTCTCAAGTTCATATTCATTGGAATAACAAATAGTTCTAAAATCATTACTCTGTAGAAATCATAAACCGTAGTATGCTAATAAAGAAATAGGAATTTCTGGTTATGCCCAATTCATGTGACATAACAAATCTTTGGTTATGCATAGCATAACAAAGTCTCTAATCTCTGGGGCACCTAAATAGGTCCCATTTGTTATTTCTCTGGCCCGAAGGCGACTTGGTATACCAAGGTTAACGGAATAACTGCCGTTAACTCACAGTTTGTTTCTTTATAGCTACTGTCCAGTTCAATCAGAAATTTAAATCTTTTCTCTATATCTTATAAATCCTCTACCCTAGAGTTCACAAGCTCTAGCATATACATGTTCTCTACTCTGGAAATCATCATAATGTTTCACAAATCTCTAAAAATATACTCTAGCTCTTTGATAAAAATCACTTTAACTATAATGGTCCCATGAGTTTTCAGAAAAACATATATCCCATGCTAATAATTTATTGAAATTAACTCTAATGATCAACATAAGGATCACAGGATCTGAACCCACCCACCGTTTAAAGCCGGGAGTATGTGGGCCCCACCAACTTGACTTGAAGAGCTTGGAATGGCACCAACAACTGCCATGGAGCAACCATAACTCTAGATTAATATCTAAAAATCTCTAGAGAGCTCTATTCTAACTCTACTAAAATTGGGGAAACACCCCCACTTGATAAAAATGAGAAAAATAATCGGACCAAATCCGAGATCATGGAGAAATAAAGACATAATCTAATAACATGAACTTACCTTGAAGCTTGGAATGATGGATTGGAGTGAATTTGAGAGAAAGAGAGAAAAATGAGGGAGAAGGGAAGAAAGTCACGTCTCTGCTTCCTTCTGCCCAATTTGGGGGTTTTTAATCCCTCACTGACACCGCTATAGCGGTATATGACCGCTATAGCGGTCTAACAGCGTCTGACGGTCCCACAGAGTCACTTATGACTGCTATAGCAGTACCTCAGTCCGCTGCACCGCTTGAACAAGTTCTGGTGACCGCTATAGCAGTGACAGCAATGTAAATACGGAAATACCCCCCATTTGGATTCAAATAAAATATCACAAAAATCAAAACTCTATCAAATCAGAATCCAAATATTGAGTTTTAGTTCAAATCCGGGAATTTTCGAGATTTTTTGAACTTGTGAGTTAACAACGAAACATTTACAGGCTTCATAAAATTCATTAAAAATCACTCTTCAACTTGTTTTCCTTCAAGGAACAATTACCGGGACTTTTGATCCCAAGAATATGGTTTTATCATATAGCCCTCCAAGGAGGTGTAGGATCCAGACTTAGTAAAATTCAGGACCCGACGATGGTTCCCAAGGAATCCTTGAGGCTATACAGAACCTTACTGCTGACCCGTGTACCTCGGGTATCACAGCTCAATTACTCATACGCATATTCAAGTACTCACGACATACTAGTACAAAATGCCATTATTTCATCAATTCAAAGCATCAATTTATTTTCAGCACAATGGCAGATTTCACACTATTGTGGCACGAATTTATTTTCACATAAAACAATCAATTCAGAGGCTATAAAAATTATCAAGGACACCTTAATGTGTCACCAAGGTCCTGTAAAAATTTCAAGGTAATTAGAGTTCTCTAACTATGCTAACAAAATTAGACAAATTTGGTCGTTAGAAACCACTCAACCTCAACTCAAGAACCAAAATTCATAATTTTTAACCCTAGAAATTGAACCAGAAAATTCGAAATAAAAATCCTGGTAAAACCTCAATATGTCTCTAATATCTTGTAAAAATTTCAAGTGATAATTCCATTATTTGATATGGTAACAAAATTAGCAAAATGTACAGCTTTTGTTCCAACACTTTAGGCAGCATATGCTTAATTTCAGTTCTTGATTTTTCTAAGGCAGTTTGACACAAAATCAAAACCCAAGAAAATTCATGGGACTAGCTCAAGATGTTAGCTCCAACATATATTTTTTTCAGCTTAGAAAATGGCCACAACATGCCCAGAAAATTCATGAGCAAATACTACCTGTACAAAAATCGAAATTCCAGCAACATGGCTCAAAATCTCTTTTAACAAAAATGATTTCTAACATTATCCAAACATTCCACCAAATTAAACACATCAATATCTATCTATCATCAATCAATAAATCCAGAATTTCCAGCCAAACCAATCAGAGAAATTAAAAACAAATTTTGAAAGAAAAGAGAACAAGTAAAGCCCTACTCTTGGGAGCTATTGTATCCTTGTCTCTAGCTTATTCCAAGATGGAAATTCTTCACTCCAAAGCTCTTAAAACACACTCAAACCCTCCTCAAATCAGTGAAGGATAAGGTAGTAAGATAAGGTTTAGAGATTCTAATTGGTTATTTTTGTAGAGGTTGAAGTGTAGAACAATTTTGGTGAAGGAAGATTTTGATTTTATCAATGTTTGGCTTAGGATTTTTGAGGTTGAAATCAAGGTTTCAATGAAGAAGGAAATGGAGGTTCTGCTGTGTGGTTTCTGCCGAGGATGAAAAATGTCTTGGAGAAGAAGTTTGGTCATATTTATCTTGTAATAAATGGTTCAATACCTTATGCCATAACTAGATAAATCCTAATCTAAGAAAATATATTGGATGGCTATGATTCAACCTTGTAATTCAAGATTGAATCTTAGCCATTCATTTAGTTTAAAGAGATAAGGCCATTCTTTTTGTAGAGATTTAATTAGTTTTCGGTGTTAAAATTACATACTGAAATTTTACTGAACGGGTAAAACAGTGTACCTGAGAAATCAAACATTGCCCGAAAAATATTTTCGGGTATAAAATCTTTAATTCTACCTATTTCTAACCATAATCATATAATTTCCCAATTTTGGGCATCTCCGGGGCCCAATTCTAGGATTTCGGCTGTCCCAGCGAGCCTGTGGGGCCCGCAAGTTACTATTCACTTTTTTTTTTTACAAATCCGTTGGATTGTCCTCATCATTGTTCAAACTATCAAATTTTTGAAATTATGATTGATAAAGCTCAAATTAATTTTTAGATAATTTTTAGGGTGTTACACTTTGGTTGTTTCTTTTAGAGCTTGATAATGAGTCCAAGAAATAAGGTTCTTAGAACCATGGTATTAAGGGACTCTAAAACTCACTTCCATTTTGTTAATATTGACTGGGGTTAAAGAGTTCATTCTTTAAAAAGTCTTGATTTTGGAGCTTAATAAAATATAAAAGTGGATTTGTATTTATGTTTATGTTTCAAGCTCTTGCATTTCATATTTAAATTCCAAGTCTTGCATATCATGTTTAAATTTCAAGTTATCACCTAAACCTTAAAGACTTAAAAATGAACTTGTATTCTTATATTTATATTTCAAGTCTTGCACATCATATTTATATTTCCAAGTTATCACCTTATAATAATAAAGATTAAAATGAGACTTGCATGGCATGTTTATGATTCTAGCCATCACTTAAATCTCTAAAACTCAAGACTTGTCTCTTTTATCTTAAATGGAAATTTTGATCATGGACACATCTCTATGTATACATTTCAGTCTTATGAGGAGTTAGGTTTTGAAGTTGATTTTATTTTACTTTGATGCTTGAATCTTGTTTCTGAGATGTACAAAGAATTTTTGAAAGATTTAGGAACTCAAGAGGAGTAGAAATGTGATCTCTAAGTGATTAACAATCTAATAATGAAATATTTATTTTTTCTATTGTTTTGACATTTATATTTAGGTTCTCAATGAAATAAAATAGTTTCAAGTGTTTTCTATGTCTTATGACAATTTTTAGGAAAGACTAGTAACTAGAAACAATTAAAAATATGATTTCCCATGCTTTTAGAAATTAAAATTTGGTTACAGATTGGCATTAATTAAATCTGCAAGGTTCTGTTTGGCATTGTTTAGATGTGTAAAATTTACTAATAATTGTTGTAAAATTATTTTTAGCATCTTGGGAAAAACTAGTAACTAGAAAAAATCAAAAATGTGATTTTCAAAGCTTTTAGAGGTTGAAATTTATGGCTACTAATTGGTATTGTAAGATATTGTTTGCTACCCACCTTATACGTAAAAATCATTAATAATTATTTTAAAAATTATTTTTGGTATCTTAGATGCTTAAAAGAATAATTAAAAGTGTTGGTTTGAACCGTTTTACAAAATATGACAAGTTGTGCTTTAAACTATCATTATGAAATTTTGGCCAAAAGGACTTAATCAAAGTGAGTAATGATTTTGATTGTGTCCATGTATTCAAAATACCATTTATGATGTTTAGAAAAAGTTTTAGAAGCATTGGCATTTGTTAAGGGTAAAAAATGAGAAACTTTGCACTTTGACCCCTAAAATCTAACAAAATTTGGTCTATGGCCCAAAAATGTTTTTATGATGAGTTCAAATGATTTCTAAGTGTTATGGGTCTTTTAAGGGCATACATTAATTTGAAGGATCATTAGTTTGAGAAATATGTTAAAAGGAAATTTACATTTTGACCCATAATCTTTGAGAAATTACAGTTTTAACCCCTTTTGGCACTTAAGTGTAAATATTAATAACTTGACGAGATTAATATGAATTGATGACTATGCATGCTCGGTTCTTGGTTTATGCAAATCATGATCTATGGTATATTGTATATACCCTGTTGAGCATAACGTATGCATTAGCTGAGTTGGGTCCTTGATTTCCGGCATACTGGGTAGGAGTATGTTTATGATTATGAGATATTGATGATAACATGCTTATGACAAAGAATGTGATGCATGCTTATGTGACAATGACATCATGATTTATGGCATGTTATGATTATGAATGAATGATCGAGATGCATGATTTATGAAGTTTATGATGATGAAATGTTAAATGACAAGTTATGATTATATGCTTATGTTTGCATCTCTAAATAATATGCTAAGATTAAAGGTGACATAAGACATATGGAAATGATCCTCTAGACTCCAAGTATTAAAGGTTAAGAGAGGTAATCCAATAAGGTGATCTTTTAAACTCTAGGAATTAATAGTTATGAAAGGTGATCCTGTGCTATGAGCATGAAATGTTAAATGATAAGTTATGATTATATGTTCATATTTGCATCTCTAGATAACATGCTAAGATTAAAGGTGACATAAGATACATGGAAATGATCCTTTAGACTCCAAGCATTAAAGGTTAGGAGAGGTGATCCAATATAATAAGGTGATCTTTTTTACTCCAGGAATTAATAGTTATGAAAGGTGATCTTATGCCCCCTACCCCGTACTCTGGAAGTCATGAATTTAGCTTATCGAAAAGATAAGTATAGACTAGTGACGACAAGTTAGGTAGAGCTCATAACCTTAGAACTCTCAAAAGGGAGAGAGTATTAGGGTGGCCCTTATGAAAGAAAGATTAAGGAAACTAAGTCACCTAAGAAAGAAAAAGAGGAAAGTTGTGTGCCACAGTTGGATATGTTCCTTATGCTTCTATATTATGTCATTGTGTGCTTGGAATGTTGCATAAGGTATTGATATGCATTCATAATGTGGTATGGTGCATCCATGATATCAAGATTCATGCTAAAAGATATGGGCCTCGGCTAATGATATTTGGAACTTAATGAATAAATCTTCTTTATGTCCACCATTTTCATAATGAAACCCGAGGTTCCTGGGGACGATGATAATGACATGTGTATGGAGATAGAAACCCTACTGAGATTCTTATATAAGATTCTCACTCCCTTTCTTTCTCTCCATCTTCATCTTCAGATAAGGTTGATGGTGAAGTCCGTGGACTTCCTTGAGATGCCAGCGTAGGAGTTGTACTATGGTCCATATCAGGTAGTGCAGCAGAAGCAGAGATATAGTCCTTCCTGTTTACAAAACTTACGAGTTGTCTCATCTTCGTATGTGCTCATAACCTAGTTTCTAGTAAACGTGCACCCACGAAGGGTTTAGCTACATCATAGTTATGCTTAGCTTTTGAGTTATTGTATGCTCAACCTCTATAGGTGGGCTTGGTATAATTGTTATGGTATTATAGTTGTGGAATATTTCTATATTATTATTATTATTATTTGACATGATGTTTAAAGTCAATGTTATGATATGATGATGTTCTCAGTTTATGTTAAACTCTGTTGTGATTTGCATATATGCTATATAATGGATGGTTAAGAAGATGTCGATGATATGTACTATTATTAAATATTATATGATGAATATTTATATGCTATAACTTATACATGAATGGCTCATAGTTTGGTCTTTTAAGAAAAAAAAAGGTGTCATTTTCCAAAGACTCATTTTCAAAGTTTAAAAGCAAGTAAAGTTATAAGACGAAAAAGTAACAACTAACGATTAACCATTATGCGTCCTAGGCATATTGTGTTGAAATTTAGGGCCTTACATAGATTATATATACATGTGTGTGTGTGTGTGTGTGTGTGTGTGTGTGTGTGTGTGTGTGTGTGTGTATACATACATATTATTTTAAACACAATCTTATAGCTATTTCGTGGTAAAATACTCTACCTTAGTTTCTGCTCATTTCTAAATCTATGACTGACGAAGGTTGTCATTAACTCCTCAACTTAGAATTAATTTTATGCTAAGTTGCACCAAAAATGTAGTAAAGGGCACAATCTAGGTTGTCTCTCAAGGAGGCTATGTGTAACACCTTGATTTTTCTGTCTGAGAAAAAATGACCAAAATGCCCCTGAGGTCATTTTCCATCCGGAATTCGAGGATAGCCGACCTGGCAGTCCTCGAAAGGTCAACTCAATGTTTGAAGGGGATTAGATGGTCCTTGAGTGATTTCAGAAACAAAAATCGTATTTTCTGCAGTTTCGGGTAAAAATGACCAAAATACCCTTATAGCGTTTATACGCGGGTAAATGTGCCGTTTGAGCCCGAAACTTTCCCCACAGGTTTAAAATGATGTTTTCATGTGTTTAAAAGTATTTTTTTGAGTCCCGATGGTCTCAGGCAGTTTTTGTGCAAAATTATGATTTTGCCCCTGGCATAGTGTCATTTGAGCTTAATGATGTAATTAAGCAAACCTAAGTAATATTAGGTTCTAATCGAAGATTAATTAATTTTCATAATTAATCTAGAGTCAAAATAAGTTATTAAAATTAATTAGAACCTAAGATTGCTTAGATTGAACTCAAACCCCTTTTTTTAACTCAAGTTTCCAAGATATAGAATCTTGAATAGTGTTTTTACTATCCACTCTCCATACTTCAAGAAGCCTAGGATGTGATTGAGAACCTTCATTGAGTAGGATTTTGACCCTACTAACGGGCAAGAATGCTGACTAATTATGCCTTAAATAGCCTTGATTACCTATCCTTTCACTTACACATTTACTTACAAATTCCTAATCCTAAGCGTAATCAAAGCTACACCCAAACACACTTGTAAACCATAATTAAATGAAACAATCTCCTTCGCTTGGATTCCTAAAAGTGGTGCCACCTCATCCCTCACAATGCATTACATGTTTGTTCACTCACACACTCAAAGAAACATGTTACACCATTTTTAAACCCATGCCTATACCGTGCCTTACACCTTACCTTGAAATGACATAACTAAGAGATATTTTTCTCCCTCTTACTTCCCCTAAAATGGCGCCACTTCTCCCTCCCATTCTCACCCCTCATGTTTCATTTCTCTATAAATAGCATGCTTGGATGAACTTGAATCACTTTTAGTTCATTTGCCAAGTTTGAGTTTTCAAGAGCACCTTAAAGCTTTTCTTTTTCTCTCAAGTTCAAGAGTTCCTCTTTTTCAACTTCTTCATCTTCTTCTCTCATCTCAACCTCCAATCACTTGATAGGGATTTTTTTCTTTAAAGTTTTGTTTTTTAAAGCTTTGTCAAAAATGAGTTTTTGCTAGTTTCTCTTGGCCTTTAGAACTCCTTTTCTCCTCTTTCATTTTTGGCCTTGGAGCCTTTTTCTCTAAAGAAAATGTTGGCTTGATGATGAGGTTTGAAGATAATGGACTCATGATTATCATTTGAGAAACCTCTAAAGCTTGAAACTTAGTCTTAATCTCAACACATTTTGGTTATCCCGTTCTTTTCTTTCAATGGTTTCGGTTTCTTTTCCCTTTCCTTTTCTTGTTTTGGTTTCAATTTTTCCTTCTCTTTTCCTTGCTATGGTTTCGATTTTGAAGGTTTGTTTTTGGATAAAAATGATTCAAGGATGAGAGGACATGATGTTGGAGGTTATGTGTCACCAAGATTATGGCCTCTAGAGTTTTAAAGTTTTGTTCTTTTCCTCCTCATGGCTTCGGCCTTGTTTTCCTTTCCTTTAGTGTTCAAGGTTTTGTTTTTAAGAAAGGTTGCTTTGTGTTCTAGGAACTCTCAAGTTCACTTTATCTTGCTATGATAAGTTTGGGTTGAGGTTTAAGTTCCTTTAAAGCCTTGTAAGAGCTCTAGTAAAGATGTAAAAATGAACTTGCATATTTACTTTCCTTGCCTAGCATATTTATTTTTGGCCATCGCCTAAAACGTAAAGATTAAAACAAGAGTTACATTTTCATATCACATAATAAATAATCTCGAAGTTCACCTATTTTGGCCTTAAAGTCGATTGTTGTATAGCCTAGAGCACTAAAATAAAGAATTAGACTTGTATTCATAGTTACTTTCCTTGTCTAGCATATTTATATTTCAAGTCATCGCTTAAATCCTAAAAGATAAAATGAACTTGCATATTTACTTCAAGTCTTGCATATTTACTTTCAAGTCTTGCATATTTATATTCCTAGTACCTCATGTTTACATTTCAAGTTCTTGCATTTCATATTTACTTTGAAGCTTTCACTTTACTTTATAATGAAGAATAAAATGGAATGCATAGCATGTTTATTTTTTGTTATCACTTAAAGATCCTAGAGCTCAAAGACTTGCCCTTTTATCTCAAGCTAAAGTTTGGTTATGGAAGCATTCCCATGAATGCACAATTCGGCCATGTGATGATGATGAGCTTGGTGTGAGTTTCATCTAGTCACAAGTGCCAATAATCTATGTCTTAGGATTTTTTTAAGCATAGGAGAACTCAAAGAATATTTCAAGTATGATTTTACGTTTTAAATTCCAATCTTGGGCCAACTCAAATGGTTGCTGCCCTTGTTTAGTTTATGATGATTTTAATGAAATAAGTTGGTTTCCAAAGAGTTTTAGAAGTCCTAAAGTGAATCCATAAGAAACTAGTGACTTATGTGTATTGAAAATGAAATTCCATGCTTGGTATGATGATGAATGAATTCGGTTTTGCCTTGATGATTTGGTTGTTGTTTGATGATGATTTTAATATGTTAGAATGTGTAAAAATTATATATGTTGAGGTAGGAGCCTTTCTATGCATGTTAGGAAAGAAACTAGTTTTACAGAAAAATCGTAAAGTTGAGTTTTAGCATAGTTTTGACCCATTTGTTTTTAGCCACTGCCAAAACTATTTTTAATGGGATAACATTCATTTTAGGATTGTTTAATTATGAAAAACTTGGTAACATTTGATGTAGGATTGATTTTTAGCACCTACAGAGAAACTAGTAACTAGAAAATCGTAAAAGTACAATTCTAGAACACTTAGAAATATAATTTTCTGATTCTGTTATAGCATGATTAATCATAGCATAAGTGATCTATAATTAGTGCAAATGTGTAGGAATCCCTCATAATTGGCTTAGATTTAATTTATAGTGCCTTAGGCGAAGACGGAACTTAGAAAGGGTCTAAGACGTAGATTCTAGAACCCCGTAAGTATATGATATTAATTCAGCCCACATCTTTATGATACTGTCCAGATTTGTTTATGATCATAAAAATAAGTAAGAATTATTAGTGGTGAACCTATAGGTGTATAAAAGGATAAAAACAGATGATAGCATAATTAGTTTTCAAGATTAAGACCTGTATGGGTCAAAGCATAAGACACCAAAGGGCCCAAGACATAACGAGCTTCATGAATTCAAGTAGATGTATGTTTAATTATGAGAATGACTTGAGCATGGCATATGCATTAGCTGAGCCCGGTCCTTGATTCCGGCAAATTGGTTAGGAGCATGCTATCTTTTGAGAATGTTAAAGTAATGATGTGATGACGTATATGCTATATTGAGTTTGACCATATGACTTGATGTCTTATGGTGATGTTGAATGGCTATGCATGTTCTATATGTTTCGTGGCATAAAGCAAGTTTGAAGGAAATCTGGTGTATGCCGTTACGCTCTCGAATTTCCTATCAAACTTGAGGATTTGAGAAAAGTTTGCGAAAACTCCTGGGTGACACCAGTTCGGCTGAGCACCCCCAGGAAAGGTTCTAGGTGACACCAGTTCGGCCAAGCACCCCCAGAACAGATGTGACATAACACAGAGACGCATTCCTCTCGCTATGGTGGGGAGGAAACAAATCCGTGAGGGTATTGATATTGAGCTTGCCAAAGCAAACAATTCGTTGTGTGCTAGATATCAGTAGAGCGTTTCAAAGAAGGAAATGATCCTAAGATAGGTGATCCAAGAGAGTTATGTATACCCCTCTCTATTACCCCATATTAAATCTAGTGATGACTAGTTAGAATTGAGCTCATTCCTAGGCAATAGGTGAGATGTAGTTTGGTGACCAGATTATCACCGGGGCCAATGAGTTGGTTGGATTTTTGGTGGATATGTTAAGAGGGTGGTCTTTAAGAAAAAGAACTTTAGAGTTAACTTATGAGAATGATGTCACATGAGAAGTACTGCACCTTTTTATGCCATGTATATGATTCATGTTTCTTTATGTTGTGCCCAAGTATTATGATTTTCATGCTAATGTGCATATGGTATTGCCATGCATTCATCCAATATCTGTTGCATTCACATCATTAAGACTCATACTAAAAGACACCCACTTCGGATAAATAGATTTGGAAAGCTTAAAACCGAACCTTATGCATGTACACCTTTTTCATAATTAAAATCGAGATGGCTGGGGACGATGACGATGACACTTGTGTTAGAGTTAGGAATCCCTACTGAGAATCTTGAATGAGTTTCTCATCTTTATTTTCTTCTTTGTTGTCTGCAGACGAGGATTACAATGAGGTTCGTGACTTCTTCTAAGGCTCGTGCTTAAGGGTCACACTAGCAAATGGAGCACAGGGTCGCTGTGAAAGCATAGATAGCTTAGCTTTTGGGTTGATACTTATCCACCCTCATAGGCGGATAAGGAATACTCCATATATATGTGCATGTTTTGATGTAAATGATCGTACAATGATGCTAGTGATTTATGTATCTATGAAGATGTAATGATATTATGTTGTTATGTATAATACTATATTTCATGATTCTGTATGGTGTGATTACTTTTTCTTGTACATTACGGTTATGACGAACATTAGGTTAGCGCGCGGCTTGCGTGTTGTTTTCAAGTTTCAAAAAAAAAAGAAAAATTTATTCATATTTTCCACTAAGTATTTTAAAGAAAGGTTTCAAAGAATGAGACTAAAAGAGTAATAGACTAATGTTTAACCTAAATACGTTCTAGGAGTATTAGGTTAAAAATTAGGATGTTACACTATGTCACTTAGTTGGGAATTTGGGGGGTTTTTAAGAATTAAAATTAAGAGAATCAAAATTGAATGAGAATGAATTTAGAATTAAACGCATTAGTGTAAGGTAATGCTATAATTGTAATTAGTCATCACAGACCAAATATTGAACACATTAGTGACTATTAGTAAATAATTACTGGTAATTATTTTAGTGATTGATCAACCGCTCTCCTTTAAACATAAACCAATTGATCAATCAATTTATGCTCAAAGAGTTCCCCTAAACGATGATTGCCAATTTAGTTATCTATACCACTAAATAAAAGGGATTAGGTTTGAAAACTATTTTTTGGTGTCTTCTAAGTGAATTGATCTTTTTTTTCACGTTTGTAATGCCCCGATTTTCTGTCTGAGAGAAAAATGACCAAAATACCCCTAAGGTAATTTTCTGCCCGGAATTCGAGGATAGCCAACCCGACAGTCCTCGAAGGGGTCAACTCAATGTTTGAAGGGGATTAGATGGCCCTTGAGTGATTTCAAAAATGAAAATCTTGTTTTCTGCAGTTTCGGGTCAAAATGATCAAACTACTTGTATAGCGTTTTTATGCGGGTAAAGGTGTCGTTCGAGCCTGGGTTTAAAATGATTTTTTTCATGTGTTTAAAAGTATCTATTTAAGTCCCGGTGGTTCCGAGCAGTTTTTGTGCAAAATTATGATTTTGCCCCTGGAATAGTGCCATTTGAGCTTAATGATGTAATTAAGCAAACCTAAGCAATATTAGGCTCCAATTGAAGAATAATTAATTTTCATAATTAATCTAGAGTCAAAATAAGTTATTAAAATTAAGTAGAACCTAAAATTGCTTAGATTAAACCTAAATCTCTTTTTAAAACTCAATATTCTTAGTTTTGGAATCTTGAATAGTGTTTTCTCTCTTTAATCTCCCTAAATCAAGGAATTGTGTTGGCATTGGATTTTAAGTTAATGAAGTTTGACTTCATTAATTTAGTAAAACCACCTCCTAAATCTAGTCTTACAAGTCTCTAATTAACCATTACCTCACCTAAACACTTACTTAGCAATTCCTACTCCTAAACCTAATCAAAGCTACACCTAAACACACATCCTAACCCACAATTAAGGAACAACTTGTTCCCCAAGTTCTTCTAGAAAGGCATGGCCACCCATACCACACCAGGCCTTGCACCATGCTTAGAACCATACCTTAGAACATACCTAGCCATACTTCACCATGCTTTAGGCCATACCTCACCATACTTTGAACCATGCCTTTGAATGACCATTTGAAGAAGATATTTTCCTTCCTTTTTTTCCTCAAAATTCGGCCACCACTCCCTCCTTGCACCCTTGGTTTTGTTCTCCTATAAATATACATGCAAATGAACTTGTGAGAACCTTTAGTTCATTTGCTAGCTTTGAGTTTTCAACAGTGTCTTGGTTTCTTTCTTTTCTTTCAAAGAACTCAAGAGTTCTTTCTTCCTCTCATCTTCTTCATCCTTTCCACCACCACACAACCGCCATTAAATCTTCCTTAAAACACTTAGCCATATCATTCTCAAGATCAAGCTCAAGAAATACAACTTCCTTTCCTTTTCCTTTCTTCTTGGCTGAAGCTCCATCAAGCTTTAGGGAGGATTTTTCTTTCATTCTCCTCTCAAGACCAAGCCTTGTTCATCCTCCAAGAGACATACCTTTAGTAGGGATTTTATTTTAAATGTTTCTTTTATTAAAAGTTCTTATTTAGTCATTGACTTGATGGTTTCTCTTGAATCTTTTAGAACTTCTCCTCCTCCTCCTATTTTATTTTTGGCCAAGGGCCTTTGGTGAGCTTGGAAATAAGAGCTTGATGATGGGAATTGCATGATGATGTTCATCACTTGAGCAACCCCTAAAGCTTGATCTTAGTTCTTGAGGAAAAGGTGTTTTTAGTTTCTTTCCTTTTTATCTAGAAAAACTAAACTTTGATGTTATTCTAAAATGAGTGTATGAACTCAATGATGAGGACACATGATGTTGGTGTTAATACATCATCAAGATCATGGTCACTAGAGTTTCAAAATGATTCTTTTGCTTACTCATAGTTTTGGCCCCTTTTCTTTTCTTTTCTTCAAATTTTCGGCCATATTTGTTATTAATACACATGATAGCTTGATAATGAGAGTTTCTAGATGGTGACTATGTGTTCATCACAATGAGACCTCTAGAGCTTGAGTTTTAATAAAAATGTTATTTATGACTTTGCTTCAAGAAAAGATACTTTGTGTTCTAAGAACCTTGAGGTTCACTTCAACTTGTTGTGATAAGTTTGGGTTGAGGTTTAAGTTCCTCTAAAGTCTTGAATGAGCTCTAATAAGAAATAAAATGAACTTGCACTCATGTTTATCTTCAAGCTTAGGCATTTACGTATTTACTTTTGAGTTTTGCATTCATGTTTGTAACGCCCCGATTTTCTGTTTGAGTGGGAAATGACCGAAATGCCCCTGAGGTCATTTTCGGCCCGGAATTCGAGGATGGCCGACTCGGCAGTACTCAAAGGGATAACTCAGTGTTTGAAGGGGATTGAATGGCCTGCGAATGTTTCCGGAAGCGAAAATCTCGTTTCATGATTTGGTCAAAATGACCAAAATACCCTTGTAGCGTTTTACGCGGGTAAAGGTGCCGTTTGAGCCCGGAACTTTCCCCAGAGGTTTAAAACCATGTTTTTACTTGTTTCAAAACATCTGTTTGAGTCCCGAAAATCCCGGGCAGTTTTAGTGCAAAATTACGATTTTGCCCCTAGAATAGTGTTTCTGAGCTTAATGATGTAATTAACCAAATCTAAGCAATATTAGGGTCTAAACGAAGATTAATTAATTTCCATAATTAATCTAGAGTCAAAATAATTTATTAAAGTTAATTAGAACCTAAAATTGCTTAGATTAAACTTAAATCCCTTTTTAGAACTCAAGATTCCTAGTCTTGGAATCTTGAATAGTGTTTTCTCTCTCCAATTCCTTAAATCAAGGAATTGTGTCTAGAATTGTTTAAACATTAAAATGAATTTATAATTCACTAATGATGCAAGAACACTCTCTAATTATGTCTTGACAACCTTGATTACCCATTTTCTCACCTAAACACTTTCTTACAACTTCCTAACCTTAAGCATGATCAAAGATACACCTAAATACAACTCTAAACCATAATTAAAATGCAAATACAACCCCACATGGGCTGATGCATTTCGGCCACCTCCTCCCCTATTTGACCACATGTTGATTTGTTTTTCACTCAAAGAACCATGCTTGAGGCCATACTTTGAACCATATCTCACCATGCCTCAAGACCACATTATCTCACCTCATGGAACTCATGGTCTCCCTCCCCATCTGATGGCCGAAGCCTTCCTCTCCATGTGCACCCTTCATTTGTTTCATTTCTCTATAAATAGCTTGCTTGGGTGAACTTGTATCATTTTGGGTTCATTTGCAAAGTGTAAGTTTTCAAAGAAACACTTCAAAGCTTCCTTTTCTCTCAAGTTCAAGCCTTCAAAGTTCTTCAAGTTCTTCATCTTCTTCATCTTCTTCATCTTCTTCTTCCATCTTCAAGATCATCACACCAAGTAGGGATTTTCTTTCAAGTACTTCTTTCTTTAAAGTTCTTGTTCTAGCTTCATGTTCATAGTTTCTCTTGATTCTTTTTAGAACTTCTTTTCTTCTCCTTTTTCTTTCTCATTTTCAGCCATGGGCCTTGAAGTTCAAAGAAATGAGAGCTTGATGATGAGAGTTTCATGATGATGTTCATCACTTGAAACAAACTCTAGAGCTTGATCTTTGTTCTTGAGTAAAAATGTTTCTAGTTCTTCCTTTCTTGAACTCTTGAGAACTTTAGCTTTGATGGTGTTTTAAAATGGTTCTATGAACTCAATGATGAGGACTCATGGTGTTGGTGTTAATATATCACCAAGATCATGAACTCTAGAGTTTTCAAATATTCCTTTTCTTGCCTAGAATGTTTCGGCCATTTCTTTTTCTTCTACATGTTCAATGTTTTGATTTTCTAAAAATGTTGCCTTGAGTAACTTAACCTTGGTTGGATGAGTTTGGGTTGAGGATCGAGTTCCTTTAAAGTCTTGTTAAGGGCTCTAGAAAGATAAAATGAACTTGCATAATTTATTTTATACTTGCATTTATATTTACATTCTTGCTATGCACCTTTACTTTCAAGCTATCACCTAAGAACATAAAGATTAAAATGGAACTTGCATCATCACTTAATTTAATTCTCAAAGCCTTTTTATTTCGGCCTTAAAGTCGATTGTTGTTGGGCCGAGAGTACTAAAATAAAGAATTGAACTTGCATTATCACCTAATTAATTTCTCGAATGCCTTTCTATTTCGGCCTTAAAGTCGATTGTTGTTGGGCCAAGAGCACTAAAATAAAGAATTGAACCTTGCATATTTACTTTCAAGCTTGCACGTTTAAGTTTATGCCTTGCATATTTAATTGAAGTCATCACTTTATTTTGTAAGCAAGATTAAAAATGAAAAGCATGAGCACGTTTATTATATGTCATAACTTAAGAACCTAGAGCTCAAAGACTTGCCCATTTCATTTCAAGTTGAAGTTAAATGTGAATGCATTCTTTGAATGCATTTTTTCGGCCAAGTAGTGATGATGGACTTGTAATGAGTTTTCATCTAGCTACAAGGACCGATAATCTATGTTCTAAGTTTTTCCTGAAGCTTTACAAATCTTTATAAGGTTATGTTATCATGAGTTATAATTTTATTCCCTTTTTGAAGATGAAATATATCTTGGTCACTGACCTAAGGCTTCTCTTAGCCTCCTAATGAATTAAAATGATTTGCAAAGAGTTTTAGAGATTCTAAATTGATTTCAAGAGAAACTAGTTAACTTATGTACCTAGAGATGTCAATTTAGTTCTCTTATTGAAGTTAGATGTTTTCGGTACTGTCATGATGAGCTTGTGGCTGTATGA
Organism: Dalbergia cochinchinensis; assembly: GCA_031216125.1. Lineage (NCBI taxonomy): Eukaryota > Viridiplantae > Streptophyta > Magnoliopsida > Fabales > Fabaceae > Dalbergia > Dalbergia cochinchinensis. The sequence goes on from CM062376.1 coordinate 13,223,833, forward strand.
TGATGTCTTGATATGTTGGAATGTGTGAAAATATCACATGATGATGTAAAAACGATTCTATGCATGATAGGTAAAAAACTAGCTAACTAGAAATACCGTAAAACTAGAATTTAACATAGTTTAGACCCATTTGTTTTTGGAACTTATCCAAACTGTTTTAATGGGAACATAATCAGATTAGGATTGTTTAGACATGAAAAACTTGGTAACATTTGGATTAGAATTGAATTTTAGCACCTATAGGGAAACTAGTAACTAGAAAACCGTAAAAATGCAAATGTAGAACTCTTAGAACATTTAGTTTTCTAGATTCTGTCCAGCAACGTTACAACATGATAAATGTGATTTATAATTAGTTCTTAAGCATAGGAATGTCTCATAATTGATTTAGATTTAATTTATAGCGCCTTAGGCGAAGAGGGAACCGAGAAAGGGTCTAAAACGTAAGTTCTAGAACCCCGTAATTGTAAGATTATATTTCTGCCCCCTAAAGGAATGGAGTTGCCTAGATTTATTAAAGAGCATAAATAATAGTAATATTTGTTAGAGGAGAATCCTGAGGTGCATCAAAGGTGGATAGTGAGTGTTAGAATAATTTATACCGCAAGTTAAAGACCCGTAAGGGTCAAAGCATAAGCCACCATAGGTCCCAAGACATAACGAACCTTATGACTTCCAGTAGACGTATGATTGATTACAAGAATGATTTGATGTCTTATGATGATGATGAATGGTTGTGCATGTCCTACAAGTTCCATGGCATAAAGCAAGTTTGAAGGAAATCCGGTGGTCGCCGTTATGCTGCCGAATGTCCCATCAAACTTGAGAATTTGAGAAAAGTTTGTGAAAACTCCTGGGTGACACCGGTTCGGCCGAGCACCCCCAGGAAAGGTTCTGGGTGACACCGGTTCGGCCGAGTACCCCCAGAATAGATGTGACATAACACTGAGATGCATTTCTCCCGCTACGGTGGGGAGGAAACAAATCCGTGAGGGTATTGACATTGAGCTTGCCAAAGCGGACAATTCGCTGTGTATTGGATACCAGTAGAGCATTTCAAAGAAGGAAATGATCCTAAGATAGGTGATCCAAGAAAGTTATGTATACCCCCTCTATTAGCCCATATTAAATCTAGTGATGACTAGTTAGGATTGAGCTCATTCCTAGGCGATAGGTGAGACGTAGTTTGGTGACCAGATTATCGCCGGGCCGGTGAATCGATTGGACTTTTGGTGGATATGTTAAGAGGGTGGTCTTTAAGAAAAAGAACTTAAGAGTTTTACTTATGAGAAAGATGCCACATGAAAAGTACTATGCCTTTTTATGCCGCGTATATGATTTATGTTTCTTTATGATGTGCCCAAGTATTATGATTTTCATGTTAATGTGCATATGGTATTGTCATGCATTCATCAAATATCTGTTGCATTCATGTCATTAAGACACATACTAAAAGACACCCACTTCGGATAAATAGATTTGTAAAGCCTAAAACCAATCCTTATGCATGTACACCTTTTTCATAATTAAAACCGAGGTGGATGGGGACGACGACGATGACACTAGTGTTAGAGTCTGGAATCCCTACTGAGAATCTCGAATGAGTTTCTCATCCCTTCCTTTTCTTCCGTGTCGTCTCTAGACGAGGATTACAATGAGGTTCGTGACTTCTTTTGAGGCGCACGCTTAAGGGACACACTAGCGCATCGGAGGCGGAGGGTCATTTGCGGAGGCATAGATAGCTTAGCTTTTGGGTTGTCACTTATCTAACCTCATAAGTGGATAAGGATGACTTCACATATATGGGCATGTTTTGATGTAAATGATGATACAATGATGTTAGTAGTCTATGTATCTATGAAGATGTGATGATATTATGATTGTTATGTATAATACTATGTTTCATGATTATCAATGGTGTGGTTACTTTTTCTTGCACGTGATGGTTATGACGAACGTTAGGTTAGTGCGCGGCTCGCGTTTTGCTTTCAAGTTTCAGAAAGAAAAATTTATTCATATTTTCTGCTAAGTATTTTAATGGAAGGTTGTAAGGAATGAGACTAAAAGAGTAATAGACTAATGATTAACCTAAATATGTTCTAGAGTATTGGGTTAAAAATTAGGATGTTACAATGTTTACCTTCCAAGCTATCATATAAAGTTAAAGATAAGTAACGAAGAGCATCTTATATTTATGTTTCTTGTCTAGCACGTTTACTTTTCAAGTCATCACTTAAGAACTTAAATATTTGAAATGAGAGCTTGCATATCACCTAATTAACCTCAAAACCTTTCTGTTTTTGCCTTAAAGTCGATTGTTGCTGGGCCTAGAACACTAAAATAAAGAATTGAACTCGCATATTTATTTTCAAGTCTTACATATTTATTTTCAAGTTTTTGCATCTTATATTTACTTTGAAGCTCTCACTTTACTTCATAATGAAGAATAAAATGGAATGCATAGCATGTTTACTTTTGTCATTGCTTAAAGATCCTAGAGCTCAAAGACTTGCCCTTTTATCTCAAGCTAAAGTTTGGTTATGGAAGCATTCCCTTGAATGCATAATTCGGCCATGTGATGATGATGAGCTTGGTGTGAGTTTCACCTAGTCACAAATGCCCCTAATCTATGTCTTAGGATTTTCTTAAGCATAGGTGAACTCAAAGAACGTTTCAAGTGCAATTTTATGTTTTAAATTCCAACTATGAACAATTTAAATAAGCTACTGCCCTTACTCATTTTATAATGATTTTAATGAAGTAAAATGGTTCCCAAAGAGTTTTAAAGTCCTAGAACGATTCCAAGGGAAACTAATAATTTATATGTCTTGAAAATATGAGACTATGTGCTCTTTGGAACGTATGCTTTTCGATTCTACCATGGTATGTTTACTGCTGTATGATGATGTTTTGACATGTTAGAATGTGAAAAAATTATATATCTTGAGGTAGGAGCCTTTCTATATATGATAGGAAAGAAACTAGTCTTACAGAAAAACCGTAAAGTTGAGTTTTAGTATAGTTTGACCCATTTATTTTTAGCCACTGCCAAAACTGTTTTAGTATGATAACATTCAGTTTAGGATTGTTTAATTATGAAAAACTTGGTAACATTTGAGGTAGGATTGATTTTTAGCACCTATAGGGAAACTAGTAACTAGAAAACCGTAAAAGTGCAATTCTAGAACACTTAGAAATATAATTTTCTGATTCTGTTACAGCATGATTAATCATAGCAAAAGTGATCTATAATTAGCGCAGATGTGTAGGAATCTCTCATAATTGGTTTAGATTTAATTTATAGCACCTTAGGCGAAGATGGAACTTAGAAAGGGTCTAAGACGTAGATTCTAGAACCCCATAAGTATATGATATTAATTTAGCCCACATCCTTATGATACTGTCCAGATTTATTTATGATCATAAAAATGAGTAAGGATTATTAGTGGTGAACCTATAGGTGTATAAAAGGCTAAAAGTGAATGTTAGTGTAATTAGTTTTCAAGATTAAGACCCGTAAGGGCCAAAGCATAAGACACTATAGGTCCCAAGACATAACGAGCTTCATGACATCAAGAAAATGTATGTTTAATTATGAGAATGACTTGAGCATGGCATATGCATTAGTTGAGCCTAGTCCTTGATTCCGGTAAACTGGTTAGGAGCATGCTATCTTTTAAAGATGTCAAAGTAATGATATGATGACGTATATGCTATGATGAGTTTGACTATATGACTTGATGTCTTATGGTGATGTTGAATGGCTATGCATGTTCTATATGTTTCGTGGCATAAAGTAAGTTTGAAGGAAATCCAGTGTACGTCATTATGTTGCCGAATTTCCCCTTAAACTTGAGGATTTGAGAAAAGTTTGCAAAAACTCTTGGGTGACACTGGTTCGGCCGAGCACCCCCAGGAAAGGTTTTGGGTGACACCAGTTCGACTAAGCACCTCCAGAACAGATGTGACATAACATTGAGACGCATTCCTCTCGCTACGGTGGGGAGGAAACAAATCCGTGAGGGTATTAACATTGAGCTTGCCAAAGTGGACAATTCGCTGTGTACTAGATACCAATAGAGCATTTCAAAGAAAGAAATGGTCCTAAGATAAGTGATCCAAGAAAGTTATGTATACCCCCTCTATTACCCCATATTAAATCTAGTGACGACTAGTTAGGATTGAGCTCATTCCTAGGCGATAGGTGAGATGTAGTTTGGTGACCAGATTATCGCCAGGGCCGGTGAGACAGTTGGACTTTTGGTGGATACATTAAGAAGGTGGTCTTTAAGAAAAAGAACTTATGAGTTTGACTTATGAGAAAGATGTCACATGAAAAGTACTGTGCCTTTTATACCACGTATATGATTTATGCTTCTTTATGTTGGGCCCAAGGGCTATGATTTTCATGTTAATGTGCATATGGTATTGTCATGCATTCATCAAATATCTATTGCATTCATGTCATTAAGACACATACTAAAAGACACCCACTTCAAATAAATAGATTTGTAAAGTCTAAAACCCATCCTTATGCATGTACACCTTTTTCATAATTAAAACCGAGGTGGCTGGGGACGATGATGATGACGATGACACTTGTGTTAGAGTCTGGAATCCCTACTGAGAATCTTGAATGAGTTTCTCATCCCTCTCTTTTCTTCCATGTCGTCTCTAGACGAGGATTACAATGAGGTTCGTGATAATTGATTTTTTATCATACTTTATTTTTGCAATTGAATAATGATCTTGGGGCAATTTAGTATGTAAATATTGGTTTTTGGTCTAAATTGGATTTTGGGCTTTTAAGTGGAATTAATTATAACTTTTGTTTCAGGTTCCCGATTTAAGGCCAATTTCGGACAACAAGGCAGTCATGAAATGCTGGAGCAAAGTTTAGTTGATTAAGTGTCCAAATTTCAAGGGACCATTAGTTTTTGATTTTTGTTTGGTTCGGTTCTTGTCCTTTGAACCGGTTTATTTTATTTGTTTTTTTTTTAGCTGGAAAGTGAAGGGACTTGGGGGAGCTGTTATATTTTCCAGCAACTTTTCGTATTTAGGGAGCAGTTCTTGTATCAGAGGCATTCAAACTTTTCGTGGATTGAACCTTTTCCATTCCAACTTTACATTTCGGTTTTCTGTTCTACCATGGTTGGCTAAGGCACTGATCGATCAACCCACGAATTGAGTTCCGCTAATCCAGAGGATGTTTTTGCCTCACTGAGTTCGTTCTCTTCCTTTCCTTTCTGTATTTCGATTCTGGATAACTTAAGGGGAAGGGGTGTTGAATGTTAGATTTAACATTTAGGTTGATTAATCGAAAAGGGCTTAAAATCAAAATGGATTTAAGTGGGCATTGTACATTGAATGAATGAACACACCGAGTTTCTGATAAAATGCTAGGTGATTGCCTAGTAGATTCGGTTTTTCTAATGAATGCAGGGATTCCGATTTGTTTAGAATCAACCACGAACTCAGTGATCAATTATCCAATGATGGATCTTTAGGAACTCAAGTCTGGGTTGGTTGCTTTCTAATTGTTAATTTCATTTTTATTTGCTATCTGTTATCTGCATTGAAATTGAACAACTCCCCCTTTTTTTGTATGTTTGTTCCTGTTGCTAATTCTGTATTGTGTTGTTTTCAATTGAGCGAATTGGTTCTTTGTGAATTCCTTGGGAAACGATTCAGGTTGCTCTATAATACAAGTTTATAGCCTGATTAATTTGAGTGAATTCGACAGCCGCGTCATTTCGTGACTTCTTCTAAGGCTCGTGCTTAAAGGTCACACTAGCAAATGGAGTAAAGGGTCGCTGCGGGAGCAAAGATAGCTTAGCTTTTGGGTTGACACTTATCCAACCTCATAGGTGGATAAGGATCACTTCATATATATGGGTATGTTTTGATGTAAATGAAAGTACAATGATGCTAGTAATCTATGTATCTATGAAGATGTGATGATATTATGAATGTTAAGTATAATACTATGTTTCATGATTATGAATAGTGTGATTACTTTTCTTTCACGTTATGGTTATAACGAACATTAGGTTAGTATGCGGCTCGCATTTTTCTTTCAAGTTTCAACAAAAAAAATTTATTCGTATTTTCCGCTAAGTATTTTAATGAAAGGTTTTAAAGAATGAGACTAAAAGGGTAATAGACTAATGTTTAACCTAAGTACGTTCTAGGAGTATTGGGTTAAAAATTAGGATATTACAGAGGTCATTTTCTGCTCGGAATTCGAGGATCGCCAGTCTGGCAGTCCTTGAAGGGTCAACTCAATGTTTGAAGGGGATTAGATGGTCCTTGAGTGATTTCCAAAATGAAAATCTTGTTTTCTACAGTTTTGGGTCAAAATGACCAAAATACCCCTATAGCGTTTTTACGCGGGTAAAGGTGCCGTTCGAGCCCGAAACTTTTCCAGAAGGTTTAAAATGATGTTTTCATATGTTTAAAAGTATCTATTTACGTCCCAGTGGTCCCGAGCAGTTTTTGTGCAAAATTATGATTTTACCCCTGGAATAGTGTTGTTTGAGCTTAATGACGTAATTAAGCAAACCTAAGCAATACTAGGCTCTAATCGAAGATTAATTAATTTTCATAATTAATCTAGAGTCAAAATAAGTTATTAAAATTAATTATAACCTAAAATTGCTTAGATCAAACCTAAATCTCTTTTTAAAACTCAAGACTCCTAATCTTAGAATCTTGAATAGTGTTTTCTCTTTCCAATTCTTTAAATTAAGGAATTGTGTCTGGAATTGTTTATACACTAAAATGAGTTTTTATCTCACTAATGAAGCAAGAGCCCTAACCTTGTCTTGAAATCCTTAATTACATAGTCACCTAAACACCTTCTCATAAATTCCTAAACTTAAGCCTAATCAAAGACACACCTAAACACAACTGTAAATCACAATTAAAAAGAGAGATTTTCCTCCCTCCCTTGGCTGATGTAATTCAGCCACTCTTCCCCCCATTTCCATTACATGTTTGAAATTTTAAACAATCAAAGAACCATCCCTTGAACCATGCTTTGAGCCATACTTCACCTTACTTTGAGCCATACCTCACCATGCTTCAAGGACACAATATCTCACCTCATGGAACTCATGGGGTTGCATGACTTGGCCGAAACCCCCTCCTTCCTTTACACCTCTCATTTGTTTCATTTCTCTATAAATAACATGCTTGGATGAACTTGAATCACTTGTAGTTCATTTGCTAAGTTTGAGTTTTCAAGAGCATTTTGAGCATTTCTTTTTCTCTCAAGTTCAAGAGTTCCTTTTCTTCAACTTCTTCATCTTATTCACTCATCTCAACCTCAAATCACTTGGTAGGAATTTTGTTCTAAGTGTTTCATTCATTAAAGTTTTTATTTAGTAATGTGCTTTATGGTTTCTCTTGAAACTTTTTAGAACTTCTTTTCTTCCTATTTGCTTTTGGCCAAGAGCCTTTGAGAACTTGGAAATGAGAGCTTGATGATAAGGGTTCCATGATGATATTTATCACTTGAGTAACCTCTAAAGCTTGATCTTGGTTCTTGAGTAAAAGATGTTTTTGGTTTCTTCCTTTCTTATTCTTGAGAAACTTAACTTTGATGATGTCCTAAAATGAATATATGAACTCAATGATGAGGACACATGATGTTGGTGTTAATACATCATCAAGATCATGGTCTCTAGAGTTTCAAAATGGTTCTTTTCCTTGCTCATAGTTTCAGTTTCTTTCCTTTTCTTCCCCTAAGTTTTCGGTCATCTTTCCTTTTCTTTAAGTTTTTGAGCTTTCATTTTTAAGGGTACAAGGGAATGTTAACTTGATTTGTTCTTTTAATTCATTTCCTTAGAGCTTGATGATGAAGTTCACACCATATGGTTTCTTTGTAAACCTTGGTACAAGAACTCTAAAGCTTGCCTTATCTTGCTGTGATATGTTTGGGTTGAGGTTTAAGTTCCTTTAAAGTCTTGCAAGAGCTCTAGTGAAGAATATAAAATGAACTTGCGTTCATATTTACATTCCTTGCTTAGCACATTTATTTTTAGGCCATCACCTAAAACGTAAAGAGTAAAACAAGAGTTGCATTTCCATATCACCTAATAATTAATCTCGAAGCTCACCTATTTCGGCCTTAAAGTCAATTGTTGTGGAGTCTAGAGCACTAAAATAAAGAATTGGACTTGCATTCATGTTTACATTTCCTTGTCTAGCATATTTATATTTCAAGTCATCACTTAAATCCTAAAAGATAAAATGAACTTGCATATTTACTTTCAAGCCTTCCATATTTACTTTTAAGTCTTGCATATTTATATTTCTAGCACCTCATATTTACTTTGAGGTTCTCACTTTACTTTATAATGAAGAATAAAATAGGATGCATAGCATGTTTACATTTTGTCATCACTTAAAGACCCTAGAAGCTCAAAGACTTGCCCTTACTATCTCAAGTTAAAGTTTGGTTATGGAAACATCCCTATGGGTGCATATTTTGGCCATGTGATGATGATGAACTTGATGTGAGTTTCATCTAGTCACAAGAACCAACAATCTATGTTCTAAGATTTTCCTTAGGCCTTAAGAGTTTTATAAGGTTATTACCAACAAGGTTCATGAATTAAGCCTCTTCTAAGAATGCTTCAAATTAGCTACTTCCCTAAGGCTATTTTTAGTCCCTTCTTATAAAATAAAATGATTTTCAAAGAGTTTTAAAAGTCGTAAAATGATTTCAAGTGAAAATGGTAATTTATATGTCTTGAAAATGTGAGATTATGTGTTCTTTGGAACCTAAACTTTTTGATTCTGCCTTGGTGTGTTTGCTGATGTATGATGATTTTTTGGTATGTTAGAATGTGTGAAAATTATATATGTTGAGGTAGAAACCTTTCTATGCATGTTAAGGAAGAAACTAGTCTTGTAGAAAAACCGTAAAGTTAAGTTTTAGCATACGTTTGATCCCTTTATTTTTACCCACTGCCAAAATTATTTTGATGTAGGATTAATTTTTAGCACCTATAGACAAACTAGTAACTAGAAAATCGTAAAAATGCAATTCTAGAACTCTTAGATTAATTAATTTTCTGTTTCTGTCTAGCAAACTTGTAATGCAGTAAACATGGTTTATAATTAGTTCATAGGCATAGGAATACCCCATAATTGGTTTAGAATTGATTTATAGCACCTTAGGCGAAGATAAGACGAAGAAAGGGTCTAAAATGTAGTTTCTAGAACGTCGTAATTGCAAGATTTAGGAATTGACAATCTGTATGGAGTTGTTTGGTTTTACTCCTAAGCATAAAAATTAATGAGGATAATTAGTTGTGAACCCATAGGTGCATAAAAGGTTAATAGTGAATGTTAGAATAATTATATCTCGAGTTTAAGATCTGTAAGGGTCAAAGCATAAGACACCATAGGTTTAAGAGCATAACGAGCTTTAGTGTTTCATGTGAATGCATGTTTTATTATGAGATTAACCTGAGTATGTGATCTCCCATTAGAGTATATAATATTGATGTGTTGATACTCATGCTATGATGCCTTATGGAAAAATTATGATGTTATGATGCGTATGATGTTTATGATGCTTATGGTGCATATGATGATTATGACGTTCATGACACATATGATTATGAATGACTATGTATATATATATGAATGTGGCATAAAGCAAATTTGGAAGAAATTCGGTGTGCTACCCTTATACTGCCGAATTTCTGACAAATTTGAGGACTTAGAAAGTTTTTAAAAGTATGAGTTTTTGAATGTGACATAGTACTGTAAGAACGCGTTGTGGGGGACGGCGATACGTAACGCCCCAGAAACAAATCCTTGAGGGGGACACCGATACGTAACGCCTCGAAGAGGACAATATTTGCTGTGTACTTGATACCGGTGCGACGCATTTTGTTATGATTATTATTATTGTGATTACGCTTATCAAAGGATAAGTAAGAACCAGTGACGACTAGTTAAGGTATGAGCTCATAACCTAGAGAAGATTTTAGGATGATCCCTATGTTGCAGTACGATGCTTTGAATGTCACACAGTTACAGAAAGAGAAATGCTTTTACATGAGAAGAATATGCCACTTTATGCCACCTGCATGATGTTGATATCTCTATAAATGTTTAATTGATTTCTGCCTGATGTATCTTCATGCATTCATGCTTTATTATGCTACATCCATAAATTAAGATTCATCCTAAAAGAAACAGAACTTTGGATAATTAAGTTTAAAACCAAATAAATGAAGTATATGCATGTTCACCTTTTACAAAGAAACCCAAGGTTCCTGTGGACGTGATGATGTCACCTAGGTAGGAGGTTATCCTACTAAGATTCTTCATTTAGATTCTCACTCCCTCTACCTTTTCTTCCCATCACATCTTTAGAGTTCGATGACGACCTTCATAATCTTCATTGATGCACCCACATGGGAGATGCATTATGACTTTGCCCACTGTTCTTATCATTTTGTGGGTCGTTGTGCCGTTCATCTTTTTGTCTACATGGATCGCCCCTTCGCACATCTAGTCTCCAACTTCCGTTTCTCCCCTGCCTCACCGTTTAATGATGACCTTGTGTTCGAGCATGCACGCCTTCATGAGGAGCAGATTCGCCGCACTCCACCGATCGCATCTGCTATCTGGGATTTTCCACAGTATATGCCTCGCTCCCCATTATCATTCTTGGAGACAGACACTTCCGAGGACTCCGCCACCCAGGCGCCTTCTGAGGGGTCCTCCCCCACCGTGCTAATGGACTTTGGGGAGGGCAGTGAGGCCACTGTCACACAGCTGATATGTGGGGGACGAGTAAGGATGATCCCCTGCCGAGAAGCCCATGCCTGACTGATGCAGTATATAGCCACTCCAGCCAAGAGGGGTGATCAGCAGTAGGAGACTGTAGATGTAATATGGTGCCCGAGCTTCTGACTGGTTTAGGATAGCTTACTTTTGTTTTAGGGTTTATCTAGTGTAGGAGCACCATTTTGAGATAGGGGAATTTCCTTTTATGCTTTCCGTTGCATTTTCCTTTCCGTTGTACTTTCATTTCGGATGTATTTGTTCCTATGTTGTACCAACTAAGTCCCGTTTTTCGTGAGTGGGCATATTATATATATATACAGTTAGTTTTATCATGATGTGCAATTACATGCTTTATGTCCTGTCAGATGTTTGTTTAATCTTGTGTTTTATTTCTCTATGTGCCTCATCGTTCGTCGTATTGCGCGGCTTTCACTTTGCATTTACATTTCGAAAAAAAATTTACATGTATTTTCTGCTAAGTATTTTGAAGAAAGGTTTAAAGAATGGGACTAAATGAGTAATATATTAATGATTAACCTAAATATGTTCTAGGAGTATTGGGTTAAAAATTAGGATGTTACAATGTTCGCTTATAGTCTTTATTAAATTTCATTTCACGTTCAAAGTTTAAACATAATATTTACAAATATTCCAAAATTCTCACAATGTCATCAGTTCCATCTCCCTTGCTGTTTTTCCTATGTTTATGCATCAGTTTCCAATCTTTTTCATGTGGAATAACTGCTTATGTGCCTTTCTATTTCTATTGCTTCAAATTTTAATGACAATCCATCCATCCTTAACTTTGAAGCATGAAGCATCCATAGAAACCTCTCATAATTCCCTCAACTGCTTGGTGAAGGTGATGAAGGTAGAAGAGAATTGTAGGTAGAAAAATATATGAGAAGGGGGGTTGAATCGTGTTTTTAACTTTTCTCCCTTCATTGAAAATCTGAAAAACCTTATTGAAAAGGCTATCAAGATGAACTTATAGCATAGTAGAAAACAGCATTAAACACTCTTAGAAAGTGAACTTTCTGAACTTGAGCAAATAAGGAAAGACATATAAAAGCCTTTTCAAAACTTGAAACTAAAACAATAAAAGATATGAAAATAAAAGGAGATAAAGGAAAAAGAAGAACTAACATGAAGAGTTTTATATAGGTTCGGCCAACCTGCCTACATCCAGTTCTCAACAACCATTGAGTTTTAGTAGCCTTCTCAAGCTATATCTAGTGACTAGTAGACACCTCTATTGTCACATATTGAGTAGTTATTCAACAGTTTTTTCAAGCTGAAATCATGAGCTGCAAAGAATGCCATTATAGTCACGCTACAAGTAGTCTTTAATGAGCCTCTTCAAGCTATCTCATACTGATCACTTTCGGATCAAGGATACATAGGTTATATGTTCAGGTTACAACTCAAACTAACCTATACTCAAGATTTCTTTGAATATACAATAAAACAACTTTGAAAATCTTGAATGACTTCTTTCTATATTTTCTTCCATAGAAGAGTGTATGATCTATGAAGTGTAGAAAGAAGATTTAAGGTACAAGGAAAGGATTTCCAAACAGAGAAGAAAAAGATAGATGAAAGCAAAACTTTGGCAGCATTTCAGCTCTATCTTTGAAAGTTAAGTTCTATGTTTGAGGAGCACAACATCTCTATTTATAGAGGTCTTTCCTTTAGACCGTTGCCTTCAATCAGATCTTCTAGGGACACATATTGATCATTCATTTGTATCTTAGAAAGCAAGTCTAGAAGAGTAGCCTTTCTGCTTTGTCAGATCAACTTGCAAAAGCCATTGTAAGAAAAGAGGTTTTTGATGTTCTTCAGAAACTACTTCTTACTTTCTAAACCATGGTTTTTGAACACTTTCTTCTAGAACATTTTTATAGTTGATTTCAAAGGCAGAAGAGATGACTAATCGGTTTTGACACCGAGATATGACTTTTCTAAAGGCACATTTAAATTTGAAATTCAAAAATTTTCCTTCCTTCTTATTATTAAAAGCACTATTTTACTAGGAGTAAGTTTTCTGAACTTCAGTATCATTTACTTGATAAAGAATGAATCTTCATGTCTTTAAACATTTTTTTGTTAATACTCCAAATTTTTAGGAGAGAGATGTTTGAAGATGGCAGATCACTTTGACTTCATATGATATTTGATATCTTCCTTTCAAGCATGCTTTTTGAAGTCTGATGCTACTTTTTGAAATCCCTTGCCTTGGTTTCTTGTTCTTCAAAAGATTTTCTTTCAACCATGAGGCATGTATGACTTCTTTGAACGTTATAATATTCATTTCCTTTTAGTCACAATCTCTTTTCATGAGATAAAACATATTTGCACATGTGTAATGAAATTATTTTCGTTTCAAGCGCATATTATGCAAATGAGAGAGCCTGTTATGCTTTGTCAAGAAACTCAAGGAGAATATTAGACATTCTTTAGAATATTTTCTTTAAATTGGCTTTGTTGTCATTCAAAACAAATAAGCATAAAAGGGTTCTAGAGCTAATAATCTCCCCCCTTTTGACGATGACAAACCAATTTGAAGAAAATGTTTTGAAGAGATAATTGAAAGAAATATTATAGAAATGCGAACATGATATACATATTCTTTTAATATATCATAATGAGAGATTTTCATAAAGTTCTTTTTCTTAAGGCATGATATGGATCATATGAAAACATTTTGGTCTTAAGTGATATTTAATCAAAGCTACTGTTGTTTCTTTTGAAGCATAAGACAAATTTAACATATTATCTTGAAGATGTTTTCAAGCATGAGGATCTTCAGAAAGTTCCTTTCTTTTGTCAAATGATCAAGTTGGTTGTTTATCTATAGCTTAAAAGTCTTTCTTTTTAACATTTGCTCTTATAATGTTTAGAAAGTATGTTAAATCTGTCTTATGCTTCAAAAGAAATAACAACAGCTTTGATTAAATGTCACTTAAGGTCATCATTAGCCTTGATGCCTTATTTAATGAAGAATATCTAGGACCAATGCTTTATGCCTGCGAGACGCAATATCTAAGTCATGTAGATGATTATTGATGAGGCATTGTTCTTGCAGTATCAGTTAAGCTTCTGTATAGTTAGGCTATGCTGATGGTGGTGGCTGGCTTGATGAAAGGTCAACACCATGAACAGAAGGATTAGGTAAAAGCGAAGCAGTAGGTTGTTCAGCCTCTAGAGGAAAAGCAGCAGTAGCAGAGTTACTCTGCGAAGGCAATTCCATAGAGGATTCTTGCTCAGAATATGAGGTCATGCTATCACTAGGTGCACCTCCATATCTGATGATTATCTTAGGCCTCTTACTGTTATCTGAACTATTTTTAAGAATGATTATTTGCCTTTTGCCCTTTCTACCTCAGCGTCTTTGGTTGCCTTTTCAACAGCTGCATCTCTAATCCTCAAACTCTGTCTTCTGACACTAGAGAAGGCAGCACCAATTGGTCTTCTTAGGGTTCTGAAGGAGTTAAAGGTATACTCTATACTGTCCATATATTCATACTACTCATTTGAAAGAGGGTAATGCAAATGTTCAAACATTTTGGCCAACAGAATCCTATAAGGAATAGTAGCAGCTTTTCTTTTCTCAAGGGAAATGACACTCAGCATATGATCAAAAATTAATTGAGGCAAGTTTACTCTTCTTTTTGTTAACAAACAAAAGTGTAACATACAGTCCATCCCAACCAAAAGGTAGGTGCTACCTAAACTAGGAAGCAAAGAGAACTGAATGGTTGTAAAAACTTGCCTTGCATCTAAGTTCAGTAATGCTATAGTGATTTCACCCGAATGATATCTTGGTAAACTTGTGAGACATCTAGAGACTTCTTCTGCTAAAACACCAAGGGTTGTGAACCAATCTGTTTCAGAGGAGCATCTGAGACCTTTGTCAGGAGCATGGATGATGTTTGAAATATCCATGATACTCAGTTTTATATTAACTCCTCTAATGTATGAAGTCAGCACAGAATCAGTCACCTAAACCAATTGGGAGTAAAAAGCAATGACCATTCCAGAAAAAACTCGGTCGGAGAAGTCAAGAAACCATTTCCATCCTTGAAAGGAGACAACTTCCATCAGTATGAGAACATGAGCTATCAGCGTCTGGGCTAACCTTTTCCCAGGGGTTATGGGATGCTAAGAGAAATTTTCTTCATAGTGATCTTGATGGATCATTTTAGTGAACATCTAAAGTGTTCCCATTGAAGCAATGCGTCCTGAAAACAACTTTCCTTCGGGCATTAGAGTGATGGGAAAAACAAAGGTTTAATCTTGGAAGCAAGGAAAGGTCATGAGAGATAGAGGTTAGTGAGAGATAAAACGGTTTGAAGCTTAGGGTTTTGGATGGAGGGTAGATAATAAAAGGAGTGATAACATATGAGACATAGGGGTTATTTATGTGATATGATGTAAGTGATAGAAGATGAAGCAACATGGAAGAGAGAAGGTTTAAAAAGAGAGGGAACTGTCCTGCCTTATCATCCTTCTTTCAGAAAGAAAGGTTTTTGAATTGAGTCTAATTTCTTATGGTCCTTCTTTCTGAACTTCACTTCTCACCTTCTAACCCATTGATAAGCACATCTTTTCATGCTGAAACATTTTCTTATACACCCTTTAAGTCTCTTGTTCTCATATATTATTTCTAAATGCCCCAAGTACTGTTTGATATACCCCTCTTCTTTCTAATCTTATTTTCTGAACTTTAAGAAATATACCCGATCTTGCACATTGAGATCTTTTCTTTTTAGGCTTCAATTTTGAGAGACGAAAAGAGGGAAAGAGAACCCAGAAATGGTTTATGCATGAAAAGCTGTGCAATTTTTAAAACAGTTAAGTTCAAAAGCTTTTTCAAAGCACAAAAGCGATCTTCAACTAATGGCTTTGTGAATATGTCTGCCACTTGGTCTTCAGCATTCACAAACATTAACTCAATATCACCCTTTTGAACATGATCACGAATGAAATGATATTTAATGTCAATATGCTTGGATCTAGAGTGCTGGATAGGATTCTTTGCAAGATTTATAGCACTTGCATTATCACAAAAGATTGAATTTTGGAGTACCTCAAGTAATAATCATTTAGCTGATTTCTTATCCATAGCATCTGAGAATAGTAGTTAGCAGCAGCTACATGTTCAGCTTCAGTAGTAGAGAGAGTAATCATTTTTTTGCCTGACCATGTGATCAAGCTTTCTCTAAAGAAACAGCAGCAACTGCTAGTGCTTTTCCCTTCAACTCTATCTCTAGCATAGTCAACATCATAGAATCCTATAATACAATCAACATATGCATACTCACATCATATTTAATTGCTTGATTAGGATTATTAACTATATATTTGAGCTGTATGATATATGTGTATTAAGTGATTAATCATTTAAAAACAACCCACTTCGGATATATGATTTAGAACTTTAAAAATGAATCATTATTGTGTAATGCTTGATCACCTTTTCTTAATAAACTGAAGTGGCTGGGGCGATGATGATGACATTATGGTTGAGTTTTTGGGGAGTTACCCTACTGAGAAGTGTATAATTCTCACCCCTATGTGTTTGTGTTCCCGTGTCGTCTTCAGATTGATCCACAGAATGATGCAGCTATTGCGTGAAAGAAACTCAGGATGCAGTAGTTTAAGAGTTGATGTTTTTCTTACATGGTATATAGCTGCAAGTAATCATGTAAATAAATGCAATAGAGATTGTATATGTGTTAAAACTCATAGTAGAGCTTCCTTATGTAATTGACTTTATAGTAAATAAATATTTTGTGTCTTTGTTATATATTTTAATCGAATTATGCTAGTTATTATATGAACTCATTGAATTTGCTACAGTTATTTAAGAAAGGTTCGGTAACTTATAAGTAACAACTCTCAAGTCTGATGTCATGACTTAAGGATGATGTTGTACTTGGGAGGATGTTACATAGACTAACAGTCTTGGTAGGACCAAAAAGATCCATGTGTAAAAGCTCAAGTGGTTTAGTGGTTGAAATCACATGCTTGCTATGGAAAGAACTTTGGTTTGCTTGCCTTTTTCATAGAAGTCATAGGTTGAATCCTTATCAAATGTGATCTTTGGAAGGCCTTTAACAAGTTCTTTATGAGAGAGCTCAGAAATACACTTCATATGAGCATGCCCAAGCTTCTTATGCTATAACCACTTATCATTTGTGAAAGGTGCAAGACGTTTTACATTTTGATCTTTTAAATCATCCAAGGATAACATATAAGTGTTATCATGCCTCTTTCTAGATACAATCACTTGTTCTAATGTAGGGCTTACTACTTTGTAAGAAAGAGCATCAAATATAACATTGAAACCTTGGTCACAAAACTGACTGATACTTAGTAAGTTGTGAGCCAATCTATTAACTAACAGAACATCAGAAATTTGGTGAGAATCATCCTTACTAACATCTCCTACACCTGTGACATTTGCTTTACCTCTATCTGCAAATCTTACTGATTCTGAGATTTTAGATTGTAGAATTTTAAACCATCTTCTTGATCCGGACATGTGCCTCGAGCAGCCATTGTCTATGTACCATTTATTTTCAAGTTCCACATGTATTCTTAAGCATACCTGCAATGAAAGCATTTTTTATTTTAGGTACCCATATCTAGCTGGGTCCTCTGGAGTTAGTTTGAGATGAAGGTTGTCCCACCTTTTTGACATACTTTCTTTTCATGAAGCATTTGTCTGGTGGATGTCCCCTCTTAAAACGGATAGTACAGGGAAATCTTTTCTTTTCGGGAAATCTTTTCTTTTCTCTCTTGATAGGAGTTGACTTTCCTTTTTCTTCAAACTTTTCTTCATAACCTAATCCCATCTTTTGAAAATATGGTCATTGGCCTCCAAGTATTAGGTCAAATTTTTTTCATCCATTTACCATTTTCTCAAGGTCAAATTTAAGAAGTTTTGAAGTTTTTTCAAGCTTAGAAATTACCTTCTGAGTGTTTTCATTTTTGTTTGCAACTTCAGATTCTAAGGTTATGAGTTTTATATTTAAAGCATTGTTTTCCTCTTCACAACATCCTTCTCAAGCCTTAGATTCTCAACTTCTGATTTGACCATTTTGAGTTCTAAAACAGTTTTTTTGTGTTCCTTTTTCAGATTGAGATAGTGTGAAGAAAGAGTTTGAGAGTCTTTAAGCAAATCTTCATAGAGAGATAAGAGTTCATGATAGAAAAGATCTGAATCAGTGTTGTTTACCTCTGAATCATTGTCTGATGAATATCCTGCCATGAAGCACAAATTGGCAATGTCTATATCCTCTTGATCTTCTGATTCCTCCCTGTCTTCTTCTAACTCACTCCAGGTAGCCAGCATACCCTTCTTCTTTGGCATAAACTTTTTCTGTAAGATTTTGATTTTAGGACATTCAGGTTTAAGATGACCTTTCTCCCCACAATGATAGCAGATGGAATCTTCAAACTTTGGCCTATCTTTCATGTCCTTTCTAAAGTTGATCTATCTTTTTTTCTTTGATTTTCCTCTCTAGACTTTGGATATTTTTCTAACAAGCATGCAAAGCTTGCTTCCATCTTCATTGTCAGATTCGTCATCAGTTTCATCCTCCTCAGCAAAGGTTTCAGCAACTTTCATTGCCTTAGCTTTATATGTTTTTTGATGAGACGTCTTTAGAGCCATGGACTTGCTCTTCTTACTAGATTCACCATGTATGTTAGAGAGCACAACTTCATAAGTCTTAAGTAACCCAATGAGTACATCTAGGCCAAGGGTTTGAATATCTTTTGCTTCAGTAATGGCTGTGATTTTGGGTAGCTATTTTGTAAGAAGATTTCTCAAGATTTTTCTAACCATTTATGAGTTAGAATATCTTTTTCCAAGACCCTTAAGTTGGTTTATATTGTGCATAAACCTTGTGGTTATTTCCTTAATATTTTCCTGGTCAGTCATGTTGAATAGTTCATATTGATGAACCAACATATTGATCTTAGTTTCCTTTGCTTGATTAGTTCCTTCATGCAGCATGGGTTGTCTATCCCATATTTCTTTAGCCGTGTCAAAGCAATGATTTTTTTTGTATTCAGCCTTACTTAGTGCACAACTGAGTAGGTATTTGGCTTTTGAGTTCAATTGATGTCACAACCGGGATCGCGAAGGGACGGCGAAAAAAGAAAATTTGTTGAAAATTGGAGTCGTCACCAAGTTTATTTAAATTGTGAAAACGTGGAAAAACCCATTTATTTTAGAAAATAGTCTTTGAAACTAGATTTGAGTTCAGGAGTTGGTTATGCATAGGAAGGGTAGGCATTTAATCCTACGCACCCCTAATATTCCCATCTTTAGACGGTACCTTAGTAAATTGTGCAAATTAATTAATAACCCCTTTAAAAAAAGATCATTTACAAGTAAAAGAAAATAAAAAATACACTAAAAGAAATATTTACAAGTAAAACAAATTATGAAAATTTAATTTTGGCTTGATAGGGGTTACTTGCTCCTACATATCCCCTAGTGCAATAGGGAACTTTAAGTCACGTAGTTTTGTAAAAAATAATTCTGTGTTATCAAATTTTAATTAAAATAGAAGAAAATAAATAAATAAATAAATAAATGTTAATTGATTTTAATTTTAACAAATAAAATAAAATTTTCAAATCATGAAAATCCATTTCCATAGGATTCAAGTTAGCACTAGGCCACTCAATGAATCCATATGATTCAAATAATAATGCAGGTAACATTTGCTACTCAGTCATCATTATTGACCATTGCACGGATAAACAAAAAAGTTTTCAAAAGATTTTTTTTATTGTTTATTTGAAAGAAAATACATTTTAAAAAAATCTAATTTCAATCATAAACTAACAAAATTAATTCAAAGACAAAAATATTAATTTAAATAAAAACATTAACACAAAAAAAATAATTAAAAAAACTAAAAGTAAATCAAGGGTCCTAACTACTATTTTTGTATTTTAAGGATTTTAACACAAAACTCATCAAAATATTAAATAATCAAATTACTTTCAACTCGATTACTTAATTATACTATAAAAAAAAACAAACCCCTTTTTTTTAAAAAAATTCAAGCTAAACTAATCCTAAAATAGAAAGTTACAAATTAAGCAACATTTTTTTAAAAAATAAAATATGCTAACTCAAACCTAAAAGAGAAAAAAAAGAGAGTAAAACTTCTTATTTATTTACAATCCTGTTAATTTAAATTTTATTTAACTTAATTTTAATCTAATTCTGCCCTTGAAATAATTTTACTCACTACCCATATACTTCCACGTTTACATATTCACACACACACTCACTCATTCACTCACACACGCACCCACTCACTTTTACACACTTAACACAGAGACACACCTTACACACACACACATTGTAACGCCCCGATTTTCTGTCTGAGTGGAAAATGACCAAAATGCCCCTAAGATCATTTCAGCCTGGAATTCGAGGATGGCCGACCCGGCAGTCCTCGAAGGGCCAACTCAATGTTTGAAGGGGATTGAATGACCCTTGAGTGGTTCCGGAGGCGAAAGTCTCATTTTCCGCAGTTTCGGGTCAAAATGACTAAAATACCCCTATAGCATTTTTACGTGGGTAAAGGTGCCGTTTGAGCC
This sequence comes from Dalbergia cochinchinensis, assembly GCA_031216125.1. Taxonomy (NCBI): domain Eukaryota; kingdom Viridiplantae; phylum Streptophyta; class Magnoliopsida; order Fabales; family Fabaceae; genus Dalbergia; species Dalbergia cochinchinensis. The sequence goes on from CM062376.1 coordinate 13,244,278, forward strand.
CGAAACTTTCCCCAGAGATTTAAAACCATGTTTTTACATGTTTCAAAACATCTGTTTGAGACCCGGTGGTCCCGGGTAGTTTTAGTGCAAAATTACGATTTTGCCCTTAGAATAGTGTTTTTGAGCTTAATGATGTAATTAAGCAAACCTAAGCAATATTAGGCTTTAATTGAAGAATAATTAATTTCCATAATTAATCTAGAGTCAAAATAAATTATTAAAATTAATTAGAATCTAAGATTGCTTAGATTAGATTTAAATCTCTTTTCTAAAACTTAAGATTTCACTCTTGGAATCTTGAATAGTGTTTTCTCTCTCCAATTCCTTAAATCAAGGAATTGTGTCTAGAATTGTTTATACATTAAAATGAGTTTATAACTCACTAATGATACAAGAACAGTCCTTAATTATGTCTTGACAACCTTGATTACCCATTTTCTCACCTAAACACTTTCTTACAAATTCCTAATCTTAATCCTAATCAAAGATACACCTAAACCCAACTCTAAACTACAATTAAAATGCAAGAAATCCTCCCCCCATGGCTGATGCACCTTCGGCCATCCTTCTCCCATTTGCATCACATGTTGATTTGTTTCTCACTGAAAGAACCATGCTTGAAGCTATACCTTGAACCATACATCACCATGCCTCAAGACCACATTATCTCACCTCATGGAACTCATGGGCTGCCCTTGTGCTGATGGTCGAAGCCCTCCTCCCTCCTTGCACCTTGCATTTGTTTCATTTCTCTATAAATAGCTTGCTTGGGTGAACTTGCATAATTTTGGGTTCATTTGCTAAGTGTAAGTTTTCAAAGAGCACTTCAAAGTTTCCTTTTTCTCTCAAGTTCAAGTCTTCAAGTTCTTCATCCTCTTCTCTCATCCCAATCCTCAAATCACTTGGTAAGGATTTTCTTTCAAGAGTTTCTTTCATTTAAAGTTCTTAATCTCTTTATGTGTTCATAGTTTCTCTTGAATCCTTTTAGAACTTCTTTTCTTCTTCTTCTCCTCTTTGTTTTCGGCCATGAGGCTTGAGGATCAAAGGAATGAGAGCTTGATGATGAGGTTTCATGATGATAATGTTCATCACTTGAACAACCTCTAAAGCTTGATCTTTGTTATTATGTTAAAGATGTTTTCTTTTATTCTTTCTTCTTGAACCTTGAAACCTTTTACCTTGATGATATTTTAAAATGGTTACATGAACTCAATGATGAGGATTCATGATGTTGGTGTTAATGCATCATCAAGATCATGGTCTCTAGAGTTTCAAATGTTTCTTTTCTTCTCAAAAGTTTCGGTTCCTTTTCCTTTTCTTTGTCCAAGTTTTCGGCCATATTGGCCAATGAGGTTCACAATGGCTTGATGATGAGAGCTTCTAGATGCTGACTATGTGTTCATCACAATGAGGCCTCTAGAGCTTGAGTTTTAATAAAAATGTCATTTATGTCTACATTTCAAGAAAAGAAACTTTGTGCTTTAAAGAACTCTTGAGGTTCACCCTTATCTTTACTTTATCTTGTCATGATAAGTTTGGGTTGAGGTCTAAGTTCCTTCAAAAGTCTTGTATGAGCTCTAATAAGAAATAAATGGACTAGCATTCATATTTATATTCAAGCTTATGTATTACATATTTATTTTGAGCTTTGCATTCATATTTAATTTCCAAGCCATCACTTAAAGTTAAAGGATAAAGAATGGATTGCATCTCATATTTACATTATTGTCTAGCATATTTACTTTTCATCACTAAAGAACATAAAGATTTAAAATGAGAATTGCACTATCACCTAACTAAATTTCAAAGCCTTTCTATTTCAGCCTTAAAGTCGATTGTTGCTGGGCCTAGAGCACTAAAATAAAGAAATGAACTTGCATATTTATATTTTAAAGTTTTGCATATTTATATTTCAAGTCTTGCATATTTAATCCAAGCTTTGCATATTTATAATTCAAGTCTTGCATATTTACTTTAAGCTCTCACTTTACCTTGCAATGAAGAATAAAAATGAAGTGCATAGCATATTTAAATTATGTCATCACTTAAAAACCTTAGAGCTCAAAGACTTGCCCATTTTATCTCAAGTTAAAGTCTAATATGGGAGCATTCTTTGAATGCATAGCTTCGGTCAAGTAGTGATGATGAACTTGGAATGAGTTTCATCTAGCTACAAAGGCCAACAATATAAGTTTTAAGATTCTCTTTAAAACCTCATGAAGTTTATAATATTAAGACCAACAAGGTTTACAAATTTGATACTCTTTTAAGGAGGGATTAAGTGGTCACTGACGTAAGGATGTTTTTAGCTCTTTTACAAAATGAAATGGTTTGCAAAAGAGTTTTGGAAGTCCTAAAAACGGTTCCAAGAGAAACTAGCAACGTATACGTTTTAGAAATATCAAGTTATGCATCTTTTTGGAGACTTAATGTTTCGGTTCTTCCATGATAAGTTTTCTACTGTATGATGATGTTTTGATGTGTTTGAATGAGTAAAAATTAAGTATGATGAGGTAGGAACATTTCTATGCATGATAAGAGAGAAACTAGTTTTCTAGAAAAACCGTAAAGTCAAGATTTAGCATAGTTTTAACCCATTTACCTTTGGACACTGCCCAAACTGTTTCAATGGGAACATAATCAGATTAGGATTGTTTAATCATGAAAAATTTGGTTACAATTGAAGTAGGTTTGAATTTTAGCACCTATAGAGAAACTAGTAACTAGAAAACCGTAAAACCGCAATTCTAGAACTCTTAAAACATTTAATTCTTAGAATCTGTCCAGCAACCTTATAATGAGGAGAACATGGCTTATAGTTAGTTCTTAGACATAGGAATGCCTCATAATTGGTTTAGGACGAACGTATAGCGCTTTAGGCGAAGACAGAACCAAGAAAGGGTCTAAAACGTAAGTTCTAGAACCTCGCAATTCTAAGTTTATAATGTTGCCCCTAAGGAATGATGTTGTTCAGATTTAATAGAGAGCATAAATAATAATGAGATCTATTAGAAGAGAACCCTTAGGTGCATAAAAGGTTGATAGAAGATGGTAGGTTAATTACATCACAAGTTTAAGGCCCGTAAGGGTCAAAGCATAAGATACCATAGGATCAAGAGCATAATGGATTTTTAATGTTGCTTGTGAACGCATGAGAATGATTATGTGAATGCATGGAAATTATGATGGAGGATGCATGTTTGAATGACTTATGTGGCATAAAGGAGAATTTGGAAGAAATTCAGCATGCGACAGTTATGCTGCCGAATTTCTGACAAATTCGGGACTCAGAAAGTTTTTGAAAACCTATGAGATTTTTATGAGGTACTAAGATGAGTTCTTGGATGACACCGGTTCAGCCGAGCACCTCCAGAGAACTCATGTGACGTCAATACCAAGATGAATTCTTGGGTGACACCGGTTCGGCTGAGCACCCCCAAGAAATGCCCCTTAGCCCGTACTGGATAAGTCGGGATTATGTTTATGATTATGTTACGCTTATCGGGATTGATAAGTAAGAACTAGTGATGACTAGTTAAGGTATGAGCTCATAACCTAAAGATGTGACACGTTCTGGGTGACACCAGTTCGGCCGAGCACCCCCAGAGCGATTGTCTTTTAGGGTGGCCTATGAGGAAGTTATGATGTTTATGTCACAAAGTTTCCTATATGAGAATTTTATTGCCACTTTATGCCACTATTATGATGTTCCTATTATTGAGATTATTATTCTTGCATTAAGTAGAGACATGCATACATTCTTTAATATGTTTGCATCCATGTCATTAAGAATCATGCTAAAATGAACGGACCTTGGCTAAATATGTTTTAAAACCTAAAAATAGACTTAATGCATGCTCACTTATTTTGTATACTAAACCCAAGGTTCCTGAGGACGTAGACGATGACACCTAGGTAGTAGGAGGCCCTACTGAGATTCTTTAGCAAGATTCTCACTCCCTCTATCTCTTTTTTTCCGTCACGTCTTCAGATGGCGACGTTCATGGTTTTTGTGGAGACCCTGACGTGGGAGGTGTACTATGACCCGGATCACGGGTCATACTATTTTGAGGGACAGTGCACAGTGTGAGTCTTCATGTTCGTGGGACGTCCCTTCGCTCACCCCGTGCACACCCATCGCTTCTCCCCGACAGCACCTTACGGCGAGGATGAGCGGGTTTTTGAGCGTGCGCATATGCATAACGAGAGAGTGCTCCGCATGCACACCGCCGCCTCAGCCATGCATGACTATCCCGACTATGTGCCCCGGACTTACTTCTCGGAGACCGATCCGTCAGAGGACCCGCCTATCCATCCGTACAGCGAGAGCTCCGCCCCCACACCACCACTGATGAGGGAGGGCAGTGAGGATACCGTGACTCAGCCTCGGCTCGCACAACGACCGGAGATGCGGCCACATCGCGGGGGTCACTCTCGATCCCCGTTCCGCCTCTTTACGCCCGAGGAGCTCGCCCGTCAGAAGGAGGTGACGTACGACCGATGGAGTACCCGGGTAAAGCACACACAACTTAGATGAGGATGGACCTCCTTTTGTTTAGAGGTTATCCGTTTAGTTACACTTGGATTGGGAAGTTGCTTTTACGTTTCAGCCGTTTTTTCCTTTGTACTTTCTTGTAGTTGTATCTGTTTATGATGTATCAAACTAAGCCCCACTCTACACAAGTAGGCATATCATATATTATATAAATATGCAGTTCAATGTTATTATGATGTGCCTTTACTTGCTTATGTCATGTTGCTATGCGATACTTGCTTTATTACCTTTCGTGCATTATTAATTAACGTGTCGCGCGGCTCTCACTTTGCTTTTACATTTCAAAAAAAAAATTTACCAGTATTTCCGCTAAGTATTTTAAAGTAATAAGGAAGCTATGACGTAACAGACTAATGATTAACCTAAATATGTTCTAGAGTTTTGGGTTAAAAATTAGGATGTTACACACATATACACACACACTCATTCTTCTCATTTCACTAACAACACACACTAAAAAGAAAGAAAGGGAAAAGAAACAAAAGTAATGAGAGAGAGTTAAGAGGGAGTGGAGTAAGAGAGAGAAAATGAGAGACTAAAAGAGAGGAGAGGGATCCGTCGACACAGAGAGAAGGGAAACCAGCGGCATGGACGGAGGCCACTGCTACATGAAGAAAAGAACACCAATAGTGCATTAGTCCAAAGCCGGGGAGGGACACGCGGCTAGAAGGGAAAGGATCGGCGGTCCATGGATGCACTGCAAGGTAGATCAATAGTCCAAAGGCGCGCTGTGAAGCAGACCAGGGATAAGAGAAAAGGAGGATGGGAACTAGGCTGGCAACGGTTTAGGAACTCTTCGCGGTGGTGGTTTCCACGATCTGGCCTGTTGGCGGCGACGAGCTGGCTGCGGACAGAGAGAGAAGAGGAAGCCAAGAGGGGACAAATTGGGTGGCAGTGATTGACGCTTCAGGGCCGCCACTTGCGATGGAGAAGGATCGAGGCATATCGGGGCAGGAAGACGGTGGCAGTCTGATCTAATGGAGAGGGAGGCGAGGATGGCGGATCGATGAAGGTGGTCGAAGGATATGAGGTGGTATGCAGCTAAGAGAGAGGGAGAGAGATGTTGAAGGGGGAGGCCACGGCGGGGAAGGTGGCCGCGGCCTCTTTGGTTTTTTGCTTCCTTTTTTTTATTTTTCTAAAATTGGGATTTTTGTTGTTAAACTAGACTATTGATGTACGAATGGACTGTTATGTGTAACACCTTAAAAATTAATTAAAAATTAATTTTAGCTTTATTAGTCATAATTTCAAAAATCTAACATTTTTAACAATGATGAGGATGATTCAATGGATTTGTAAAAAAAAATGAATAGTAACCTACGAGCCCTACCGGTCTGTTGGGACAGCCAAAACCCCAGATTCGAGACCAGGAGATGCCTGAAACTGAGAAAAGAGAGGGTTAAGGTTAGAAATAGTGAGAACCAAAGATTTTATACTTGGAATTAATTTTCGAGCAATGTTTGATTACCCAGGTATGGTGTTTTACCCGTTCGGTAAAATTTCGGTGTGTAATTTCTAATACCGAAAGATAGTTTAAACTTTACAAATGGATAATGTATATCCATTCGAGCTAAGTGTAAGGCTAGGATTTAATTTTGAATTTTAAGATCAAATCCTAGCCATTCATCTTGTTTTCTTTCTAGAAAGAATTAGATTTTATATTAAACAATGTTTACAACCTATCTACATTAAAATCATTTAAAGCTACCAACCTTATCTCTTCAAATTCATCTTCTTGGCCAAGTTTACTAGCCATACAGCCACCATTTTTCATTCTTCAAGAGCTTCAAACTTGATTTCAATCTCTCAAAATCATGTCTTACACTTGTCAAAACATCAAACATCCTTCACAAAACTTACTCCACTGATCAATACCTACAAAACTAACTGATCAGAATCTCCAAATCTCACCTTATTACCTCACCCATCACTGATTAGAGGAGGGTTTGAGTGTGTTTTAGGAGCTTTGGAGTGAAGAATTTCCATCTTGGAGCAAACTAGAGACACAAATACATTAGCTTTCAAGAGTAGGGTTTTCTTTGGCCTTTTTCTTTCAAAATTATTCTTAGAATTTCTAACTGATTATAATCCAAAATTTCTGGTTATATTGGTTTATATTATGTTGATATTGATGTGTTAATTTTAGTGGAGTGTTTGAATGAGGTTAGAAAATGATTTTTGTCAAGAGAAGTTTTGACTAGATTGCTGGATTATTGGATTTCAATAGGGAAGGACTTGTTCACAAATTTTCTGGTGCAATTGTGTTTATTTTTGTGAGCTATAAAAATTATATGTTTAAGTTAACATCCTAAGACAACCCCATGATTTTTCTTGGGTCATGTTAAGGACTTCCTCTACTTGAAAAAAAATTCATGATTCTTGAACATTGTTGCTGGAAAATCTTGGTTTGAAGCAAGCAGGGAATTTTGTCAAATTTTTTGACATATTTAGAGATATTGGATTTATCTGAAAATTTTATGAGATGTAGCTAACATGTTAAGAGTCTCTAGTAAAAATTTGTAGCCATTCTGGCCAATTTTTCTATGTTTAAAAATTCATGAACCGAGATTGTGACTATGCTGCCTGGATTATGGAAACTGAAGCTGTGATTTTATATAATTTTGTTATTATAGCAAATGATTGAATTATCTTTTGAAATTTTCACAGGGTGCTTATAACATCTCGAAGTATAACCATGATTTTTATTCTGAATTGATTTAATCATTTGCTAGGGTTAAAAATTATGAGATTCTAGTTCTAAGCTGAGTATAAGTGGTCTCTGACCACTAAATTTGTGGAATTTTTCTATTATACTTATAGAACTCTTTTTACTTCGAAATTTTCAGAGAACCTTGGCGACATATTGAATTGTCTTTGAGAATTTTTATAGCATTGAATTTGATGGTTCGAAATGCAAAATAAATTTTGCTACAAATATGTGAAATCTGCTATTGTGCTAAAAATGAATTGATGCTTTGAATTGATGAAATAATGACATCTTGTGCTAGTATGACATGAGTACATGGAAATGAATATGAATAATTGAGCATGTGAGCTTATTGATGAGGTTAGGAACATATAGATATGAATGCTTATTACAATTGCTCATATGTGAAAGGAAAGTATAAGATTATGTTTCTTGGGCTGGAGAAAGTAAATCCAGTTTGTCAGGGAAAGTAAACCTGACTACCAGGAAAAGCATAAGATTTATAATCCTTAGGCTGGAGAAAGTAAATCTGGTCTGTCGGGGAAAGTAAACTTAACTACCCTTGAATTGAGTTGGGGAAAGTAAACCTGGCTAGGAATAGGCCTATGTGAGAATTGGAGAAAGTAAATCCAATGATCATATGTAGGAACGAGTTCAGTCCTGAAAAGCAGTCTATTAGCCATTATTGCCACGCTAGGAACGATGGTACGTAATGCCCAAACGTGACAGGATTAGTTGAGGGCCAAGGCAAGTTGAAAAGGTAAATTTTCTAAGTAATCCTTGTCTTATATGCCAAGTGAAAAAGTTTAGTATTGATATTGAGACCAATTTGTTTAAGTGATTGAATGTTAAAAGTAACCCACTTCGAAAGTATGATTTAGAACTTTAAAAACAAACCATTATTATGTAATGCATGACCATTTTTTTTAATAAACCGAAGTGGCTGAGGCGGTGATGATGACATTATGATTGTGTATTTGGGGAGTTACCTTACTGAGAATTGTAGAATTCTCACCCCTTTGTTTTTGTGTTCTCGTGTCGTCTCCAGGTTGATGTGGAGAATCGAGAGACTACTATGCAAAAGAACTCAGAAGTGCGATAGTGTATTAGTTAATGCTTTTATTATGTTGTATTTAGTGGAATAGATATGTATGTAAATATGTTAGAGGACAAATGTGTGTTAAAGCTCATAGAAGAGCTTCCATTGTGTACTTAACTCTGTATTAAATAAATATTTTGGTTTCATTGCTATATATTTCAGTAGAATTATAACCTAGTTATCTCGCAAATCAATCAAACTGGCTATAGATACTTAAGAAAGGTGTGCTAATTTATAAGTAACAACTCTCGAGTCTGATGTCATGACTTAAAGATGACGTTATACTTGGGAGGATGTTACATTATGGATTGTGAATTGTGTGAATTACGTGTCTGTTGATGACTTTTGGGTTGGTATTTGGCTATGGTTTGGGTATTGGTGACTAGGAATGTGGCTTTGTTTGGTAATGGAACAACATTGAGAAAGAAATGAGTCAGTGATTTACAAATAATTTACCTGTTATTTTGTGATCTTTCTTTTTTCTCTGTTTGTTGCAAAATGTTTTTGGATGGAAAACGGTGATGAAATTTTTTAGTTTTGGTCACCGATTGTCTAATTGAAGCCCCCCTTACCCTATCTATTTTCCCTGAATTTATACAAAACTGCAGATATGTTTTTCAAACATGGCATGTGACCTTCAAGAAATTCATCCTAAATTCACGCTAGTTCTTGGGATTCTGAAGCCACTGCTTTTGATTTTCCTTACCTCCATTCAATGCTTCTGCATGCCTATTCTTGTTGTGTTCTTCAAAAAATTCAGAAACATCAGGCGTATGCTCAATCTCATCTTACTGGCACCGTTTACTTTTTTTTATTTTTCTTTCATTTCAGCCATGTTTGTTGGTTCCTTCATTCCCTATTTTTTTTAATCAAAACAACAAAAGAAAAGAAATAGGCTAACAAAGATTTTTTTTTTGGTTCTGAAATGGGCCTCTTTTTTAAAATTTAATTAATTTTTTTTTTGCAATTAAAATGAAATGGGCTTAATCTAACAACCCAAAAAAAAAGAAATGGGCCTGATGAAAATAACAACAACAAAATATGACAATAGGCTAAAAAAAATTTTAAAAAAATGAAATGGACTAAATTTTTTTGTTTTTGGGCCAGACAAAATCGGGTGTTTACAATTGAACTCTGGCTTTTTGTTGATCTATCCACCTACTCCTTGGGATATTTCTAGATACTGAGGGTACATCATCAGTTCTTGGAGTTTCCTCCCTTGGAACATAATCTCCTTCTTGTATTATTTCCCACAAGTCAAGACTTGTGTATTTTATGAATAGCTCCGTTATGTCCCTCCAATAAGCATAGTTTCCACTATCAAAGAATGGTGGTTTATTGATAGAGTGACCTTCAACAATATGAATGTTTTGTGCCATGTGTTCCTTGGATCTTTTCCTCTGCAGTTGTTAGATTGCTCAACCCCTCTTATGCCACTTGTAGGTAGAAAAACACACGGAAAGGGGGGTTGAATCGTGTTTTTAACTTTTCGCCCTTCACTGAAGATCTGAAAAACTTTATTGAAAAGGCTATCCAGTTTGTAACTCCTCAATTTTTACTGTTATGTAAAAATTACCAAAATGCCCCTAGGTAATTTTTACACGTAATTCGAGGCCAAATAATTCTCAACAAAGGAATATGACATTAGAGAAACATCATAGGATACTTGATTAGCGATTCGTGCGAAAGTTGCAAACCCCAATTTTTCTATACGTGTAAAATGACCAAAATGCCCCTGAGGTCATTTTTACCTAGAAATCAAGGAAATTTGAGAGGTTAATTTTATGCCTGATGGAAATTATATGTGCCTTAGAGGTAAAAATCTCAATTTTCAATTTTTACCATGAGTAAAATTACCGTTTTACCCTTGCAGTAATTTTTCATGAAATTATATAATCTTTGAATTCGGTTTTCACCCAAAGGTTCAAAATGACTATTTTAAGTATGATTTGAGATTGTCCAATATTTATAGGGAGTTTTACATGAAATTACCTTTCTACCCCTAGTTGTGGTAAATAGGTTTACTTGTGTAATTAAGATAGTATTAAAGCTCTATTTGAACTCAAATTGATTTTATTCATTAACCTTGAGTTTAAAATTAATTATCCAAGGTTAAAAATAATTACTGAGGTAATTAGAGTCTAAAATTACCTAAGGTAAAATTAAATTATCTTTCCTTAATTATGAAAGCTTATAAAATTAGTGATAATTGAGATCAAAGTTAAGATTTCAGTTTAGATAAAATATTGTACATTTACATTTTCTTATTCTAAGTTTAGAACCTATGTTACAAAGTGATTTTTACTCATTTGAAATTTACCTCATTTACTAGTATATGATTTCTCTTTTTACCTTGTCTTGTATTGTCCTAAACACTTAACCTTTTACCATTTTCACTAATCTATCAATTCCTAATCTTTTAACTAAGTAAATACACATCTAATACATGATTTACCACTTGTAAAATATTACCAATCTGATCCTAAAGGAATCAGAAACCAGTGGCCAACTTGTCTCCTTTTCACCATATTTTAATTGTTTTTCCAACAAAGAAACATGTCTAACCATAACACCATACCTTTAGCTTTCTTTTGCATTATTTTTGGCTATGTTTATTCAAAAGAAAACCCACCCATTTCAGCCATGATGTGATCAGCAACAATGTCTCCCATTAGCATAATATTTTAGTGTTTTCATCCATTATGCATGAACCAAATTATTTCAAGAATAAAAGCATTCTTTTTCCATGTTTTCTTTAATTGAAAAATGAACTAAAAACTCTATTTTTCCAGCCATAAGGCAGCTTCCATACAGCCCTCCTTGGCCTATAAATATGAGCTCTTCCATTGCTTAAATGCACACACAAACATTCCTAGCCTTAGAATTTTCTTACTTGATAGTTTTCTTACTCAAAGTTTGCTTAAAGTTCTCTAATTCTCTCAATACTTCAAGCTTTCTTCTTCTTCCTCATTCACACTCAAGAGACTCCATTCCTAACCTCTAACCAAGCTCTAAACCTCAAGCATACACATTCCAACCACAAATCAACTCCTAAACACATAACCTTTCCATTATCAAACACAAGAACACAATAAAAATTCTTTCACCATTCCATCATCACTTGGCCGAAGTTACCATCATCATCTAGAGGAGATTTTCTTCTCTTTAGTTCTTAAGACATCAAGCTTTAACATTTGAGAACAAGAAACAACTTGGTAGGGATTTTATTTCATGTTATTTCCTTGTTCTTTGCTTACAATTTAACTTTTAATGAGCTTAATGATGAGACCATGAAATAAGGTTCTTGAAACCATGATAATCAAGTACTCTAATGCTCACTTCCTTTGTTAAGATTAATTGAGGTTAAAGAGTTTAATTCTCTAAAAGTTTTGAGCTTAACAAGATAATAAATGAACTTGCATCCATTGTTTATGTTTCAAGCTCTTGCATATCATATTTAAATTTCAAGCCTTGCATAATCATATTTAATTTCAAGTCATCACCTTAAATCTTGAAGATAATAATATGAATTTGCATTCTCATGTTTAAATTTCAAGTAATGCATTTTATGTTTCAATTTATCACTAAACTTTGAAGATCTAACAATAAACTTGCATCTTCATATTTATATTTGAAGTATTACATATCATGTTTATATTTCCAAGTTATCACCTTATAATGATAAAGATTAAAAATGGATTACATAGCATATTTATGATTCTTGCTCTCACTTAAATCTCTAAAAGCTCAAAACTTACCTCTTTAATCTTAAATAGGAATTCTTATACTTAAATTAAGTTAATTTTAGCCTCTTGATGTTCTTGGTATTAAGATTTGTTTATTTGATTTTTAAGGCTTTGATCTTGTCTTTAAATTACTTAAATAATTCTTGTTAGAGTTAGAAATCCAAAAATGTTAAAGATTGTGTTTTTCTCAAGCTTTTTAATTTAAAAATTATGTTACTGACCTGACTTAAATAAAATGGTTAAAAGGCTATTTTATAAGGTTTGAATGTGTATAAATTACTTATAATTGATGTAAGAATTGTTTTTAGCATTTTTGAGATAAACTAATAATTAGAAAGGATCAAAATCATAATTTTATAAAGTTTTAGACAATGAATTTTTTGGATTAATTCCTTACTGATTTGATACTGATCTTATGGTTTATATACATTAGAATTATTAGTATTTGATGTATAAATTGTTTTTGGTATCTTAGAGGTTGAAAAGAACAATTATTAGTTTTCACTGTTTCATAAAATGCAGAAAGTTATGTCCTAAACTATCAATTATGTATTTTTTTTTCTTCAAAGGATCTTAATTAGAGTAAATAATGATATCCGATGTGTATATGTGTTTAGAATACCATTTATGATGTTTAGAGAAAGTTTTAGAAGTTTGGCTTTTGATAAGTGTCAAAAATAAGTAACTTTGTACTTTGACCCCTAAAATGTATTAAATTTAGTCTATGGTCCTAAAAGGATTTTTATGATGAGTTTGAATGGTTTCTAATAGTTATATGTCTCTTGAAATGTATTGGTTAAAGTTAAAGATCTTTAATTTATGAGTAGATGTTAAAAAGGGGTAATTATGTTTTGACCCGTAACCTTTGAGAAATTGTGATTTGACCCTTTGGGACTTAAACGTAAATATTAATAATTTGATGAGATGAATATGATTGATATCTTGTGATGGCGATGTTCATATATTGAGATTTATATGGGATATATGCAATGAAATATGATGCATGTTTATGTGATTTGATTTATGGCATGTTACAGTTATGTCTGATTCATTAAGATGCATAAGTTCATAAAGTTTATGAGCATGAAATATTAATGATGAGTAATGTAACGCCCCAATTTTTACTGTAATTTTTACTGTCATTAGAAATTACCGAATTACTGTAGGTAATTATTACATAAGATTTGAGGCCGAACAATCCTCAATAAAGGAATATAACATTAGAAGAGAGGTTAGGAGCGATTCATGCGAGAGCCGCAAATCCCGAATTTCTGTACGTATAAAATGACCAAAATGCCCCTGAAGTTATTTTACTCAGAAAATGAGGATCGTGGGCGCCACTTATTCTCAAGGGGATGTTTTGATGATAATAAGGGATTGTTTGTGTTATATGTGTTAATAGACCAGAAGGATCTCAATTTTGAGTTCCGACGCGCGAAATGACCAACACGCCTCGGCCGCTTTAACTCCGATGTGCATGCCGACTGAGCCCGAACCTCACTAAAATGTTTTAAAATTTGTTTTTAAGCCATGATTAACCATTGGTTAAGCTCGGGTGGCCTCGGGCAGTTTTTAAGTGAAAGTACGATTTTGCCCGTGTTTTGGGCGCTTTGCGAATTTCGGGATTTTTGATTCAGATATCTGAAACCTAAGCAATATTAAGCTCAAAGTAAAGCTTATTAAATTCTAAATATTAATCTAGAGTCAAAATTATGTATTTAGATTGATTAGAACCCAAAATTGCTCAAAAACACCCAAATTGCTTACTAATTCACTTAAGCCCTTAACCGTAAATTCTCTAAATTACATGAATACCTTGCCTACACCTAAATAATACATGGAACACACAAATTTCACTTCTTTGGGCTGTAATGGACAAAATTATTGATGCCATTATGCAGCTGAATTATTGCCAAAAGTTGCACTAAAACAAAATGCCAAAATGTCACCATAAGAGACATAATTCCTTAATTTCATACAACTTTGTCTAAAATGATTTTTCCTCCCTTATTTCTCCTGAAAAATTCCGCCAACTACCTCCTCATTTTGGCCAATTAGAAGCCTCAAAATCTTCTATAAATAGGCTTGCTTGAGTGGTCTTGGAATGCTTTGTTCATAACTAGTTTTTAGGAGCACCAAAAACTTTCTTTCTTCCTCCTCTTTGGCTGAATTCTTTCTTCAATTTTTCAAAGAGATTTTGTTTCATTTCACTTCAAGAAATCAAGTTCTCTTCCTCTTCTTCAACTCAGATTAGGTAGGGAGTAGTTTCTAAATTTATTTCTATGCTTTGAGGAGTTGTGTTTTTAGCTCAAAATGATGAAATTATGAACTTACCTTAGCTTTTCATTTCGATTTTCCTCTTCATTTTTCTTTAACCAATTCGGCCATATGGCCTAGGTGGAACTAAGATGATGGCTTGATGATGAGGACCTTGAAGGTGGATTGTAAATCCATCACAAGTTAGGCCTCTAAAGCTTGAAAATTCAACTTGATGCAAAACTTTAAAGAATAATGCTTTATGATGCTAAAACAAAGATTTTTAGTTTAGAACTTGAAAGATGTATTTTCCAAGCTTGTAATTCATGTTTATGTTTCAAGTCATCACTTAATCTTTCAAGATAATAAAGAGGTTGCATCTCATATTTAATTTATGCTCTCACTTTATTTTATAATGGCTAAAAGAATCAACGCATGGCATGTTTATTTTATGCCATCACCTAAAGATCCTAGAGGTCAAAGACTTGGCCATGTATCACAAGCAAAGAAATATGATTATTGGAGTTAAAGAATTTATTCTTTAAAAAGTCTTGAAATTGGAGCTTAAAAAGATGTAATAATAATTCTCTTCTCCGTTCACCGGTCCTGTGCGGACTACCGCCGCTCCGGTTTTTTAATATTCTCTTCTCCCTCTACTGGTCCTGTGCGGATTATCGCCGCTCCAGTTTCTTGCATCATGTTTATATTTCAAGTTCTTGCATCATGTTTAATTTTCAAGTCATCACCTTAAATCTTAAAGATAAAGAAATGGAATTGCATATCATGTTTATAATTCCAAGCTATCACCTTATAAAGATAAGATTAAAATAAGGTTGCATAGCATGTTTATAATTCTAAGATGTCACCTAAATCTCTAAAGCTCAAGACTTACTCCTTTTATCTTAAGTGAGAATTTTAATTGTGAAGATCCTCCCAAGTTTGACAAAAGAACTAGTTTCTAAATGAGTTTTAAGACTTTGCAAGGATTTTACGGGGAACTAGTATTTTATATGCACTTAAAATATGATTCTATGTAATTGCATGAGGTTCATGATTCGGCCACTGATCTGAGTTTAGTATCAATGTATGATAATGATTTGATATGTTTGAAGTTGTGATCATTATGGTTTATTGTTAAGAGAATGATTCACTGCATGTTAGAGATAAAACTAGCTGCCTAGAACAACCGAAGAGCTAGAATTTACCTAGTTTTTGACCCCTTTAAGTTTAGCCAATGCCAAATCTATTTTAGTATGTTATAATTCTGTCTAGGATTAGTTAGCCACGAAAAATTTGGTATCAATTAGACTAAGATTGATCCCGAACACTAAAAATGAACTTAGCAACTAGAAAACCATAAAAACAAGATTTCTAGAACTCTAGGGAATGAAATTTATGCATTCTATCCAGAATCTTTAGCAACGATAAGAACCAGGTTTTATTATGTTTAAATAAGGGAGAATGATTTATAATTGGTTTAGTAACTAATTTTAGCATCATAGGAAAAGCTGGTAACAAGAAAGGATTTAAAACATAACTTCTAGCATACAGTAAAAGCTTAGGAACAACTTACTACCTATGCTACCCCATTTGATTTAATAGTGTTCTTAAGGCCTATAAATAATCGTAAGGATGGTAATAAATCCCTTAGGTGCATAACTAATTAGTTCTATAATTGATAATTCTATGTAAGTATTGGATGCTTATTAAGTACTTGATATCATTGAATGATTTCCTGGCTTGCATGTTATAGTTGCTGTTGCAAATAATGAGAATGCTTATGCATGAAATATTCTTTATTATGTAAAATTTACCTTTGTTGCTAGAAGAAAGTGTATCATTGTAAAAGTGTAATTTGGAAAGGTTCTGGCTAAGGAAAGACTTGGTATTTAAGCGTGTCCATTGTGACCCACCTCTCTTTCCTGGGAATCTCCTAGATGCATGACTATAGTTGATATATATATTATTCTAGCTTAAGACTATAAATGAGAAAATGCTATGATATTTATGAATTGTATTGTGATATAACATGCAAAGATTTAATGGTGACTTAAACTTATAAGAAAATGATCTTTTGGAACCATCAGACTATAGGTGGTGAAAAGGTGATTTTAGCCCCCTAACCCGTTTTCTCAAAAGGGTAGAGTCGGGACTTTAGCTTATCAAAAGGGATAAGTATATGCTAGTGACGACTAGTAAAGTATGAGCTCATAACCTAAATTACTCCCAAAAGGGTGGAGTATAGGGTGGCCCAAGGAAAATAATGATGATGATAAGATTTTAAGTCACCTAAGGCACTAAAGAAATGAAATATGTGCACTGTGTCCATGTGTAGCTAATATTATATGACGTTCTTTTATGCATGTTATTTTGATAATGATGATGAGGAATATGATGTAATGATAAAGGAAAAGTTCATTGTAAATATGACATGTTAAGATTATGATGCATTATAAGGTGCATGATTAAAAATTGACGAACCTCGGTTAAGTATTTGTCCGAACTTAAAATGAATCTTTGCATGCTCACTATTTTAGAATAATCCCGAGGTTCCTGGGGACTTTGATGATGACACTATAGAAGGAGGTACCCTACTGAGAATTCTTTAGCAAGATTCTCACTCCCTTTTCTTTATTTCCGTCATTGTCTCCAGATTCAAATGGCGACATTCGTCCTGCTCGTTGATACCCTTACTTGGGAATTCCACTATGATCCGGTGCATCGCTCATATCATTTTGAAGGGAGGTGCGCAGTTCGTGTTTTTATTTACATAGGTCGTCCATTTGCATATCCTGTCCCTAGTTATCGATTTTCTCCTACTTCTCCCTATGGCGATGAAATGGTTTTCGAACATGCACGTCCACTTGATGAAAGGATGTTACGTTCTTATCCCGCTTCATCTGCTGTCCATGGATTTCCAGAGTATGTTCCCGAGACGAGATATTCTGAAACTGATCCTTCAGAGGACACTCCTACTCATGTATATTCTGAGAGCTCTGCTCCTACTCCCACACGTGTAAGAGAGGTAGTGAGGAAACAGCTTGTTCAGCCGAGGTTAGCGAGAAGGCCGTCCATGCGACCCACCTAGTACATCTCGTGTGTCCCTCCCGAGGAGCTCATCAAGGATCGGATTTATTCGCCCATTTCCAGGACAGTGGCCATAGAAGGTTCTTAGTAAATTTATGTGTGTTCATGCACCCTAGTTTTAGGATAACCTTCCTGGCTTATGGAGTTATCTAGTTTAGGGGCATGTATTTCCTTATGTATATTTTCTTTTATGGGTTTGCATAAGACAATGATGTATGATCATAACCCACCCTTTGAGTGAGGTTATTGTATGTAAATATATGTTATAATGTGCTTATGGATGTTATATGATGGAGCCAAAGTGATATGATGTGATATATTCTTAAACGTCTTATTATACTCCGCTTACTCGTTTACGTTGTACTCGGCTCACATTTTCAATTATGTTTTTTAAAAAAAAAATGGCTCATAATTTTACTAAGTATTTTCAAATTATGAAGAAAGAACCAAAGCAAGGAGTAAAGTCTAGTCATTAATCAGATTCAACCTAGGTGTATTTGGTTAATTACTAGGGTGTTACAAGTAATTCATGCTTGCATCTCTATATATTATGCCAAGATTTAAGGTGACATAAAACACATGGAAATGATCCTCTAGACTCCCCGAATTAAAGGTTATGAAAGGTGATCCGAATAGGAAGTGATCATTTGGACTCCCTGAATTAAAGGTTATGAAAGGTGATCCTAATTCCCCCTATCCCGTACCTTAAGAGTCGAGAATTTAACTTATCAAAAAGGATAAGATTACGCTAGTGACGACTAGTAAGGTATGAGCTCATAACCTAGAACTCTCGAGAAAAGAGAGAATTATAGGGCGGCCCCCAAGGAAAAGAGAATAAAGAAGTTTAAGTCACTTGTAAGAATGATGATCATGATGTTCTTTATATCATATGCATCATTTTATGAATTGTATGATATTATGTATATGATATTGACATGCATCCATGACTAATATGTTGCATTCATGACATTAAGATTCATGCTAAAAGATACGGGCCTCAGCTAATGGTATTTATAACTTAATAAATAAACCTTATATATATGTTCACCATTTTCATAATTAAACCCGAGGTTCCTAGGGACGATGACGATGACACTTGTGTTAGAGTCGGGAAGCCCTACTGAGATTCTTGTATAAGTTTCTTATCCTTTTTTCTTTTCCATGTCGTCTCCAGACATGAATGATAGTGTAGTTTGTGATTTACCTTGAGACTGGACGAAGAGCTATGGAGATAACTTTCCTTTGGATATTTGCCTTTAGAGTGATCGTATCTCATATATCAGTTTGTATTCTATTGATATCCTTAAGTTTACAAGACATCACTATTATGATACAGTTATTGATATGTTATTATTATTTGAGATATGTTATGCCATGGTTGTATTATGTATTTATCCGTTATTTGTTTCTAACATCTCTCTTACACAGGCAAGATAAATGATGTTAGATATCTAGTATCGCGGCTCACGTTTTGGTATTTAAAGTTAAAAAAAAAATTTACTCATATTTTCACTAAAGTATTTTTCAAGAAGTTTTGAATCAAAAACTGAAATAAAAGAGTAATAACTAATACTTAACTTAAATACGTCCTAGGCGTGTTAAGTTAAATATTAGGGTGTTATACAGTTGAACTTGTAGCACAATGGAAAATAACATTAAACACTTTTAAAAAGCGAACTTTCTAAACATGAAAGGATTTCTTTGAATATACAATGAAAAGAACTTTGAGAATCTTGAATGCCTTCTTTCTATGTTTTCTTCCTTAGAAGAGCACATGATAGTGTAGAAAGAAGATTTAATTTACAAGGAAATGATTTTCAAATAGAAAAGAAAAAGATAGATGAAGGGATAACTTTGGCAGCATTTCAGCTCTATTTTTCAACATTAAGTTCTATGTTTAAGGAGCACAACATCTCTATTTATAGAGGTCTTTCCTTGAAATCATTGCTTTCAATCAGATCTACCAGGGACACATGTTGATCATCTATTTGTGTCTTAGAAAGAAAGTCTAGAAGAGTAGTCTTTTCTGCTTTGTTAGATCATCCTATAGAAGCCATCGTGAGAAGAGATGATTGACCGGTTCTGACATCAATATATGACTTTCCCAAAAGCACATATAAATTTGAAATTCAAAAATTTTCCCTCATTCTTCTTATCAAAAACATTGTTTCAATAAGAGTAAGCTTTCTAAACTTCCATATCATTTCCTTGATGAAGAATGAATCTTCACGTCTTCAAACATTGTTTGTTGATACTCTAAACTTTTATGAGAGAGATGTTTGAAGATGGCAGATCACTTTGACTTCATATGATATTTGATATCTTCCTTTCAAGTGTGCTTTCTGAAGTCTGATGCTACTTTCTGAAATCCCTTGCCTTGGTTTCTTGTTCTTGAAAAGATTTTCTTTCAACTGTGAGGCAAGAATGACTTCTTTGAACGATATAATATTCACTTCCTTTTAATCACAATCTCTTTTCATGAGATAAAACATGTTTGCACATATGTAGTGAAATTATTTTCATTTCAAGCACATATTATGCAAATGAGAAATCCTATTATGCTTTTCTAGAAACTCAAGGAGAATATTAGACATTCTTTAGATATTTTCTTTAAATTGGCTTTGTTTTCATTCAAGATAAATAAGCATAAATTGGTTATGGAGCTAACAAGAATGACCAACTGCATAATATACATTTGGTGCAATCACTGCATATCTCTCTTTGAGGCAGAACCAAAAGAAGCAGATATGAAGAAGAAGAAGAAAGTACCAAATGCCTCTGCGAGACGTTGTTTCATTGCTTCGAGGTTCTTCTCTCTGTTTATCTTATTTTATCCTGAATCAATTTCATAATTTTCTTTGTTGTTGTTTGTTCTTTAAAAGGGATTTCTTTTGTTTGTTCTTTGAATTGAAGCTTGGTTTTTCATTTAATATACCCAGTTATGAAATTGGGATACATGTAACATGCTTTGAACTTAAATAGTAAATTACAACCATTTATTCTTTGTTAGCCTATATAATGCTCAAAAGGAAAATGTAACAGCCTTTATTCTTTGTTAGCCATTTATGCAAGGTAGTATGGTTGTTTGATGCAAACTCCATGGTCTATCTGTATAACTATACATAGTTATACAAGATAATAAAGGGGGTTAAGTTGACATAACTAATTACTTTTCTTACTTTCAAGGCATTGAATATGGTTACTAGCAGGGAGGAGCAACAGTTGTCATTCGTGAGTCAATTAAAATGGGTTTATAAAGTTTTTGTCTTTTCCCTTTTTTCCAGGAAATCCTAGAAGGGTTTGGTGTAGTCAAGGGAAAATGTGAGAAAGTTAGTGAAAAAGATGCAATGCCTAAAAGAGGAGGCAAGGAAACCTATAACATCATTGGTACATATTGAGTACTAAAATTCCTAACTTTGAAGGGTAAAACACAAAACCAAAACCTGAAACAGTGCAATCATTAATTTATAAAGTAAATGTAATGTATAAAAATGAGATTTTAAGCTATGGATTTTCCCCTTTAGAACTTATTATGAGAAGGAAGTAGAGTCTAAAACACCATGACTTTGAAGCAGGCATCAAGTCATGCCATTATAATATGCTAAAGCTTTAGAAGATAGAGGAATGTGATTTGTAAAATAATAAATGTAGTCATTATCACTAAAGTAATGTAGGAACTTATATTTTCATAATGTTTCTTCTTCAGCATGATATTGTAAGTGGAAGGAATAAGTTGATCATTGTCTGATAATGAAAGTAATAATTTATATTTACAATAAATACACACTTAGGTTTTTAATATTTTTCCCACTTCTACATTGTAACTTTTTACAAGAAAACATTGGCAAGTATGAAGTTGATTTATTGGTTCCTAGATAGTCTATCCTTTTGAATTAGTGTTGATTGCCTTTCATAGTTGCACTTATAGCTATGCTCATTGCAATAACTTCTACATTGTTAATTAAATTTGATCTCATTTGTTCCATATTCATATAGTTGGATGAGGCTTGTTTGTTGTTGATGTAATAAACATCTAATACTTTCCTTATTAAATAATAGGCATGCTAAATGAGGTCTTTTTTTATTATATATGCAAGCAATTTTTTTCATGAAATTTATGATGGTCAACTATTCATAAAGATGAAAAAAGGGTTCAATATTCCTTTCCAAGGATCCATGGGTTGGTTATCTTATTTCTTATGTGACATTTTTATTACTAAATAGTTTTACGATAAGATGTTTCTATTTTACTTTGTTTTATATATGGCAGTTGATTATAACAAGGACTAGAGAATAAACACTAGGACTTAGAAGTGAGCATCAATTCATGGCATTATAATATACTATTGAGCATGATAAAGCTTTAATCAGAAGATAGAAGATAGAAGAATGTGATTTGTAAAATAGGGGAAGTGATATTCCTATTCTCTTTGCATAGTAAACTTAATTTATTTTAGTTTATGACTTGGTTCCTTTCATGACTTTATTGAATTAAACAAACAAGTTTGCATAAAGAGATTATTTTAGTGTACATATATTTACTAATGCATAAGATTAGTTATTGGGGTTCTATACATCCACTATAGTTTTAGGTCATTAAATTAGAGAGAGTGATGATAAGTGCTTGATGGTTTTAAACTACACTTATTTACTTAATAATAATGTTAAGTTAAGATTCAAACTTAGAGTAGCACTTATGTATTCTTTTTAAATCTCAAACTTAAAGTGGCACTCACATTGTGCTTTGATGCAAGATAAAATACAATTTTGGATTACTACTTTTCTAAATATCTTAGGTGGGCAAACTCAAAATGTATTTTGGTTTGGATTGAGTACATTGTGTCTTTGCTATAGTACTATCTGTCTGCGCTAAGGGAGAAGCACGAAAACATTGTTTAACTATTGAAGTAGCATTGTGTTGTGCATGCAGGAAGACATGGTTATGAGGACTTCTAGGATCACAGTGGTCCAAATGCTCTTTGTACTATTTCTTAGTTACAAACCAGCTTACCCTTGGGTTATATCTTTTCTCCATATTGTTCTTTTGAAGTGGTTTTTCTATTTTGTCATGATTTTGGCTTGGCTAATTTTACTATTTCATGTCATGGGTTGGCTTTGTACGAGTTTTCCCGTGTCAATTTTCTTTCCAACTATTTTTTTGTGATGCATATTTTCAAGTTATTTTATTTAGCATGTGTATCCTGTTTTGTGCGAAATAGTACCTAATGCCTAAAGTTTCTAATTTAAATAGTACAACATATTTTGGAATAAAAGTAGCATCTAAGAATTGTGTTTCTTACTTACTTTTATAGTTGATTGATGATAAAGTACTGATATATGTAAAATATATATAGGACTCAAAGAGAAGTACAAGTCTTCTTCTTATAGGATAGGTCTCATGTTCTTAGACAGGGGATTGGTCTGAGTTGGAAACTAATGGTAATGTGGTGAGTAGTATGGTTTAATTTGGTTTCATATATTAGTCCAATAATGTCACAAGTGAAGGTCAATGATTGAAGTTTCTTGAGCATCTTTGTTCTACTTTCCTATGAGATTATTGGAAGTTTTCTTATAGTGTACATCCATATTAGTTAATCTATTTTACTTTTAGTTTGGGATTAAAGGAAAATTTGGTATAATATGATGTCAACTATTTACTTTCTGACATTACATTACATTCTGTGTTGATTTAGGGGTAAATGATAGAAGAGTAAGGCTTGAGGGGTTAGTTTAAGGCTTGATGGGGATTATATGTGCCTTAGAGGTAAAAATCTCAAATTCTCAATTTTTACCGTAAGTAAAATTACTGTTTTACCCCTGCAGTAATTTTTCATAAACTTATATAATTTTTGAATTCGGTTTTCACCCAAAGATTCAAAATAGCTATTTCAAGTATGATTTGAGGTTGTCCAATATTTACAGAGAGTTTTTATGTGAAATTACCTTTTTACCCCTAGTTGTGGTAAAATAGGTTTACTTGTGTAATTAAGATAGTATTAAAACTCTATTGGGACTCAAATTGATTTTATTCATTAACCTTGAGTTTAAAATTAATTACCCAAAGTTAAAAATAATTACTTGAGGTAATTAGAGTCAAGATTTACCTAAGATAAATTTAAATTACCTTTCCTTGATTTTAGAAGCTCATAAATTTAGTAATGTTTTAGGTCAAAGTTAAATTTACGGTTTCGGTAAAATCTTGTACATTTATATTTTCTTATCCTAAGATTCGAACCTAAGTTACAAATTGGTTTTTTACTCATTTGAAATTAACCTCATTTACTAGTGTAAGATTTCTCTTTTTACCTTGTCTTGATTTGTCCTAAACACTTGACTTTTTACCATTTTCACTAACCTATCAATTCCTAATCTTTTACCTAAGTAAATACACATCTAATACATGATTTATCACTTATAAAATAACACCAATTTGATCATGAAAGCATCAGAAACCAGCGACCATGATCAGCCCAAATAACCATATTTTATTGCTTTTCTTCCAACATGAAACATATCCAACATGAAACATATCCAACATGACACCATACCTTTGGCTTTCTTTTTCATTATTTTTTTGGCTAAATTTAATCAAAAGAAATCCATCAATGTTCAGCCTCATCAGCCATGATTCATTGCCTCCCATTTACATAATATTTTATGCATCTTCAAGCCATGATACATGAACACAATTATGACTACACATTATGCTTTCTTTCTCTATGTTTCTTTAATTGAAAAATGAAATTAAAATCCCATTTTTCCAGCCTTGGTTGCACGGTCATATGGCCTTCCTTGGCCTATAAATAAGAGCTCTTCCATTGCTAAAATTTTCACACAAACATCCATAGCCTTGGTGCTTAGTTACTTGATAGTTTTCTTGATCAAAGTTTGCTCAAAGTTCTCAAATTCTCTCAATACTTCAAGCTTTCTTCTTCTTCCTTATTCACATTCAAGAGCCTCCATTCCCAACCTCTAACCAAGCTCTAAACCTCAAGCATACACATTCCAACCATAAACTAACTCCTAGACACATAACCTTTCCATTATCAAACACAAAATCACAAGAAAAATCCTTCCTCCATTAGTTCTTGTCTTGGCCGAAGTCATCATCATCATCTAGAGGAGATTTTCTTCTTTTCACTTCTTAAGACATCAAGCTTTAACATTTGAGAACAAGAAACAACTTGGTAGGGATTTTATTTCATGTTCTTTCCTTTATTTCCTTCTAATGACTTCTAATTTATGGCTTAATGATAAGACTATGGAATATGGTTCTTGGGATCTTGATAATAAGGACTCTAATGCTAACTTCCTTTATTTAAGATTGATTGAGGTTAAAGAGTTTAATTCTCTAAAAGTTTTGAGCTTAACAAGATAATCAAATGAACTTATATCCATTGTTTATGTTTCAAGCTCTTGCATATCATATTTAAATTTCAAGCCTTGCATAATCATATTTAATTTCAAGTCATCACCTTAAATCTTGAAGATAATAATATAAACCTGCATTCTCATGTTTAAATTCAAGTAATGCATTTTATGATTCAAGTTATCACTAAACTTTAAAGATCTAAAAATAAGCTTGCATATTCATATTTATATTTCAAGATTTGCACAAATATATTTATATTTCAAGTTTTGCATCTTCATATTTATATTTCAAGTTATCATTTTAATTCTTGAAGATAATAATATGGACTTGCATATTCATATTTATTTTCAAGTTATCACATAAATTATAAAGACCTAAGAATGAATTGCATCTTCATATTTATACTTCAAGCTTTGCATAATCATATTTATATTTCAAGTATTGCACATCATATTTATATTTCCAAGATATCACTTTATAATGATAAAAATGGATTGCATAGCATGTTTATGATTCTTGCCATCACCTAAACCTTTAAAGCTCAAAACTTACCTCGTTAATCTTAAATAGGAATTTTATTTTTGTGGATATATTTAAATTATGTTATTTCTAGCCTCTTGATGCTCTTGATATTAAGGTTGGCTTATTTTATTTCTAAGGCTTTGATATTGTCTTTAAGCTACTTAAATAATTTTGTTAGAGTTAGAAATCTAAAGATGTTTGAATTTATGCTTTTCTCAAGCTTTATGATTTGAAAATTATGCTACTGACCTGATTTAAATAAAATAGTTAGGATATTGATTTAAAGGCTTTGAATGTTTATAAATTACTTATAATTGATGTAAGAATTGTTTTTAGCATTTTTGTGATAAACTAGTAGATAAAAAGGATCAAAATCGTAATTCTACAAAGCTTTAGACAATGAATTTTCTAAATTAATTCTTCACTGATTAGATACTGATCATATATTTTATATACCTTAGAATTATTAGTATTAGATGTAAAAATTGTTTTTGGTATCTTAGAGGTTGAAAAGGATAATTATAAGTGTTAGTTTTGACCGTTTTGTAAAATGTAGAAAGTTGTGTTTCTAAACTATCAATTATGTAATTTTGATGAAAGGATTTTAATTAGGGTTAGTAATAATATCTGATGTTATTATGTGTTCAAAATACTATTTATAATGCTTAGAAAAAGTTTTACAAGTATTGGTTTTTGATAAGTGTCAAAATAAGTAACTTTGTACTTTGACCCCTATAATGTGTTAAATTTAGTCTATGGCCCTAAAAGATTTTCATGATGAGTTTTTATGGTTTCTAATAGTTATATGCCTCTTGAATTGTATTGGTTAATGTTAGAGATCTTTAATTTTTGAGTAAATGTTAAAAAGGGGTAATTACGTTTTGACCCGTAATCTTTGAGAAATTGTGATTTGACCCTTTGGGGTTTAAACGTAAATATTGATGATATGATGAGATGAATGTGAATGATGTTGTGTGAAGGGTATGTTTATGTGCGGAAACTTATATGGCTTATGGATATATGAGATGAAATATGATGCATGTTTATATGATTTAAATTATGGCATGTTATAATTATGTTTGATTCATTGAGATGCACATGAAATGTTGAATTGATGAGTTATAATTGTGGTATTCATATTTGCATCTTCATATAATATGCCAAGATTAAAGGTGACATAAGACACATGGAAATGATCCTCTAGACTCCCCGAATTAAAGGTTATGAAAGGTGATCCAAATGGGAAGTGATCCTTTGGACTCCCCAAATTAAAGGTTATGAAAGGTGATCCTAATGCCCCCTATCCCGTACCTTAAGAGTCGGGAATTTAACTTATCAAAAGGGATAAGATTACGCTAGTGACAAGTAGTGATGTATGAGCTCATAACCTAAGAACTCTCGAGAAAGGAGAGAATATAGGGCGGCCCCCAAGGAAAAGAGAAGTTCAAGTCACCTGTAAGAATGATGAATCATGATGTTCTTTATATCATATGCATTGTTTTATGGATTTTATGATATTACGCATATTGATATTGACATGCATCGATGACTAATATGTTGCATTCATGACATTAAGATTCATGCTAAAAGATACGGGCCTCGGCTAATGATATTTAGAACTTAATAAATGAACCTTATATATATGTCCACCATTTTCATAATTAAACCCGAGGTTCTTGGGGACGATGACGATGACACTTGTGTTATAGTCGGGAAGCCCTACTGATATTCTTGTATAAGTTTCTCATCCCTTTTCTTTTCCGTGTCGTCTCCAGACATGAATGAAGGTGTACTTCGTGATTTGTCTTGAGAGTGGACAAGGAGCTACTGAGATAACTTCCTTTTGGATAATTTCCTTTAGAGTGATCGTATCTCAGTTATCAGTTTGTATACTATTGATGGATATATATTGATGTCCTTAAGATTACAAAACATCACTATTATGATACAGTTATTGATATGTCATTATTATTCGAGTTATGTTATGTGATGGTTGTCCTATGTATTTACCTGTTATTCGTTTCTAACATCTTTCTTACGCAGGCAAGGTAATGACGTTAGATATTTAGTATGCGCGGCTCACGATTTGGTATTTAAAGTTTAAAAAAAAATTTACCCATATTTTCACTACAGTATTTTAAAGAAGTTTTGAGTTAAAAACTGGAATAAAAGAGTAATGACTAATAATTAACTTAAATGCGTCCTAGGCGTGTTGAGTTAAATATTAGGGTGTTACAAAAAGGAAATAAGGCTGAAGCCAAGAGGAAAGAAAGGGAAAAAAGAAACCGAAACTAGAGAAAGGAAAAAGGAAAAACCGAAACATGCTTGGTCCAAGAACCAAGTTCCAAGCTCTAGAGGTTTCACAAGTGAAGATTCTCATGATCTGCATCTTGAACCCTCATTATCAAGCATCATTTTCTTTAGAAAGAAAGGCTCTAAGGCCAAAATTAAGGAGAAGAAAAAGAAGTTCTAAAAGCCAAGAGAAACTAGCAAAACTCATTTTTATCAAAGCTTTAAAAGTCAAAAATTTAAAGAAAAAAATCCCTACCAAGGTATGTTTTCTTGGAGATGAAAAGGACTTGATCTTGAGAGGAGGATGAAAGGAAAATCTCCTTAGAGCTTGATGATATTTTTGGCCAAGGAGGAAAAAGAAAGGAAGAAAGTTGTGGTTCTTGAACTTGATCCTTAGAAAGGCAAGGCTAAGTGTTTAGAAGGTTGTGTATGGTTGAGAAGTGGTGGTTCTTGGTGAGTAAGAAGAAGAAGGAGAAGATGATGAAAGAACTCTTGAACTCTTGAGAGAAAAAGAAAGAACTTAGAACTACTTTTGAAGCCAAACTTAGCAAATGACCCAAAGTGGAACCAAGTCCATCTAGACATGGTATTTATAGAAAAACAACATCAAGGGTGTAAGAATGGAGGGAATGGCCGAAATCTTCATGGAGGGAAAGGAAGAAAATATCTCTTCAAAGTATGGTTGTGGTCATTCAAAGGTATGGCCAAGTATGGGTTCAAGTATGGGCTTAAGCATGGTGTGGTATAGGTAGCCATGAGGGAGGTATGGATAGCCATGCCTTTCTAGAAGAACTTGGAAAACAAGTTGTTCCTTAATTGTGGGTTACGATGTGTGTTTAGGTGTAACTTTGATTAGGCTTAGGATTAGGAATTTGTGAGAAAGTGTTTAGGTGACTAAGGATGTAATTAGAGACTTGTAAGACTAGATTTAGGAGGTGGTCTTACTAAATTAATGGAGTCAAACTCCATTAACTAGGAATCTAATGCCAACATGTTTCATTGATTTAGGGAATTAGAGAGAGAAAATACTATTTCTATATTCCTTTCTCAAAGAATTAAAACTAGAAAAGAGTTTTGAGTTTCTCTAAGCAATCTTAGGTTCTAATTAATATCAATTAATTATTTTGACTCTAAATTAGTAATTAGAATTTACTAATCTTTAATTAGAGCCTAATATTGCTTAGGTTTTGCTAGTCATATCATTAGGACCAAAATATACTATGTAAAGGCAAAATTGTAATTTTGCACAAAAACTGTCTTGGACCACCAGGGCTTAAACAAATACTTTTAAACACATGAAAACATCATTTTAAACCTGCAGGGAAAGTTTCGGGCTCGAACGGCACCTTTACCCGCGTAAAAACGCTATAGGGGTATTTTGGTCATTTTGACCCGAAACTGCAGAAAACACGATTTTCGCTTTCGAAATCACTCAAGGACCATCTAATCCCCTTCAAACATTGAGTTGACCATTCGAGGACTGTTGGGCTGGCTATCCTTGAATTCCGGGCAGAAAATGAGCTCAGGGGCATTTTGGTCATTTTCTCTCAGACAAAAAATCAGGGTGTTACATGAGAAAGCATATTTTAGAGTGTGTGTGTGTGTGTGTGAATGCTATAGTGTATAGATGAGAAAGAGGGTCCATGTGTGAGAGGGTGGGATTGTGTGTGTGTGTGTGTGTGTGTGTGTGTGTGTGTGTATGTGTGTTTGTTGAGGAAGTGTAGGGTTAGGTTAAGAAATTAGGAAATTTTTATTTTGCTTTTTAGGGTTAGATTATTTAGTTTGTTTTAGATCAGATTTTATTTTGTTTGTTTGGGTTAGAATTTGCGCATTGGGTTAATGTTTATTTTATTTTCGACTTTGTTTATTTGGGTTTAGATTAATTCAGATCTAAAAAAGCTAAAAAATATAATTTATGCATTTTGGGTTCGAAATAAATATTTAAGTTTCTTGTCTTATAAACCAAAAAAGAAAAGGTTAAGGAAATTAATTTAGCAAAATTAGGAATAAGATAATTAAAAAAATTTAGTTTCATTTCTTTTTATAAGTCATTTTCTTTTTTAGAATAAACTTTGGAAGTTAGTGCTTGGATTTAAATTTACTTGTTTGGTTAAGTGTTCATTTCATTTTTTGGTTTTTAGATTGGTTTACTTGGTTTAGGTTCAGCTTATGTCTAAAATAAAAAGGGAGGAGTTTTATTCATTTTGGATTTGAAATAAATACTTGAGTATTTTGCTTTATTAAAATTCTTTTAGTTAATTAATTGATGAATTTTTTTTAAATAGAATTAATTTAGACGACTTGTTAACTCTATGTTTTAAGGATATTTTAGTTGTGATAGCTTGATATTCTGAAATCTCTTTCAAAAATTAAAATTAATTAACGCTTTCTTTATTCTCTTTTAATCAGTTAACACAGAATTATTTTCTACAGAACTACATGACTTTGAGCCCATTACACCAGGGGATACATAGGAGCAGGTGACCCCTGTCAAGCCAAAATTAAATTTTCATAATTTGCTTTACTTTTAAATATCTCTTTTAGTGCATTTTTATCTATTATTTTCTTTTACTTGTAAATGATCTAATTTTTGAAGGTTATTAATTAATTTGCACAACTTGTAAGGTACCGTCTAAGGACGGGTGTACTAGGGGTGCGTAGAATTAAGTTCTTACACTTCCCTATGCATAACCGACTCTCAAACTCAAAGCTAGTTTCAAAGACCATTTTTCAAAATGAATGAGTTTTTCCATGTTTTCTCAAATTGTAATAAACTTGGTGGCGACTCCTTATTTTCAAACAAAATTCATTTTTTGCCATCCCAGTTGCGATCCCGGTTGTGATAGTTAGTTAGTTTAGTTGATTTTCTTAACTACGGTAGTTATTAAGTATGACTTGATGGTTTGGTTGAAAGTATTGCTAGCTCCCTTTGTTGATTTCATAATGCCATGATTTCGCTCTATGTTATTTTAATTTGCATTGGAAAAGATTGTGATAGTTAATACCCCTAAGACTAGATTAATATGAGGATTGAATGTTGGATTTATAAATTGCATTTCATAAGAGCTTGTTTAAGAAAATAATCATGAGAGGTTCTAAGTTGGAACCACTGCTCGCCATAGCGAAGAGATATAATGGCAATACTGCTCGCCATAGCAAAAAAATATAACGGCATTATCGCTCGCCATAGCGAAAAGATTTAATGGCAATACTGCTAGTTGTAGCGAAGAGATATAACGGCATTACCGCTCGCCATAGTGAAAAGATATGATGGCAATACCGCTCGCCATAGCGAAGAGATATAATGGCGTTACCACTTGTCGTAGTGAAGAGACGTAATGGCCTATGTGCACATAGTTTCTCTCAGTGAAATAAAACTTAAAGGAACCTTATTTGAGACATCATAAACCTTGTGATTGATGGGTTAAGATTACTCACCAAATAAAAATTTGTGCTTCTTATGTAACCCCCATAAGTATTTGGATATGTGATGATGAAGTTAATTTTATGTGAGAATAAGGAATTGGAGAAAATAGTGAGAAAGTATATTTAATAATTATTTTTTTGGGATTTTGCTTAGAAATAAAATTTTGAAAAGTATTTATTTTCAAACTGTGGAAGTATAAAAAGTATGGACTATTATATTTTTATTATTGGCTTCTAGAAATATGTATGATTTGCGGGTTATCCTGTTTTATTTTAAATGCTCGTGCATTGATTAGTTTCTCCTTCTCGTCCATTTGTTTATAGTCTTCATTGGGTCTATTTGACTCACTCCTTCTTTTTTCCTCTAGATTTTCAGGTAGCTGAGTAGCAAGTTCCTGGGATTACTGTTTTCCCAGGATATTCTTTTTGGTAGGCCTCTGTTGTCAGTTGAGGCTTTTTGGTTGTTAACTCTAATATTTTGCAGCTATAGGACATAGGTTGGGTATTTTGATTTTGTGTATGAGTAAGAGTTTAAGCATGATTATTTTGTATAACTAGAATTATTGGAATGTACTGGCTATTGGATCTGGTTTATGAAATTGCATTATGTAAGAAGTTAATTTTATATGTGGATTGTCCAATTTTTAGGGGAGGAGTTGCCAAATTTTCGATAGTCAAAATATTTAAGTTTGAAATTTATTTTAGTAAGATCACATCTTTAGGCTTGTCGGGGTAGTGAGTTCATCTAATCTGTGCACCGGTCACGGCCTAAGATTGAGTCATGACATCCATGCAAAGCCTCATACTCCCATATTTCTTTTTAACAAACAAGACTAGGGCTCCCTATGGTAATGCACTAGGTCTCACAAACTTCTTTTCCAAAAGCTCCTCTTACTGAGTCTTTAACTTGGTTAACTCTAGGGGTGACATCTTATGGGGTGCTATGAATATTGGCCCTATCCCTGGGACCAACTCTATAGAGAAGAACTCTATTTCTCTTACTGGAAATACCTTAGGACAGTCTCTTACTACAGGCACATCATCAATGTTCTACTGAAAGTCTACCTCACCAGCAGCTAGGAGAATATATCCCTTACTTTCTTCTACATAGCAGTTGACTTCTACAGCTTTTAAGCAAATACTTAGAGGTTTACTAGGCATACTAGGGGTAGAAAGAAAGATGAAAGAATTTGTATAACAGTTTAACATTACACAGTTAGCATAAAGCTAATCCATTCCGAGAATCATGCCTAGACCATGCATAGGTAAACAAAGTAGATCTAGAATAAAAGGTCTGCCTTCAAGAATGAAATGGAAATTTAAGCAACATCTACAAGTCCTAACAGGTTTACCAGTAGGTGTAGAAACAGTAAGATGAAAAGGAAGTTTTGACACATGCAATTTCAAAAACTCGACACTAACATGTGATATGAATGAGTGAGTTATGCTAGAGTCAAATAGTACAATTAAGGTCCTACCGTTCATTTCACACTTACCTTCTATGAGGTTTCTGGACTTTATCGAGTTTGCTGCATTGAGGGTAAAGACCCTCCCTTGACATTGTAGTATGGGGTTAGGGGTCGTCGGGTTCCTCTCAGGGCACTTTCTAGCATAGTGACTGAGCTTCCCGCACTTGTAACAAAGTCCTTGGCCCATCAAACAAGGTCGATCTCCATGTGGCTTCCTATATTTGGGACATAATACAGTAGGTACAGATCTTAGAGGTGCAACCGGGGCCCTTTGGGGTGTCTTGCCCTTAGGACCACTTGATCCCCCATGATAAAAATTCTTCTTAGGGCCTTGTGGCCTGAATTGCGGCTTAAATCTTGAAGCTTGTTATGCCAGCTTCTTGGTGAAATTCTAAGCCTTAGATATGCTCAACTTCCTGTGGCCTTCCTTAATAATGTGGCATTTGTTGACTAGGGTAGGGAAGTCCCTAATCTTCAAATGTGGAACAGCGACATTGATTTCCGCCTTCAGTCCAGCTTCATACTTAACACATTTCCAGAATTCATCGGGGCTTCCTTGAAAAATCCTTAAGAACTTAATCAGCTATTTGAACTTTACAATGTACTGTGCAATACTTATCCCTCCTTGGGTTAGCTACATGAATTCTACATCCTTAGCATTTCTCATAGATGTCAAGAAGTACTTCTTATAAAAGTAAGTCTTGAACATTTCCCAGTTGATCATGGTGCCAGATGCCTCCAACAGTCTTCGGGTGCCAGTCTACCAAAACTCGGCATTTGCCTTCAGCATGTAGGCAGTAAAAGTCACCTCTACTCCTCAGTGCAAGTAATTACCGAAAAGATCTTCTCTATGCTTTTAATCCACTTATCGACCTGGTTCGGGTTTAGTGCTCCTCTAAATAATGGTGGGTTCACCTTGCAAAACTCTCCAAATCGAGCATGCTCGAGACCCTCAACAATGTTGGGGCCACGACCAGCATCACCCTGACGGTCCATTTGTTCAAACATCATTTGAATGGCCCATGCCATGTCCCTGAGAGCTCCAATAGTCTCATTACTCTGATCACCTTTGCCCGAAGTTCTATCCTGTCGTGGTCATACCATTGGTTCCTAAGCACACAAAACAACAAACAGTGGTAATCAAGCTCAATACTCCATGTAAAGTGGCTAGTTACCGTGGTACATACACACATACACTAGTCATGCATCTTTATCCTATAGCTTACCATATTAATTTAGCAACCATACATGACATGATTATCACATCATGCCTAAGAAGCATAGTCAGTCCAATCCTCAAGCTTCGTGAGAACTGAACTACTCTGATACCAAAATGTAACACCCTAATATTTAACCCAACACGCCTAGGACGCATCTAAGTTAATTATTAGTTATTACACTTTGGTATCAGTTCTTAACTTAAACTCTTGAAAATACTTTAGTAAAAATATGGGTAAACTTTTTTTTAGAATTTTCAAAAAACAAAACATGAGCCGTGCATACTGAATAGACTATATCATACCTCATGCATATAAGAGAAGAAGATAAAAACGAGTCACGGGCACACATAAAATACAACACCACGAAAGGGATCAAAACTACAATTTCTCAACAATTAAGGGTCAAAGTGTAAATTCCTATTTTAACACATTTTCTCAAACTAATGATTCTTAAAATTAATCTATGTTTTTCTCATCATAAAAACCTTTTGGGGCCATAGACCAAATTTTGTTAGATTTTAGGGGTCAAAGCTCAAGTTTCTCATTTCTAATGTTAAACAAATGCCAATGCTTTTAAAACTTTTTCTAAACCTCATAAATAGTATTTTGAATACATGGAAACCTTCCAAATCATTACAAACTCTAATTAAATCCATTTGGTTAAAATTCCATAATGATCGTCCAAGACACAACTTTTTATATTTTGCAAAACATTCCAAACTAACACTTGTAATTATTCTTTTAAGCATCTAAGACACTAAAAATAATTTTTACAACAATTATTAATGATTTTTACATATAATGTAAGTACCAAACAGCACCTTGTAGAATTAAACAATGCCGAATAGAAGCCATAAATTTCAATTTCTAAAAGCTTTGAAAATCACATTTTTTATCCTTTCTAATTACTAGTTCTTCCCACGATGCTAAAACAATTTTTTCAACAATTATTAATAAATTTTACACATCTAACTAATACCAACCAGCGCCTTAAAGATTTAATTAATGCCAAACAATATCCATAATTTAAATTTTTGAAAGCTTTGAAAGCCATATTTTCAAATATTTCTAATTACTAATTTTTCTCAAAAATTATTCTAAGACATAGAACACACTTGAAACTATTTTATCTCTTTGAGAACTTAAATATCAATGCCAAAATAGCAGCAAAACTAAAGGTTTCATTAATAGGTTGTTAATCACTTAAAGATCGCATTTCCACTCCTCTTGAGTTTTTAAATCTTTCAAAAATTCTTTGTATATCCTAGAAACAAGATTCAATCCTCAAAGTAAAATAAAACCAACTTCAAAAACCAATATCCTCATAAGACCGAAATGTATATGTATTGAGATTTGGCCTAATCAAACTTTCTATTTAAGATAAAAGAGGCAAGTCTTGAACTTTAGAGGTTTAGGTGATGGCTAGAATCATAAACATGTCATGCAATCTCATTTTTAATCTTTATCATTATAAGTTGATGACTTGGAAATATAAATATGATGTGCAAGACTTGAAATACAAAATATGAGAATCCAAGTTCATTTTTAAGTCTTCAAGGTTTAGGTGATAACTTGTAATTTAAACATGATATGCAAGACTTTGATTTAAATATGAAAATGTAAGTCCATTTTCTTATCCTTAAGATTTAAGATGATAACTTGAAATTTAAACATGAAATGCAGGCTTGGAATTTAAACATGAAATGCAAGAGCTCGAAACATAAACATGAATGCAAATCCACTTTTATATCTTATTAAGCTCCAAACTCAAGACTTTTTAAAGAATGAAACTCTTTGCCCAATCAATCTTCACAAAATGCAAGTGAGCTTTAGAGTCCCTCAATACCATAGTTTCAAAAATCTCATTTCTTGGACTCACCATTAACCTCAAAAAGAAACAACCAAAGAAAACAAACAAACATTCCATTTCTCATATTCTTTTGAAACCAAAAATCAAGCCTTGAGCCTTAAAGGTCAAATATATGATAGCTTCACAACTAACGTCAAGAACCCTCATCATCAAGCTATGGTCTTGGCCATCAACCAACAACAAAATCAAAAACAGAAACAGAAGAATAAGAGAAAGAACATAAAAATAAAATCCCTAATAAGGGTGTTTCTTGTTTGCAAGAGAAAGCTTGATTTTTTGTAAGGAATTGGAAAGAAATAGAAGGAGGATTTTTCTTGTGTTCTTGTGTTTAGAAATGGACAGGATAGATGTTTGGGAATTAATCTATGGTAGAGATATGGTGGTTTGAGGTTGGGAGCTTGGGTGAAGGTTGGGAATGGAGTCTCTTGAAGGTGGAGAAGGAAGAAGAAAAGAGCTTTGAGTTTAGAGAGAAAAGAGGGTTTTTTTTTTACCAAACTTGGTGAGCAAGACTACAAC
Organism: Dalbergia cochinchinensis; assembly: GCA_031216125.1. Lineage (NCBI taxonomy): Eukaryota > Viridiplantae > Streptophyta > Magnoliopsida > Fabales > Fabaceae > Dalbergia > Dalbergia cochinchinensis. The sequence goes on from CM062376.1 coordinate 13,280,415, forward strand.
AAAAAAGCAAATGGGGGAAGGAATCCGCAACCTCCTTGGCTATTTGGGGGGGGGGGAAGATTTTCATTTTTCATGTGTGTTATGACATGAATTGGAGATGGATTTGATTAGGCAAAGGGTTAAGAGTTCATAATTAGGTGTTTGGGTTAGTAACCAAGTGTTTAAAGGCTTTTTAAGACATGATTAAGGAGTGGTCTTACTCCTATAGTTGAGTTAAGCTCAATTAGTTTAAAATTCAAACTTAGACATATTTCCTAATTTTTAGGAAAAGAGAGAGAAAATACTATTTGCCGTTGACTTTTGTTTCATGGTCTTATGAGTTCTTTTGATTAAGAAAGAGATTTAAACTTCCTTAACAAATATTAAGCCTTAATTAACCCCAAATAATTATTTTAACTCAAGATTAATAAATAAAGTTAATCTATTTTTAATTAGACCCTAATTTGCCTATATTTCTTTAATTGTTTAATTAAGCTCATTTAGCACTAACTAGGGGCAAAAAGGTAATTTTAGATAAAAGCTGTAAGGGAGCACCCAGATTTTTTCAGATAACAACCCTTATTATTAACATTTCCAACTTTCGAGTGATGACCAGGTTCAGTCGTCACTTAATCCTGCATTAAATTACCTAAGGGGTATTTGGTAATCTTGCGCACGGGAAAAACTAGGAATTGAGATTTTCACCTATAACATCATCCATAACACATTTAATTCCCTTCAAACATTAAACTAACTCCTTGATGATAGCCTAGACTAGCCATCCTCAATTTCTGAGTAGAAACGACCTCAGGGGCATTTTGGTCATTTTGCATATGGGAAAATTGGGGCGTTGCACAGCACCTGAGAACCATGTACAATTCTTGAAAGTTGCAGTGCAGCTTAAACAAATGTACGTGATTCTCAGGTGGTATAGGCCTTTCAATGTCATCATTGCCAACTTCCCAATCCTTGATAATGTCTTCATTACATCTTGAATAATCTATTTCTGAAGCACTCTAATTATACACTCTAACTTTAAAATAGGGACCTCCTTTATATTTAAAAAATAGCAAATATTCATGTCCCAAACAAGAACGCTCTGTAAATTTCTTTGTTTATGGTTGCATTGAAATATAAGATGGAAGCTCCTAATTTAAGTGGAAATGCTGTCAAAATTTTGTCCGAATTTTTGTTAAGAAAATAAGATTAAAAGTAGTTGTACTACAAATTTAAATAGCAATTGAATTTGTATTTGAAAGTGATAATTTAGCATCTTTAAAAAATTGTAGGGTCTAGGGCTTATCACAAGTGCAATGTTACCTTCAGACCAGTTATGGATATACGATAGATTACATCCTAATAGATGGGGATTAAACCAGAATTTTATAGTGGTGTTTAAGAATTAATGAGGGTAGCATGTCGAACACAATTGTTCATTAATAAGGTAAAAGTTAGGTGTCCATGTAATAAGTGCAAATGTTGGAAGCATTTAAATGATGATATTATCATGCCTGACTATTGGGTTTGGACCAAGCATAGGGAGGTATTTAATGCATGGAATCAAGTGTAGGTGAAAATGTGCACGAGAAAGGGGTGGAATCATGCATTACTTCTTTTTGCTTATCTGAAACTTTTAACAAAAATACTATCAAGTGCAAAACTTATAGTGCAGCGGAAACAAAGTTAGTAGTTTCAGAAAGGAGGTTTTTGAAGCTTTGTTGATAAAACATACATTTTAAAATAAATGACAGAATGGTAGGAACATTATTTCAGTATATGAACGAATAATAAAGCATAACATATATAAAGGAGATCAAGGAGACAAAGATGAGATACAAATATTTTATATTGGTTTGACCAAACTGCCTACATCCAATACTCAACAATGTTGAGGTTCTGCTAAAAAACATCTTTCTCAACCTGAGAAAGAATAAATAGATAGTCTTTACATTAGCCTTCCTAAGCTCTTATTTGTGACCTTCAGAAATCACCTACTGCCACAAATTGAGTAGTTCTTTACCAGCCTCTCCAAGCTAAATTGAGTAGTTCTACACCAGCCTCTCTAAGCTAAAACCTGTGACCAGTAACAACCTCTACTGTCATGTTGAAAGTATTTATTTAGTAGCCTCTCCAAGCTGAACCGGGTAGTCTTGCCCTAGTCTCTCCAAGCTATAAGTAGTCTTACCCTAGCCTTTCTGTAACGCCCCAATTTTTACTGCTATGTGAAAATTACCAAAATGCCCCTAGGTAATTTTTACACGTAATTCAAGGTCAAATAAACCTCAATAAAGGAATATGACATTAGAGAAATATCATAGGGGACTTGATTAGCGATTCGTGGGAAAGTCGCAAACCCCAATTTTTTTGTACGTGTAAAATGACCAAAATGCCCCTGAGGTCATTTTTACCTAAAAATCAAGGATAACCAATCTAAATTATCTTTGAGGGGTTAATATGTGCCTTAGAGGTAAAAATCTCAATACTCAATTTTTACCGTAAGTAAAATTACCATTTTACCCCTACAGTAAGTTTTCATAAAATCGTATAATCTTTGAATTCGGTTTTCACCCAAAGGTTCAAAATGACTATTTTAAGTATGATTTGAGATTGTCCAATATTTATAGGAATTTTTTACGTGAAATTACCTTTTTACCCCTAGTTATACCAAATAAGTTTACTTACATAATTAAGGTAATGTTAAAGCTCCAATTGAACTCAAATTGATTTTATTCATCAACCTTGAGTTTAAAATTAATTACCTAAGGTTAAAAATAATTATTGAGGTAATTAGAGTCTAAATTACCTAAGGTAAAAATAAAAATTACCTTTCCTCAAATATGAAAGCTCATAAAATTAGTGATATTAGAGATCAAAGTTAAGATTTCGGCTTAGGTAAAATCTTGTACATTTACATTTTCTTATCCTAAGTTTAGAACCTATGTTACAAAGTGATTTTTACTCATTTGAAATTAACCTCATTTACTAGTATGTGGTTTCTCTTTTTACCTTGTCTTGATTTGTCCTAAACACTTAACCTTTTACCATTTTCACTAATCTATCAATTCCTAATCTTTTACCTAAGTAAATACACATCTAATACATGATTTACCACTTGCAAAATAACATAAATCTGATCATAAAAGGACCAGAAACCAGCGGCCATCACACTCTCAATGGTGGCCATATTTCATTTTTTTATTTCAAAGATTGTTGCACTACATCATTAGGCACCACCATGATACCAATACTTTATGGTTTTTCTTCAAGATACACCTCAAATACATGTCCTACCATGAATGAAAGAATAAAACTTGTCCCCCATTATTCCCTAAAGTAGCCGTGTCCTCCATGTTCTCATGTTGTACAAATTTTAAAATTCATTCAAGAATAATGCACACAAACACATCATAACACTACCATGTGTTCTTTTTAGTTGTCTTGCACATTTTGGATCAAAAACTCTGATCACATTTCAGCCTAGGAGCAGCAGCCATACACCCCCCATAATGACCCCATTTTATTTTATTATCAAAGAATTAAGCACTCAAACAACACCATGACCATACCATGTGATCTTTGAGTTGTTTTGCATTATTTTTTGGCAAGAATTCTTATCACATTCCAGCCCATATGCAGCGTACATGTAGCCTTCCTTGGCCTATAAATATGAGCTCTTCCATTGCCAAAATGCACACACAAACATTCCTAGCCTTAGCATTTTCTTACTTGATAGTTTTCTTACTCAGTTTGCTCAAAGTTCTCTAATTCTCCCAATACTTCAAGCTTTCTTCTTCTTCCTCATTTACATCCAAGAGACTCCATTCCCAACCCCTAATCAAGCTCTAAACCTCTAGCATACACATTCCAACCATAAATCAACTCCTAGACACATAACCTTTCCATTATCAAACACAAAAACACAAGAGAAATCCTCCCTCCATTTGCTCTAATCTTGGCCGAAGTTCAAAGGACATATCAAGGACATATTTTCTTCTTCTAACTTCTCTAAAGATCAACCATTACCTTTTGATAACAAGAAACAACTTGGTAGGGATTTTATTTCATGTTCTTTGTCTTGTTCTTTCTTTATATTTTTGATTTTTATGATTTGATTATGACCATGGCTTGATGATGAGGAATCATGGTGGTGGTTGTGAATCCATCATTTAAATGAACTCTAAAGCCTAAGGTTTAATTCTTGATGTTAAAAGATTAACAAAGGAATTACTAAGTTTTGAGTTTTAAGCATAACAAAATATAAAAATGAACTAGCATCTATATTTATGTTTCAAGTTCTTACACATCATATTTATATTTCAATCTTTCCATAATCCTATTTATATTCCAAGTTATCACTTTAATTCTTGAAGATAATAATGTGAACTTGCATATTCATATTTACATTTCAAGTTATTACTTAAATCATAAGGATCTAAGAATGAATTTGCATCTTTATATTTATATTTCAAGCCTTGCATTTCATATTTATATTTCCAAGTTGTCACCTTATAATGATAATAATAAGGTTAAGAGATAAGTTTATGATTCTAGTCATCACCTAAATCTTAAAGTTCAAGATTTACTTCTTTTAATCATAAATGGTAATTTTGATCATGGACACTTCTCATCTACTTATTTTTGGCCCTTGTATGATTCTGATTTGAAGCTTGTTGTATTTTATTTTTAGGTATAATCTTGTCTTTAAAGTTGTACAAAGAAATTTTGAAAGACCTAGAAGTTGCAAAGAATTAAGAATATGATTTTTCTCATGATTTTAAATGCTAGAGTTTTAGGATTCTGATCTAATCCTTTAGAAATTGGAATGGTTACTGATTTGGAATGTTTAGATGAGTTTAAATCACAAATAGTTACTATAAAAATTGTTTTTAGTGTCTTAGGAAAAACTAGTAACTAAAAAGGATCAAAAATTGTGTTTTTATGAAGCTTTTAGAATGCTAATTTTTCTGATTACTGTTAGGCCCTGTTCACCACTGTTCACTACTATTTATAGCTGTTCACACACTTGAGGATCACTAATAATTGTTATAAAAATTGTTCTTAGCATTTTAGGAAAGTCTAGTAACTAGAAAAGATTAAAATTATGTTTTTGTAAAGCTTTAAGGAGATTAATTTTCTGATTCTGTTCAAGGGTTGTTCAAGGCTGTTCACATTGTTCACATACTTTAGAATTACTTACATTTGTTGTAAGAATTGTTTTTGGTACCATAGATGCATAAAAGGGTAATTATAAATGTTAGTTTGGGCTGTTTTGCAAAATGTGGAAAGTTATGTTTTAAACTATCAACTATGTTATTTCAGCCAAATGTTTTTAATTAGACCAACTAATGATGTTGAATGTGTCCATGTGTTCAAAATACCATATATAATGTTTAGAAAAAGTTTTATAATTTTCGGTCGCTATTAAGTGTCAAAAATTGTGTTACTTTGCACTTTGACCCCTAAAATATGTTAAAATTAGTCTATGGCCCTAAGAGGTTTTTATGATAAGTTTGAATGGTTACTAATAGTTATATGTCTCTTGAAATGTATTGGTTAATGTTAAAGGTCTTTAATTTATGAGTAGATGTTAAAAAGGGGTAATTATATTTTGACCCATAACCTTTGAGAAATTGAGATTTAACCCCTTTGGGGTTTAAACGTAAATATTGATGATATGATGAGATGAATGTGAATGATATTGTGTGAAGGGTATGTTCATATGTGGAAACTTATATGGCTTATGGATATATGAGATGAAATATGATGCATGTTTATATGATTTAAATTATGGCATGTTATAATTATGTTTGATTCATTGAGATGCACATGAAATGTTGAATTGATGAGTTATAATTGTGATATTCATGTTTGCATCTTCATATAATATGCCAAGATTAAAGGTGACATAAGACACATGGACATGATCCTCTAGACTCCCCGAATTAAAGGTTATGAGAGGTGATCCAAATGGGAAGTGATCCTTTGGACTCTCCGAATTAAAGGTTATTAAAGGTGATCCTAATGCCCCATATCCCGTACCTTAAGAGTCGGGAATTTAACTTATCAAAAGGGATAAGATTACGCTAGTGACGACTAGTGAGGTATGAGCTCATAACCTAGAACTCTTGAGAAAAGAGAGAATTATAGGGCGGCCCCCAAGGAAAAGAGAATGAAGAAGTTTAAGTCACCTGTAAGAATAATAATCATGATGTTCTTTATATCATATGCATCATTTTATGGATTTTATGATATTATGTATATGAAATTGACATGCATCCATGACTAATATGTTGTATTCATGACATTAAGATTCATGCTAAAAGATACGGGCCTTGGCTAATGATATTTAGAACTTAATAAATGAACCTTATATATATGTTCACCATTTTCATAATTCAACCCGAGGTTCCTGGGGACGATGACGATGACACTTGTGTTATAGTCGAGAAGCCCTACTGAGATTCTTGTATAAGTTTCTCATCCCTTTTCTTTTCCGTGTCGTCTCCAATAATGAACGAAGGTGTAGTTCGTGATTTGTCTTGAGAGTGGATGAGGAGCTACGGAGATAACTTCCTTTTGGATATTTGCCCTTAGAGTAATCGTATCTCAGTTATCAGTTTGTATACTATTGATGGATATATATTGATGTCCTTAAGATTACAAGACATCACTATTATGATACAGTTATTGATATGTCATTATTATTTGAGTTATGTTATGTTATGGTTGTATTATGTATTTACTTGTTTCTAACATCTCTCTTACGCAGGCAAGGTAATGACGTTAGATATTTAGTATGCGCGGCTCACGATTTGATATTTAAGTTCAAAAAAAAAATTTACCCATATTTTCACTAAAGTATTTTAAAGAAGTTTGAGTTAAAAACTAAAACAAAAGAGTAATGACTAATAATTAACTTAAATGCGTCCTAGGCGTGTTGAGTTAAATATTAGGGTGTTACACTTTCCAAACTACAAGTAGTCTTGCCCCAACCTCCGCAAGCTGCAAGTAGTCTTTGACTAGTCTCTCTAAGCTAAACCGTGATTAGCAAGAACACCTTACTGTCGTGTTGCAAGTAGTTTTATAGTAGCCTCTCTAAGCTATCTCACAACAATCACTACTAGATTGAGGACACAAAGGATAAGTATTTTGGTTGCCACTCAAACTAGCCGACACTCAAGTTTCCTTAACATATACATGAAAAGTTCATGGGAAAATTTGAATGGCTTCCTTCTATGACTTCTTCACTAGGAAGAGCATAAATCTAATTAAGAACGTAGAAGGAATATTTTTTACACTTCAAGGATAAAACTGATTACATGATATACTGAATTTTTCCAGGAAGTGAAGAGAGATTTTTACAGAGTTTCCTCTCTTGAATATTCAATTCTCTCATCGGCTTTTAAGCACAACATCTCCATTTATAGCAGTCTTCCCTTATGAACATTGCCCTTGATCAGTTCCCCAAGTAACATGTGTAGATCATCCGTTTGTGTCTTAGAAAGTCAATCTATAATAGTAGGTTAATAGTCTGTCACATTGGTTGTAACCATTGTGTAGTTAAGGTTTCTGATGCTCCCTCAGAAATTACTTTTTCACTTTCTAATCATGGTTTTTGAACTACTCCTTCTAGAAGCTCAAGGGGTTAACCAATTAGGCAGAAAGGATGATATATCAGTTTGAAACCGAGTTTGACTTGAAAATTTAAAATTCAAAATTCAAATTTCCCTCCTTTTCTTGTAACATTCAATGTTCCAAAGTGAAGTGAGCTTTTTGACGTGTGCAAACAGTTCCTTGATGATATCTTCACTTTCTGATCTTTAATCAAAGCATTTTGATAATGACTAATTTACAATTATGTTGATTGAAGATAGTGTAACATTTGGTCTTTAGAAATTGCTTGATATCTTCATGTAAGCATACTTTCTGATGTCCAGTGCTACTTTCTGAAGTCTCAGTACTTGGTTTCTTATAGCATTGAAACCTTCTTCTGATCGTTAGCTATCAATTGCTTGAATAAGGATATAATTTCACTTTTATTTCAGTTCAAATCTCGTAACATGAGATAACCATGTTTACACATGCGTAGTAAAATATATTCTTATTTGAGTAAGCTTTACTCTTGCTAAATGATAGAAACCTATTATATTCTTACAAGAAACTAAAGAGAAACATCAGTTATTCTTCAAAGCATTTTCTTTAAATTAGCTTTTTTGCCATTCAAAATAAATAAGCACATATTGATAGGGTTTTGGAGCTAACATCAAGTGGATATGTTTCATATTGGAAGTAATTCTGGTGGGATCCACATAGGTGAACACGACGTAGGTAATGTGCTGTGGGAGGATAACTTGGTTAGACATCAAGAGCTGGTTTTTGATACTGCTGGTCCTGAATTTGCAGCTCGTTATTTGCTGCCTTTAGTTGAGGAGTCCAACCAAGATGCCACTGAGTTTTATAGTCTCCTACAGGCTACCAGTCAACCTTTATGGGAGGATTATATGCACTCTGAATTGTCATTAGCAGTTCAGATGTTGAGAATCAACTCAGAAGGGGGCCAAACCCAAAGTTCTTTTGATCAGTGGGCTACACTGATAAGTGAGCTAAGTCCAAATCCTAATGTAATTCCAAAAGATTTTTGTCAAGCTAAAAAATTAGTTTTTAAATGAAATAAAGATTGACTGCTACTTGAAAGGTTGCATACTTTATTATAAAGAAGATATTTCATTGACTAAGTGTAAGTTCTATCAAGAGCCTAGGTTTAAAACTAAGAGACGTGAAAGTGGGAAGTATAAAGATGTCCCTCAAAAAGAATGCATCATCTGCCCCCTTTATCCCTGGACTCAAGAGACTCTATGTGTCAATAAGCTTGGCTTCTTATATAAGGTGACACAGTGAAAATTAGAGGAGTGACGGTGTATTGACGCATCCATCACATAGTGAAGCATATAAGCATTTTGATAAGCAATATCCTGATTTTGCCTTTAACCTTCGAAATGTTAGATTAGGACTCTATTCAGATGGATTTACTCTAAATAACCAATTTAGCAAACCCTATTCATGTTGAACCGTAGTTGTTATGTAACACCCTAAAAATTATTTAAAAATTAATTTGAGCTTTATTAATCATAATTTCAAAAATCTGAAAATTTCAATAATGATGAGAATGGTCCAACGTATTTGTAAAAAAAAATGTGAATAGTATTTTGCAGGCCCACCGAGACAGCCAAAACCCCACATTCGGGATTTGGAGGTGCCCGAAATTGGGAAAACATGGAAATAAGGTTAGAAATAGTTAGAAATGAAAAATTTATACTTAGAATTAAATATTGAGTAATGTTTGATTTCCTGGGTACACTGTTTTACCCGTTCGGTGAAATTTCGGTGTGCAATTTTTAACACCGAAAGATAGTTAATCTCTAAAAAATAATGAAGTATATCCACTTGAATACCAAGTTAATGGCTAGGATTTCATCTTGGATGAAAGATCAAATCCTAGCCATTGATATTAAATCCTTTTAATGAAAAAAACTCATACTTTATTTTCCAACTAATCAAAACACTCCTTAATAGATATATTTAACTCACCTAATCTCATCATTTTCACCTTCAATTCTCAGCAATGTGAGAATGCATCAAAGACTCCATTCCTTCTTCATCAAAAACCTTTGCTAACTTTGAGTTTTAACCTCCAAAATCCTAGATCAAATCTTGTTAGAATCAAAAACTTCCTTAAGTAAACTTGTTCTACACTTCAACCTCCACAAATATAACCGATTAGATTCTCCAAAACCTCACTTTAATACCTCACTCATCACTGATTAGAGGAGGGTTTGAGTGTGTTTTAAAAGCTTTGGGGTGGAGAACATCTATCTTGAAGTACACAAGAGACAAAGAGACATTAGCTTCCAAGTGTAAGGTTTTCTTTGGCCTTTTTTTTCAAAATTTTTCTGAGAAATTCTTACTAGTCTCAGTCCAAAATTTCTAGTTAATTTGGTTGATATTATGTTGATATTGATGTATGAATTTTGGTGAAGTGTTTGAATGAGGTGAGCCTATTTATCTGGATTTAGAGCGCTCTCGATTATGGTGAACTGCAGAGAACCGAACGGATATAGCGTTGATAATTAACAAAATGAATTATTTTTATATTCCTACGGTGGACCATGAATTATTTTTCAAATCAACACATAAATTCGTTTTAAAAAATAGATTTAATAATATTACACCAATATAATAATTGGGAAACTTAATTTTTATATTGGATATTATAAATGTATATAATTTTTTATTATTCTGCATAATTTTTTTTCTTTTTAAAAATTTCATCATTAACGTTTTCTATTCGAAGTAAAAAATAAACCTAATAAACTCCAGCATTAGAAAGTTGGAAGATAATTGTTTTATGTAACCAAAAAATATGTCCGGTATTCCAAGATAAATATGATATGCATATACTTTTGTGTTGTAAAAAGATAAACAAAAAGTGGTGAGAGACTCACTTTGTACGATATCATATATTCAAACTTTGTTCTTATCACTACAAGAAAAATAGTCTATAGCAACATCTTAAAAGTGTATCTTGAAGCATTATAAAATGTTGCCTTTGACAAAAGCTACACTTTTTAAACTATAGCAACACTTTTGGGTATGTTACTTTATCAAGTGTGGCTAATTATCAAAGGCAACACTTTTACATCATAAAGCTACATTAATGGAAAATATTATACCCACACCTATCAAGTGTTACCTTTGAGTCCAAAACCCAATAATATTTCAAAAAAAATAAGCAACACTTATTTTATCCTAAAGCAATATGCTATAAATGTTGCTATATTATGATTTTAGGATGAATCTACTTTCCTTTTTAAATTTGAAAACATAATATTAAAATTTCTTTTTTGTTTTATGGTCTGAGGTATTTTTTGCAATTAGTAACTATAATTAGATTTCTTTTATTTTTTCTTTTTTGGTCAGGTCATTAGATTTCTTTACGAATGAGGTTTCTTTATTTAAAAAAAATCATTAAGCCCAATTTACTAGAGCAAATTGGGCTAGCCAACAAAAAAATAAAACCCGACAATTTTTTCTATCATTAGACTTAGAAACTTGCACATAAACAAAAAAGAAGAGAATCTTGCATATGAATACATTTTGCCAGGGAAGTTAAAAGATGGTTCCTTCCTACAATAGGCAATAGATACTATAAGTAGAAAGGGAAAATGACAATTAATGGAAATCCTTAGTAAAACTAGAAGAGGAGCCTAGTTTTCTCCAAGTAAGTTCAACTAAGTATAGCACCACCTACAATCGAGTAGATGGCCAATGAAAATAAGGTAAAAAGGGTACTAAAGACTTATGGGATATGAGAATTGGTCTTGTAATATAGTTAAAAACAAAATTCAGTTGATCAAAATCATGGTTGTTGAGATATAGAATCCAAAACCTACAAAAATAACAATAGTGTAGTTAGAACCATATTTTGCAATCGATCAGCATGTTAATAATTTGCATGGTATCAATGAATAATTGTTCTGTTTTATTTACAATTAGATTTACAACAAATCTTGGGATCATTATCATCTTTTACTACTTAATTACTAGGATCCAACTCGATCAATGGTACTGCTACCAATGAATAATACTGCCAGCCCCATAGCATATAGATTTTTTGCTCCAAAAATATGTAGAAGCTAGGATTAAAAAGGGGGCTATATGTGTATTTCATCTTCTAAGAGGTAGTTAAAGAAATTTACTTTATCATAAAATCCTAGATCACCCGTGCTAAGAAATTTACTTTAATTTAGTGGAGACTCTAAATTTAAAGTCATAGTCAGCAGCTAAGCAGAAGCAACAAAAATTGAATTTTCTAATATTTTTTTAACATCATTTAATGATTGAATTTTTCATACTAAATTAATATCAAATTAAAAATATTAGGACAAAAAAATTATTCACTTCATGATAATATATTAATCTTTTAAATTATAATTTAAAATTACAAATATTATAAATTGGTATTTGAAATTTTCTAAAATATATACGCCTATGATAAAAAACACTTAAAAAGTGTTGCCTTAACAAGTGTGCCTTTAGCCACTATACAACAACATTTATTCAATGTGCTCTTTTAACTTAAAAAGCACACTTTTCAAATGATGCTATATAATCTGTTGCCAAATCCCCCTTTCAAAGGCAACACTTTAAAAGTGTTTCTTATTATAGTATAAGGGTACAGTTTTTAAATGTAGCAAATAAAAGTATGGCGAAAGGGGTAAATTTCTTATAGTGTATCAATATACCAAAACCAAAATGGTAAACGAAAAAAAAAATATTTCTTGAACATATATGAGAAATTATATATTTAAAATTTGGGGATATGTCATTGATGAGGGACGTTTATGTCATTGATCTTGCTTCTAAACCTTAACTTTTTTGCATAAATTTTACTGAGTTATTGATGTAAATAATTAGGATTTTTGACTTGATCCTCCTTGTATATCTTTGATAGAATCATTTAGTATTACATTAATTTTAGGATGATTATTGAATTAGAGCCCGTTGCGTTTAATGTGTCTCTTTGAGTATGTTTTTGTGTGCAGGAGCCTTGGATCAAGTGTAAAATGTCATGAACAAGAGTGGAAACTCTTAAGGAAGGAGATTGGAGCTGAAAATGAGCAAAACTATGAAAGTTCACTCTGGAATGAGTGTTACAACCCTTATTTAGCGCTATAGCGCTCGGTGAAGCACCAAGAAGAATGCTCGAGCTCACCGTTCTGGTTAACGCTGCAGTGCTCATGTAATGAGGGGATTACAGATAATTAATCTGTTTTTGGGCCCACTTTGGGATATTTTAGATAGCAGTATTTAAGGAATTGATATAGACTTTTACCCTAGTTTTTGACTTAGACTTTTGACATCTAGGATTCTCCCTATATCTCTCTCTCTCTCTTTCTCTATATCCCTCAGTATCTTCTATATTATTTTCTTTCTAGAGATTCCATTAGTGAATATGCTTTGTTATTGGGGATTGTGATAAGAATCCTTGTTATTGTCTTTAGGTACTCTTTTATTTTCATTATTGTAATCCTCCAAAGATGGAGGAGTGGATTTCCTTACTAGTGTGAGAGTTTCCAGATGGATTGGGATGATGTTTGAGACCCATTTATATTGAATGCATTAATTTTCTCATTGTTCTTTGGTTTCTATTCTTTTAGTTATTGTTGCAACTGTGCAGTTTTTATTGGAATAACTAAATTGGTGATCGTCATTTAGAGAAACCCTTCGGGCATAAGTTGATTGATGAATTAGCTTATGTTTAAAGGAGAACATTAGAATTAATTTTCCGATTGGCAATTAGGCTATAGCAATTGGTACTTTAAATCAATGTAATTTCTAATTAAAGTAGGATCTCGTTTGTTAGTTAATTGTATTGGTCAAATTCTAGTAGTCGATTAATCACTAGTAAAATTGTTAGTAATTATTTACTAATAGCCACTAATGTGTTTAATATTTGGTCTTAATAATTAATTCCAATCCTAGGAATACCTTGCACTAGTGCCTTTAATTCTAAATTCATTCTCATTCAATTTTAATTCTTAAAAACCCCCCAAATTCTCAACTAAGGGACATAGCCTACTTGAGAAATGACCCAGGTTGTGTCCTTTACTATATTTTTAGTGCAACTTAGCATAAAATTAATTCTAATTTGAGGAGGTAGCGACAGCCTCTGTCAAATTTTTCTGCTATTGCTAGGGAAGTAATGAAACTTAGTTGTTTATTTTACTTTTTATTTTATTTTATTTTATTTCAGTTTTAATTGTTTTTGTTTTCATTTTTCATTTTTGATTGTTTCTTTGTGTGACGTGTTCCCTGTCTGCTGGCAAGTTATTATTACCCTCATTTCTGAAATTGAGAAAAGTTTAAGGTGACTCATACATGAAAGACATCAACAAAAAGAACAATCTAAGCAATTTGATCCCTTGTTTACTATGTTTCAAGTGATACAAGAAATATGAGAAATCGCAACATGACACTTAGGGAGCTCATTGCTCTTGATTTTATCCAGCAGCCTTTGGCAATTACATACCCCAGGCTTGACAATGATTTTGAGCATAAGGGGCACATGGTTCATGCTTTACCTAAGTTTGATGAGCTATTTGGAGAAGACCCACAGTAGCATTTGAAGAAGCTACATATGGTGTGCTTTCGCATGAGACCTAATAAGGTAGAGGTAGGTGATGTTAAGCTCAAAGCATTCCCTTTCTCCTTAAATAGTGCTATAGAAAACTGGTTCTTTAATTTGCTAGATGGGATTATGAATAGCTAGATAGGGATGAAGAGATTTTTCCTTAAGAGGAATTTTCCTACCTCTCATGTAGCTTCCGTCAAAAAGGAAATCTCTAAAATCCACCCGTCTGATGAAACTTAACATGAATATTAGGAGCACTTCAAGCTCCTTTGTGCAAGCTGTCCTAACCATCAAATCCCGGAGCAACTTCTCCTCCAGTAATGCTATGAGGGTTTTGTACCTGTTGATAGGTGCATGATTGATGCTAGTAGTACAGGGCACTCATGGATAAGACACTGGTAGAGGCCTATGCTTTGATTGAAAATATGGTTGCAAATTTTCAACAGTTTGGTTCTAAGATGATAACCAATACAAAGAGCCTTCATGAGGTTAGCCAATTAGAGAATCGAGTGTTAACCCAGACCTTACATGCACTTTCTAGGCTCATGAAGTAGTTGATGGATAACCAGGCACTCCACTTGAGCAGAAGTTATCAGTTTCAAAGGTGCCTCATGACAACCCATATTGGGAAGTAAGCCTTGTGAGGGGCAAAGGATCTTGTTGCATAAGCCCTAAGCAAAACTAATGACTGGGAGGTCAAAGTGTAGGTGGAAGGGACTATTCTTGGTCATCCGTGTACACCCCAGTAATGCAATTAAGTTAGAGATCCCAAGGTCTAGGATTTGTTATGTAATTGATGGGGACCAACTGCAACACCTCCATGAAGTCCACAAGGATTTAGGGGCTCAAATAGCATTTCTGTGGGTTAAAGCCATACACCTTCCATGAGGGTCTAGACCATCCAACTTACGAATGTTAAAGCAAAGTGATGAGTAAGAGACAACCCACCATGAGGGAGCAAAACCGTGAAAGTTCATTCTCAGGTGAGTGTTGTAGCACTTATTTAGCATTGTAGTGCTTAGCAGAAGCACCAAGAAGAATGCTCACTACAAGAAAAGCATGGGATACTGACGTGATTACCGATTGGTTTTTTGACGGGTGATAATTATACCGATGGGTACATGCCATCAGTATTTTGGCCATTGATGGAATATTACCGACGGGTTATAACACATGTCAGTAATTTTAGATGTGTTTACCGACAAGTTGTAACACATGTCGGTAATTTTAGATGTGTTTACCAACGGGTATTAAAAATGAAAACCAGCCAGTATAATTATACAATTAGATTAAATATGTCAGGGATGGCATCAGATAATTAATAGTACCGACAGATATTTCTAATTTTATTGACAAGCAATTTAAAATAATAATAATTTTTTATTAATAACTTTTTAACTTATTTAATTTTAAATTATTTACCGATGGGTACACTCGTTGGTAAAAATTTTAATATTTCTTTTTTTTTTGCTAATGTCATTGGACTTTTATAACTCATCTATATAAGCTATAGATCATATTTAATTATTTTTTATATAATAATTCAATTACCAATTGAAGTGATATTAAGTGAAAAATAATAAAATAATAGTAAAAAAAAGTTGACACAATAACTAAACAAAGTATTGTAATTAAAATATGAAAAATGAATAAAATATAAAAAAAAATACAAATGTGATAAATGAATAAAATATCAAAAATAAAAACCTAGCTAAAGTCCTACTGGTTGTCAGCATCGTCGGTGCCATCATCATTATTGAACCTAGTAGAGTTGTCTATTGAATTGGAGGGAGAAGATGCCTTAGAAATAGAGGGGAGAGGCATCTAGAGGAGCACTTTTCCAAAGTTAGAGGATCTTGAAGCCTGCATATCTTTGAAGCAGGCCATAACATTAGCAGTGACCTTCTGCCATATCTTTTTGAACTTAATCTTCTCTTCCTTAGCCTTCTACGGTTGCTGCTGCTCCATGGATAGCTTAAGCTGTCGAATCTCCCTGAGCTCTTTCTCCACTATTGCTCGGCTTGTTGCTTGCTCCTAGAGCTACTGAAAAAGCTGTGCTTGTTGCTCCACTATTGTTGGATGAGCTGTGCTTGATGCTGCAGTTCCTGGTTTAGGGCATGCACACGCTCCCCTAGGGCATTATCCCTAGTAGCAGACTCGGTGGCAAAGGATGGGGATCTACTATCAAGGTAGTACCCCATCCCATATATGTGACACTTGTATAGGCCGCTGACCACCTAGGCCTAGACATCTTCCTCGTTTGGAGGAAGAAAGACATCAGCATCAGACCCTACATCAGCTACCTGGGTATAATATTAGGTCTGTGCTTGCTCCTACAGGTCTATGAACTCGCGCTACAAAAGAAAAAAGATAAAATACATTATAAGCAATAATTTTGACATAAATTAAAAAATTAATAAAAATTAAGTAAAAAAATGTTTGAATTGAAACTTACACAAGTGGCCTCAGAGCGAGGATCTACCTAGACTTCTCTTGACTCTGCTCGCACCACACCTTTTCAGGTATGGGTCTCTCGAAAGAGCTCTCCTTGGGTCAGAGGGCAGTTTAGTTCCCTCGACTGCATTGATATGCACAATAAGTCATAAAAACATAGTATTTGTTGCAATTCAAATGTGGTAAACTGACATTTAATAATATATTAAATGTAGAAAGGTTAAAGACTTACCAGACGCTTTCAAGTACCCTCCTGGATGCTCGACCCACTGATATGCAATGACCCACCTTTTTGGGAGGCCTAGTTAGTCTTCCTTTTATCCAACCTACACTTAAAGGTAAGGTTAAATGCCTGGTGGCACAGGAACTCATAAGGGTGGCATCACTCAGCCACAAATAGTTCATGTGCTCCTTGTGGATATCATGGAACATGTCTTGCAAGGGCTTAGAGGACCTAATCCTCTAAGCCCTTTTAACAGTAGGTTCATGCTTGGGTTGAATATAAAATATCCTCTACATACACAAACCAAGCATCATATAAGTAATCATAACCATATAATTTAATAATATAAACATATATATTTTAACAACGATGAACAAATCATAGAATTACCTTCCATTCCTGCCACTACAGCTCCTTGAGGCGGGATGTCAATCCAAGCGGGCCACAGATGGTTATGCAACATCTGTATAACCTTTGTTATCTTGTGGTGACCCTCAACAAATGGGTCAAACCTATTAAAAACAATGAAATCATTTTAAATATCATATGCAATGCAAAATTAGAATGCAATAGAAAACTTGTATAAACTTACCTATCTCGAGCGTCTGGCCTAATCTGGCGAAGCAGCCTACTATCTAGCCCAAGTATCCTACCATCTAACCTGAGAGGTCTCCCATTCAAGTCTCGAGTCTATGACCCATGCAAGGATACAGGAGTCTAGTGAGATGTGGGACTAGGAGTCAGGCCAGTAGTAGGGTTAGGGGAGGGGGTCACTATTATGGATAGGCTGTAACTAGGAATAAGGGGGAGGTGAAGAGCCAGCATACCTAGGAGTGGGCATTATCCTAAAGGGAAAGGCAGTGGTAGTAGGAATAGAGGTAGAGGTGGTGGAAAGGGCGGTGTTATAGGTAATGGGAGGGACAGTGGCTAACATGGTAGAAGAGGCAGTGGCTGGGTTAGTGGAAGAGGTGTTGGTGGAGGAGCTGTAACGCCCCGATTTTCGCTAAACTTTCATAATGACCAAATTGCCCCTGAGGTCATTTTTATCTAAACATGAGGCGGCCGACTTTGGCCATCCTCATAGGGTTCATATGTTATATGAAGGGGATTGTATGAGCATGAATGCCTAACAAAGCGGGAAACCCTCATTTCTGAGATTTCTGCGCGTAAATGACCAAAATACCCTGTAATGTAATTAAAGGCAAGATAAGTTCCGTTTTGACCCGGACTTTGTTCTGAGGTTCAAAACAATGATTTTAAGGCATAAACTATGTTGGTTTAAGTCCCGGAGATCCCGGGCAACTTTCGGTGAAAATTACGGTTTTGCCCCTGCATATTGCATTTTCGGCTCAATGAGCCGTTTAACTCCAAACCTAAGCAATATTAGGCTCTAATTAAAGGTTAATTAATTTCCATAATTAATCTAGAGCCAAAACCATCATTTAGAATTAATTGGAAACTAAAATTGCTTAGGGAAAATTCAAATCTCATCATAGTCTTATTCTTTAAAAAGGAAAAAGAATATGTGAATAGTGTCGAATAGTGTTTCCACTATTCACATCAACTTTTCTTTTTGAGACAAGTTGTCACACTCACATCACTAGTCCTAGAGGTGTTGACTCCTTAATCCTTCTAGACCACCTCTAAACCTAGGGATTTATGGTTTTAATTAACCTATTAGTGCACCTAAGTACCTACTTAGCAATTTTTAATCCTAAGCCTAATCTATGTCACACCAAAACACACTTCTAGAACATGGTTTAAGGAGATATTTCTCCTCCCCAAGGCTGCCAAGAATGGCGCCATTTTCTCTAGAAATCATCAAAAAATTAGTCTATGTGTTCAAGCTATCTTGTGACATGTGTCTTGAACACTTTCAATCAATGATCAACTTTCAAGAAAAATTGTCACTCAAGACTCAAAGAATATTTTATATGGTCAATCAAGGTTTTCAATTCATTTCTAAAATGAATTAAATTATGTCTTTCAAATTCAAAAAGAATGATTTGTTTTTGTGGTCATTCAAGCTTTCTATCAAACTTTTTCAAGACAACATGTCTTACAACACATTACCTATGCTTTGGGAATTTAAGTCTAGAAAATTTTCTCTTCTTTTTGGGCATGAGAAGCATGGTTTCTCTTCAGATTTTGCAGCCCAAAATTTTAAGTTTTTATGCATTTTTAAAGGTTGGAAAATAAGGTACATTCTAGCCATGCTTTAGGACATGCATAGCTAGACTTTTCACCATACTTTGAATGACCAATACCATGCTTTGAACAAAGATATTTCTTCCTTCTTGTGGCTGAAAAGTGGCCGAAATCCTTCCCCCCAAAAGGCCTCCAATATTCAATTCATTTCACTTCTCTATAAATAAGTAGCTTAGGGAACTTGAAGCACCTTTGTTCATTTTTCACTAAAGCTTTGAGTTAGAGCATTTTGAGTTTCTTTCTCTCAAGTTCAAGAGCTCATCCTCTCCAACCTCTTCATCTTCTTCACTTCCTCTCAATCTCAAACTCTAGGTAGGGAGCTCTTTAAGAATGCTTTCTTTTATTTTCATGCTCAATGTTTATCTTGCTTGAAAGTTGTGTTGTTAGTAAGTTTTCTTCCCAAGCATTATTTCGGTTTCTTCTTTTCTCTTCCATTTCATTTTCGGCCTTAAGGCCATGGTAGTGAGAGCTTGATGATGAGTGCTCTCAAAGATGAAACCATGAGTTCATCTTAAAGTGAGGCCTCTAAAGCTTGAACCTTTCTTAAGAAAAAGTTCCATCCTTTCTCCTTTTTCTTTCATTTTCGGCCTCTAGACCAAAATGAGGAGAGCTTGATGATGAGTGCTCTTTTGGGATGACCATGTGTTCATCCTAACATGAGACCTCTAAAGCTTGAGTTTTGTTTGAGAAAAGTTTCATCTTTTTCATGTCTTGGTTAAGACAAGGCTATGTTTTTCATGAAAACTCTTTTTGAGCTTTTGTTCCTTGATGTTTTTCGGCCATGAAGGCTTAAAGAGCTTGGAAAAATGGTAGCTTTGTAATGAGCACTTCATGTTGGCCTTTGTCACATGATCAAACTCTAAAGTTTGAGTTTTTCCAAGAAAGGTTTCTCTTTTCAAGTCTTGGTCAAAGAATGAGTTATGTTTCTTTGATGCCTTGAAACTTTCCTTTTCTTTTTGTTAGTTTTCAGCCATGAAGGCCTCTTGGACTTGAAATATGAGGAGCTTGATGATGAGAGTTGTGTGATGATGTTTGTCACATGAACAACCTCTAAAGCTTGAGTTTTCTAAAAATAAGTTTATTATTTTCAAGTTTTGCTCAAGACATAGTTATGTTCCTCTTGGATCCTTGAAAACCTCATTTCTTTTCCCTTGAGGTTTCGGCCTTGAAGGCCTTTGGGACTTAGAAAAATAGTAGCTTGATGATGAGGGCTTCATGTTGATGTATGTCACATGAACAAAACTCTAGAGCATAAATTTGGTTTCTAGGCCAAGTATGTTTCGGTTTCTTTCCTTTATGTTGATCATGAGTTTTGTGTTGTTAATAAATGTAGAGCATTGTAAAAATACTCAATGATGAGGACTTGAGATGTTGGTGTTTGAACCACCAAGATCTTGGTCCCTAGAGTTCAAAAATAAGGTTGTTTCCTCATGATGAGGATTCGGCCACCTCATGGACTTTGAGGATATGATCTTCTTTTATACAACTTAGCAACACTAGTGTTTTCTCTTCTTGTGAGGATGAGTTATGGGTTGAAACCTTGTTTCCTTTAAAGTCTTGCAAGAGCTCTAAACAAGATATAAAAGAAGTTGCATCCACGTTTACGTTTATGCTTTGCATTAGCACGTTTATTTCTTATGCCATCACTAAGACCCAAGATAATGAATGAACTTGCACAATGCACGTTTATGTTTCAAGCTTTGCATCTCATTTTATATTTCAAGTCATCACTAAACTCTAAGAATAAGAATGGAGATGCATTTCATCTTTACTTTGTACTATCACTTTATTTTCTAAAGGACTATAAAATGAAATGCATAGCACGTTTATTTTATGTCATCACTTGAAACTTTAGAGCTTAAAGACTTGCCCATTTCATCTTAAGAAAAGAATTAAATCAAGGAGGTGTCTCCTTGAACATCATTCGGCCATGTGGTGTAAATGGCTCTAGGATGAGTTTCATTTAACTACAAGGGCCCATAATGCATGTCTTAGAATTTTTCTAAGCTTTGATGCACTTAACCAAGGTTTTAAACATGTTTTCAAGTTTTAAATCCTTGCCAAGAGCAAGCCGAAATGGCTGCTGCCCTTGGTGTTCCATGATGAGTTTTGGCAAAATAAACTTTGATCTTACATAGTCTTGAAGTCCCAAAAAGGTTCCAAGAGAAACTAGCAAGTTATATGGTTGAAAGAAAGGTTTTTCTCATGATTTTATGCCTTAAGGATTTCGGTTCTGCCTTAATAACTCCAGCACCTTAAATTCTGTTTTGGGTGGTCTAAATATGTTGTAATACCTTGCCAAGTATGTGATAATTGTTCTAGACTCGTTAAAGCATTGTTAGTGACTTTGTTTGCTTAATGTGTGAATTCTAGAACTATAAAGAATGGCAAAATGAGTTTCTGCCCAGCCTTGATAAAATATTTAGAATCACATTAGATTATGTCTAGATGTGTGGGAGTGACTCATAATTGGCTTAGGTATTAATTATTGCACCATAGAAAAAGTCGGATGCGAGAAAGGGCTTAAAACGCATTTTCTAGAACACGTAATTCATCAAATATGAACAACTACATAAGGCTGTCCAACCATAATTAATTAGGAATTAGAACCTAATGGATTATGGTAATGAGGTTAATCAATCCCATAAATGTACTAGAAAGTAATGGGAAAGTTTGAGGTTACCCGATTTAGGGATTTTTACCTTAAGGGATGATTATGCGCCTCTAAGTTTGATGATGAATTGATGTGTTAGCTCATGACGTGTATGGTGCTATGTTAACTATTATCCCTATGTGATAGCGTGTATTAACATGTTATTATTATTCTTTAAAAAAGGACTTAAAGATGCCGAGGTAGTAATTATGTGTTATGCATTAATTATGTGGCATCTTAAAGAAACATGTTAAACTTAGGATGACTTAGAACATCAGAATGCAATCCTTTGAAACCACCGAATTAAGGGTGGGGACAATGTGATTCTAGCCCCCTAAACCCGTACTTAAAGTCGGGAAGTTGACTTATCCAAATGGATAAAGTCTAGATGCTAGTGACGACTAGCGTGGTATGAGCTCATAACCTAGAGATTTCTCAAAAGGGAGAAATATTAGGGCGGCCCAGTTAAGTAAAGGTTCTTATGTCACCTAAGTAACTTGATTATATGATTTATGTTTCATGTACCAGTTATATGATTTATGTTTCATGTACCAGTTATATGATTTATGTTTCATGTACCAGTTATATGATTTATGATCTACGCACGATTATATGATTTATGTTTCATGTACGATTATATGATTTATGTTTCATGTACGATTATATGATTTATGTTCCATATACCAGTTATATGATGCATGATCTACGTACCAAGCTACATGATTTATGTCTACGATTTTAGTATATAGCCTATGTAACATAAGTGCCATGTTAAAAAGCAGTTCTCGGAAAATGAGATTTTGGAAAACTCATAATTGAACCTATGTATGTCCATTATTTTATAAATAACCCGAGATTCTGAGACGTATATAATGACACCTAGGATAGAAGGAAAACCCTACTGAAGTTTCTTTAGTAAGAATCTCACTCCTCTATCTTTTCCTTTCCATTACGTTTTCAGAGCGAGATGGCGACCTTCGTCCTATTCATTGACACGCCACGGTGGGAGATCCACCATGACCCGGAGCATGGGTCATTTCATTTTGAGGGCGGTGTCTGTGCGCATCTTCATGTTTTTAGGACGGCCATTCGCACACCCCTTATCTGATTATGGCTTCTCCCCAGCATCCCCCTATGGTGACCCCGCGATCTTTGAGCATGCACGGTCACGACATGAGAGGAACCTGCGGACCCACTCTGCCGGTTCAGCGGACGCGCCGCAGTACGTGCCATCATCGCAGCACTCAGAGGAAGACCCTTCAGAGGATTCCCCCATGGACCATGAGGGCTCTGCCCCCACTCCGCCTCTGCGACAGATAGGCAGCGAGAGCGAGTCACTCGGCGTCGGAGGGCTTGATGCCGGACCACGACCCCGATGTGGACGACACGTTCAGTCACAGGGCATGCCTGCACCTACCGAGCTCCGCCCGTGGATTGGCTACGTTCCTCCGTACCCGTGAGTCTGCTATGGAGATTGGAGGGTAATCCTTAGTGCACGCACGTCACATGTAACACCCTAGTAATTAACCAGATACACCTAGGTTGAATCTGATTAATGACTAGACTTTACTCCTTGCTTTGGTTCTTTCTTCATAATTTGAAAATACTTAGTGAAATTACGAGCCTTTTTTTTTTTTAAAACACATAATTGAAAACGTGAGCCGAGTACAACGTGAACGAGTAAGCGGAGTATAATAAGACGTTTAAGAATATATCACATCATATCACTTAGGCTCCATCATATAACATCCATAAGCACATTATAGCATATATTTACATACAATAACCTCACTCAAAGGGTGGGTTATGTTCATACATCATTATCTTATGCAAACCCATAAAAGAAAATATACTTAAGGAAATTCATGCCCCTAAACTAGATAACTCCATAAGCCGGGAAGGTTATCCTAAAACTAGGGTGCATGATCACACATAAGTCTACTAAGAACCTTCTATGGCCACTGTCCTGAAAATGGGGAATAAATCCGATCCATCGATGAGCTCCTCGGGAGGGGACACACGAGATGCACCAGTGGGAGTCGCATGGACGGCCTTCTCGCTAACCTCGGTGAACAAGCTGTTTCCTCACTACCCTCTCTACACGTGTGGGAGTAGGAGCGAGCTCTCAGAATATACATGAGTAGGAGTGTCCTCTGAAGGATCGGTTTAAATATCTCGTCTCGGAACATACTGAAATCCATGGACAGCAGATGAAGCGGGATAAGAACGTAACATCCTTTCATCAAGTGGACGTGCATGTTCGAAAACCATTTCATCGCCATAGGGAGAAGTAGGAGAAAATCGATAACTAGGGACAGGATGTGCAAATGGATGACCTATGTAAATAAAAACACGAATCACAAGACCTCCCTTCAAAATGATACGAGCGATGCACCTGGATCATAGTGGAATTCCCAAGTAGGGGTATCAACGAACAGCGCGAATGTCGCCATTTGAATCTGGAGACAATGACGGAAATAAAGAAAAGGGAGTGAGAATCTTGCTAAAGAATTCTCAGTAAGGGACCTCCTTCTACAGTGTCATCATCAAAGTCCCCAGAAACCTAGGCATTATTCTAAAATAGTGAGCATACAAAGATTCATTTTAACTTCGGACAAATACTTAACCGAGGTTCGTCAATTTTTAATCATCGTCTTATAATGCATCTTATTCTTAACATGTCATATTTACAATGAACTTTTCCTTTATCATTACATCATATTCCTCATCATCATTATCAAAATAACATGCATAAAAGAACGTCATATAATATTAGCTACACATGGACACAAAGTGCACATATTTCATTTCTTTAGTGCCTTAGGTGACTTAAAATCTTATCATCATCATTATTTTCCTTGGGCCACCCTATACTCCACCCTTTTGGGAGTAATTTAGGTTATGAGCTCATACTTTACTAGTCGTCACTAGCATATACTTATCCCTTTGATAAGCTAAAGTCCCGACTCTACCCTTTTGAGAGAACGGGTTAGGGGCTAAAATCACCTTTTCACCACCTATAGTCCGATGGTTCCAAAGGATCATTTTCTTATAAGTTTAAGTCACCATTAAATCTTTGCATGTTATATCATAATACAATTCATAAACATCATAACATTTTCTCATTTATAGTCTTAAGCTAGAATAATATATATCAATTGTAATCATGCATATGGGAGATTTCCAGGAAAGAGAGGTGGGTCACAATGGACACGCTTAAATACCAAGTCTTTCCTTAGCCAGAACCTTTCCAAATTACACTTTTACAATGATACACTTTCTTCTAGCAACAAAGGTGAATTTTACATAAGAACATTTCATGTATAAGCATTCTTATTATTTGCAACAAAGAACTATAACATGCAAGTCGTGAAATCATTCAATGATATCAAGTACTTAATAAGCATCCAATCCTTACATAGAATTATCAATTATAGAACTAATTAGTTACTAAACCAATTATGAATCATTCTCTTAACAATAAACCATAATTATCACAACTTCAATCATATCAAATCATTATCACACATTGATACTAAACTCGGATCGATTGGCGAATCATGAACCTCATGCAATTACATAGAATCATATTTTAAGTGCATATAAAATACTAGTTCTTTTGTCAAATTTGGGAGGATCTTCACAATTAAAATTCTCACTTAAGATAAAAGGAGTAAGTCTTGAGCTTTAGAGATTTAGGTGACATCTTAGAATTATAAACATGCTATGCAACCTTATTTTAATCTTATCTTTATAAGGTGATAGCTTGGAATTATAAACATGATATGCAATTCCATTTCTTTATCTTTAAGATTTAAGGTGATGACTTGAAAATTAAACATGATGCAAGAACTTGAAATATAAACATGATACAAGAAAGCTGGAGCGGTAATCCGCATGACAGACGATGAGGAGAAGAGAATATTAAGAAACCTGAGCGCGGTAGTCCGCACAGACCATAGAGGGAGAAGAGAATTATTATTACATCTTTTAAGCTCCAATCTCAAGACTTTTTAAAGAATAAATTCTTTAACTCCAATAATCATATTTCTTTGCTTGTGATACATGGGCAAGTCTTTAAGCTCTAGGATCTTTAGGTGATGGCATAAAATAAACATGTCATGCGTTGATTCTTTTAGCCATTATAAAATATAGTGAGAGCATAAATTAAATATGAGATGCAACCTCTTAATTATCTTGAAAGATTAAGTGATGACTTGAAACATAAACATGAAATACAAGCTTGGAATTTAAACATGAGAAATGCAAGTTCATTTATTCATTCTTGAAAATTTAGTGATGACATAGAAGGTAAACATGGTTATGCAAAGCATAAACTTAATCATGGATGCAAATTCATTTTGTTTCTTTACTAGAGCTCCTTCAAGACTTTAAAAGAATTATAAATTCAACCCAATACATATCTTAACAAGAAATAAAACATAAAAGGAAAAAAAATACATCTTTCAAGTTCTAAACTAAAAATCTTTGTTTTAGCATCATAAAGCATTATTCTTTAAGGTTTTGCATCAAGTGGAATTTTCAAGCTTTAGAGGCCTAACTTGTGATGGATTTACAACCCACCCTCAAGGTCCTCATCATCAAGCCATCATCTTAGTTCCACCTAGGCCATATGGTTGAATTGGTTAAAGAAAAATTGAAGAGGAAAACCAAAATGAAAAGCTAAGGCAAGTTCATAATTTCATCATTTTGAGCTAAAAACACAACTCCTCAAAGCATAGAAATAAATTTAGAAACTACTCCCTACCTAATCTGAGTTGAAGAAGAGGAAGAGAACTTGATTTCTTGAAGTGAAATGACACAAAATCTCTTTGAAAAATTGAAGAAAGAATTCAGCCAAAGAGGAGGAAGAAAGAAAGTTTTTGGTGCTCCTAAAAACTAGTTATGAACCAAGCATTCCAAGACCACTCAAGCAAGCCTATTTATAGAAGATTTTGAGGCTTCTAATTGGCCAAAATGAGGAGGTAGTTGTCAGAATTTTTCAGGAGTAATAATGGAGGAAAAATCATTTTAGACAAAGTTGTATGAAATTAAGGAATTATGTCTCTTATGGTGACATTTTGGCATTTTGTTTTAGTGCAACTTTTGGAAATAATTCAGCTGCATAATGGCATCAATAATTTCGTGCATTACAGCCCAAAGAAGTGAAATTTGTGTGTTCCATGCATTATTTAGGTGTAGGCAAGGTATTCATGTAATTTAGAGAATTTACGGTTAAGGGCTTAAGTGAATTAGTAAGCAATTTGGGTGTTTTTGAGCAATTTTGGGTTCTAATCAATCTAAATACATAATTTTGAATCTAGATTAATATTTAGAATTTAATAAGCTTTAATTTGAGCCTAATATTGCTTAGGTTTCGTATATGAATCGAAAATCCCGAAATTCATAAAGCGCCAAAAACGGGGGCAAAATCGTACTTTCACTTAAAAACTGCCCAAGACCACCCGAGCTTAACCAATGGTTAATCATGGCTTAAAAACACATTTTAAAACATTTTAGTGAGGTTCGGGCTCAGTCGGCACGCACATCGGAGTTAAAGCGGCCCAGGGGCGTTTGGTCTTTTCGTCGCGTCGGAACTCAACATTGAGATTCTTACGCTCTATTAACACACATAACACAAACAATCCCTTATTATTCTCAAAACATCCCTTGAGAATATGTGGGGCTACAATCCTCATTTTCTGAGTAAAATAACTTCAGGGACATTTTGGTCATTTTATACGTACAGAAATTCGGGATTTGCGACTCTCGCATGAATCGTTCCTAACCTCTCTTCTAATGTTATATTCCTTTATTGAGGATTGTTCGGCCTCAAATCTTATGTAATAATTACCTACGGTAATTGAGTAATTGAGTAATTTCTAATGACAGTAAAAATTACAGTAAAAATTGGGGCGTTACATTACTCCCCTCCTTAAAAAGAATTTCGCCATGGAATTGCACCGAGAACAACTCGGGGTATTGTGCTTTCATGTTTGATTCCAGCCCCATGTAAGTTCTTGGTTTCACCCTGTCCCCATGCTACTTTGACCAGGGTACACTTGTTCCTTAACCGCTTAACTCCTCGATCGACGATTCTCGTGGGTAGTAAGTTAAATGTCGGGTTATCTCTTAATTGTACATGTTACGGCTCTAGTACATGACTCGGGTCGATTGATACTTTCTTAACCGAGAGACATGGAAAACATCATGAAGGTTGGATAGACTCGGGGTAGGGCTATACGGTGAGCTACTGTGTCCTACTTTGGTAAGGATTTCAAGCGGACCAAGAAATGCAGGGCTCAATTTCTTTACTTTTATTGCTCGGCCTATGCCTGTGGTGGGGGTGATCCTTAGGAACACGTGGTCCCCTTCTTGAAAATCTAGCGGTTTTCGCCGCTTGTCCGCATAGTTTTTACATCGACTTTGAGCAGAAAGAATCTTATCCCTAATCTTTTTGATTTGTTCCGTTGTTTCCCTCACAATATCAGGTCCAAGTAAACTTTGCTCTCCGGGTTCATACCAACATAAGGGAGATTGACATTTCCGTCCATAGAGGGCCTCATACGATGCCATATCGATACTTGCATGATAATCGTTGTTATATGCAAATTCAATAAGTGGCGTACTTATCCCAACTTCCCCTTTGATCTAAAACACATGCCCTTAACATATCCTCCAAGGTTTGGATAGTTCTTTCAGATTGACCGTCTGTTTGGGGGTGATAGGTCGTGCTAGACACAGCTTTGAACCAAATGCCTTTTGAAAGGCTCCCCAAAATCGCGACGTAAATCGCGGATCTCGGTCCGAGATTATCGCCGACGGCACCCCATGTAACCTCACTATCTCCTGAATATATAATTGTGCTAACCTATCCAAGGAATAAGTCACCTTAATAGGTAAAGTGGGTCGACTTTGTCAATCGATCCACGATTACCCATATGGTATCATGATTCATTTGGGTCCTTGGTAATCCAGTCACAAAATCCATGGAGATACTATCCCACTTCCACTCGGGGGATCGACAGAGGTTGCAGCATTCCGCAGGGTTTTTGGTGTTCAATCTTCACCTTTTGACACACCAAGCACTTACTCACCCATGTGCACACATCTTTCTTCATTCCAGGCCACCGTAACATCTTCTTCAAATCTTGATACATCTTGGTGGCACCAGGATGAAGGGTAAATGGCTCTTATGGGCTTCCTCCAAAATATCCTTTCGGAGGCCACCACTAGCAGTACACATATTCGACCTTTAAACCTCCACAAATCGTCCATTCCTTGGGTAAAACCTATCAACTTTCCCCGCCTTCATCGCCCTAAAGTCTCTTGAAACTCAAAGATCGTCCCCTTGAGCTTGAACAATCCTTTCTTTGAACTCACTTGTCACTCTAAGATGACAAGCTCTGATGCCCTTAGTGGTCAAAGTCATTCCTAGGTTTAAGTCCCTAAATTGCTCAATCAATTCAACCTCCTTCACCATCAAACGGGACACTTGTAAGGACTTCCTACTCAAAGCATCGCTACTACATTAGCTTTACCAGGATGGTAGTTCAATCCAAAATCATAATCTTTCAAGAACTCCATCCATCGCCTTTGCCTCATGTTTAGCTCTTTTTGATCAAAGAGATATTTCAAACTCTTGTGATCGGAAAACACCTCAAACTTAACTCCATATAAATGGTGTCTCCAAATCTTTAGAGCAAACACGACGGCAGCTAACTCAAGGTCATGGGTAGGGTAGTTTGCCTCATGTGGCTTGAGTTGTCTTGATGCATAGGCCACCACTTGCCTATCCTGCATCAATACACAACCTAAACCCTTTTTTGAAGCATCACAATACACCTCGAAAGGCACATTGGGGTCGGGTAACACTAAAACAGGGTCGAGGTTAGCTTGTGTTTTAACTCTTGAAAGCTCTTTTCACACAGGACCCTCCATCAAAATGGCCTGTTCTTCCTAGTCAGCTTGGTCAAAGGTAGGGAAATCTGGGAAAATCCCTTGATAAATCGACGATAATAACCGGCTAAACCCAAAAAGCTCCTTACTTCAGTTACCGTGGTTGGTCTTTCCCAGTTTACTACCGCTTCTACCTTACTAGGATCTACAAAGAATTCCTTTCTTAGATACTACATGCCCTAAAAATTGCACCTTATCCAACCAAAACTCACACTTGGAAATCTTGGCATATAGTTTCTTTTCCTTCAAGATCTCTAGTACTATGGTTAGGTGGCATTCATGCTCTTCATGGGTCTTAGAATATATGAGAATGTCATCTATAAAGACAACTACAAACTGATCTAAATAGGGTCGAAAGATCCTATTCATGTAATCCATAAAAATAGCTGGAGCATTAGTTAACCCAAAGGACATTATCGCAAACTCAAAATGGCGTGTCGAGTGCGAAAGGCCGCTTTAGGTATGTCTTCATCTCTCACTCTAATTTGATGGTAGCCTGACCTCAAATCTATGTTAGAAAACACTACCGCACCTTTCAGTTGGTCCATCAAATCATCGATCCTAGGCAGAGGATACTTGTTTTTCACCGTTACTTTATTCAACTGCCTATAATCTACACACATCCTCATACTCCCATCCTTTTTCTTTACAAACAACACAGGGCTCCCAAGGTGATGCACTAGGCCTAACAAACTTTTTCTCCAATAAATCTTCCAATTGAGTTTTTAACTCGGTCAATTCTAATGGGGACATCTGTATGGGGCTATGGATATAGGTCCCACACCCTAAGCAACTCTATGGAAAATTCTATCTCTCTCTTGGGAAACTCTGGTATCTCATCCGAAATACTTGGGATAATTTCTTACTATTGGTATCTCATCGATACTTTGCTCAAAGTCTACATCACTAGCGGCTAAGAAAATGTAACCTTTACTCTCACCCTTACCACAGTCCATTTCCACAAAGAATTATGTAAAGACTTATGGGTTTCTTAGGTTCAATAGGAATAGGAAGAAAAGTGATGGTTTTCTCATAACAGTTTAACAGTACACGGTTGGCCTCAAGCCAATCCATGCCAAGAATCACATCTAAACCTCGCATGGGTAAGCAAATAAGATCTAAAACAAAGGATCTATTATCTATAATAAAACTACAATCTAAACAACATTTACAAGTCCTAACGGGTTTTCCACTCGGGGTAGAAACAATAAGGTCAAAAGGAAGCTCAGTCATAGGTAAATTAAGGCTTTTAACACATGAATGGGAGATAAAAGAATGAGAAGCGCCAGAATCATATAGTACAATTAAGTCTTTACCATGCATATTACCCTTACCTTCCACGAGATTTCGTGACTTCGTTGTTTCTTCAAAGATTAACAGAAATACCCTTCCCTGGTATTGCGGCTTGGGATTGGGGTTGGCGGGTTCCTTTCAGGCATTCTCGAGAGTAATGACCTGGTTGTCCACACCGGTAGCACACGATTGTTACCGCTCCACATCGCATCCTCCCATGATGCTTGCCGCACTTGGGACATTCCATGGATGGCGAGGCCGTGGAGGTACCGCCGACCTCTTTGTGGTGCTTTCCCTTTATTGTTGTTATTGTTGTTGTTGTGATTGTTAGTCGGGTTATTGTTGTAGCGGTTGTTATTATAGCGATTGTTGTTGTTTGGCCTTCCTTGTTGAAAATTTCTTTGTGTCCCTTGTGGTCTTGATTGAGGGGGAAATGGAGGTCGATTCTGCCTCTTGAACTGCTGACCTTGAGGTGTCAACTTTTTGGTAATATTATCTGACTTTGGGGTGTTTAGTTTTCTCTGACCTTCTTCAATAATCCGACATTTGTTAACTAGGGTAGAGAAATCCCTAATCTCCAAATGTGCAACTGCCACATTAAGTTCCGCCTTCAACCCTGACTCGTATTTAATGCATTTCCAATACTCATCAGGATTTCCTTGGTACATTCTTGAGAACTTAATGAGTTCTTCAAATCTGGCAGTGTATTGGGCCACATTCATATTCCCCTGGACAAGTTGCATGAATTCAATGTCCTTGGCATTTCTAACTGACTCTGGAAAGTACTTTTCGTAAAAATGGACCTTGAATAGTTCCCAATCAATGTCCACATCGGTCGTCTCCAGGAGTCTTCGAACACCTGTCCACCAGAAACTGGCATCACCCTCAAGCATATGAGTAGCGAAGGTGACCTTTTGCTCCTCCGAGCATGGGACTACAGGAAAGACCTTCTCAATATTCCGAATCCATTCATCTGCAATATTTGGATTCAGTGTCCCCTTGAAAACCGGTGGGTTTGCCTTACGAAACTCCCCGAAACAGGCATGTTCAGGAATCTCATGTCGCTGATTCATATTGGCTTGACGATCCTGATCCATTCGTTCCTTCATCATTCTCATGGTCCTTGCTACCTCGCGGAGGGCTTCTACATCTCGTTGTCGTGATTATTTTGTGCTGCGCTCCTAGTCTGTTGTCGACGTGCCATTGGTCCCTATACACACAACACAGCAACACTGAGGTGATCAGGCCCAATATTCCATGCAAAGTGAGCAAGTTACCATGGCACTTTCAACATACAGTAGTCATGTATTTCTACTCCCCAAGCTCATCCTAATGATAAACATCTACACATGACGTCACTAACGTATTATGCTTTAGAAGCATAGCTAGTCCAATCCTCAGGCTCCATGAGAATCGAATTGCTCTGATACTAAAATGTAACACCCTAGTAATTAACCAGATACACCTAGGTTGAATCTGATTAATGACTAGACTTTACTCCTTGCTTTGGTTCTTTCTTCATAATTTGAAAATACTTAGTGAAATTACGAGCCTTTTTTTTTTTTAAAACACATAATTGAAAACGTGAGCCGAGTACAACGTGAACGAGTAAGCGGAGTATAATAAGACGTTTAAGAATATATCACATCATATCACTTAGGCTCCATCATATAACATCCATAAGCACATTATAGCATATATTTACATACAATAACCTCACTCAAAGGGTGGGTTATGTTCATACATCATTATCTTATGCAAACCCATAAAAGAAAATATACTTAAGGAAATTCATGCCCCTAAACTAGATAACTCCATAAGCCGGGAAGGTTATCCTAAAACTAGGGTGCATGATCACACATAAGTCTACTAAGAACCTTCTATGGCCACTGTCCTGAAAATGGGGGAATAAATCCGATCCACTGATGAGCTGCCTCGGGAGGGGACACACGAGATGCACCAGGCTGGGGTCGCATGGACGGCCTTCTCGCTAACCTCGGCTGAACAATCAAGCTTCCTCACTACCCTCTCTTACGTGTGGGAGTAGGAGCAGAGCTCTCAGAATATACATGAGTAGGAGTGTCCTCTGAAGGATCGGTTTAATATCTCATCTCGGAACATACTGGAAATCCATGGACAGCGAGATGAAGCGGGATAAGAACGTAACATCCTTTCATCAAGTGGACGTGCATGTTCGAAAACCATTTCATCGCCATAGGGAGAAGTAGGAGAAAATCGATAACTAGGGACAAGATGTGCAAATGGACGACCTATGTAAATAAAAACACGAATCACAAGACCTCCCTTCAAAATGATACAAGCGATGCACCTGATCATAGTGGAATTCCCAAGTAGGCGTATCAACGAACTGATCGATTGTCGCCATTTGCATGTCGAGATAATGCCGGACATAAAGAAAAGGGAGTCAGAAACTTGGTAAAGAATTCTCAGAAGGTACCTCCTTCTACAGTTGTCATCATCAAAGTCCCCAGAACCTCGGGATTATTCTAAAATAGTGAGCATGCAAAGATTCATTTTAAGTTAGGACAAATACTTAACCGAGGTTCGTCAATTTTTAATCATCGCCTTATAATGCATCTTATTCTTAACATGTCATATTTACAATGAACTTTTCCTTTATCATTACATCATATTCCTCATCATCATTATCAAAATAACATGCATAAAAGAACGTCATATAATATTAGCTACACATCGACACAGGGCACATATTTCATTTCTTTAGTGCCTTAGGTGACTTAAAATCTTATCATCATCATTATTTTCCTTGGGCCACCCTATACTCCACCCTTTTGGGAGTAATTTAGGTTATGAGCTCATACTTTACTAGTCGTCACTAGCATATACTTATCCCTTTTGATAAGCTAAAGTCCCGACTCTACCCTTTTGAGAGAACGGGTTAGGGGGCTAAAATCACCTTTTCACCACCTATAGTCTGATGGTTCCAAAGGATCATTTTCTTATAAGTTTAAGTCACCATTAAATCTTTGCATGTTATATCATAATACAATTCATAAACATCATAACATTTTCTCATTTATAGTCTTAAGCTAGAATAATATATATCAATCAGTAATCATGCATATGGGAGATTCCCAGAAAGAGAGGTGGGTCACAGTGGACACGCTTAAATACCAAGTCTTTCCTTAGCTTAACCTTTCCAAATTACACTTTTACAATGATACACTTTCTTCTAGCAACAAAGGTGAATTTTACATAAGAACATTTCATGTATAAGCATTCTTATTATTTGCAACAGCAACTATAACATGCAAGTCAGAAATCATTCAATGATATCAAGTACTTAATAAGCATCCAATCCTTACATAGAATTATCAATTATAGAACTAATTAGTTACTAAACCAATTATGAATCATTCTCTTAACAATAAACCATAATTATCACAACTTCAATCATATCAAATCATTATCACACATTGATACTAAACTCGGATCGATGGCGAATCATGAACCTCATGCAATTACATAGAATCATATTTTAAGTGCATATAAAATACTAGTTCTTTTGTCAAATTTGGGAGGATCTTCACAATTAAAATTCTCACTTAAGATAAAAGGAGTAAGTCTTGAGCTTTAGAGATTTAGGTGACATCTTAGAATTATAAACATGCTATGCAACCTTATTTTAATCTTATCTTTATAAGGTGATAGCTTGGAATTATAAACATGATATGCAATTCCATTTCTTTATCTTTAAGATTTAAGGTGATGACTTGAAAATTAAACATGATGCAAGAACTTGAAATATAAACATGATACAAGAAACTGGAGCGGCGGTAATCCGCACAGGACCAGATGAGGCAGAAGAGAATATTAAGAAACCGGAGCGGTAGTCCGCACAGACCGATAGAGGAGAAGAGAATTATTATTACATCTTTTTAAGCTCCAATCTCAAGACTTTTTAAAGAATAAATTCTTTAACTCCAATAATCATATTTCTTTGCTTGTGATACATGGGCAAGTCTTTAAACTCTAGGATCTTTAGGTGATGGCATAAAATAAACATGTCATGCGTTGATTCTTTTAGCCATTATAAAATATAGTGAGAGCATAAATTAAATATGAGATGCAACCTCTTAATTATCTTGAAAGATTAAGTGATGACTTGAAACATAAACATGAAATACAAGCTTGGAATTTAAACATGAGAAATGCAAGTTCATTTATTCATTCTTGAAAATTTAGTGATGACATAGAAGGTAAACATGGTTATGCAAAGCATAAACTTAATCATGGATGCAAATTCATTTTGTTTCTTTACTAGAGCTCCTTCAAGACTTTAAAAGAATTATAAATTCAACCCAATACATATCTTAACAAGAAATAAAACATAAAAGGAAAAAAAAATACATCTTTCAAGTTCTAAACTAAAAATCTTTGTTTTAGCATCATAAAGCATTATTCTTTAAGGTTTTGCATCAAGTGGAATTTTCAAGCTTTAGAGGCCTAACTTGTGATGGATTTACAACCCACCCTCAAGGTCCTCATCATCAAGCCATCATCTTAGTTCCACCTAGGCCATATGGTTGAATTGGTTAAAGAAAATTGAAGAGGAAAACCAAAATGAAAAGCTAAGGCAAGTTCATAATTTCATCATTTTGAGCTAAAAACACAACTCCTCAAAGCATAGAAATAAATTTAGAAACTACTCCCTACCTAATCTGAGTTGAAGAAGAGGAAGAGAACTTGATTTCTTGAAGTGAAATGACACAAAATCTCTTTGAAAAATTGAAGAAAGAATTCAGCCAAAGAGGAGGAAGAAAGAAAGTTTTTGGTGCTCCTAAAACTAGTTATGAACCAAGCATTCCAAGACCACTCAAGCAAGCCTATTTATAGAAGATTTTGAGGCTTCTAATTGGCCAAAATGAGGAGGTAGTTGTCAGAATTTTTCAGGAGTAATAATGGAGGAAAAATCATTTTAGACAAAGTTGTATGAAATTAAGGAATTATGTCTCTTATGGTGACATTTTGGCATTTTGTTTTAGTGCAACTTTTGGAAATAATTCAGCTGCATAATGGCATCAATAATTTCGTGCATTACAGCCCAAAGAAGTGAAATTTGTGTGTTCCATGCATTATTTAGGTGTAGGCAAGGTATTCATGTAATTTAGAGAATTTACGGTTAAGGGCTTAAGTGAATTAGTAAGCAATTTGGGTGTTTTTGAGCAATTTTGGGTTCTAATCAATCTAAATACATAATTTTGAATCTAGATTAATATTTAGAATTTAATAAGCTTTAATTTGAGCCTAATATTGCTTAGGTTACTGTATATGAATCGAAATCCGAATTGCAAAACGCCCAAAACGGGGCAAAATCGCATTTTCACTTAAAAACTGCCCAAGACCACCCGAGCTTAACCAATGGTTAATCATGGCTTAAAAACACATTTTAAAACATTTTAGTGAGGTTCGGGCTCAGACACGCACATCGGAGTTAAAACAAATGGAGGGCGTTTTGGTCTTTTCGTGTGTCGGAACTCAACATTGAGATTCTTCTGCTCTATTAACACACATAACACAAACAATCCCTTATTATTCTCAAAACATCCCCTTGAGAATATGTGGGGCCCACAATCCTCATTTTCTGAGTAAAATAACTTCAGGGACATTTTGGTCATTTTATACGCATGTAAATTCTGGATTTGCGACTCTCGCATGAATCGTTCCTAACCTCTCTTCTAATGTTATATTCCTTTATTGAGGATTGTTCGGCCTCAAATCTTATGTAATAATTACCTACGGTAATTCAGTAATTGAGTAATTTCTAATGACAGTAAAAATTACAGTAAAAATTGGGGCGTTACATCACATAGTATGGATGATACCTCTTTTGTGTTGAGGTTATCCATCTTAGGTTGCACATGGGTAGGGATGCTTCTTTCCAGTTCTTTTCCATGTATTCTGTTTTTCTGCCGTATTCATGTTACTATGTACTTGAAGAGTCCTGCCCTGTAGGGTAGGCATATTTTATCTATGAGGTATTTCAGTTATGATTGATGTTATGTTCGATGTTATGGTTTGGAGCCATTCCTATGTTATCATTCCGTATACTATGATACCGACTCGTAAAGTTACGCGCGGCTTCTATTTTAAGTAACGATTTCAAAAAAAAAGTTGGCTCGTATTTTCGTTAAGTCTATTTTCTCAAGAAGATGAACCATGCCAGCAAGTAACGACTAATATTTGGCCTAAGTACGTACTAGTAGTATTGGGTCGAATATTAGGGTGTTACAGGAGTAGTAGGTAAAACCGACCTTCCATAGTCAGCCTCTGCTTTTACCAGCCATACTAAAATAAGGAAAAATGCCACCAAAAGAAATATAAATTACATTAGGAAATTTCAAATAATTTGATAACAGAATTGCATATAATATTGAACACCTTATTTAATCTAAAAGTTTAGGGTTATTTTTATCGTCACTTTGTTGTTGATCATTATCTGAACCACTGCTATCACTTATTTCATCTTTGTGATTTCTCATTGGATGGTTACTTGTACATTTAATTATTTCAACTTCCCCCGTTGTCAATGGAAGAGGATTTTGATGATTGTCTACATCGATTACTGCCCTTGAAGGGTGGATTGTCCACTTGATATGCATCTTCAATAGTATCTTCCTCTATTTCAATCATACTTCTTGGTTTTGTCTTGTTCACAACCCTCCAGTGTGACCTACTTTTCCTAGGATATAACATATAATAGACTCGTCTAGTATTTTTGGCTATATAAATGGATCATAACTTCCATATATTCTGGTGTGATTGATTTCAATAATTTTGTAATTGTTGTGTTGTCGTGCCCTAGTGAGTCCCGTTGGATCATACCATTCACATTTGAATAGCACACATTTTTTTGTTGGCTCACCAACGTACTCAAACTCAAGGATTTCCTTAACGACACCATACCAATCACAATCTCTGTCCCCAACATCGCCTAACACAAACACCAATATTGTCATTTTTTTTCCTACACCCCAATCTCTTGTGTGAAACTTGCACCTATTAATATAGTACATGGGCTAACTTATAGCTTTATTTTTCAACCCCCAAGCTAGGTTAAACAAATGAAGACATGTTACACCATTATTTTTGTTTTGAACCTATGTAGATGAAATTTGAAATGTCAAACTAACTTACATCAAATAAGATTTACTGATAACAATATATTAGGTTACATAATTTTAACAAAATGGACTTACATGTAATCTAAACCAATTTGGAAATTGTTAAAGAGAATCTTGACCCTGCAGTTCTTCAAAGTATCTATTGTTGAAAATAAGTTTTAGGCTATTTTAAGGATGCATAACATCACACTTTCACTTATTAAGAAAGGTTCATTAACTTGCAATCTGAATGGTTACACGTCATCACATTTTATCAAAATGTGTAAGTGCACAGAATTCTACTCCTCGAATTTTAGCCATTAGGGCTCGCTCTTTCTAGTAGCTCGACCAGGTTGATTGAATACAGACAATGTTGGTGTAATAGAATACTCCCCTTCATCGTCATTACGACCAACCCGAGTTCATCAAGATTGAACATGTAACTAAAAGTAAAATGAACAAAAATTAAAGCCTTTTTTACTAGATAGGCATGACATATTGATCATTCCACTTGAGACCAATTGTTTATGGTTCTTTTAAATCCTCCTATTTCCATTTCAAATGGATTCATCTACTTGTATTGAACTGGTCTACATACTCATGCTTCATATGCTAAATGTATAGGCAAGTGTTTCGTTGAGTCGAAGAACCTGGGAGGAAAAATTCTTTCTAATTTGCATAGAATTATGGAGTATTTTTTCCATGACGCGCAGATTATCAACCCTAATAGAAGAAGAGCATAAGTCCCTAAAATGCTGACTAAGCTTGGTTAGGGGCTTCCAGACAACATCAGGGAGCTCTCTGAATGCAATTGGAAGCAAACATTCCATAAACATGTTATTCTTGTGGCTTTTCATGCCAACAAGCTTACCCTGTACAACATTGATGCACTTACTTAAGTTAGAAGCATAACTATCGAGCATTTTCAACCACTTTAGCCACTGACAAAAAGCTTGTTTCTGAGTGAAATTCAGAGCATATTTAGCCTTTGGTTTATAGAATCGATTATCTCTTAATTCTTGTACATGCAAATCAAGATGCGTGCAATATTCAGCCATATCATGCCTTGCCTTGTCATTGTCTTTGGTTCAATCTGTATCCATTACAGTATTCATAATGTTATCGAATAGATTTTTCTCAATATGCATGACATCTAAACAATGACTCACTAAATTATCCTTCCAATATGGCAACTCTCGGAAAACACTTTGTTCGGTCCAATTATGAGATAGCCCATACCTTCGTATTCACAATATCTTTCCTAATATTGTTATTTTTAAGAAATCCTTAACTCGATCCCACAATTGGCGGCCACTTACTCTAACTGAAGGCTCCTCATGTTCAGTACAATTACTTTTAAAACCATATCTATTTCGCCTATATGGATGATCAACATCTAAGAACCTCCTATGACAATCAAACCAAGAGTTCTTTCCTCCATGTTTCAAGGTGAATTCCTTAGTATCGTCCATGCTAATTTGTCGTGAGTCATCTATCCAGACAACATTCCATAATATGGAAAGTCATTGATGGTCCATATTAATGTAGCCCTCATCATGAAATTCTGCTTTGTTGAAACGTTGTAAGTAAGAACACCTTGACACCATGACTCATTCAATTCATCAATTAGGGGTTGAAGATACACATTAATCTTAGCTTTTGGATTATCAAGGCCAAGGATTATACATGTTTAAGAAAAAGTAAGGATCTTTCATGCACATTTCAGGAGGGAGATTATAAGGTGTAACATGTAACATCCTCCCAAGTACAACATGATTTTTAAGTCATAACATCATACTTGAGAACTTGTTACTTATAAATTAATGGACCTTTCTTAAATATCTATAGCAAGTTCGTTTGAGTCGTGAAGTAACTAAATCATAGTTCTATTAACATATATGACTAAGAAACAAACATTTATTGATTATAAGGTTGAGTACAAAAGGAAGCTCTTCTATGAGCTTTAATACACATTCGGTCCCTATTATAAATACAGACATAAACATATGAATAAGTACAGTCTGTACAAACTTCAGCTGTAAACTACTGCAAATCCGATTTCCTTTTATAAAGTAGCCTCCTTATTCTTGGGATCAACCTGGAGATGACACAGGAACACAAACACATAGGGGTAAAAATTCTAAAATTCTCAATAGGGTAACTCCCTAATTACACAATCATAATGTCATCGTCATCGCCTTAGCCACTTCGGTTTATTAAGAAAGTGTAAGCATGCAAAATATATATCAAATGTTCATTTTAAAGTTATAAAATCACCTTTCTGAAGTGGGTCTCTTTTATTATTCAATCTCTTAAAACATGTATTTGATAATGTAACATTCTAATTTTTAACCCAATACTCTAGAACATATTTAGGTTAATCATTAGTCGGTTACGTCATAGTTTCCTTTTTGCTTTAAAATACTTAGCGCAAATACTGGTAAATTTTTTTTTTGAATTATAAAAGCAAAGTGAGAGCCGCGCAAGTTGATGAACAATGAAGCATGAAAGGAAATAAAGCAAGCATCTCATAACATCATAAC
Organism: Dalbergia cochinchinensis; assembly: GCA_031216125.1. Lineage (NCBI taxonomy): Eukaryota > Viridiplantae > Streptophyta > Magnoliopsida > Fabales > Fabaceae > Dalbergia > Dalbergia cochinchinensis. The sequence continues at coordinate 13,321,063 of CM062376.1, forward strand.
ATAAAGCAAGTAAAGGCACATCACAATAAAACTTAACTGCATATTCATATAATATGATATGCCCACTTATGGTGAGTGGGACTTAGTTTGGTACAACCGAAATGAAAATACATGGAAAACATAAGTGCAAAGGGAGGCATAAAAAGAAACTCTCATATTTCTAGCATCCCTACAAATAGGCCTTAAGACAAAAGGAGGCTATCCTGGCCTAGTCGAAGCTCGGGTACCAGAACGCGACGGTCGTCTCCTACTGCGGGCCTCTCTGAAAAGGGGGGATGTATCCGATCCACTGGGCTATCTCGGCCAGGGTGGCTATGCGCTGCATCGGTCGGGCGTTAGCTCCACGGAGGAGAATCATCCTCACCCACCCTCCACGTACCGGCTGAGCGACAGAAGCCTCGCTACCCTCCCCAAAGTCCATCGGCACAGTGGGGGAGGATCCCTCCGAAGGTACCTAAGTGGCAGAGTCGTCCGAAGGGTCCGTCTTGGAGAATGATGAGGGCGAGCGGGGCACATACTATGGGTAGTCCTGGATGACAGAAGCTGTCGGCGGGGTGCGGCGGATCCACTCCTCTCGAGGGCATGTGTGCTCGAACACGAAGTCGTCGCCGAAAGGTGAGGCAGGAGAAAATCAATGGCTATGTACAGGGTGACTAAAAGGCCATCCAACGAACATAAACACACGAACGACGTAGTAACCTACAAAATGGTATGACCCATGGTCTGGATCATGATACACCTCCCACTTTGGGGTGTTCACAAAAATCACGAACGTCGCCATCTAAAGACGTGATGGGAAGAAAAGATAGAGGGAGTGAGAATCTTGCTAAAGAATCTCAGTAGGGCCTCCTACTACCTAGGTGTCATCATCTACGTCCTCAGGAACCTTGGGTTTAGTGTACAAAATAAGCGAGCATGCATTAAGTCCATTTTTAAGCTTTTGAAATATAATTAGCCAAGGTCTATTCATTTTAGTATGGTTCTTAATGTCATAGATGCAACATATTAAAGAATGTATGCATGGCTCTACTTAATGCAAGAATAATAATCATAACATTAAGAACATCATAATAGTGGCATAAAGTGACAATTGAAATCTCATATGGGAAAACTTTGTGACATAATCATCATACTTTACTTCCTCATAGGCCACCCTAAAAGACAATAGTTCTGGGGGTGCTCGGCCGAATCGGTGTCACCCAGAACATGTCACATCTCTAGGTTATGAGCTCATACCTTAACTAGTCATCACTAGTTCTTACTTATCAATCCCGATAAGTGTATCATAATCATAAACATAATCTTGACTTATCCAGTATGGGCTAGGAGGCATTTCTTGGGGGTGCTCGGCCGAACCGGTGTCACCCAAGAATACATCTTGGCACCAATGTCACATGAGTTCTTTGGAGGTGCTCGGCCGAACCGGTGTCATCCGAGAACTCATCTTAGTACCTCATAAATAAAATCTTATAGGTTTTTCAAAAACTTTCTAAGTCCCCAAAATTTTTCAGAAATTCGGTAGCATAATAGCAGCATGCTGGATTTCTTCCAAATTTACTTTATGCCACATAAGTCAATCAAACATACATCCTCCATCATAATTCCATGCGTTCACATAATCATTCTTATACATTTACAAGTAACATTGAAACTCATTATGTTCTTGATCCTATGGTATCTTATGCTTTGACCCTTACGGGCCTTAAACTTGGGATGTAATTATTCTATCATTTTCTATCAACCTCTTATGCACATAAGGATTCTCTTTTAACAAATCTTACTAACATTTATACTCTTTATTAAATCTAGGCAGCACCATTCTTTAAGGGTAGAGTTATAAATTTACAATTACAGGGTTCTAAAACTTATGTTTTAGACCTTTTCTTGGTTCCGTCTTCGCCTAAGGCGCTATAAATTAAATCTAAACCAATTATGAGGCATTCCTATGTCTAAGAACTAATTATAAACCATGTTTATCATATTATGAGGTTGCTGGACAGATTCTAAAAATTAAATGTTCTAAGGGTTTTAGAATTGTATTTTTACGGTTTTCTAGTTACTAGTTTCTCTATAGGTGCTAAAATTCAATCCTACTTCAAATGTAACCAAATTTTTTCATGATTATTCAATCCTAAACTGATTGTTATCATACTAAAATAGTTTTGGCATTGATTAAGATTAAAAGGGTTAAACATACGTTAAATTCCAACTTTACGGTTTTCCTATGAAGCTAGTTTCTCCCCTAACATGTATAGAAGTGTTCCTACCTCATCATATATCATTTTTCACACATTCTAACACATCAAAACATCATCATTCAGCATCAAACATATCAAGATAGAACTGAATTGTTCAATGTTCAAAAGACACATAATTTGACATTTCTAAAGCATATAAGTTGCTAGTTTCCCTTGGAATCATTTTAGGACTTCTAAAACTCTTTACACACCATTTTATTTTATCAAGAGGCTAAAAATAACCTTAGGTCAATAACCAATTTAATACTTCTTTAGGAAAGGAATAAAATCATAAATCTTGTTGGTCATAACTTTATAAAACTCATCAAACTTAGAGAAAACACTAGAACATAGGTTGTTGGCCCTTGTAACTAAATGGAATTCATTCCAAGCTCATCATTGTTACTTGGCCGAGATTATGCATTCAAAGAATGCTTCCCTACTAAACTTTAACTTGAGATAAAATGGGCAAGTCTTTGAGCTCTAAGGTCTTTAAGTGATGACATAATTTAAACATGCTATGCACTTCATTGTTATTCTTCGTTACAAAGTAAGGTGAGGACTTTGAAGTAAATATGCAAGACTCAGAATTTAAATATTCAAGACTTGAAATAAATATGCAAGGCTTGAAATTTAAATATGCAAGACTTGAAGTAAATATGCAAGGCTTGGAATTTAAATATGCAAGACTTAAAATAAATATGCCATGCAAGTTCATTTCCTTATTTTAGTGCTCTAGGCCCAGCAACAATCGACTTTAATGCCGAAATAGAAAGGCTTTGAGAATTAGTTAGGTGATAATGCAAGCTCTCATTTTAAATTTTTATGTTCTTTAGTGATGAAAAGTAAATATGCTAGAAAAGAACGTAAATATGAGATGCACTCCATTCCTTATCCTTTAACTTTAAGTGATGGCTTGGAAAATAAACATGAATGCAAAGCTCAAAGTAAATATGCAATGCATAAGCTTGCATATAAATATGAATGCGAGTTTATTTTATTTCTTATTATAGCTCATACAAGACTTTTAGAGGAATTTTAACCTTAACCCAAACTCATCATGATAAGGTAAAGTGAGGTCTAGAGTTCTTAGAACTCAAGTTAACATTCCTTGAAAATATAACCATAAATGAGCTTTATAACACGTTTATGAAAACTCAAGCTTTAGAGATTTCTTTGTGGTGAACATAGAGTTACCAACTAGAACTCTCATCATCAAGCTATCATGTTGGGCCACCCAATGTTGGTTGGCCGAAATTTTAGAGAAAAGGAAAAGAAAGAAACCGAAACTTGAGAGCAAGAAAGAACCATTTTGAAACTCTAGAGACCATGATCTTGATGATGTATTAACACTAACATCATGAGTCCTCATCATTGAGTTCATGTAACCATTTTAAAACATCATCAAAGTTAAAGACTTCAAGGTTCAAGAAAGAAAGAACTATAAACATTTTTAACTCAAGAACAAAGATCAAGCTTTAGAGGTTTGTTCAAGTGATGAACATCATCATGAAATCCTCATCATCAAGCTCTCATTCCTTTGCTCTTCAAGCCTTATGGCCGAAACAAAAAAAAGAGGAGGAGAAGAAAAGAAGTTCCAAAAAGATTCAAGAGAAACTATGAACACATAAAGAGATGAAGAACTTAAATGAAAGAAACTCTTGAAAGAAAATCCCTACCAAGTGATTGAAGGTTGAGACAAGAGAAGAGGATGAAGAACTTGGACACTTGAACTTTGAGAGAAAAGAAAACTTTGAAGTGCTCTTTGAAAACTTACACTTAGCAAATGAACCCAAAATGATGCAAGTTTATCCAAGCATGCTATTTATAGAGAAATGAAACAAAATGAGAGGAGTAAATAGGGAGGAAAGCTTCGGCCATTTACAGCACAAGGGAGGAGGAAATATCTTCTCCAAGGTATGGTTCAAGGCATGGTAGAAAGCATGGCTAGGTATGGGTTCAAGCATGGGTGCAAGTATGGGTCAAGCATGGTTCTTTGAGTGAGAAACAAATCAACATGTGATGAAAATGGGGGAGGAGTGGCCGAAGGTGTATCAGCCATGGGGGAGGGTTTTCTTGCATTTTAATTGTGGTTTAGAGTTGTGTTTAGGTGTATCTTTGACTAGGATTAAGATTAGGAATTTGTAAGAAAGTGTTTAGGTGAGAAAATGGGTAATCAAGGTTGTCAAGACATGTTTAAGGAGTGGTCTTACATCATTAGTGAGTTATAAACTCATTTTAGTGCATAAACAATTCTAGAAACAATTCCATGATTTAAGGAATTGGAGAGAGAAAATACTATTTAAACCTTTGGGGAAAGTTTCGGGCTCAAACGGCACCTTTACCTGCGTAAAACGCTATAGGGGTATTTTGGTCATTTTGACCCGGAACTGCAGAAAATGAAACTTTCGCCTCTGAAACTATTCAAAGGCCATCCGATCCCCTTCAAATAGTGAGTTGGCCCTTCGAGGACTGCCGGGCCGGCCATCCTTGAATTCTGGGCCGAAAATGACCTCAGGGGCATTTTGATCATTTTTCTCTTAGATAGAAAAATCGAGGCATTACAGATAACATTCAAGATCATAGGAATTCTTTCAAGACCAATAATTTAACAAAATATATGTATACATATGGTAATTGCAATGACCTTTTCATGCCATTGACACAATAAAAAGGACTTTTCCATGCCCTAATGGGGACCTTTCTGTGCCCTTTTTACACTAAAAGGGACTTTTTCATGCCTTAATGGGGACCTTTCCATGTCCGTTTCATATTAAAGGGGACTTTGCTTTGCCCTTTTTACATTAAAGGAGATTTTATTTTTCACTTAGCATATACATCATCCTCAAGCTCACATATACATGCATCACATTTCTATATGCATGAACATAATTCTCTGATCTCATAATACTTCAAACCTATATATATCATTCATTCATTCCTTATAACATAATTTTGGAAGTCCATGGCATGCATTCATACACATCAAACTTGAACCAAATGTCATTAGGTCACTAATTCAAGGCATTATCACAATTTCAGCACATTCATAGATTTTTCACTCAAGTAACACAATTTATTTTTATACCAAATAACCAATTAAAAGGCTATGAAAATTCTAAATGACACCTCAATGTGTCCACAAGGTTCCATAAAAATTTCATAGTGAAAAGAGTTCTCTAACTATGTTAACAAAATTAGGCAAATTAAGAGGTTAGAAACCCCTATTTACAGCCAATAGCCATAGTTCCCAATTTTATTACCCTACCAAATGATCATATAAAATCACACAAAAGTTCAGGGTTGGACTTCAATATGTCCTCAATATCCTGTAAAAATTTCAAGTGATAATTCAATCATTTGCTATTGTAACAAAATTATACAAAATCACAGCTTCAGTACCCACAATCCAGATAGCATATGCTTAATTTCGATTCTTGATTTTTCTAAAGTAGTTTGAGTCAAAATAAGAACCCAAGAAAATTCGTGAGACTATTCCAAGATGTTGGGCTCAACATATATTTTTTTCAGCTCATGAAAATGCCCACAACATGCCCAGAAAATTCGTGATCACACACTGCCTGTAAGAAAATCGAAAATCCAGCAAGTATCACTCAACATCTTTTGACAAAATGATCTTTTGAAATATCATGTCAATATATTTACATATATTATTGGATAAGATATGTTATCTAATCTAAGTGAGTTTACATTTCATCTAATAATAAATAGAAGTATATTAGACTGTCGACATAATATTCTATATATTATAAGTATAAATAATATTTATGTTTTTTAATAGAACTGGCCCGCGAGAATAAGCCACCGACAATAGACGATACTCATAGTTGAATTGACTCGTACTATTTGGAATCGTGTATCATTGCTCGCAACCTAAATGAGGATCACGCACAAACACACCAATAACAAACGGAAGGCACGCCCAATGAAGTGGTGGTAACTGTGGGTCGTTGTTGCCATAATGGCGTTGTGTTTCGTGTGTGTGTGTATCTGTGTTATTGTGTTTCGCGTTGTGTTTCGTGTTTGTGTATTTGTATTATTGTGTTGGATTGTTGTGTTACCCCTGTATAAAAGTGAAAAGGAAATTAAAACTGCAAATTTATTCCCAAAAATATAATTCTTTTTATAATACATTATTTTGCACAAAAGGCGACATGTTAGCTCTCCTAATAATTTGTTATTACAAAACTTAATAAGATACATGTAACTCGTGAAATTAATTATATGACTCCATTAAATTTTATGATAAAACTAAATTTTGTCTTTTTAACTTGAGATGTGTAAATTTAAAAACTAATTGAGCTTAAAATTTCAAAATGCATAAATATGATTAATAAAGAAGAAAATCAAAACATTTAAACATGTGCATTTTACTGAGAATGAGTAGTAATATGCAATTATAAATCTCAGAAGAGAGTTAAATAAATAATTTAATTGTTTAATAGTATTTTGTAGTAAGTGTTGAAATGAGGAATTATCCAAAATACTTAAATATTTTCTTTTGTGAAAATTGACAAACCTCAAATGCTTTTTAAATCTTGATAAGTAATTCTTTTTAATACAAAATCTTGGAATTAATTTAATATAACAATTTTGAGGTTTTAATATTAAAAAACTAAATAATTAAATTGATTCTCGGGAATATATTGCGAATAAATTAATTATTCAGAAATTAAAATATATTTTTGAAAAGGGGTAAATTGATCTCTATGTACATATCCATATAAGCAAGGAAAACAAATCGTTCAGAATTATATGAATGTACTAATTTATTTCATATTATGAAATGATATAAATTAATATAAAATTTTTAAATTCCAAATAATTAATTTATTTAAGAAAAAAACTGTTCAGAATTATGCGAATGTATCAATTTATTATATTATGAAATGATATAAATTAACATAAAATTTTTAAATTATAAATAATTAATTTATTTTTATATAATTTTTATAGACTAATTTTGATATTTTGTAAATGAAAAAATTGTAGGCAGGCGCCTGCAATAAGTGATGCCAGAGCCACACGTGCTGACGTGAGCGGCGAGACCACTTAAATTTTGTACAATAATAATAACGAAAGCCCATTTGCAGTAAAGTATCGTAAAACCAATAATGCTTCCATATCCTTCCACCTTAGCCATGATGATATGCTCGGTTTCGCTAGCAGACACAACCTTAATCAATGGTCGGTTTTTGCTCTCGTTTTCAAGTCAATTCAAGTGCACAGAATTGTAAGACGGCGCTGCAGCATGCGATAGTACATTATGATGAATGAATGTCTTGACTTTGATTGGATTATGATGAATCATTCAAAGCAAGAAAAAGATGGAATATTTAGGCTAACTATTTATTCCATGCTTAGAAGTATAATATTTTAGTTTTTTTTCTTAAAATAATTATATTCAGCTTAACTATGCTTTTGAGAAATAGGATTTTTCTAACAAGTTTCTTTAAGAACACCCTTTGTAAAACAAAAACTTTAAATGTACTCAGTGCATAAGAAACTTAAAAAACCACTTTTTGATAGAGAACTTACTACTTTTATTTTTCATTTTAATTTTTATATACTAATAATATAAAATATTTTTATCATCTAATTATATATTGTCAAATCATTAAAGGTAGTTGAATCTCATACCCACTACTTAAAAAATCATACAACTATATAGATTTAATTGGATAACAATGTAAAAATATTTTATAATATCAATACATATAAACCTTTTGTTTTTGTAAAAAAAGAAACTTTTGAAAAATTAATTATTAATTTAAAATAATTATATTTTTTAACATTCCAGTGAGAGGTAAAAGTAGGTCAAACATTCAATCAAGAGTTTATAATATCATGTATTAGACCTTAGTTACCAAAGTGTTGAGAATATGTATTATTGTATAATATTGTGTATAGATTTATTTATTGTATAATATTAGTAATCCTTCTCACTCTTGTCCTCTATCCTCGTTAGGTAAGAATTTATTTTCTTACTTCTTTGATGTATCTGATATTGTTCTTGGGGACTTATGGATAACTGACTGTAGTACAATTGATCATATTATAAGTAGGAAAACGTACGAGAAGGGAGGGCTGAATCGTGCATCGCTTTCTCTTTCCCTTTTTACTTATGAAAAACTCAACCAAGATACTATCAAGCTATAAGGTTGAAATATAGTAGAAATAGCATTAGAAACGTCAAAAAGTGAGCTTTCTGAACTAAGAAAGTTAACTTATATGCTTAAAAGAAAGTTTTCAAAAGAAACACAATGAATATGCTGAATGCAGTAAATAAATAAAAGATGAAGGAGAAGAGAAATATTGCACATGAGTTTTTATACTGTTTTGACCAACCTGCTTATATCTAGTTCTCAACAAAAGTGACCAATAAACAACCTTTACAGTCACAAACCAAATAGTTATTCACCAGTCTCTTTAAGCTGAATCAAGTAACCTTTGACTAGCCTCTCCAAGCTAAACTAATAGTCTTTAACTAGCCTCTCTAAGCTAAACCGAGTGGTCTTTAACCAGTCTTTCCAAGCTAAACCGTGACCAGTAAAATACTATTACTATCACATTGCAAGTAGTCTTTAACTAGCCACTCCAAGCTATCTCACATTGATCACTACTAGATTGAGGTTACAAAGGTTTGTGTTTGGGCTTGCAACTCAAACTAACCTACACTTAAGTTTCCCTAAGATTTATAGTGAAAGACCTAAGAAGAACTTGAATGACTTCTTTCTAACTATTCTTCCTTGGAAGAACATATGAATAATGAAGGAATATAGAAAGAATATTTTTACAAACAAGGAAAATGATTACAAGATGTAATGAGCTATTACAAGAAGATGGGGAGAAATTTTCATAGAGTTTTTGCTCTTTGTATCTCATCTTTTTTCTTTGTTTTTTGAAAGCATAGCATCTCTATTTATAAATGGTCTTCCTTGTGACCATTGCCCTTGATCAAATTTCCAAGTGACATCTGTTGATTATCCATTTGTGTCTTGGAAAAGCATTTGAGAAGAGTAGCATGTCTGTTTATCAAAGCTATTGCAGAAGCCATTGCAAGGCTAAGGTTTCTGATGTCTCTTCAGAAACTACTTTTACTTTTTGAACGTCGTTTTTGAACTCTTTCTTCTAGAAGCTGGAGTAGTTGACCACAATGACAAAAAAGATGTCACACCAGTTCTGTCACTAGGTTTTGACTTTTCAAATTCAAAATTGAATTTGGAATTTCCTTACTTTTCTTGTAAGGCGCTTTGTTTCACTGTACATTAGCTTTCTAAAGTGTAATAACATTTCGTTGATGAATCTTTGGTCTTCTTGTCTTCAATCAAAGCTTGTTAATGATCAAAGCATTACGAGAGTGATGATTAAAGATAATAGAACACTTTGGTTTCAGTGTTTGATTGACATCTTCATTTTAGGTGTACTTTCTATAGTCTAGTGCTACTTTCTGAAGTCCCAAATCTTGGTTTCTTGTTCTAATTGCTTTTGTTCAAATCATTAGACATTTTAAGCTCATTTTTTGGATATCATTATCACTTTCATTTGGTTCATATCTCTTAATATGAGATAAAGCATGTTTACACATGTAAAGTGAAATTGTTTTCCTTAATGAAGCCTTGTTTTGCTAACGATAGAACTTGTTTAGCTACTTAAGAAACTCAAGATAAACATTAGTAATTCTTCAAAATATTTTCCTTAAATATGCTTTGTTGTCATTCAAAACATGATGCATTAAAGCTTTTAGAAAAGATCTGGAGCTAACAATCTTCCCCCCTTTGATGATGATAAACCAATTTGAAGAAAATCTTTTGAAGAGATATTAAAAGAAATATTACTGAAAGTATAGCATGATAATTAATATTCCTTCAACTCATCACAGAATATAATTTTCAGGAAGTCTTTTTCTTAAGGCATGATATAAATAAGATCAGAAACATTTTATAGCCTTAAGTGACTTAAATCATAGCTATTATAGATTTTCATGAGTAGCTTAGTGTACTTTTTAAAAGGTATCAGAGCAGTATATATAAACAAAACATTGTTTGGGCCCTGCTTATATGAACAACTTGATTTTCAGTCATTAGAAGACTTTATGAAAGTTCACGTGCTTGAATAACTAACAAGTAATACTTGTGATATTTTATCTTGATTAGTCCTCTTATTCACCATTTCTTTATCCAAACTTATTTTCGAAACAGATGCTCGTGTATTTGAGTGGTAAAGAAAATAGATTGATACGTATGCAGTTTATGATGGTAAAAGAAACCTTAAAAGGATCAGTATATACTATTCTAGGTTTCTGAAGCTCAATAGGGATTAGTCCAAATTAAATCAGAGCAAGAACAATGTTGAGCATATATTGAGAGTTAAGAAACTCTTCACATAGGTATCAAAGCATGGAATTTTGTAAATTAGTGCTTGAAACATATGACATGCTTTTCAAATAAGTTTGCACATTGACATACTGCATAATATGTATCAGAACATCAATGAATCTTGTATTAGACATCTATACATTATGTATCAAAGCATTCACATATATCAGAGCATTAACTGCATTGTATTCTATAGCATGAACATATAGACAAAAGTATTGATGTAATGAGTTGTCAAATTAAGCAGATTAAAGAACACTCATTCATTAGCACCGCATGCCTGATTAACTAAGAAAGACATACAAATATATATACACACACGCACACACAAGGCAAGCATAAAGCAAATTGAAACAGAGTTAAAAACAGAACAAATTGTATTGGATTAAACAAAAAGAAGTATCAGAGCAATTTTAACATCCACAAAAAAAAAGGAAAAAACCTGAAATTGTTCTTAAGAAAAAGCAAAAAAAAAATACAAATGTTAAAATAATCTCTGAATGTCTCCCTATTAGCATACTCCCCCTGTCTTTCTCAGCACAAGATTTCTTCTCCCCATTTTGTCATCAATAAAAAGATGTGTGCTGGAATCTAGGAACATTATCACCAGCCTCGACACCTAACCTCATGAAGAATCTCTAACAATAGTGCTTCATGTCTTCGTGATAGTGCTTCCATATTATCTAGTCTGTTGTTGATGAAGCGTTGTTCAAGCAACAATAGTTGAACCTCTGTGTAGCTCGGCGGCGCTGCTAGTGTAGGTTGGCTTGATGGGGGATCACTACCCTGAGCAGGAGATAGATCAGGTACAGTTGAAGTGAGAGGAGTTTTTGATATAGATGGAGCAAGAAGAGGAGGAGCAGCGGCTTGAATCGAGCCTATTTTTGTATCTTCATTGCCTTGCATCTCCTTAGAAGAAACTTTTTCAGAATCTTATAAGTTACATAAGGATGAGGATTCTTTTCCCTTCGACATTTCTGAGTTTGATTCTTCCTCAAACTCTGAGAATATGGATGAGCAAGAGGGGGATCCGCCATATCTAATAATCACTTTAGGTCTTTGGCTATCCTCAGAGTTGTCATCAAGAATGATTATTTTTCTTTTCTTCCTCTTCCCTCAGCTTCTTTAGCAGCTTTTTCAATGGTTGTATCTCTTATTCTCAGACTTTGCCTCGGGTAATGCAGGTGTTCGAGGATCTTGGTCAACCGAACTCTATAGGGAACACCAATGTTTCTCTTTTTCTCTAGAGAGATGGCACTCAGCATATAGTCAAAGACCAATCTGGGCAAGTTTACTTTTCTTTTGTTAATAAATAGAAGAGTAACATGTAGTCTACCCTACCAGGAGATGAGTGGTTCCCAGCCTTGGGCGATGTGTGAGGAGTGGGTGTTATTTAAGTGATGTGACATGATTGACTAAAGGTGAACCAATGTGGGAGAGAGAAACTCAAAAGAGTGGGAATTATCCTACCTTTTTATCCTTCTTTAGAAAGAGTGATTTTCTGACTCTTGTGAATACTTTCTGAAGATCTCATTTTCTGAGCTTTATTATTCACTTTTTGACCCATCAGAGACTCACCAGACACTTATTATAAACTCATGTTCACATCTTGAAACTCACTAGGCCATATATTCTCCATTTTCTGATCATCATTTCTTCTTTCTGATCAACCCATCTTCTTTTTGAGCTTATAAACTGAAATTCTGATATTCAATCTGATACAAGATCTTGCAAACTAAATTCTTTTGTTTTGGGCTTCAACTTGGAGTTATGGAGAGAGATAGTACCCAAAGATATTTTGTGTATGAATGCTTATGGAGATTTAAAAATAATTAAGTTTAAAAGCTTTTTCAAAACATAAAAATGATCTTCAGCTAATAGCTTTATGAATAATCTAACACTTGGTCTTTAGTATTCACAAACATTAACTCAACATCTCCTTTTTGAGCATGATCAAGGATAAAATGATGTTTAACATCAATGTGCTTGGATCTAGAGTATTGAATAGGATTTTTAGCAAGATTAATAACACTAGTCTTATCACAGTAGATAGAGATTTTAGAATACCTTAAGTGATGATCTTCCAGCTGGATCTTTATCCATAGCATCTAGGTGAAGCAATTTGCAGTAGCTACATATTCAGCCTCAGTAGTAGAGAGAGCAATTGTATTATGCTTTTTGCATGACCATGTGATCAAGCTTTTTCCAAAGAAACAGCAGTAACCACTGGTGCTTTTTCTCTCAACTCTGTCTCCAGCGAGCAACATCACAATAACCTACAATCTCACAATATGTACTTTTCTCATACCATAAACCGAAATTAGTAGTATTTGATAAATATCAAAGAATTCTCTTAACAACATTTAAGTGTGATTGCATTGGGTTAGATTGTAATATAGCACAAATTCTCATACTTAATTGAATGTCTGGTGTAATATCCTCCCAAGTACAACATCAGTCTTAAGCTATGACATCAGACTCATGAGTTGTTATTTATAGATTAGCGAACCTTTCTTAAATATTTATAGCCAGCTCGATTAATGCGTGTAATAACTAAGCATAATCCTATTAAAATATATAAAAAAGAAACACAACATTTATTGAATACATAGCTAAGTACAAAAGGAAGCTTTTCTAAGAGCTTTAATACATATACGTTCTCTATTACATTTACATACATACAACTCCAACTAAGTACAGTAAAGTGAAAACATCAACTGCTAAACTATTGAAATCCCGAGTTCCTTCACGTAGCAGCCACATCGTTCTCTGGATCAACCTGGAGGTGATACGGAACACAAAACATATACGGGTGAGAATTGTACAATTCTCAGTAGGGAAACTCCCCAATTACACAATCATAATGTCATCGTCATCGCCCCAGCCACTTCGGTTTATCAAGAAAACGTGATCATGCAATACATATTAAAGATTCATTTTTAAAGTTCTAAAATCATCCCTCCAAAATGGGTAGCTTTTAACAATTAATCACTTAATACACATATATCATAAAACTCAAACACATAGTTAACAATTCTAATCAAGCAATTAAATATGAGATGAGTATGCACATGCTAAATGTAGTGAACTTATCTCAAAGTGACCTGATTTCACTTGTGGCCATAGAACTCAACTTAGTGCATTTTTCTCTTTTCATTGACATAGAAAAAACTTAGTTTATACCCAACAGGTATCTGCTGTGGACAGCTCCATAATAGATAGTTTATACCAAATGGTGTTTATAGTGGATCACACCACACAAAGGAAATAGACTGCTTATCAAGGCTGAGCTCATTCCTATACGTGATCATCAGACTTCATTTTTTCCTTTTTCTGAATCACACACAAATCTATTCCTAGCTGATATGTCTACTAACTCATAATATATTGGGGAAGTTCCTCTTTTTGCCTTCCCCTATAATATCTCTAGGGAAGTTAATCTTTTCGCCTTCCCCTCATTCAGCCTAAGTCTTGTTTCTATTTTTTCCATATGTCAAAACATGCACGAGTGAAAATTTATACATTCTCTTTTCTCATATAACTGCATCATATACTTTCTTTTCTTAAATGCATGCATAAGCCACATGTAGGCATCCATTCACAATGAAATTCTCATTCATGCCTAATAAACCACTCTATACTCCTCTAGCATGCATTTATACATCACAAGCCACATAGCCAAATATGTAACATCAAGTATTCATGTCATACTAGAACCAAAATGCCATTGCATTATCAATTCAAGTCTTGGATTCATTTCCAGCAATTGGGTAGATTCCATATAACATAAATGAGATCAAATCATAAATACCTTATCATCCTTTTTGCTAATTTAGCATGCTGCCAGAATTCCAGTTATTAAGAAAATTATGGGTAAATTGCCAAACATCATTAGAACAGAGCAAAAATATTTTTCTGAGATGATTTAATGTATCAAGAAGACCTTATAAAAATTTCAAAGCATATAAAAGGTCTCTAACTATATTAATAAAATCTCACAATTTCAGAGGTCAGAAACTAGACACTCTCAGCCAATAGCCAGAAGTCTTAATTTTTCTACCCTACAAATGAACCCCAGAACTTTGTACCAAAAATTAGAGTTAGACCTCAATGTGTCATCAATATCTTATAAAAATTTTAGCTAATAATTTGATCATTTGCTAAGGTAACAAAATTAGATAAATTTAGTACTACAAACTAGACTGGCTGGACAGCACCCTTGGCCTGTTCGGTTTTCCATTTTTTTAAAATAGTAAAAGTGATAAAGAAGACCCAAGAAAATTACTGGAAACTCTTCCATATATTTATCATATAGAACTTTTACCTCATGATGATGTCTCAAAATCAGGGAGGAAAATTAAAACATTTCACCTGCTTGCTAAATTCAGGATTTCCAACAGCATGATTCATAAAATGCTTTAGCAGAAAGGGGTTTCCTAACTTCATCAAAAATCTCTACCAAAATTAATACATCAATATCTATGTGAAATCAATCAACGTAACTAAATAGTTTCAACCAAATCAATCAGAAAGTCTCAGAATAAATTTTGAAAGAAAAGATGTCAAAGAAAGCCCTACTTTGGTGGCTTTAAGGATTTTAGTTCCAAAGGATGCTCCAAGAAGGATTTTGCTCACTTCAAGGCCACCAAATCAACACCAAAGCCTTCCTTAATTAGTGAAGAATGAAATATCAAAGTAAGAATTGGTAAGGAATTGATATTTTAATCGGTTAGATTTGTAGGTATCAAAGTGTAGAACAAGTTTAACAAAGGAAGGTTATGATTTTAACAATTTTAGGCCAAGGATTCTGAGGTTGGAAATCGAATTTTCATGGAAGCAAACATGGAGGTGCTGTATCTCTCTCTTGCTAGCCAAGAATGGATTGATGATGAGATAAGGTTAGTTGTCTTATATTTATCTTGTATTTAAAGCATAGATGTTACATAATACAAATGTATAATTCTTTAAAGAAAAGAAAAATAAATGGATGGTTAGGATTTAATCTTTTAAATCAAGATTAAATCTTACCATTCACTAAGTCAAAATGGATATACATTACCTTTTTATGGAGATTAATTGGTGTTAAAAATCGTACACCGAAATCTTATTAAATGAGTAAAATACCATACCCGGGTAATCAAACATTGCTCAAAAATTAATTCAAGTATAAAATCTTCATTTCCAACCTTAACCCTATATTTTCTCAGTTTCAGGTATATCCGGGTCCTAAATCTGGGTTTCGACTATCCCGATGGGCTCCTGGGCCTGCAAGTTACTATTTATATTTTTTTAACAAATCCATTAGATCGTCCTCATTACTACTAAAATTGTAAGATTTTTGAAATTATGATTAATAAAGCTCAAATTAATTTTTAAATAATTTTTAGGGTGTTACATCTGGTCTACTAATTGTAAGGTACAATAATGACTGGTCATTCCATGATAACTACTTTCTAAAACCTTTTGACCATTCTTATTAGCATTAATGATTTGAGATGGATGCATGGAGGTACTTATTGGTTTGGCTTGATCCATATTATATTTCTTCAAAAGCTCTTTTGTATATTTTTCTTGATGGATCAAGGTTCCTTCCTTTTACTGTTTTATTTGTAAACCGAGGAAGAATTTGAGTTCACCCATCATGCTCATCTCAAATTTACTTCGCATTAATTTTGAAAACTTTTGATAGAGAGAATGATCAGTAGTGCCAAATATGATGTCTGTAACGCCCAGATTTTTTCCCATGTACAAATGACCAAAATGCCCCTGAGGTCTTTTTCGTGGGAATCGAGGACAGTCAGCCTAGGCTATCCTCAAAGGGTTATTTTAATGTTTGAAAAGGATTATATATGTTGTGCGTAATAATAGAAGTGAAGATCTCAGTTTTCGGTATTCCTACGCGTAAAATTACCAAAATACCCCTATAGTAATTTAATGCGGGATTAATTACCGACTGGACCCGAACTTTACCCGAGAGTTTGAAATGTTGTTTTTAAGGGGTGCATGATATCTGTTTAAGCTTGGACAGTCCCGGGGAGTTCTTGTGCAAAATTATCATTTTGCCCCTAACTAAGTGCATAATGAGCTTAATTATGCCATTAAGAAAATGCATGCAATATTAGACTCTAATTAAAAATAAATTAATTTTAATTATTAATCTTAAGTCAAAATAATTAATAGAGGTTAATTAAGGGTTAAGATTGTTTAGAAAAAGTTAAATCTCTTTTCTTCATCAAAAGAACTAATAGGACATGAAGTAGTCAAAGCATAAATAGTATTTTTCTCTCTCCTATTCTCTAAATCAAGGAAACCATAATGGGATTGAATTTCAAGCTAATGAAGTTCGATTCCCCTAAGTAAGCAAGATCACTTTCTAATCTTGTTTTGAATAGCCTTAATCACTTGATTTCTTACCCAAACACTTAATCACCATGTCCTAACCCTTTGCCTAATCAAATCCACTCCTAAACCTTGTCCTAAACACACACAAAAAGAAGATATTTCCCCTCAAGACCCCTTGTATGGCTTGCGGCCTTCCTTCACATTTTGGTTTTTAACATTTACATACTCAAAGGAAACCTACACTTCAGCATTTGCCTTTTTGGATTTGCATCTTGTCCAAAAATCTAGTCTAGGATTCTCTCTTCTCTCTCATCTCAAGACACCTTTTCTTCCTCTTCCTCCACCATAAGAACCTCCATCCTCTACCACCTCTCAACCTCAAACCACCACATCACCACTATAAACCACCCTAAAGAAACACAACCTTACATCTTTAAACATAAGAACTCAAGAAAAACCTTTCTTTATTTTCTTCTTCCTTTGACTGAATCCACCTTGAGCACCAAGAGAAGATTTATTCTTCTCATTCTTTCACAAAGATCAAGCTCTTTCCTTGAAAATAAGAAAATATCTTTGGTAGGAATTTTTATTTTGAGTTCCTTCTCTTTTTCTTTGGCTATTTTTGGTTTGAATGAATGGTTGAGTATTGGTTCTTTTCTTCCCTTCCATTTTTGGTTTTGAGCTTTTGTTTTTGGCCTTGTTGGTCTTTGATGTTTAAAAATCATGGCTTGATGATGAGAGATCATGATGGTTGTTTTTGTAACACCCTAATAATTGACTCAATACACCCAGGATGCATTCAAGTTAATTATTAGTTATTATTCTTTTGTTCCAGTTCTTAATTCTAGTCTTTAGAAAATATTTAGTGAAAATATGGGTAAAATTTTTCTTTTTGGAAATGAAAGCCAAAACATGAGCCATACGTGTGCATAAAGTAAACCGTATCATTGACTTGCAAAGGAAAATCATAACATAACAAATGAAACGAAATGAAGCAACATCATTGATCGATATATATATAAGTAGTTATACCATACACTAAGTCAAGTAGTAGTAGCGTTAATACAGTCATCTGTTCATAACATGAAACATAAAGAGAATACATTTGAATCCCTATCTACAAAAGTGCATCTAAAATAGATAACCTCTAAAAGCAAAAAAAAGACTTTCCCAAGCATGTACTTATCTATGCACTATGAGTCAGCTGCCAACTCCTACTCCTGCCCATCAAAAGGAGGAACATAACCAACCCACTAAGCCAGCTCGGCCGGGGTGGCCAAACGGTCAGAGGGTCGGGCATGTGCTCCACGATAAGGTACCATCCTCACCCTACCTCCTCAAAGTGCTTGTGTCGCAGTAGCTTCGCTACATAACTCCATGGGTACGGTGGTGGAGGAACTAATGGGTGGGATATCTGTCTCGGAGGGGTCGGTCTCAGAATGAGCCATAATGTTCAATTTTAAAGTTTTAAAGTACCATTTACCGAGGCCCATTCATTTTAGTATGCATCTTGGATGTTATGAATGCAACATACCTTATCATGAGATGCATGGCAATGCAAGGTACAATATACTAATTCCAATCATAAGAGATGCTCATGGATCATAACAACTATAACATTACTTTCTTCCATTTATCCTTTAGGTGACTTAGATTAATTCTTTCTCTCATTTAGGGCCACCCTATTTCTCTCGCCTTTTGAGAGTTCTAGATTATGAGTTCATACCTTACTAGTCATCACTAGCATAATCTTATCATATGATAAGTTAACACCCGACTCTTATCATATTTCTCTCACCTTTCATAACCTTTAATTCGAGGAGTCCAAAGGATTGTTTCCTTATTGGATCACCTCTCATAACCTTTAATTTGGAGAGTCTAGAGGATCATTTCCACATATTTTTATGTTACCTTTATATTAGCATGTTATGTCAAGATGCAAATGCACAATCATATCATATACTTTTCGGACGTACTTCATATTACTTGAGCATATGGAACTCAAAACATTTCAAGTGAGATCGTAGCATGTCATGTCAATTCTCAAAAGCAAATGACTAAACATGTAAGACATCAATTTCACATAATCATTCAAGCATATGGAAAATCACCACATCTTACAAGATAATTACTTTCATTTCCTCAAAACCTCTAAATCGGGTAAACTCAACTTTTGTATTTTTCATCTCATGCATCTAAGGGATCAAATACAAGAATTCTCTTTTATTATTAACCTAAGAGCATCACTAAACAAATCTGGACAGATTTAAAATAAAAAAGAAATGGACCATTACAGTGTTCTTATAGCATACGTTTTGACTCTTTCTCATTACTGACTTTCTCTATGATGCTAGAATTAATTTCTAAGCCAAATATGGTTGATTCCTATATGTTTACTAAGTGTTTAAATATGATTTTTACTTAATTATCACATGCTGATCAGAAAACACATTTTTCCTTTTAAAGAGTCCTAGAATTCACGTTTTTCGGTTCTTTCTAGTTACTAGCCTTTCCTTAACTATCAAAAATGATTAACATGCCCATTAATAACAATTTTTACATGTTAAGAGCATTCCAAACAGCATATATCAATTCTGTAAAGGTTTGATCCGAAACAAAAATTTAAATCCTTAAGAGCTTACAAAATTGTGAAGCAAACATTTCTTAGTAACTAGTCTTTCTTAAATTTGATTCTAGATTAAGGAATGTTCTTATAAATAATTCTTATCCTTATGCTAACACAATAAGTAACCTTAGCCCAGTAGCAAAAAAAAATTAGAGAGCTTAATAAAAGGATGTCTATATTTAACAAGATATATATTCCATGGGTTAAAGTTCTCATGTGAGTTGAAATGGTAAGTCTTGAGCACTAAGTTAATTAAGTGATGACATAAATTTAAACATGCAATGCAAGCTTCATTTTTAATCTTGGCATTATAGGGTGATGGCAAGAGAAACATAAATATGCTATGCAAAGCTTGAATATAAATATGAGAACGCAAACTCTAGTTTTAAATCTTTAAGTTTAGGTGATGACCTGAAAAATAAATATGCTAGACAAGGAAATGTAAACATGAATGCAAGTCCAATTCTTTATTTTAGTACTCTAGGC
This sequence comes from Dalbergia cochinchinensis, assembly GCA_031216125.1. Lineage (NCBI taxonomy): Eukaryota > Viridiplantae > Streptophyta > Magnoliopsida > Fabales > Fabaceae > Dalbergia > Dalbergia cochinchinensis. Next base: position 13,341,153 of record CM062376.1, read on the forward strand.
CCCTTAGAGTATTCACTCTAAATCAACAATCAACTTTAAGGTTGAAATAGGTAGGCTTTGAGTTGATGATTTAGGTGACATGAAAATGGAAGCTCTTGTTTTAATCTTTAAGTTTTAGGTGATGGCTTGAAAAGTAAACATGCTAGGCAAGAATTATGAATATGAATGCAAGTTCAATTCTTTATTTTAGTGCTTTAGGTCCCTTAGAGTATTCACTCTAAATCAACAATCAACTTTAAGGTTGAAATAGGTAGGTTTCGAGTTAATTATTTAGGTGATAACATAAAGGTAAACATGAAATGCAAGGCTTAAATTAAATATGCAATGCAAGGACTTGAAATATAAATATAAATGCACTCTATTTATTATTTCTTTGAGTCTTGGGCTCAAGACTACCATTTAACCCTTTAAAACAACATAACATAATTTTTACCAAAAACTCTTAGAAGTGAAACCTTCAAGCTTTAGAGGTTAAATAAATGATAGTTTTGCAACCAACACCTAAGATCCTCATCATCAAGCCATGGTTTCTGCATTATATAGGCCATCAAGGCCAAAAACAAAGAGAAAGGAAAAAGGAGAATAAAGAACCGAAGATGTGGAGGAGAAAGGAAAAATCAACATTATAACATCTCAAACCAAGAGTAAAACAGAAGAGAAGAATAGCAATCTTTAAAATAACTCCCTATCAAAAGTATTTTTCTTTGAAAAGAGAAAAGCTTGATCTTGGAAAGGAAATGAGAAGAAAAGTCTTCCTTGAGGCCAAATGTGGATTCGGCCAAGTGAAAAAGAAAAGGAAGGAGGATGTGTTCTTGAGTTTTGGTCTTGGCAATGGAAAGGTTAAGTGTTTAGAGGAAGATCTATGGTAGTTATATGGTGGTTTAGGGTTAAGAAGTGGTGGAGTGTAGTGGCTCTTGGAAGGAGTGTAGAAGAAGAAGAAGAAGAAGAATTCTTTAAGATTGAAGGAAGAAAGCTTGAAGTAGCAAAGTTGTGCAAAGATTCTTGCAGCTTCCCTTGGCACCTATTTATAGAAAAAAAAATGAAACATATGGGGGTATGAATGGAAGGAGTGGCCGGCAGTCATGGAGGGAGGGAAGGAAAAGAAAAGTATCCCTTTACATGGCATGGGTTTGGGTATGACTAGGTATGGATGAAAGTATGGCCAAGTATGGTTCTTTGAATGCACATTTTAATTAATTTCAACATGTGATAGATGAAAAAATGGGGCAGGTGGCCAGCCACATTAGAGAGAAATGGGGGGAGGAATATCTCATTTAAATGTTGTTTTATGAGTGTGTTTAGAGGTTGATTTGTTTAGGCCATGGATTAGGAGTTGTGATTAAGCGTTTAAATGGGAAAGATGATGATTAAGGCTTCTCAAGACAAGGTTTAGAGTGGTCTTGGTCATTAATGGAGTCAAACATCTTCTAATCAAGATTCTCAATCACATCTTAGTTTCCTTAAATCATGAAATTGAAATAGGGAAAATATTATTCATTAAAAATGTGACATAAAGTCTTAAATCAAGAAAAGGATTTTGAGTTTTATTAAGCAATCTTAGGCTCTAATTAACCTCAATTAATTATTTTAACTCTAGATTAATTATTAAAATTAAATACTCTTTAATTAGAGCCTAATATTGCTTAGGTTTTGTTAATTATGTACTTAAACTAATTATGCCCTTAATTAGGGGCAAAACGGTAATTTTTTTACAAGAACTCCCCAGGACCACTTGGGCTTAACCAGACATTAAACATCCCTTGAAAATGACATTTCAAACTCCCGGGCAAAGTCCGGGCCTAGTCGGGAGTTACTTCTGTGTTAGTTAGACACAAGGGTGTTTTGGTAATTTTGCACGCAAGAACTCAAAAATGAAATTCTTCCGCTCTATTAACACGGATAACACATATAATCCTCGTTCAATATTAAAAATAGCCCTTTGAGGATAGCCAGGGCTGGCTATCCTTATTTTCCTAGTAAAATGACCTCATGGGTATTTTGGTCATTTGTACACAGGAAGAATCGGGATGTTACAGTTTTGATATCATCATGTGCTTGATCTCTAAAGCCTAAGGTTTGGTTCATTTCGATTTTGAGAAACTGAGAAAATGTAGAACATCGTTGTTTCTTTAAAATATCCTTTCTTTGATAGTTGAGACCATGGCTGGATGATGAGGGTTCCTAGATGATTTTTGGTGAAATCATCATATTTGTGACCTGTAAAGCTCAAGGTTTCATTTTCGGTTTCTAAGGGTTTATAGCAAGTAAAAATGATATTTGGTTCTCTTTGTTGGTTTTTCTTTGAGCTTGATGGTGAGTCTAAGGAAATGATGTTCTTGGAACCATGATGATGAAAGACTCTAAAGTTCACTTCCATTTGTTAAGATTGAATAGAGATGAAAGTATCATTCCTTAAAGTCTTGAAATGAGGTCTAGTATGATATAAAAATGGACTTGCTTTATGTTTATATTTCAAGCTCTTGCATCTCATGTTTATGTTTCAATGCCTTGCACATCATGTTTATGTTGAAGTCATCACTTTAAATCTTGAAGACCAAAGAAATGGACTTGCATTCTCATGTTTAAATTTCAAGTCTTGCATTTCATGTTTATATTTCAAGTTATCACCTAAGCTTCAAAGGCTGAAAAATAAACTTGCATTTCCATGTTTATGTTTCAAGTCTTGCACATCATATTTACATTTCCAAGCCATCACCTTATAATGATAAAGACTAAAATGAGGTTGCATATCATGTTTATTTTCTTGTCATCACCTAAATCTCTAGAGCTCAAAGACTTGCTCTTGTATCTTAAATGGAAATTTTGGTCATGGTTATCTTTCTTGAATGTATTTTCGGCCATTGTAACATCCTAATTTTTAACCCAATATTCCTAGAACATATTTAGGTTAAACATTAGTCTATTACCCTTTTAGTCTCATCCTTTAAAACCTTTGATTAAAATACTTAGCGAAAAATACGAATAAATTTTTCTTTCTGAAACTTGCAAGCAAAATGCGAGCCGCACACTAACCTATCGTTCGTCATAACCATAACGTGCAAGAAAAGTAACCACACCATTCATAATCATGAAACATAGTATTATACATAACAATCATAATATCATCACATCTTCATAGATACATAGATTACTAGCATCATTATACCATCATTTACATTAAAACATGCTCATCTATATGAAGTGATCCTTATCCACCTATGAGGTTGGATAAGTGTCAACTCAAAAGCTAAGCTATCAATGCTCCTGTAGTGACCCTCTGCTCCATTTGCTAATGTGACCCTTAAGCATGAGCCTTAGAAGAAGTCATGAACCTCATTGTAATCCTCATCTAGAGACGACACGGAAGAAAAGAGAGGGATGAGAAACTTATTCAAGATTCTCAGTAGGGATTTCTGACTTTAACATAAGTGTCATCATCATCATCCCCAGCCAGTTTAGTTTTAATTATGAAAAAGGTGTACATGCATAAGGTTCAGTTTTAAGCTTTCCAAATCTATTTATCCGAAGTGGGTGTCTTTTAGTATGAGTCTTAATGGCATGAATGCAATAGATATTTAATGAATGCATGGCAATACCATAGGCATGATAACATGAAAATCATAATACTTGGGCACATCATAAGGAAACATAAATCATATACGTGGCATAAAAAGGCACAATATTCTTCATGTGACATCTTTCTCATAAGTCAAACTCTTAAGTTCTTTTTCTTAAAGACCACCCTCTTAGCATATCCACCAAAAGTCCAACTGACTCACCGGCCCCAACGATAATCTGGTCACCAAACTACATCTCACCTATCGCCTAGGAATGAGCTTAATCCTAACTAGTCGTCACTAGATTTAATATGGGGTAATAGAGGGGGCATACATAACTTTCTTAGATCACCTATCTTAGGATCATTTCCTTCTTTGAAACGCTCTGCTGGTATCTAGTACACAACGAATTGTCTACTTTGGCAAGCTCAATGTCAATACCCTCATGGATTTGTTTCCTCTCTATCGTAACGGGAGGAATGCGTCTCAGTGTTATGTCACATCTGTTCTAGGGGTGCTCAGCTGAACTGGTGTCACCCAGAACCTTTCCTGGGGGTGCTCGACTGAACAGGTGTCACCCAGGAGTTTTCATAAACTTTTCTCAAATCCTCAAATTTGATAGGAAATTCGGCAGCGTAACTGAGTACACCGGATTACCTTCAAACTTGCTTTATGCCATGAAACATATAGAACATGCACAGCAATTCAACATCACCATAGGACATCAAGTCATTCATATAATTAAGCATACATCTATTTGAAGTCATAAAGCTCGTTATGTCTTGGGACCTATGGTGTCTTATGCTTTGACCTTACGGGTCTTAATCTTGAAAACCAATTATGCTAACATCTATTTTTATTCTTTTATACACCTATAGGTTCACCACTAATAATCCTTACTCATTGTTATGATCATAAACAAATCTGGACAGTATCATAAGGATGTAGGCTGAATTAATATCATATACTTACGGGGTTCTAGAATCTACGTCTTAGACCCTTTCTAATTTCCGTCTTCGCCTAAGGCACTATAAATTAAATCTAAACCAATTATGAGGGATTCCTACATATTTACACTAATTATAGATCACTTTTGCTATGATTAATCATGCTGTAACAGAATCAGAAAATTATATTTCTAAGTGTTCTAGAATTGCACTTTTACAGTTTTTTAGTTACGAGTTTCCCTATAGGTGCTAAAAATCAATCCTATCTCAAATGTTACCAAGTTTTTCATAATTAAACAATCCTAAATTGAATTTTATCTCATTAAAACAGTTTTGGCAGTGGCTAAAAATAAATGAGTCAAAACTATGCTAAAACTTAACTTTACAGTTTTTCTGTAAGACTAGTTTCTTTCCTAACATATATAGAAGGGCTTCTACCTCAATATATATAATTTTTACACATTCCAACATGTCAAAATATCATCATACAACAGCAACCATACCATGGCAGAATCGAAAAGCATAGGTTCCAAAGAACACATAATCTCACATTTTCAAGACATATAAATTGCTAGTTTAAAACATTCCTAGAAGAGGTTTAATACATAAATCTCATTGGTAATAATTTTATAAAACTCTTGAGGTCTAAGGAAAAACTTTGAACATAAATTGTTGGCTCTTGTGACTAGATGAAACTCACACCAAGTTTATCATCATCACATGGCCGAAATATGCATTCAAGGGAATGCTTCCATAACCAAACTTTAGCTTGAGATAAAAGGGCAAGTCTTTGAGCTCTAGGGTCTTTAAGTGATGACGAAAAGTAAACGTGCTATGCATTCTATTTTAGTCTTCATTATGAAGTAAAGTGAGAACTTCAAAATAAATATGAGATGCAAGGACTTGAAATATAAATCTGAGGTGCTAGGAATATAAATATGCAATATTTGAAAATAAATATGCAAGACTTGAAAGTAAATATGCACGTTCATTTTATCTTTTAGGATTTAAGTGATGACTTGAAATATAAATATGCTAGACAAGGAAAGCAAATATGAATCCAAGTCCATTTCTTTATTTTAGTGCTCTAGACTCCACAACAATCGACTTTAAGGCTGAAATAGGTGAGCTTCGAGATTAATTATTAGGTGATATGAGAATGCAACTCTTGTTTTAATCTTTACGTTTTAAGTGATTGGCTCAAAAATAAATATGCTAGGCAAGGAAAATAAATATGCAAGTTCATTTTTACATCTTTACTAGAGCTCTTACAAGACTTTGAAGGAACTTAAACCTTAACCCAAACTTATCATAGCAAGGTAAAGTAAGCTTTAGAGTTCTTGTACCAAGGTTTACAAAGAAACTATATGGTTTGAACATCATCATCAAGCTCAAGGAAATGGACTTAAAGGAATCAAATCAATAACTATTTTTAAACAAAACCTTTGAACACCAAAGAAAAGGAAATAAGGTCGAAGCCAAGAGGAAAGAAAAGGAAACTGAAACTAGAGCATGAAAAGAAAAGGAGAAACCAAAACATGCTTGGTCCAAGAACCAAGTTCCAAGCTCTAAAGGTTTCACAAGTGAAGATTCTCATGATCTACATCTTGAACCTTCATCATCAAGTATCCTTTTCTTTAAAAGGAAAGGCTCTAAGGCCGAAATCAAAGAGAAAAAAAGAAGTTCTAAAAGCCAAGAGAAACTAGCAAAATCTCATTTTTGACAAATCTTTAAAAGACAAAACTTTAAAGAACAAAATCCGTACCAAGTGATGAAGAGCAAAGCTTGGTTCTTGAAGTGAAATGAAAAGAAAAACTTCCTTCCAAGTGAGCTAGAAGATTCGGCCAAAGGAGGAAGAAAAGGAAGGTGAGGTGTTTATTTTGAGCTTTTGTGTTTAAAGGATGGTGTATGGTTGAGAGGTGGTGGTATGAGGTTGAGGTGTGGTTGCTCTATGTGAGCTTGAAGAAGATGAAGAAGATGAGGAAGAAAAAGAGTTCTTGAGCTTGAGAGAATAAGAAAAGCTTTAAGGTGCTCTTGAAAACTCAACTTGGCAAATGAACCAAAAGTGATTCAAGTTCATCCAAGCATGCTATTTATAGAGAAATGAAACATGAAAGGTGAGAATGGAAGGAAAAAGTGGCACTCTTTTTTGGGGAAGGAAGGAGGGAGAAAAATATCTTTGGCTATGTCATTTCAAGGTAAGGTGTAAGGCATGGTATAGGCATGGGTTTTGGCATGGTGTAGCATACTTCTTTGAGTGTGTGAGTGAACAAACATGTGATGGACAATGGAGGGTAAGGTGGCGCCATTTCCACCTTATAATAGGGAAGGAAGATCTTTCATTTAATTGTGGTTTAGAGATGTGTTTAGGTATAACTTTGATTAGGCTTAGGATTAGGAATTTGTAAGTGTATAGGTGAAAGGATAGGTAATCAAGGCTATTTAAGGCATGATTAGTGAGCATCCTTGCCCATTAGTGGGGTCAAAATCCTACTCTACCTAGGCTTCTTAGAGTATGGAGAGTAAATAATGAAAACATTATTCAAGATTCTATGTCTTGGAAACTTGAGTTTTTAAAAAGAAAAAAGGGTTTGAATTTAATCTAAGCAATCTTAGGTTCTAATTAATTTTAATAACTTATTTTGACTCTAGATTAATTATGAAAATTAATTAATCTTTGATTAGAGCCTAATATTGTTTAGGTTTGCTTAATTACATCGTTAAGCTCAAATGGCACTATGCTAAGGGCAAAATGGTAATTTTGCACAAAAACTACCCGGGACCACCGGGACTTAAACAAATACTGTTAAACACATGAAAACATCATTTTAAACCTTCGGGGAAAGTTTTGGGCTCAAACGGCACCTTTACCCGCATAAAAACGCTATAAGGGTATTTTGGTCATTTTGACCTGAAACCGCAGAAAACAAGATTTTTGTTTCCGAAATCACTCAAGGACCATCTAATCCCCTTCAAACATTGAGTTGACCCTTCGAGGACTACCAGACTGGTTATCCTCGAATTCTGGGCAGAAAATGACCTCAAGAGCATTTTGGTCATTTTCTCTCAGACAGAAAATCAGGGTGTTACAGCCATGACAAAAGTGTTGGTCTTAGAATGGATTTTAATTTGACTTAAGGTTCAAAACTTGTGTCTTATAATTTTTGAAAGAATTGGAAACTCTAGATGTATTAAAAATATGATTTTTATGGACAAAACCTTAGTAATGAAATATTTGCTTTTGCTACTGCCCTAAGGGTTAATAATTATATTTTCAAAGGGATAAATTAGTTTCAAGTGTTTGCATTGGCTTAGAATAAATTTAAAGGAAAACTAGTTACTAGAAATAATTAATGTTGCAATTTTCGATGCTTATAGATGTTAAAATTATAGTTATTGATTTGATTCTCTCAATTCTATAACATGTTATCGGGAATGGTTTAGAGGTGTGAAAATTACTATTAATTGTTGTCAAAATCATTCTTGGCACCTTAGGCAAAACTAATAACTAGAAATATGTAAAATTGCAATTTTGGAAGCTTCTAGCAATTTAAATTTTTGGCTACTGCCTGAACTATTTTGTTTCTATATGGTGCTGTTTGGGATTGTTTAATTGTGTAAAACTTGCTAATAATTAGTGTAATAATTATTTTTAGCACTTGGGGAAAAACTAGTAACTAGAAAGGATAAAAAATGTGATTTCTAGAACTCTTAAGGATTGAATTATGGATTCTATTTCAGCAAGTATCAATTTTGTAAAAAGATGTTTGACACTTAGAATATGTGTGAGAATTGCTCATAATTGGTGTAGGAATTAATTTTAGCATCTTAGGAAAATCCGGTAACTAAAAAAGGGGCAAAGACGTAACTTCTAGAATCTCGAAACTGTTTAATTTTAAGTGCTACCCAAACTGTACAGCTTTGTTTGGTAATGTTCACGAGGTTAAAAATCAGTGGGAATCATGGTAATTGATTTCTTAGATGCATAAAAGAATAATTACTAATGTTAGCTTAAACCGATTTGTAGTTTTGACCCGTTTAAGGGCTAATGAGTAATTGCCGATAACTTGAGTATGAAAATGTGAATAACATCTATGATGATCTTTAATACATTGTATATATGTATGTATACTTTGTTGAACATAGCATATGCATTAGCTGAGTTTGATCCTTGATTTTGACATACTGGGTAGAAGCACGTTTACTTTCAATAAGATGTTGATAATGGCATGCTTATGTGAATTACTTTATGAAGAATTGCAATTATAGTTGAGATATTTGAGATGTATAGTTGAGGTGTTTTATGAGCATGAAATGTTAATTGATAAATTATGATGATGTGATTATGTGCTCATGCTTGCATTATTAGATAACATGATAAGATTAAAAGTGACATAAAATATTTGAAAATGATCCTTCCATAACAGGCTGGGCCCATCGGAAAGTGATCCAATGCCCCCTAACTTGCACTCTGCGAGTTGGGAATTTGCTTATCAAGAGGATAAGTATAGACTAGTGATGACTAGTGAGGTATAAGCTCATAACCTAGAAACTCTCAAGAGAAGAGAATATTAGGGTGGCCCCTATAGAGAAAAAAGAGAAATTTAAGTCACCTAAAGAGTAAAAAAAAAGAGATAATGCCATGATATTTATGTTCCTTATGTCATTAATTATTTTATACTTGATTGCTTATAGTATGATGTACCTGCTAGTGACATGCATTCCATGATATGGTATGATGCATTCATGACATTCAAACTCATGTTAAAAGACACCGGCCTTGGTTAACGGTATTTAGAACTTGATAAATGAACTACACTTATGCCCACTATTTCATAGTGAAACTCGAGATTCCTGAGAATATAGATGATGAGTCTAGTTAGGAGGTGAAAACCCTACTGAGATTCTTGTGCAAGTTTTTCATCCCCTCTTTCTTTCTTTCCATCTCATCTTCAAAGGAGGATGGCTTCCTTCATGATCTTCATTGATGCTTCCACCTAGGAGATGCACTTCGATGTTGCTCATCAGTCGTACCATTTCGTGGGTCATTATGCCATGCGCCTTTTTGTGTTTATGGGGTATCCTTTTGCAAACTCGATCTCTAACTCTAGATTTTCTCCCACCTCTCTATTTAGTGACGACCTTGTGTGTGAGCGAGCTCGACCACGTGGGGAGTAGACTCGTCGTACCCGTCCTGCTGGTTCCGCTGTCCGAGACTTCCCCGACTACATTCCTCAATCACCCCCTTACTTGATGGAGTCGCAGTATGACCCGTCTAAGGATTCTACCACTCAGCATCCTTCTGATGGTTCCGCACCCATCGTTCCTATGGAGATTGGAGGCCGTAGCAAGGCCACTGTGACCCAGGCAGTGAGAGGAGCTAGGGTAGCTATGCGACCACACCAAGGTGCCTACACCTGTTCGGCTCATTGTTTGGCTACATCCAACAAGTTGGCTCAGTAGATTGGCTATCTTCCTCCCTCCTAGGAGCGATAGTAGTAGGGGATATCAGTGGATCTCATAGAGCGCCTATGCATATGTTATGTAGATGATAGCTTTCTTTTGTGTTTTGTTTATTAGAGGTTAACTTGTAACGCCCCGATTTTCTGTCTGAGTGGAAAATGACCGAAATGCCCCTGAGGTCATTTTCGGCCCGGAATTCGAGGATAGCCGACCCGGCAGTCCTCGAAGGGCCAACTCAATGTTTGAAGGGGATTGAATGACCCTTGAGTGGTTCCGGAGGTGGAAATCTCATTTTCCGCAGTTTCGGATCAAAATGACCAAAATACCCCTATAGCGTTTTACGCGGGTAAAGGTGCCGTTTGAGCCCGGAACTTTCCCCAGAGGTTTAAAACCATGTTTTTACATGTTTCAAAACATCTGTTTAAGTCCCAGCAGTCCCGGGCAGTTTTAGTGCAAAATTACGATTTTGCCCCTAGAATAGTGTTTTTGAGCTTAATGATGTAATTAAACAAACCTAAGCAATATTAGGCTCTAAACGAAGATTAATTAATTTCCCTAATTAATCTAGAGTCAAAATAATTTATTAAAGTTAATTAGAACCTAAAATTGCTTAGATTAAACTTAAATCCCTTTTTAGAACTCAAGATTCCTAGTCTTGGAATCTTGAATAGTATTTTTTCTCTCCAATTCCTTAAATCAAGGAATTGTGTCTAGAATTGTTTATACACTAAAATGAATTTATAACTGACTAATGATGCAAGAACACTCTCTAATTATGTCTTGCCAACCTTAATTACCCATTTCCTCACCTAAACACTTTCTTACAAATTCCTAATCTTAAGCATAATCAAAGATACACCTAAACACAACTCTAAACCACAATTAAAATGCAAACTAATCCTCTCCCAAATCTGATGCACATGGCCGAAACTCTCACCCCCATTTGACCACATGTTGAATTGTTTTCTCACTCAAAGAACCATGCCTTGAACCATACCTCACCATACTTGAGCTCATGCTTGACCATGCTTCCACCATGCTTTGAACCATGCCTTCTAAGAGATATTTTTCTCTCCCATTCTGCACTCCTCATGGCCGAAGCTTCATCAGCCCCTCACCCCCTCCATTTGCTTCATTTCTCTATAAATAGATGGCCTTGGGAAGCTTGCACCACTTTTAGATCATTTGCTAAGTTAGTGCACTTTCAAAGTTTTCTTTTTCTCTCAAAGTTTTAGTGTTCTTCAAGTTCTTCAAGCTCTCCATCTTCTTCATCTTCTTCTTCCATCTTCAAGATCATCACACCAAGTAGGGATTTTCTTTCAAGTACTTCTTTCTTTAAAGTTCTTGTTCTAGCTTTATGTTCATAGTTTCTCTTGATTCTTTTTAGAACTTCTTTTCTTCTCTTTTTTCTTTCTCATTTTCGGCCATGGGCCTTGAAGTTCAAAGAAATGAGAGCTTGATGATGAGAGTTTCATGATGATGTTCATCACTTGAAACAAACTCTAGAGCTTGATCTTTGTTCTTGAGCAAAAATATTTCTAGTTCTTCCTTTCTTGAACTCTTGAGAACTTTAGCTTTGATGGTGTTTTAAAATGGTTCTATGAACTCAATGATGAAGACTCATGGTGTTGGTGTTAATATATTACCAAGATCATGGACTCTAGAGTTTTCAAATATTCCTTTTCTTGCCTAGAATGTTTCGGCCATTTCCTTTTCTTCTACATGTTCAATGTTTTGATTTTCTAAAAATGTTGTCTTGAGTTCTAGGAACTCTAAGCTTTACTTAACCTTGGTTGGATGAGTTTGGGTTGAGGATTGAGTTCCTTTAGAGTCTTGTTAAGAGCTCTAGAAAGATAAAATGAACTTGCATAATTTATTTTATGCTTGCATTTATATTTACATTCTTGCTATGCACTTTTACTTTCAAGCTATCACCTAAGAACATAAAGATTAAAATGGAACTTGCACCATCACTTAATTTAATTCTCAAAGCCTTTCTATTTCGGCCTTAAAGTCGATTGTTGTTGGGCCAAGAGCACTAAAATAAAGAATTAAACTTGCATTATCACCTAATTAATTTCTCGAATGCCTTTCTATTTCGGCCTTAAAGTCAATTGTTGTTGGGCCAAGAGCACTAAAATAAAGAATTAAACTTGCATTATCACCTAATTAATTTCTCGAATGCCTTTCTATTTCGGCCTTAAAGTCGATTGTTGTTGGGCCAAGAGCACTAAAATAAAGAATTGAACCTTGCATATTTACTTTCAACCTTGCACGTTTAAGTTTATGCCTTGCATATTTAATTTAAGTCATCACTTTATTTTGTAAGCAAGATTAAAAATGAAAAGCATGAGCATATCTATTTTATGTCATAACTTAAGAACCTAGAGCTCAAAGACTTGCCCATTTCATTTCAAGTTAAAGTTTAATGTGAATGCATCCCTTGAATGCATGTTTTCGGCCAAGTAGTGATGATGGACTTGCAATGAGTTTTCATCTAGCTACAAGGACTAATAGTCTATGTTCTAAGTTTTTCTTAAAAGCTTTACAATCTTTACAAGGTTATGTTATCATGAGATATGACTTTATTCCCTCTTAGAAGATGAAATATATTTTGGTCACTGACCTAAGGCTTCTCTTAGCCTCTTGATGAATTAAAATGATTTGCAAAGAGTTCTAGGAATTCTAAATTGATTCCAAGAGAAACTAGTTAACTTATGTACCTAGAAATGTCAATTTAGTTCTCTTATTGAAGTTAGATGTTTTCGGTACTGTCATGATGAGCTTGTGGCTGTATGATGATGTCTTGATATGTTGGAATGTGTGAAAATATCACATGATGTTGTAAAAATGATTCTATGCATGATAGGTAAGAAACTAGCTAACTAGAAATACCGTAAAGCTAGAATTTAACATAGTTTAGACCCATTTGTTTTTGGAACTTATCCAAACTGTTTTAATGGGAACATAATCAGATTAGGATTGTTTAGACATGAGAAAATTGGTAACATTTGGATTAGAATTGAATATTAGCACCTATAGGGAAACTAGTAACTAGAAAACCGTAAAAATGCAAATGTAGAACTCTTAGAACATTTAGTTTTATGGATTCTTTCCAGCAACGTTACAACATGATAAATGTGATTTATAATTAGTTCTTAAGCATAGGAATGTCTCATAATTGATTTAGATTTAATTTATAGTGTCTTAGGCGAAGACGGAACCGAGAAAGGGTCTAAAACGTAAGTTCTAGAACCCCGTAACCACAAGTTAGAAATTCTGTCCTATGCTTTTCAGATTTGAGTATGAACATGAGGATTAGGAATGATGATTAATTATGAGCCCTTAGGTGCATAACATATGAGCGACGGATGTTAGAGAACTATATCTCAAGATTAAGACCCGTAAGGGTCAAAGCATAAGTTACCGTAAGGGTAAATGTTTGAATGTTCTATGATGATGCATGTGTTATGTGAAGGATGATAATGTTATTCATATGAGGAATTCATGAGGATATATGTTTATGTGGCATAAAGCAAATTTGGAAGGAATTCGGCGTAATGCCATTGTCTTGCCGAATTCTGCGATTTGGGGACTTAAAGAGATTTTGAAAATTAAGGTACTAAAATGGGTTCTAGGATGACACCGGTTCGGCCGAGCACCTCCATAGAACTCATGTGACATCAGTACCAATTTATACTCTTAGGTGACACCGGTTCGGCCGAGCACCCCTAAGAGAATTGCCCCCTAACCCGTACTCAGATAGTCAGGATTTATGATTTATGATACGCTTATCGTTAAGTGGTAAGTAAGAACTAGTGACGACTAGTTAAGGTATGAGCTCATAACCTAGAGATGTGACATGTTCTGGGTGACACCAGTTCGGCCGAGCACCCCTAGAGTGCTTGTCTTTTAGGGCGGCCCATGAGGAAGAGAAGTTTCATGATTATGATTATGTCACTAAGTTTGTCCCATATGAATGTTTCGATTGCCACTTTATGCCACTAAGTATGATGATGCTTGATGATATGATTCATGTATGTACATTAGGTAGCGCCATGTATACATTCTCTATTATGCTGCATTCATGACATTAAGATCATCCTAAAATGAATAGACCTTGGCTAAACTATGTTCTAGAACTTAAAAATGGACTTAATGCATGCTCAGTCATTTTGTATAATTAAACCCAAGGTTCCTGAGGACGTAGATGATGACACCTAGATGATGACACCTCTATCTCTTCTTTCCGTCACGTCTTCAGATGGCGACGTTCGTGGTATTCGTGGACACGCCGACATGGGAGGTGCACCATGACCCGGACCACGGGTCGTTCCATTTTGTGGGTCGATGCACGGTTAGAGTATTCATGTTCATGGGTCGACCCTTCACTCCCCCTGTACAGTTCCATTGTTTCTCCCCCGTCTCACCTTTTGGCGATAACCTGGTGTTCGAGCGCGCACGTCCCCGAGAGGAGAGGCTTCACCGTACTCCACCGTCTGCATCCGCCGTTTGAGACTACCCCCAGTATGTGCCCCGTTGCCCGTCGTCTTTTTCGTAGATGGATCCTTCCGAGGATTCGGCAACCCAAGTATCCTCCCAGGGATCTTCCCCCACCATACCCATGGACCTTGGGGAGGGTAGCGAGCCCACCGTGACTCAGCCGAGGCTTGCACGACGACCGGAGATGAGGCCGCACCTTGGAAGTCACTCCCGAGCCCCGTTCCGCGTATTCTCCGGAGGAGCTTGCTCAGTTTCCTGGTTACGTGCCACGTTCGAGGGGTAGTCGCTAGTAGGAGGCTGTGGATGGCCCGGGTTAGTGCACACACCGCATAGACGGGGATAAACCTTCTTTTGTTTAGAGGTTACCCCATTAGATGCACTTGGGTAGGGGAGTAGTTTATGTTTATGTTTATGTTGTATTTTCTTTCATGTATTCCTTTGTACTAAATTAAGTCCCACACTTATAAGTGGGCAAGTTATATATATATATACATATATATATATATATATATATATATATATATATATATATATATGTGAGATGATATTCAATGTTTCTCATGATGTGCCTTTATGTGCCTTATGCTATGACATTATGAGATGCATGTTTTGTCCGTTACGTGTTATATCGCATCACGCGGCTTTCACTTTGTATTTCAAAAAAAAAATTTACTCGTATTTTTCGCTAAGTATTTCAAAGTAAAAATGAGAACTATGAAGTAACAGACTAATGATTAACCTAAGTATGTTCTAGAGTATTGGGTTAAAAATTAGGATGTTACATATCTACTTAGGCATAGTGGGGAGGAGAGATCTTGGCTAGCCGTACCTTTTTCTTTTCTTTTTATGCTTTTCATGGATGACTGTATTGTCCTAACCTTTTAACAATCTAAAGTTAAGAACTAAAACCAAAGAGTAATAACTAATAATTAACTTAAATGTGTCCTAGGCGTTTTGGGTTAAATATTAGGGTGTTACAATGTCATCATTATATATTTAGACTATCAAAAAGTTATTATCTTGTTCAAGAGTAAAAAGAGTAGTATCAACTTTACCTCTCTTGAACCTATTCTTTAGCAAGAAGGTACTCAGTCTATCACACCAAGCTCAAGGAGCTCGTTTCAGACCATAGAGAGCCTTCGTTAGTTTGAAGACATGGTTAGGAAAGTCTTCATCCTCAAAACTAGGAGGCTGCTTTACATATACTTCCTTTTAGAGGAATCCATTTACAAATGCAAACTTAATATCCATTTGGTAGAGAGTGAACCCCTTGAAGGAAGCAAAAGCAAGTAGCATTCTGATAGTTTCAAGCCTAGCTACTAGTGCAAAGGTTTCATCATAATTAATTCCCTCTTGTTGATTATAACCTTGTGCAACTAATCTTGCTTTGTTCCTGATGACTTTTCTGACTTTATCGAGCATATTTCTGGACACCCACTTTGTGCCAATCCTTCGATCTTTCAACAAGCATCCAGACTTTGCTTTTCTTAAACTAGTCTAGTTTTTCTTGCATAGCATCCACCTAACTTTGACTCAAAGTTTCTTCAATGCATTCAAGTTCAATGGTGGAGATGAAAACATAATTTGACATATTTCCAAGGGAAGATCTAGTTCTCACACTTTGGGAGATGTCTCCAAGAACTCTGTTCTAAGAATTTGCCTTTAAATCAGAAACTCCCTTGTAGTTTTTATAGCTTTGAGGTTTATCAGTTTCTTTTTCATATTCAGATTGCTCTTCTTTGTGATCTGAAATGCTACTTTCTAATTGTTTTGGTGTTTTGAGTAAGCTTTCTGAAGTACTAATGTTTTGGAGCTTACTTTATGAAGGTTTGGCTTTCATAATCTTGCTATCAGAAGTATCCTTTAGATTCATTCCTTCAAGACTTTCTTCTAATTCTTCAAGATCATCAGCAAGGTCCTTCTAGAGCTCTTTGAACTTGATGTGAATAGTCTCCTTAATGCATAGTGTTCTTTTATTGTATACCTTGTAAGCTCTAGAGACGGAGGAGTAGCTTAGTAAAATACCATCATCAGATTTAGGATCAAACTTTGCAAGTTTGTCCTTAGTGTTAAGGATAAAACATAAAGATGTGGAAATATGAAATGTTGGGTTTTCTACCCTTCCATAGCTCATAGGGAGTTTTCTTGAAGATTGGTCTCATAAAGATTTTGTTTTGTATATAGCATGAGGTGTTCATAGCCTCTGCCCAAAAACCTTTTGATAAACAACTTTCTAAAGCATTATTCTGGCCATTTTCTACAAATTTCTATTTTTCCTTTAAGAAACCCTAATTTGTTGGGGAGTTTTAGGTGCAGAAAACTCATGAAGGATGCCATGATTTTTACAAAATTCTTCAAAAATATGATTCTCAAACTCTCTTCGATGATAAAATCTAATGAAAATGATTTTGGAATCCTTTTCAGTGCAAATACATTTTGCAAAAATTTTGAATCTTTCAACCACCTCATCCTTAGAAGCTAGGAAGATAACCCAAGTAAATCTTGAGTCATCCACTATGGCAAGACAATATCTTTTTCCAAAAAGACTTGTAATCTTGGTTGGTCCAAAGAGACCCATATGTAAAAGCTTAAGTGGTTTAGAGATTAAAACCACATGCTTATTATGGAAAGAAGCTTTGGTTTGCTTACCTTTTTCACAAAAGTCACAAGTTGAGTTCTTGTCAAATCTGATCTTTGGTAGGCTTTTAACAAGCTCTTTCTGAGAAAGCTTCGAAATAAGCTTCATATGAGCATGCCCAAGCTTCTTATCCATAACCACTTATCATTCATAAAGGATATGAGGCATTTTATATCTTGATCTCTCAGATCATCCAAGAATAATGCACGTGTTATCTATAGATGAAAATATGCACGAGAAGGGGGGTTAAATCGTGCGTTGCTTCTTTTTTACATTTTTTGAAAATTCTAAAAACAAATACTATCAAGTGTAAAACCTATAGTGCAGCGAAAACAAAGTCAGAAGCTTTAGAAAGTAGATTTCTGAACATTGTTAAATCAAATGTTCCTAATTAAAAGGAATAATAGAAAGACAGGAAAGATAAAATAGTATACAAATAAATAAAAAGCACAACAGAGAAATATAAAGAAGATCAGAGAAAGAGGGAAAAGACACAAGGGATTTTATATTAGTTTGGCAAACCTGCCTACATTCAGTACTCAACAATTATTGAGGTTCCATTTAAAACAACTTCTCACTTGTGCCAGTAGACCAACTCAAAAACTGTCACAAGTTGAATATTCCTTTTACCAATCTCTCTAGGCTAACATGAGTAGTATTGTACTAGCCTCTCCAAGCTAACATGAGTAGTATTATAATAGCCTCTCCAAGCTAATCTGTGATCAGTAGCAACCTCTATAGTCACATTGAAAGTAGTATTGACACTAGTCTTTCCAAGCCCAAACCATGAGCAGTAGTGACCTCTACTATCACATTGCAAGTAGTTTTATAGTAGTCTCTCCAAGCTATCTCATAATGATCACTATTGGATCGAGGATATAAAGGTTAAGTGTTTGAGTTGCCACTTAAACTAACCTACAGTCAAGTTTCCTTAACATACACATGAAAATTTCCTGTGAAAACTTGAATGACTTCCTTCTATCACTTCTTCCCTAAGAAAAGCATAAATCTAATTAAGAATATAGAAGGAAGATTTTCTTATACTTCAAGGATAAATTTGATTACATGATAAATATGAATATTCCAGAAAGTGGAATGAGATTTTTGCAGAGTTTCCAATCTTGAATCTTCAAATCTCTCATTGACATTTAAGCATAGCATCTCCATATATAGTGGTCTTTCCCTTATGACTGTTGCCATTTATCAGTTCTTCAAGTGACATGTGTTGATCATCAGTTATGTCTTAAAAGAAATAGCTAGAAGAGAGGTTGATAGATCTGTCACATTAGTTGCAGAAGCCATTGTAATATTGAGTTTTCTAATCTTCCTTTTGAAACTACTTTTCTATTTTCAAAACATGCTTTCTGAACTCTTCCTTCATAAAGCCAGGGTGGTTGGTCAATGAGGCAGAAGAGATGACATACCAGTTTGAAACTGGGTTTGACTTGAACATTTGAAATTCAAATTTCAAGTTTTCCTCCCTTTCCCATAGCATTTTGTGCTCCACTCACGGGTGAGCTTTCTGAAGAGCACAATGAGTTCCTTGAAAAGCTTTTCACTTTCTGAACTTAATCTAGTCTTCTTTGCTAATAATATCTTTGCAACTACGATGATTGAAGATTAAGTAACACGTTGCTCTTAGACATGAGTTGATATCTGCATCTTGAGTGTACTTTTTAATGTCCCGTTCTACTTTCTAAAGTCTTTGAACTTGGTTTCTTTATAGCGTTGAAATCCTTTTCTTATCGTTAGTTATTAGATCCTTGAATAAGGATGTAATTTCACTTCTATTTTAATTCAAATCTCTTATTATGGACAAACATTTTTACACATGTATAGTGAAATATATTCTCATTTGAGCAAGCTTTGCTCTTGCTAAACGATATAAACCTATTATAATCTTACAAGAAACTCAATAGAGATATCAGCCATTCTTCAAAACATTTTCTTTAAATTGGCTTTGTAGTCATTCAAAACAAATAAGCATAAAGGGTTCTAGAGCTAACATTATCATGCCTCTTACCAGATAGAACAACTTGTCCTAAAGTGGGAACAACTATGCTACATGTAAGAACATTGAAAACAACATTAAACCCTTGGTCATAGAACTGGCTAATACTTAATAGGTTGTGAGCCAGACAATCAACAAGCAAGATATTAGAAATTTGGTGAGAATCATCCTTACAAACATTTCCTATGTTTGTGACCTTAGCTTTACTTCCATCAGCAAATCTTATTGATCTAAAGTTTTTGCGTCGCAGATTTTTGAAGCATTTTCTAGATCTGAACATATGCCTAGAGCAGCCACTATCCATGTACCACTTGTTGTCAGGTTCCATGTACATTCTTAGGCAAACTTGCAACAAATACAATTTTTATTTTAGGTACCCAGATTTTCTTGGGTCCTCTCGAGTTAGTCTGAAAAGGAGGTTTTTCAACCTTTTTGATAGACTTTTTTTCATGAAGAATTTATTTGTAGATGTCCCTTCTTAAAACAAAAAGTACAAGAAGCCTTGTTATTTACTTAATTGAGAAGAGTTGGTTTTCCTTTCTCATTAAACTCCTCTTCATATCCCAACCCGATCTTTTGAAAATATGGTCGCTGACCTCCAACCATTAGATTAAGATTTTTGATCCATTCATCATTTTTTCCAGGTCAGATTTAAGAAGCTTTGAAGTTCTTTCAAGCTCAGAAATGACCTTCTAAGTGTTTTCATTTTTACTTGCAACTTTAGAATCTAAGGCATTAAATTTTACATTTAAAAACTTGTTTTCTCCTTTCAATTCTTCATTTTCAAGCCTTAGATTTTCAGTTTCTATCTTGGCAAGTTTAAGTTCTAAAACAATCCTTTTATGTTCCTTTTTTAGGTTAAGATAGTGAGAAGAAAAAGTTTGAGAATCCTCAAGCAACTCTTCATATAAAGATAAAAGTTCATCATAAGAAAGATCAGAGTTAGAATTGTTTACCTCAAGTTCACTTTTTGATGAATAGCCTACCATGAAGCATAGAATGGGAACATTCATTTCCTCCTGATCTTCCAATAATACTTATTTTTCTTGCTCCGATTCACTCTAGGTGATTAGCATGCCTTTTTTTCTTAGGCACAAACTTTTTCTGTGGCCTTATGAATTAGGAAAATTTGGTTTGAAGTGTCCTTTCTTCCCACAATTGTAGCAGGTGGCATTTTCCAGTTTTGCTTTGCCTTTTTGTCCTTCCTGAGATTGATGTCCCTTCTTCTTTTTATCTTACCTTACCAGGCTTTGGACATCTTCCTCACCAGTATAGAGAGCTCATCTTCATATTCTTCTCCAGTCTCATCATCAGATTCTTCTTCTTCATTAGACGTTCAATAACTTTCATTGTCTTAGCCTTATTTGACTTCTGATGAGACGACTTCACGGCCATAAACTTGCTCTTTTTGGTAGATTCACCATGCATTTCAAAGAGTACTACTTTATGGATTTTAAATGACCTAATAACTGCATCTAGGCCGAGAATTTGAAGGTCTTTTGCCTCAATAATGGCTGTGACCTTAAGCAGTCATTTGTTAGGGAGGCTTCTTAGAATTTTTCTAACCATCTCAGAGTTAGAATATCTTTTGCCTAATCCTTTTAGTTTATGATACGCATAAACCTTGTGGTCATTTCATCAATATTTTATTGATCTGTCATTTTGAACATCTCATATTGATGAACTAGCATGCTGATCTTTGTTTCTTTCACTTGATCAGCACCTTTGTCTAGCATGTACAGCCTATCCCATGTTTCCTTTGCCTTGTCACAAGCGATGATTTTGTCATATTCAGCTTTGCTCAGTGCACACGTGAGTAAGTACTTAGCTTTTGAGTTCAGTTGAACTCTGGCCTTGTGTTGCTCTGTCCATTTACTCCGGGGGATTTCTCGAGGATGCATCATTTGTTCCTCAAACTTCCTCCATTAGAACATAATCTCCTTTTTGTAAAATCTCCCACAAGTTAAGACTTGTGTATTTTATGAATAACTCCATTCATTCTCTCCAGTAGGCATAATCCCCACCATCAAAGAATGGCGGTCTATTGATGGAGTGTTCTTCTGCTATATGCATATTCTGTGCCATCAATCCCTCGAATCTTTATCCTCTGTAGTCGTTAGAATGCTTAACCACTTAGAGGTCAAGATCTGATACCACTCGTAGGTAGGAAAGCGCACGAGAAGGGGGTTGAATCATGCTTCACTCTTTCTTTCCCTTTTTACTTCTAAAAAACTGAACCAAGTTACTATCAAGCTACAAGCTTGAAGTACAACTGAAATAGCATTGGAAACATCAGAAAGTGAGGTTTGAACTAAGAAAGTTAACTTATATGCTTAAATGAAAGTTTTCAGAAGAAACACAATGAACAGTATGCTGAATGCAGTAAATAAATAAAAGATAAAGGAGAAAAGAGATATTGTACAATAGTTTTATACTAGTTCGGTCAACCTGCCTATATCCAATTCTCAACTATGGTTGAGTTTCACTAAACCTTTCTCAAACCAGAGAAAGAACAAGGATAGTCTTTACAATAGTCTTCCCAAGCTCTCACCAGTGACTAGTGGGCAACCCCTACTATCATAATCCATATAGTTATTCACCAGCCTCTTCAAGTTGAACCAAGTAGTCTTTGATCAGCCTCTCCAAGCTAAATCAAATAGTGTAATAGGCAAGGTTTCCTTATAGATTGACGACTATCCCCATAAGACAACACGAGTCTTTTCAGCGTGCTTTGTCCTCACTTACATGCTTCCTGGGAAAAATTCTCAGGAGATCACTCATCCCAAGATTGGCTCCCAGTCAAGCACACTCAACCATGGAGTTCTTTAATGATGGATTACCGAAAAGAAGAGGCATCTTGTTAGTATAAGTAGTATAAATCAATTCATATAAGTCATCCTCAACTATATAGTCCCATACCTATACAGTCTTAGGATCTCTCTCATTCTAGTGTATAATCAGTTTATTCATGTACCCCTCCGCTTAGAAGCCTACCAGGAGCCGCTCATTGTCCATGCCTTTCTTCCACCCGCGATCACTCTCCGCCCTTATCATCAGGCGTTACATGATATTGTAACACCCCAAAATTTATTTCAAAAATTCTATTTAAAATTTATTAATTAGAATTTTATGATTGTAACGCCCCGAATTTCTGTCTGAGTGGAAAATGACCAAAATGCCCCTGAGGTCATTTTCGGCCTAGAATTCGAGGATGGCCGGCCCGGCAGTCCTCGAAGGGCCAACTCAATGTTTGAAGGGGATTGAATGGCCCTTGAGTGGTTTCGGAGGTAAAAGTCTAATTTTCTGCAGTTTCGGATCAAAATGACCAAAATACCCCTATAGCATTTTTACGCGGGTAAAGGTGTCATTTGAGCTTGAAACTTTCCTCGAAGGTTTAAAACAATGTTTTTACATGTTTAAAAGCATATGTTTAAGTCCCGGTGGTCCCGGGCAGTTTTAGTGCAAAATTATGATTTTGCCCCTAGAATAGTATTTTTGAGCCTAATGACGTAATTAAGTAAACCTAAGCAATATTAGGCTCTAATCGAAGATTAATTAATTTCCATAATTAATCTAGAGTCAAAATAAGCTATTAAAATTAATTAAAACCTAAAATTGCTTAGATTAGATTTAAATCTCTTTTTAAAACTCAAGATTCCACTCTTGGAATCTTAAATAGTGTTTTCTCTCTCCAATTCCTTAAATCATGGAATTGTGTCTAGAATTGTTTATGCACTAAAATGAGTTTATAACTCACTAATGATGTAAGACCACTCCTTAAACATGTCTTGACAACCTTGATTACCCATTTTCTCACCTAAACACTGTCTTACAAATTTCTAATCTTAATCCTAATCAAAGATACACCTAAACATAACTCTAAACCACAATTAAAATGCAAGAAAACCCTCCCCCATGGCTGATGCACCTTCGGCCATCTCTCTCCCAATTGCATCACATGTTGATTTGTTTTTCACTCAAAGAATCATGCTTGAGCCATACCTTGAACCATACTTCACCATGCCTCAAGATCACAACATCTCACCTCATGGACCTCATGGGGCTGCCCTTGCTTGGCCGAAACCTCCCCCTCCTTCTTGCACCTTGCATTTGTTTTATTTCTCTATAAATAGCAAGCTTGGGTGAACTTGCATCATTTTGGGTTTATTTGCTAAGTGTAAGTTTTCAAAGAGCACTTCAAAGTTTTCTTTTCTCTCAAGTTCAAGTGTCCAAGTTCTTCAAGTTCTTCATCCTCTTGTCTCATCCCAACCTTCAATCACTTGGTAGGGATTTTCTTTCAAGTATTTCCTTTATTTAAGTTCCTATTCTAGTTATGTGTTTATGGTTTCTCTTGAGTCTTTTTAGAACTTCTTTCCCTCTCTTTTTTCTTCTTCATTTTTGGCCATGGGCCTTTGAGGACAAAGGGAATGAGAGCTTGATGATGAGGTTTCATGATGATGTCCATCACTTGAACAATCTCTAAAACTTGATCTTTGTTCTTGAGTTAAAGATGTTTTTAGTTCTTTCTTCTTGAACCTTGAAATCTTTAACTTTGATGATGTTTTAAAATGGTTACATGAACTCAATGATGAGGACTCATGATGTTGGTGTTAATGCATCATCAAGATCATGGTCTCTAGAGTTTCAAATGTTTCCTTTTCTTCTTAAAATTTTCGGTTCCTTTTCCTTTTCTTTCTCCAAAATTTCGGCCATATTGGCCAATGAGGTTCACAATGGCTTAACGATGAGAGCTTCTAGATGATGACTATGTGTTCATCACAATGAGGCCTCTAGAGCTTGAGTTTTAATAAAAATGCTACTTATGACCTCATTTCAAGAAAAGAAACTTTGTGTTCTAAAGAACCCTTGAGGTTCACTCTAGCTTGTTGTGATAAGCTTGGGTTAAGGTTAAAGTCCCTCTAAAAGTCTTGTATGAGCTTTAATAAGAGATAAAATGGACTAGCATTCATATTTAAATTCAAGCTTATTCGTTACATATTTACTTTGAGTTTTGCATTCATATTTACTTTCCAAGCCATCACTTAAAGTTAAAGGATAAAGAATAGAGTGCACCTCATATTTACATTCTTGTCTAGTATATTTACTTTTCATCACTAAAGAACATAAAGATTTAAAATGAGAGCTTGTATTATCACCTAACTAAATCTCAAAGCCTTTCTATTTTAGCCTTAAAGTCGATTGTTGCTGGGCCTAGAGCATTAAAATAAAGAAATGAACTTGCATGACATATTTATTTTAAGTCTTGCACATTTAAATTCCAAGCCTTGCATATTTATTTCAAGCCTTGCGTATTTATATTTCAAGTCTTGCATATTTATTTCAAGCCTTGCATATTTATATTTCAAGTCTTGCATATTTATATTTCAAGTCTTGCATATTTACTTTAAGCTCTTACTTTACTTTATAATGAAAGATAAGAATGATGCGCATGGCATATTTACATTTTGTCATCACTTAAAAACCTTAGAGCTCAAGGACTTACCCATTTTATCTCAAGTTAAAGTCTAATATGGAAGCATTCTTTGAATGCATAACTTCGGTCATGTAGCGATGATGAACTTGGAATGAGTTTCATCTAGCTACAAGGGCCAACAATCTAAGTTTTAAGATTTTTTTTAAGCCTCATGAATTTTATGAAGTTAAGACCAACAAGCTTTATGAATTTAGTTCTCTTTTAAAGAGGGATCAAGTTGGTTACTGACCTAAAGGTGTTTTAGCCTCTTTGACAAAATAAAATGGTTTGCAAAAGAGTTTTAGAAGTCCTAAAAATGATTCCAAGAGAAACTAGCAACTTATATGCCTTAGAAATGTCAAGTTATGCATCTTTTTAGGACTTGATGTTTTGGTTCTGCCATGAAGAGTTTGCTGATGTGTGATGATGTTTTGATGTGTTAGAATGTATGAAAATTATGTATGATGAGGTAGGAACATTTCTATGCATGATAGGAGAGAAACTAGCTTTCTAGAAAAACTGTAAAGTCAAGATTTAGCATAGTTTTAACCCATTTATTTTTGGATACTGCCCAAACTATTTCAATGGGAATATAATCAGATTAGGATTGTTTAATCATGAAAAATTTGGTTACATTTGAAGTAGGATTGAATTTTTAGCACCTATAAAGAAACTAGTAACTAGAAAACCGTAAAATGCAATTCTAGAACTCTTAGAACATTTAATTTTTAGAACCTATCCAGCAACCTCTGTAACATCCTAATTTTTAACCCAATACTCTAGAACATATTTAGGTTAATCATTAGTCCGTTACGTCATAGCTTCCTTATTACTTTAAAATACTTAGCGGAAATACTGGTAAATTGTTTTTTTTGGATTATAAAAGCAAAGTGAGAGTTGCGCGACACAATAAATAATAAAGCACGAAGGGAAATAAAGCAAGCATCGCGTAGCAACATGACACAATTAAGTAAAGGCACATCACAATAGAACTGAACTGCATATTTATATAATATTATATGATATGCCCACTCATGGAGAGTGGGGCTTAGTTTAGTACATCATGAACAGATACATCTAAAAAGCAAATACAAAGGAAAGTAAGACGGAAAATATAAAAGTAACTCCCCTATCCAAGTGCAACTAAAGGGATAACCTCTAAACAAAAGGAGGTCCATTCTCATCTAAGTGGTGTATGCTCCACCCGGGTACTCCATCGGTCATACGTCACCTCCTACTGACGTCCATCTCGCGAGCGAGACACACACCCGGGAAACTGGGCGAGCTCCTCGGGCATAAAGAGGCGGAACGGGGATCGAGAGTGACCCCCGCGATGTGGCCGCATCTCCGGTCGTCGTGCGAGCCGAGGCTGAGTCACGGTATCCTCACTGCCCTCCCTCATCAGTGGTGGTGTGGGGGCAGAGCTCTCGCTGTACGGATGGGTAGGCGGGTCCTCCGACAGATCGGTCTTCGAGGAGTAAGTTCGGGGCACGTAGTCGGGATAGTCACGCATGGCTGAGGCGGCGATGTGCATGCGGAGCACTATCTCATTATGCGTACGCGCGTGCTCAAAAACCCACTCGTCGTCGCCATAGGGTGCTATCGGGGGGAAGCAATGGGTATGCACGGGGTGAGCGAAAGGATGTCCAATGAACATGAAGACTCGCACCGTGCACTGTCCCTCAAAATGGTATGATCCGTGCTCCAGATCATAGTGCACCTCCCATGTCGGGGTGTCCACAAAATCCACGAACGTCGCCATCTGAAGACGTGATGGAAAGAAAGAGATAGAGGGAGTGAGAATCTTGCTAAAGAAACTCAGTAGGGCCTCCTACTATCTAGGTGTCATCGTCTACGCCCTCAGGAACCTTGGGTTTAGTATTTAAAACAAGTGAGCATGTATCAAGTCCATTTTTAAGCTTTAAAACATAATTAGCCAAGGTCCATTCATTTTAGCATGATCCTTAATGACATGGATGCAATCATATTAAAGAATGTATGCATGGCTCTACTTAATGCAAGAAAATAATCACAACATTAAGAATATCATAATAGTGGCATAAAGTGGCAATTAAATTCTCATATGGGAAACTTTGTGACATAAACATCATACTTTACTTCCTCATAGGCCACCCTAAAAGACAATTGCTCTGGGGGTGCTCGGCCGAATTGGTGTCACCCAGAACGTGTCACATCTCTAGGTTATGAGCTCATACCTTAACTAGTCATCACTAGATCTTACTTATCAATCCCGATAAGCGTAACATAATCATAAACATAATCCCAACTTATCCAGTACGGGCTAGGGGGCATTTCTTGGGGGTGCTTGGCCGAACCGGTGTCACCCAAGAATTCATCTTGGTACCGATGTCACATGAGTTCTCTGGAGGTGCTCGGCCGAACCGGTGTCATCCGAGAACTCATCTTAGTACCTCATAAAAATCTCATAGGTTTTCAAAAATTTTCTGAGTCCCGAATTTGTCGAATTAAATCGGCCTCAACTGCAACATGCCGAATTTCTTCCAAATTCTTCTTTATGCCACATAAGTCATTCAAACATGCATCCTCCATTATAATTTTCATGCATTCACATAATCATTCTCATACATTTACAAGCAACATTGAACATTAATTATGCTCTTGGTTCTACGGTATCTTATGCTTTGACCCTTACGGGCCTTAAACTTGTGATGTAATTAACCTATCATCTTCCATCAACTTCTTATGCACCTAAGAGTTCTCTTCTAATAGACCTCATTATTACTTATGCTCTCTATTAAATCTGAACAATATCATCCCTTAGGGGCATCATTATAAACTTATAATTGCGGGGTTCTAGAACTTACGTTTTAGACCCTTTCTTGGTTCTGTCTTCGCCTAAGGCGCTATAAGTTCGACTTAAACCAATTATGAGGCATTTCTATGCCTAAGAACTAATTATAAGCCACGTTCTCTACATTATAAGGTTGTTGGACAGATTCTAAAAATTAAATGTTCTAAGAGTTCTAGAATTGTGGTTTTACGGTTTTCTAGTTACTAGTTTCTCTATAGGTGCTAAAATTCAATCCTACTTCAATTGTAACCAAATTTTTCATGATTAAACAATCCTAATCTGATTATATTCCCATTGAAACAATTTGGGTAGTGTCCAAAAATAAATGGGTTAAAACTATGCTAAATCTTGACTTTACGATTTTTCTAGAAAGCTAGTTCTCCCTTATCTTGCATAGGAATATTCCTACCTCATCATACATAATTTTTACACATTCAAACACATCAAAACATCATCATACAGCAGCAAACTCATCATGGAAGAATACAAAGCATTAAGTCTCCAAAAGGATGCATAACTTGATATTTTTAAAACATATAAGTTGCTAGTTTCTCTTGAAATCACTTTTAGGACTTCTAAAACTCCTTTGCAAACCATTTTATTTTGTAAAAAAGACTAAAGACATCCTTAGGTCAGTGACCACTTAATCCCTCCTTAAAAGAGAATTAAATTCATAAATCTTGTTGGTCTTAATCTCATAAACTTCATGAGGTTTTAAAGAGAATCTTAAAACTTAGGTTGTTGGCCCTTGTAGCTAGATGAATCTCCTTCCAAGTTCATCATCACTACATGGCCGAAACTTATGCATTTAAAGAATTCTTCCACATTAGACTTTAACTTGAGATAAAATCGGCAAGTCTTGAGCTCTAAGGTCTTTAAGTGATGACATAATTTAAACATGCTATGCACTTCATTTTTATCCTTCATTACAAGGTAAAGTGAGAGCTTAAAGTAAATATGCAAGACTTGAATATAAATATGCAAGGCTTGAAATAAATATGTAAGACTTGAAATATAAATATGCAAGGCTTGAAATAAATATGCAAGTTCATTTCTTTATTTTAGTGCTCTAGGCCCAGCAACAATCGACTTTAAAGCCGAAATAGAAAGGCTTTGAGATTTAGTTAGGTGATAGTGCAAGCTCTCATTTTAAATCTTTATGTTCTTTAGTGATGAAAAGTAAATATGCTAGACAAGAATGTAAATATGAGATGCAATCCATTCTTCATCCTTTAACTTTAAGTGATGGCTTGGAAATTAAATATGAATGCAAAGCTTAAAGTAAATATGCAATGCATAAGCTTGAATTTAAATATGAATGCTAGTCCATTTTATTTCTTGTTAGAGCTCATACAAGACTTTAAAGGAACTTAAATCTCAACCCAAACTTATCATGACAAGTTAAAGTGAAGACAAGAGTAAACCTCAAGGGTTCTTTAAAACACAAAGTTTCTTTTCTTGAAATGTGGTCATAGATAGCATTTTTATTAAAACTCAAGCTCTAGAGGCCTCATTGAGATGAACACATAGTCATCGTCTAGAAGTTCTCATCATCAAGCCATTGTGAACCTTATTGGCCAACATGGCCAAAAACTTGAAGAAAGAAAAGGAAGAGGAACCAAAACTTTTTAAGAAGAAAAGAATACATTTGAAACTCTAGAGACCATGATCTTGATGATGCATTAACACTAACATCATGAGTCCTCATCATTGAGTTCATGTAACCATTTTAAACATCATCAAAGTGAAAGGTTTCAAGGTTCAAGAAGAAAGAACAAAAGAAAACATCTTTAGCTTAAGAACAAAGATCAAGCTTTAGAGATTATTCAAGTGATGGACATCACCACCATGAAACCTCATCATCAAGCTCTTATTCCCTTGTCCTCAAGGCCTATGGCTGAAAATGATGAAGAAAAAGGAGAAGGAGAGAAGTTCTAAAAAGACTTCAAGAGAAACCATAAATACATAACTAGATATGGAACTTAAATAAAGAAAATACTTGAAAGAAAATCCCTACCAAGTGATTGAAGGTTGGGATGAGAGAAGAGGATGAAGAACTTGAAGAACTTGAACACCTGAACTTAAGAGAAAAAGGAAACTTTGAAGTGCTCTTTGAAAACTTACACTTAGCAAATGAACCCAAAATGATGCAAGTTCACCCAAGCATGCTATTTATAGAGAAATGAAACAAATGGAAGGTGCAAATGGGGGGAGAGGGATTCGGCCATGCAGCACAAGGGCAGCCCCATGAGTTCCATGAGGTGAGATGTTGTGATCTTGAGGCATGGTGAGGTATGGTTCAAAGTATGGTGAGGTATGGTTCAAGGTATGACTCAAGCATGGTTCTTTGAGTGAGAAACAAGTCAACATGTGATGTAAATGAGAGAGAGAGGGCCGAAATTGCATCAGCCATGGGGAGGGTTTTTTTTGCATTTTAATTGTGGTTTAGAGTTGTGTTTAGGTGTATCTTTGATTAGGATTAAGATTAGGAATTTGTAAGACAGTGTTTAGGTGAGAAAATGGGTAATCAAGGTTGTCAAGACACATTTAAGGAGTGTTCTTGCATCATTAGTGAGTTATAAACTCATTTTAGTGTATAAATAATTCTAGACACAATTCCTTGATTTAGGGAATTGGAGAGAGAAAATACTATTCAAGATTCCAAGAGTGAAATCTTGAGTTTTAGAAAGGAGATTTAAATCTAATCTAAGCAATCTTAGGTTCTAATTAATTTTAATAATTTATTTTGACTTTGGATTAATTATGAAAATTAATTAATCTTCAATTAGAGCCTAATATTGCTTAGGTTTGCTTAATTACATCATTAAGCTCAAAAACACTATTCTAGGGGCAAAATCGTAATTTTGCACTAAAATTGCACGGGACCACCAGGACTCAAACAGATACTTTGAAACATGTAAAAACATTATTTTAAACCTCTGGGGAAAGTTTCGGGCTCAAACGGCTCCTTTACCCGCATAAAAACGCTATAGGGGTATTTTGGTCATTTTGACCCGAAATTGCAGAAAATGAGACTTTCGCCTCCGGAACCACTCAAGGGTCATTCAATCCCCTTCAAACATTGAGTTGGCCCTTCGAGGACTGCCAGGTCGGGCATCCTCGAATTTCGGGCAGAAAAT
Organism: Dalbergia cochinchinensis; assembly: GCA_031216125.1. NCBI lineage: Eukaryota > Viridiplantae > Streptophyta > Magnoliopsida > Fabales > Fabaceae > Dalbergia > Dalbergia cochinchinensis. The sequence goes on from CM062376.1 coordinate 13,371,718, forward strand.
GACCTCAGGGGTATTTTGGTCATTTTCCACTCAGACAGAAAATCGGGGTGTTACATTACTCCCCTCTTTAAAAAGAATTTCGTCCTCGAAATTCGTACCTTAGAAGAGTTCTGGATACTTGGTCTTCATCTCCGATTCTAATTCCCACGTGAATTCTTCGGTCTTGTCCCGTCTCCATGCCACTTTCACCAAAGGAACAGACTTGTTCTTTAACTGCTTGACTCCACGATCCACGATCCTCGTTGGTGGCAGATTGAAAGTTAGGTCCTCCCTTAACTGTACATGTTCTGGCTCTAAGATATGGCTAGGGTCGGACTCATATTTTCTTAACTGGGAGACGTGGAAGATGTCATGGAGATTAGAAAGGTTGGGGAGTAAGGCTATTTTGTAGGCTACCGACCCTACTTTCTGAAGGATCTCGAAAGGACCAAGGAATTGGGGGCTCAACTTTTTAACTTTCATGGCTCTTCCTATGCCTGTAGTGGGGGTGATCCTAAGGAACACATGTTCTCCCTCGTTGAATTCCAACGGCTTACGCCGCCTATCCGCATAGCTCTTTTGTCTACTTTGAGCTGTGAGCATCCTATCCCGGATTCTTTTGATTTGCTCCGTCGTTTCCCTCACTATATCAGGTCCTAACATGCATTGTTCTCCGGGCTCATACCAGCATAGAGGGGACTAGCATTTTCGTCCATATAGGGCTTCGTAGGGTGCCATACCGATGCTTGCATGATAACTGTTGTTATATGCAAACTCGATCAGTGGCAGGTACTTGTCCCAACTTCCCTTTTGATCCAGAACACAGGCTCTCAACATGTCTTCCAAGGTCTGGATCGTTCTTTCTGATTGTCCGTCTATTTGTGGGTGGTAAGCTGTGCTCAAACACAACTTCAAACCAAATGCCTTTTGAAAGGCTCCCCAAAAACGTGACGTAAACCGCGGATCTCTATCCGAGATTATCGTCAACGGCACTCCATGTAATCTCACGATCTCTTGGATGTATAGCTGAGCCAATTTGTCTAAAGAGTATATCACTCTAATAGGCAGAAAGTGAGCCGACTTGGTTAGTCGATCCACTATCACCCATATGGCATCATGGCCAGCTTGGGTCTTAGGCAATCCTGTCACAAAATCCATTGATATGCACTCCCACTTCCATTCGGGGATTGACAGGGGTTGCAACAAACCTGATAGCTTTTGGTGCTCGATCTTTACCTTTTGACACACCAAGCACTTACTAACCCAGGCGACCACATCCTTCTTCAATCCGGGCCACCAGAACATCCTTTTTAAATCTTGGTACATCTTGGTAACACCAGGATGGATGGTGAAATGGCTTTTATGGGCCTCCTCCAAGATCTTCTCTTGAAGGTCACCATCTTGTGGCACACAGATCCTTCCTTCAAACCTCCATACCCAATCAGAACCTTGTTCGAAACCTTTTAGTTTTCCCACCTTAACTGCTTCTATGATCTCCCTAAATTCCTCACTTTCCCTTTGTGCTAGCATGACTCTTTGTTTAAACCCACTCGTTACGGTAAGATAGCACATCTTCATACCCTCATTGGTCACAGACATCCCCAAATTCATATCTCTAAACTTCTCTATTAGCTCAACTTCCTTGACCATCATGTGAGATAGGTGCAATGACTTTCGGCTCAAGGCATCAGTGACTACATTAGCCTTGCCAGGGTGGTAACTTAAACCGAAGTCATAGTCTTTAAGGAACTCCATCCACCTCCTCTGCCTCATGTTTAGCTCCTTTTGATCAAAGAGATACTTGAGACTCTTGTGATTGGAGAAAACTTCAAACCTTACACCATATAAATGGTGTCTCCATATCTTCAAGGCGAACACTATAGCTGCTAATTCTAAGTCATGGGTGGGGTAGTTGGCTTCGTGCGGCTTGAGTTGCCTTGACGCATAGGCTACCACTTGCCTATTTTGCATCAACACACAGCCTAAACCTTTACCCGAGGCATCGCAATATACCTCAAAGGGTACATTGGGGCTAGGCAAAACGAAAACTGGGGTTGTGGTTAGCTTTTCCTTAAGCTCTTGGAAACTCTTCTCACACTCAGGACTCCACACGAATGGTGCATTCTTCCTAGTTAGCTTGGTCAGGGGTAGGGCAATTTGGGAGAATCCTTTGATAAACCTACGGTAATAGCCTGCTAAACCCAAAAAGCTCCGTATTTCCATTACGATGGTTGGTCTATCCCAATTCATTACGGCTTCTACGTTACTAGGATCAACGGTTATACCTCCTTTTGACACAACGTGCCCTAAAAACTTGACCTCCTCCAACCAAAATTCACACTTGGAGAGTTTTGCATACAGCTTCTTCTCCTTCAAAATCTCCAAAACTATCCTCAAATGACGCTCATGCTCCTCATGGGTCTTTGAATAGATGAGTATATCATCTATGAAAACAACCACGAACTGATCTAAATAGGGTCTAAAGATCCTATTCATGTAACCCATAAATACTGTAGGAGCATTTGTCAACCCAAAAGACATCACCGTGAACTCAAAGTGTCCATACCGAGTTCTAAAGGCGGTCTTTGGTATATCTTGATCTCTCACCCTAATTTGGTGGTATCCTGACCATAGATCGATCTTGGAAAATACTACCGCTCCTCTCAATTGGTCCATAAGGTCATCGATCCTAGGCAAAGGGTACTTATTTTTGTAACACCCCGATTTTCTATCTGAGTGGAAAATGACCAAAATGCCCCTGAAGTCATTTTCGGCCCAGAATTCAAGGATGGCCGGCCCGGCTGTCCTTGAAGGGCCAACTCAATGTTTGAAGGGGATTGAATGGCCCTTGAGTGGTTTCGGAGGTGAAAGTCTCATTTTTCTGTAGTTTCAGGTCAAAATGACCAAAATACCCCTATAGTGTTTTACGCGGGTAAAGGTGCCGTTTGAGCCCGAAACTTTCCCCAAAGGTTTAAAACAATGTTTTTACATGTTTAAAAGCGTCTGTTTAAGTCCCGGTGGTCCCGGACAGTTTTAGTGCAAAATTACGATTTTGCCCCTAGAATAGTGTTTTTGAGCCTAATGACATAATTAAGCAAACCTAAGCAATATTAGGCTCTAATCGAAGATTAATTAATTTCCATAATTAATCTGGAGTCAAAATAAGCTATTAAAATTAATTAGAACCTAAAATTGCTTAGATTAGATTTAAATCTCTTTTTAAAACTCAAGATTTCACTCTTGGAATCTTGAATAGTATTTTCTCTCTCCAATTCCTTAAATCAAGGAATTGTGTCTAGAATTGTTTATGCACTAAAATGAGTTTATAACTCACTAATGATACAAGATCACTCCTTAAACATGTCTTGACAACCTTGATTACCCATTTTCTTACCTAAACACTTTCTTACAAATTCCTAATCTTAATCCTAATCAAAGATACACCTAAACATAACTCTAAACCACAATTAAAATGCAAGAAATCCTCCCCATGGTTGATGCAAGTTTCGGCCATCCCTTCCCCCATTTGCATCACATGTTGATTTGTTTCTCACTCAAAGAACCATGCTTGAGCCATACCTTGAACCGTACCTCACCATACTTTGAACCATACCTCACCATGCCTCAAGATCACAACATCTCACCTCATGGACTTCATGGGGCTGCTCTTCTTGGCCAAAACTTCCTCCTCCCTCTTGCACCTTGCATTTGTTTCATTTCTCTATAAATAGCATACTTAGGTGAACTTGCATCATTTTGGGTTCATTTGCTAAGTGTAAGTTTTCAAAGAGCACTTCAAAGTTTTCTTTTCTCTCAAGTTCAAGTGTTCAAGTTCTTCAAGTTCTTCATCCTCTTCTCTCATCCCAATCTTCAAATCACTTGGTAGGGATTTTCTTTCAAGCATTTTCTTTATTTAAGTTCTATTTCTAGTTATGTGTTTATGGTTTCTCTTGAGTCTTTTTAGAACTTCTTTCCCTCTCCTTTTTCTTCATCATTTTCGGCCATGGGCCTTTGAGGACAAAGGAATAAGAGCTTGATGATGAGGTTTCATGGTGGTGATGTCCATCACTTGAACAATCTCTAAAGCTTGATCTTTGTTCTTGAGTTAAAGATGTTTTTAGTTTTTCTTCTTGAACCTTGAAACCTTTCACTTTGATGATGTTTTAAAATGGTTACATGAACTCAATGATGAGGACTCATGATGTTGGTGTTAATGCATCATCAAGATCATGGTCTCTAGAGTTTCAAATGTTTCTTTTCTTCTTAAAAGTTTCGGTTCCTTTTCCTTTTCTTGCTCCAAATTTTCGGCCATGTTGGCCAATGAGATTCATAATGGCTTAATGATGAGAGCTTCTAGATGATGACTATGTGTTCATCACAATGAGGTTTCTAGAGCTTGAGTTTTGATAAAAATGCTATTTATGACCACATTTCAAGAAAAGAAACTTTGTGTTCTAAAGAACCCTTGAGGTTCACTCTTGTCTTCACTTTATCTTGTCATGATAAGCTTGGGTTGAGGTTTAAGTTCCTTTAAAGTCTTGTATGAGCTCTAGTAATAAATAAAATGGGCTAGCATTCATATTTAAAATTCAAGCTTATGCATTACATATTTACTTTGAGCTTTGCATTCATATTTATTTTCCAAGCCATCACTTAAAGTTAAAAGATAAAGAATGGAGTGCACCTCATATTTACATTCTTGTCTAGCATATTTACTTTTCATAACTAAAGAACATAAAAATTTAAAATGAGAGCTTGCTTTATCACCTAACTAAATCTCAAAGCCTTTCTATTTCGGCCTTAAAGTCTATTGTTGCTAGGCCTAGAGCACTAAAATAAAGAAATAAACTTGCATATTTATATTTCAAGTCTTGCATATTTATTTCAAGCCTTGCATATTTATATTCAAGTCTTGCATATTTACTTTAAGCTCTCACTTTACTTTCTAATAAAGAATAAAAATGAAGTGCATAGTATGTTTAAATTATGTCATCACTTAAAGACCTTAGAGCTCAAAGACTTGCCCATTTTATCTCAAGTTAAAGTTTAATGTGGGAGCATTCTTTGAATGCATAATTTCGGTCATGTAGTGATGATGAACTTGGAATGAGTTTCATCTAGCTACAAGGGCCAACAATCTAAGTTTTAAGATTCTCTTTAAGCCTCATGAATTCTATGAGATTAAGACCAACAAGATTTATGAATTTAATTCTCTTTTAAGGAGGGATCAAGTGGTCACTGACCTAAGGATGTTTTTAGCCTCTTTTACAAAATAAAATGGTTTGCAAAAGAGTCTTAGAAGTCCTAAAAATGATTCCAAGAGAAACTAGCAACTTATATGTGTTAGAAATATCAAGTTACGCATCTTTTTGGGACTAAATGTTTCAGCTCTGCCATGATGAGTTTTCTGCTGTATGATGATGTTTTGATGTGTTAGAATGTGTGAAAATTATGTATGATGAGATAGGAACATTTCTATGCATGACAGGAGAGAAACTAGCTTTCTAGGAAAATCGTAAAGTCAAGATTTAGCATAGTTTTAACCCATTTATTTTTGGATACTTCCCAAACTGTTTCAATGGGAATATAATCAGATTAGGATTGTTTAATCATGAAAAATTTGGTTACAATTGAAGTAGGATTGAATTTTAGCACCTATAGAGAAACTAGTAACTAGAAAACCGTAAAACCGCAATTCTAGAACTCTTAGACCATTTAATTTTTTAGAATCTGTCCAGCAACCTTATAATGTAGTGAACATGGCTTATAATTAGTTCTTATGCATAGAAATGCCTCATAATTGGTTTAGGTCGAATTTATAGCGCCTTAGGCGAAGACAGAACCAAGAAAGGGTCTAAAACGTAAGTTCTAGAACCCCGTAATTGTAAGTTTATAATGATGCCCCTAAGGAATGGTGTTGTCCAGATTTATTAGAGAGCATAAATACTAGTAAAATTTGTTAGAAGAGAATCCTTAGGTGCATAAGAGGTTGATAGAAAATGATAGATTAATTACATCACAAGTTTAAGGCTCGTAAGGGTCAAAGCATAAGATACCGTAGGACCAAGAGCATAATGAATTTTTAATATTGCTTGTGAACGTATGAGAATGATTATATGAATACATGAAATTATGATAGAGGATGCATGTTTGATTGACTTATGTGGCATAAAGTAAAATTTGGAAGAAATTCGACATGCTGCGGTTATGCTGCCGAATTTCTGACAAATTTGGGGACTTAGAAAGTTTTTGAGAAAACTATGAGATTTTTATTTATGAGGTACTAAGATGAGTTCTCGGATGACACCGGTTCTGCTGAGCACCTCCAAAGAACTCATGTGACATCGGTACCAAGAATGAATTCTTGGGTGACACCGGTTCGACCGAGCACCCCCAAGAAATGCCCCCTAGCCTGTACTGGATAAGTCGGGATTATGTTTATGATTATGATACGCTTATCGGGATTGATAAGTAAGAACTAGTGACGACTAGTTAAGGTATGAGCTCATAACCTAGAGATGTGACATGTTTTGGGTGACACCGGTTCGGCCGAGCACCCCCAGAATGATTGTCTTTTAGGGTGGCTTATGAGGAAGTAAAGCATGATGTTTATGTCACAAAGTTTCCCATATGAGAATTTAATTGCCACTTTATGCCACTATTATGATGTTCTTAATGTTATGACTATTATTCTTGTATTAAGTAGAGCCATGCATACATTCTTTAATATGTTGCATCCATGTCATTAAGAATCATGCTAAAATGAATAGACCTTGGCTAATTATGTTTTTAAAGGTTAAAAACGGACTTAATGCATGTTCACTTATTTTGTATACTAAACCCAAGGTTCCTGAGGACGTAGATGATGACACCTAGGTAGTAGGAGGCCCTACTGAGATTCTTTAGCAAGATTTTCACTCCCTCTATCTCTTTCTTTCCGTCACGTCTTCAGATGGCGACGTTCGTAGTTTTTGTGGACACCCCGACGTGGAAGGTGCACTATGATCCAGAACACGGATCATACCATTTTGAGGGACAATGCACGGTGCGAGTCTTCATGTTCGTTGGACGTCCCTTCGCTCACCCCGTGCATACCCATCGCTTCCCCCCGACAGCACCCTACGGCGACGACGAGCGGGTTTTTGAGCGCGTGCGTACACATAACGAGAGAGTGCTCTGCATGCACACCGCCACCTCAGCCATTTGTGGTTATCCCGACTACGTGCCCCGGACTTACTTCTCGGAGACCGACCCATCGAAGGACCCGCCTACCCATCCGTACAGCGAGAGCTCCGCCTCCAATCCACCACTGATGAGAGAGGGCAGTGAGAATACCATGACTCAGCCACGTCTAGCACGACGACCGGAGATACGGCCACGTCGCGGGGGTCACTCTCGATCCCCGTTCCGCCTCTATACGCCAGAGGAGCTCGCCCAGTTTCCCGGATATGTGCCTCGCTTGCGAGATGGACGTCAATAGGAGGTGACGTACGACCGATGGAGTACCCGGGTAGAGCACACACCACTTAGATGAGGATGGACCTCCTTTTATTTAGAGGTCATCCCTTTAGTTGCACTTGGGTAGGGGAGTTGCTTTTATGTTTTCCGTCGTACTTTCCTTTGTATTTGCTTTTTAGATGTATCTGCTCATGATGTACAAAACTAAGCCCCACTCTCCATGAGTGGGCATATCATATTATATATAAATATGCAGTTCAGTTTTATTGTGATGTACCTTTACTTGCTTTATGTTATGATGTTATGAGATGTTTGCTTTATTTCCATCCATGCTTTATTGCTCATCGTGTCGCGCGGCTCTCATTTTGCTTTTATAAATTCAAAAAAAAAATTTTACTAGTATTTTCCGCTAAGTATTTTAAAGTAAAGAGGAGACTATGACGTAACCGACTAATGATTAACCTAAATATGTTCTAGAGTATTGGGTTAAAAATTAGGATGTTACATGTTTAGTGGAACTACTAACTGTATTTCTACTACTCTACAAGTGTCATACTTGATAGTATCTTTGTTAAAAGTTTCAGATAAGCAAAAAGAAGGTATGCATGATTTAACCCCCTTCTCGTGCACACTTTCACCTACACTTTCTAAAGTGCGATAACATTTCCTTGATGAATCTTTGGTCTTCTTGTCTTGAGTAAGAGCTTGTTGATGATCAAAGCATTATGACAGTGATGATTAAAAATAGTAGAACACTTTGGCTTCAGCATTTGATTGATATCTTCGTTTCAAGTATACTTTCTAAAGTCCCAAATCTTAGTTTCTTGCTCTAGTTGCTTTTCTCCAAATCATTAAAAATTCGAATCTCATATTTTGGACATAATTATCACTTTCATTTAGTTCATATCTCTTAAAATTAGATGAAGTATGTTTTCACATGTAAAGTGAAATTATTTTTCCTTAATGAAGCCTTGTTATGCTAATGATAGAACCTGTTTAGCTACTCAAAAAACTCAAGATAAACATTAGCAATTCTTCAAAATATTTTCTTTAAATTAGCTTTATTGTCATTCAAAACATATTGCATTAAAGCTTTCGGAAGGGTTTTGGAGCTAACACATGGCCTTTGGTTTCTCAAACTTTTTATTTTACCATTCCTCTTTTGGTAAACACTATTCGTTATTAGACACGTGCATTAGTCTCTCTATGAGCTTGCTCTAACACTTAGTGGAAAAAGTACATGTAACCCATTAAATTGATGATATTTTGTAACATCCTAATTTTTAACCCAATACTCTAGAACATATTTAGGTTAATCATTAGTCTGTTACTTCATAGTTCTCATTTAACTTTGAATTACTTAGCGGAAAATACGAGTAATTTTTTTTTTGAAAAACAAAGTGAGAGCCGCGTGATGCGATAAGCGGTAAACCATGTATAGTAAACAAATGTCTCACAACATCATAACATAAGGCACACCATGAGTAACACTGAAGATCATCTCATATATATATAATTTGCCCACTTATAAGTGTGGGACTTAGTTTAATACAAGGAAATGCATAAAAGAAAATACAACATAAAACATGAACATAATCTACTCCCCTACCCGAGTGCATCTAATGGGAAACCTCTAAACAAAAGAAGGTTTATCCCCATCTAAGTGGTGTGTGCTCTGTCTCGGGCCATCCACGGCCTCCTACTGGCGACTATCTCGTGATCGAGGTAGATATCCGGGAAACTGGGCGAGCTCCTCGGGCGTGAAGAGGCGGAGCGGGGATCGAGTGTGAGCCCCTGGGTATGGCCGCATCTCCGGTCGTCGTGCACGCCTCGGCTGAGTTACGGTGGGCTCGCTATCCTCTCCAAAGTCCATAGGTATGGAGGGGGAAGATCCCTTGGAGGGTGCCTGGGTTGCCGAATCCTCGGAAGGATCCGTCTCCGAAAAAGACGACGGGCAAAGGGGCACATACTGGGGGTAGTCTCGAGCGGCGGACGTGGATGATGGGGTACGACGAAGCCTCTCCTCTAGAGGACGTGCACGCTCGAACACCAGGTCATCGCCAAAAGGTGAGACGGGGGAGAAACGATGTGAATGTACAGGGGGAGTGAAGGGTCGACCCATGAACATGAATACTCTAACCGTGCATCGACCCACAAAATGGAATGACCCGTGGTCCGGGTCATGGTGGACCTCCCACGTCAGCGTGTCCACGAACACCACGAACGTCGTCATCTGAAGACGTGACGGAAAGAAAGAGGTAGAGGGTGTGAGAATCTTGCTAAAGAATCTTAGTAGGGCCTCCTACTACCTAGGTGTCATCATCTACGTCCTCAGGAACCTTGGGTTTATTTATACAAAATGACTGAGCATGTATTAAGTTCATTTTAAACTTTAAAATATATTTTAGCCAAGGCCCATTCATTTTAGGATGATCCTAATGTCATGAATGCAACATAATAGAAAATGTATGCATGGCACCACCTAATGCACATACATAAAACATAACATCAAGCATCATCATTCTTGGTGGCATAAAGTGGCAATAGTAACATTCATATGGGACAAAACTTAGTGACATAATCATAATCATGAAACTTCTCTTCCTCATGGGCCACCCTAAAAGACAATCGAACTGGGGGTGCTCGGCCGAACCAGTGTCACCCAGAACGTGTCATACATCTAGGTTATGAGCTCATACCTTAACTAGTCGTCACTAGTTCTTACTTACCACTTAACGATAAGCGTATCATAAATCATAAATCCCGACTATCTGAGTACGGGTTAGGGGGCAATTCTCTTAGGGGTGCTCGGCCGAACCGGTGTCACCTAAGAGTGTAAAATGGTGCCGATGTCACATGAGTTCTATGGAGGTGCTCGGCCGAACCGGTGTCATCCTAGAACCCATCTTAGTACCTTAATTTTCAAAATCTCTTTAAGTCCCCAAATTTGTCGGAAATTCAAGACAACGGTCATTACACTGAATTTCCTTCCAAATTTGCTTTATGCCACATAAACATATAACCTCATAAATTCCTCATATGAATAACATCATCATCATTAGCATACTTCATGCATCATCATAAAACATCCAAACGCTTACCCTTACGGTAGCTTATGCTTTGACCCTTACGGGTCTTAATCTTGAGATATAGTTCTCTACATCCGTCGCTCATATCTTTATGCACCTAAGGGCTCATATTTAATCATCATTCCTAATCCTCATGTTCATACTTAAATCTGAAAAGCATAGGGCAGAATCTCTAACTTGTATTTACGGGGTTCTAGAACTTACGTTTTAGACCCTTTCTCGGTTCTGTTTTTGCCGAAGGCGCTATATATTAAATCTAAATCAATTATGAGGCATTCCTATGCTTAAGGACTAATTATTAATCACATTTATCATGTTGTAAGGGTGCTGGACAGAATCTATACAATTAAATGTTCTAAGAGTTCTACATTTGCATTTTTACGGTTTTCTAGTCACTAGTTTCCCCGTAGGTGCTAGAATTCGATTCTAATCCAAATGATACCAAGTTTTTCATGTCTAAACAATCTAAATCTGATTATGTCCCCATTAAAATAGTTTGGATTAGCTCCATAAACAAATGGGTCAAAACTATGTTAAATTCTAGCTTTACGGTATTTCTAGTTAGCTAGTTTCTTACCTATCATGCATAGGTTCGCTTCTACATCATCACATGATATTTTCACACATTCCAACACATCAAAACATCATCATACAACATCACACTCATCATATCAGAACCGAAAACATTTAACTTAAATGAGAGAGTTAAATTGACGTTTCTAGGTACATAAGTTAACTAGTTTCTCTTGGAATCAATCTAGAATTTCTAAAAATTCTTTGCAAATCATTTTAATTCATCAAAAGGCTAAGAGAAGCCTTAGGTCAATGACCAAAATATATTTCATCTCCTAAAAGGGAGTAAAGTCATATCTCATGACAACATAACCTTGAAACGGTTTGTAAAGCTTTAAGGAAAACTTAGAGCATAGACTATTGGTCCTAGTAGCTAGATGAAAACTCATTGCAAGTCCATCATCACTACTTGGCCGAAATTATGCATTCAAGGAATACATTCATATTTAACTTTATCTTGGAATGAAATGGGCAAGTCTTTGAGCTCTAGGTTCTTAAGTTACGACATAAACTAAACGTGCTCATGCTTTTCATTTTTAATCTTGCTTACAAAGTAAAGTGATGACTTGAATTTAAATATGCAAGGCATAAACTTAAACGTGCAAGCTTGAAAGTAATATACATGGTTCAATTCTTTATTTTAGTGCTCTTGGCCCAACAACAATCGACTTTAAGGCTGAAATAGATAGGCATTCGAGGAATTAATTAAGTGATAATGCAAGTTCAATTCTTTATTTTAGTGCTCTAGGCCCAACAACAATCGACTTTAAGGCTGAAATAGAAAGGCTTCGAGAATTAAATTAAGTGATGATACAAGTTCCATTTTAATCTTTATGTTCTTAAGTGATAGCTAAAAAGTAAAGATGCATAGCAAGAATGTAAATATGAATGCAAGCATAAAATAAATTATGCAAGTTCATTTTATCTTTCTAGAGCTCTTAACAAGACTTTAAAGGAATTTAAACCATAACCCAAACTCATCCAAACAAGGTAAAGTCAAGCTTAGAGTTCTTAAGACTCAACATAATATCCTTAGGAAATCAAACCATGAAGCTTAGAAAAATTAAGGAAATGGCCGAAATCTTCAAGAAGAAAAAGGAACATTATAAAACTCTAGAGTTCATGATCTTGATGATATATTAACACCAACATCATGAGTCCTCATCATTGAGTTCATAGAGCCATTTTAAAACATCATTAAAGCTAAAGTTCTCAAGAGTTCAAGGAAGGAAAAACTAGAAACATTTTTGCTCAAGAACAAAGATCAAGCTCTAGAGTTTGTTTCAAGTAATGAACATCATCATGAAACTCTCATCATCAAGCTCTCATTCCTTCATTCCCAAAGGCCCATGGCCGAAACATAAAGAGGAAGAAGGAGAAGAAAAGAAGTTCTAAAAGGAATCAAGAGAAACTATGAACATCAAGCTTAAAACAAGAACTTTAAAGAAAGGAATACATGAAAGAAAATCCCTACTTGGTGTGATGAACTTGAAGATGGAAGAAGAAGATGAAGATGATGAAGAACTTTGAAGAGCTTGAAGAACTTGAAGAACACTAGAACTTTGAGAGAAAAGAAAAGCTTTGAGTGTTTCCTAAACTTAGCAAATGATCTAAAAGTTGTAACGCCCCAATTTTTACTGTAATTTTTACTGTCATTAGAAATTACTCAATTACCGAATTACCGTAGGTAATTATTACATAAGATTTGAGGCCGAACAATCCTCAATAAAGGAATATAACATTAGAAGAGAGGTTAGGAACGATTCATGCGAGAGTCGCAAATCCCGAATTTCTGTACGTATAAAATGACCAAAATGCCCTTGAAGTTATTTTACTCAGAAAATGAGGATCGTGGGCCCCACCTATTCTCAAGGGGATATTTTGAGGATAATAAGGGATTGTTTGTGTTATGTGTGTTAATGGAGCAGAAGGATCTCAATTTTGAGTTCCGACGCACGAAATGACCAAAACGCCTCATGGTCGCTTTAACTCCGATGTGCGTGCCGACTGAGCCCGAACCTCACTAAAATGTTTTAAAATGTGTTTTTAAGCCATGATTAACCATTGGTTAAGCTCGGGTGGCCTCGGGCAGTTTTTTAAGTGAAAGTACGATTTTGCCCCTGTTTTTGGGCAGTTTTGCGAATTTCGGGATTTTTGATTCAGATATCAAACCTAAGCAATATTAGGCTCAAATTAAAGCTTATTAAATTCTAAATATTAATCTAGAGTCAAAATTATGTATTTAGATTGATTAGAACCCAAAATTGCTCAAAAACACCCAAATTGCTTACTAAATTCACTTAAACCCTTAACCGTAAATTCTCTAAATTACATGAATACCTTGCCTACACCTAAATAATGCATGGAACACACAAATTTCACTTCTTTGGGCTGTAATGGACGAAATTATTGATGCCATTATGCAGCTGAATTATTGCCAAAAGTTGCACTAAAACAAAATGCCAAAATGTCACCATAAGAGACATAATTCCTTAATTTCATACAACTTTGTCTAAAATGATTTTTCCTCCCTTATTTCTCCTGCAAAATTCCGTCCACTACCTCATCATTTTGGCCAATTAGAAGCCTCAAAATCTTCTATAAATAGGCTTGCTTGAGTGGTCTTGGAATGCTTAGTTCATAACTAGTTTTTAAAAGCACCAAAAACTTTCTTTCTTCTTCCTCTTTGGCTGAATTCTTTCTTCAATTTTTTCAAAGAGATTTTGTTTCATTTCACTTCAAGAAACCAAGTTCTCTTCCTCTTCTTCAACTCAGATTAGGTAGGGAGTAGTTTCTAAATTTATTTCTATGCTTTGAGGAGTTGTGTTTTTAGCTCAAAATGATGAAATTATGAACTTACCTTAGCTTTTCATTTTGGTTTTCCTCTTCAATTTTTCTTTAACCAATTCAACCATATGGCCTAGGTGGAACTAAGATGATGGCTTGATGATGAGGACCTTGAGGGTGGGTTGTAAATCCATCACAAGTTAGGCCTCTAAAGCTTGAAAATTCCACTTGATGCAAAACTTTAAAGAATAATGCTTTATGATGCTAAAACAAAGATTTTTAGTTTAGAACTTGAAGGATGTATTTTCCTTTTATGTTTTATTTCTTGTTAAGATATGTATTGGGTTGAATTTATAATTCTTTTAAAGTCTTGAAGGAGCTCTAGTAAAGAAACAAAATGAATTTGCATCCATGATTAAGTTTATGCTTTGCATAACCATGTTTACCTTCTATGTCATCACTAAATTTTCAAGAATGAATAAATGAACTTGCATTTCTCATGTTTAAATTCCAAGCTTGTATTTCATGTTTATGTTTCAAGTCATCACTTAATCTTTCAAGATAATAAAGAGGTTGCATCTCATATTTAATTTATGCTCTCACTATATTTTATAATGGCTAAAAGAATCAACGCATGGCATGTTTATTTTATGCCATCACCTAAAGATCCTAGAGCTCAAAGACTTGCCCATGTATCACAAGCAAAGAAATATGATTATTGGAGTTAAAGAATTTATTCTTTAAAAAGTCTTGAGATTGGAGCTTAAAAGATGTAATAATAATTCTCTTCTCCCTCTATGGTCCTGTGCGGACTACCGCCGCCCAGCTTTCTTAATAATCTCTTCTCCTCTATCGTCCTCTGTAAGTGACTACCGCCAGCTCCGGTTTCTTAATATTCTTTTCTCCTCTATCGTCCTGTGCGGATTACCACGCTCCAGCTTTCTTGTATCATGTTTATATTTCAAGTTCTTGCATCATGTTTAATTTTCAAGTCATCACCTTAAATCTTAAAGATAAAGAAATGGAATTGCATATCATGTTTATAATTCCAAGCTATCACCTTATAAAGATAAGATTAAAATAAGGTTGCATAGCATGTTTATAATTCTAAGATGTCACCTAAATCTCTAAAGCTCAAGACTTACTCTTTTTATCTTAAGTGAGAATTTTAATTGTGAAGATCCTCCCAAATTTGACAAAAGAACTAGTTTCTAAATGAGTTTTAAGGCTTTGCAAGGATTTTACGGGGAACTAGTAATTTATATGCACTTAAAATATGATTCTATGTAATTGCATGAGGTTCATGATTCGGCCACTGATCTGAGTTTAGTATTAATGTGTGATAATGATTTGATATAATTGAAGTTGTGATAATTATGGTTTATTGTTAAGAGAATGATTCATAATTGGTTTAGTAACTAATTAGTTCTATAATTGATAGTTCTATGTAAGGATTGGATGCTTATTGAATGATTTCCTGGCTTGCATGTTATAGTTGTTGTTGCAAATAATGAGAATGCTTATACATGAAATGTTCTTTATTATGTAAAATTTACCTTTGTTGCTAGAAGAAAGTGTATCATTGTAAAAGTGTAATTTGGAAAGGTTCTGGCTAAGGAAAGACTTGGTATTTAAGCGTGTCTATTGTGACCCACCTCTCTTTCCTGGGAATCTCCCATATGCATGATTACAGTTGATATATATTATTCTAGCTTAAGACTATAAATGAGAAAATGTTATGATGTTTATGAATTGTATTATGATATAACATGCAAAGATTTAATGGTGACTTAAACTTATAAGAAAATGATCCTTTGGAACCATCAGACTATAGGTGGTGAAAAGGTGATTTTAGCCCCTAACCCGTTCTCTCAAAAGGGTAGAGTCGGGACTTTAGCTTATCAAAAGGATAAGTATATGCTAGTGACGACTAGTAAAGTATGAGCTCATAACCTAAATTACTCCCAAAAGGGGGAGTATAGGGTGGCCTAAGGAAAATAATGATGATGATAAGATTTTAAGTCACCTAAGGCACTAAAGAAATGAAATATGTGCACTATGTCCACATGTAGCTAATATTATATGACGTTCTTTTATGCATGTTATTTGATAATGATGATGAGGAAAATGATGTAATGATAAAGGAAAAGTTCATTGTAAATATGACATGTTAAGATTATGATGCATTATAAGACGATGATTAAAAATTGACGAACCTCGGTTAAGTATTTGTCCTAACTTAAAATGAATCTTTGCATGCTCACTATTTTAGAATAATCCCGAGGTTCCTGGGACTTTGATGATGACATCGTAGAATGAGGTACCTTATCGAGAATTCTTTAGCAAGATTCTCACTCCTTTTCTTTATTTCCGCCATTGTCTCCAGATTCAGATGGCTTACATTCGTCCCTGCTCGTTGATACCCCTACTTGGGAATTTCACTATGATCCGTGCATCACTCGTATCATTTTGAAGGAGGTGCGCAGTTCGTGTTTTTATTTACATAGGTCGCCCATTTGCACATCCCGTCCCTAGTTATCGATTTTCTCCTACTTCTCCTATGGCGATGAAATGGTTTTCAACATGCACGCCCACTTGATGAAAGGATGTTACGTTCTTATCCCGCTTCATCTGCTGCCCATGGATTTCCAGAGTATGTTCCCGAGATGAGATATTCTCAAACCGATCCTTCAGAGGACACTCCTACTCATGTATATTCTGAGAGCTCGCTCCTACTCCCACACGTAAGAGAGGGTAGTGAGGAAACAGCTTGTTCAGCCGAGGTTAGCAAGAAGGCCGCCCATGCGACCTCAGCCTGGTGCATCTCGTGTGTCTCTCTCGAGGAGCTCATCAAGGATCGGATTTATTCCCCCATTTCCAGGACAAAGGCCATAGAGGGTTCTTAGTGGATTTATGTGTGATCATGCGCCCTAGTTTTATGATAACCTTCCCGGCTTATGGAGTTATCTAGTTTAGGGGCATGTATTTCCTTAAGTATATTTTCTTTTATGGGTTTGCATAAGATAATGATGTATGAACATAACCCACCCTTTGAGTGAGGTTATTGTATGTAAATATATGCTATAATGTGCTTATGGATGTTATATGATGGAGCCTAAGTGATATGATGTGATATATTCTTAAACGTCTTATTATACTCCGCTTACTCGTTCACGTTGTACTCGGCTCACATTTTCAATTATGTGTTTAAAAAAAAAATGGCTCGTAATTTCACTAAGTATTTTCAAATTATGAAGAAAGAACCAAAGCAAGGAGTAAAGTCTAGTCATTAATCAGATTCAACCTAGGTGTATCTGGTTAATTACTAGGGTGTTACAAAAGTGGTGCAAGCTCCTCAAGGCATTCTATTTATAGAGAAATGAAACAAATGGAGGGTGTGAATGGGCTGATGTATTTTCGGCCAAGAGGTGCAGAATTGGAGGGTTCCATGTGTTCCATGAGGTGAGATATTGTGTTTTTGAGGCATGGTGAGGTATGGCTTAAGGTATGGTGAGGTATGGTTCAAGGTATGGCCTCAAGCATGGTTCTTTGAGTGAGAAACAATTTAATAGATGGTCAAAGGAGGAGTGTGCTGGCCGAAACTTCATCATCCATGGGGGAGGTTTCTTTGCATTTTAATTGTGGTTTAGAGTTGTGTTTAGGTGTATCTTTGATTATGCTTAAGATTAGGAATTTGTAAGAAAGTGTTTAGGTAAGGTAAATGGGTAATTAAGGTGGTCTAGACATAATTAAGGAGTGGTCTTGCACCATTAGAGAGTTAAATCCTCAATTTAGAGTCTAAACAACTCTAGACACATTTCCTTGATTTAAGGAATTGGAGAGAGAAAACACTATTCAAGATTCCAAGACTAGGAGTCTTGAGTTCTAAAAAGGGATTTAAGTTTAATCTAAGCAATTTTAGGTTCTAATTAACTTTAATAAATTATTTTGACTCTAGATTAATTAGGGAAATAAATTAATCTTCGTTTAGAGCCTAATATTGCTTAGGTTTGCTTAATTACGTCATTAAGCTCAAAAGCACTATTTTAGGGGCAAAATCGTAATTTTGCACTAAAACTGCCCGGGACCACCGGGACTTGAACAGAGACCTCTAGACACATGAAAACATGTTTTTAAACCTTTGGGGAAAGTTCCGGGCTCAAACGGCACCTTTACCCGCATAAAAACGCTATAGGGGTATTTTGGTCATTTTGACCCGAAACTGCGGAAAACAAAATTTTCACTTTCGGAAGCATTCAAAGGCCATTCAATCCCCTTCAAACATTGAGTTGACCCTTCGAGGATGACCGAGTTGGTTACCTTCGAGCTCGGGTCAGGAAATGACCTCAGGGGCATTTTGGTCATTTCCCTCGGACAGAGAAATCGGGGTGTTACAATATTTCATCTTTCTAAACAATTCATCTTCATGGTGCGAGAATGATCTTTTGGTGAATGAATGAACTTTTTGATGGATCAAACACTTCTTTCTGACGAACGGACACATTCCTCTTATGATGAGCACAAATTTCTTCTTTCTCAAAGCATTCTTTAATTTGATTGAAAAGATTCAAAATCATATTAAAGATGTAACACCCTAGTAATTAACCAGATACACCTAGGTTGAATCTGATTAATGACTAGACTTTACTCCTTGCTTTGGTTCTTTCTTCATAATTTGAAAATACTTAGTGAAATTACGAGCCTTTTTTTTTTTAAACACATAATTGAAAACGTGAGCCGAGTACAACGTGAACGAGTAAGCGGAGTATAATAAGACGTTTAAGAATATATCACATCATATCACTTAGGCTCCATCATATAACATCCATAAGCACATTATAGCATATATTTACATACAATAACCTCACTCAAAGGGTGGGTTATGTTCATACATCATTATCTTATGCAAACCCATAAAAGAAAATATACTTAAGGAAATTCATGCCCCTAAACTAGATAACTCCATAAGCCGGGAAGGTTATCCTAAAACTAGGGTGCATGATCACACATAAGTCTACTCAGAACGTTCTATGGCCACTGTCCCAAAATGGGGAATAAATCCGATCCATCGATGAGCTCCCTCGGGAGGGGACACACGAGATGCACCAGTCAGTCGCATGGACGGCCTTCTCGCTAACCTCGGCTGAACAACTGCTTCCTCACTACCCTCTCTTACACGTGTGGGAGTAGGAGCAGAGCTCTCGTAATATACATGAGTAGGAGTGTCCTCTCAAGGATCAGCCAGAATATCTCGCCTCGAACATACTGAAATCCATGGACAGCAGATGAAGCTGATAAGAACGTAACATCCTTTCATCAAGTGGACGTGCATGTTCGAAAACCATTTCATCGCCATAGGGAGAAGTAGGAGAAAATCGATAACTAGGGACAGGATGTGCAAATGGACGACCTATGTAAATAAAAACACGAATCACAAGACCTCCCTTCAAAATGATACGAGCGATGCACCTGATCATAGTGGAATTCCCAAGTAGGGGTATCAACGAACAGACGAATGTCGCCATTTGAATCTGGAGACAATGACGGAAATAAAGAAAAGGGAGTGAGAATCTTGCTAAAGAATTCTCAAGAAGGTACCTCCTTCTACAGTGTCATCATCAAAGTCCCCAGAACCTCGGGATTATTCTAAAATAGTGAGCATGCAAAGATTCATTTTAAGTTCTGACAAATACTTAACCGAGGTTCGTCAATTTTTTAATCATCGCCTTATAATGCATCTTATTTTTAACATTTCATATTTCCAATGAACCTTTCCTTTATCATTACATCATATTCCTCAACATCATTATCAAAATAACATGCATAAAAGAACGCCATATAATATTAGCTACACATGGACACAAAGTGCACATATTTCATTTCTTTACTCCCTTAGGTGACTTAAAATCTTATCATCATCATTATTTTCCTTGGGCCACCCTATACTCCACCCTTTTGGGAGTAATTTAGGTTATGAGCTCATACTTTACTAGTCGTCACTAGCATATACTTATCCCTTTGATAAGCTAAAGTCCCGACTCTACCCTTTTGAGAGAACGGGTTAGGGGCTAAAATCACCTTTTCACCACCTATAGTCTGATGGTTCCAAAGGATCATTTTCTTATAAGTTTAAGTCACCATTAAATCTTTGCATGTTATATCATAATACAATTCATAAACATCATAACATTTTCTCATTTATAGTCTTAAGCTAGAATAATATATATCAATCTGTAATCATGCATATGGGAGATTCCTGTGAAAGAGAGGTGGGTCACAATGGACACGCTTAAATACCAAGTCTTTCCTTAGCCGTAACCTTTCCAAATTACACTTTTACAATGATACACTTTCTTCTAGCAACAAAGGTGAATTTTACATAAGAACATTTCATGTATAAGCATTCTTATTATTTGCAACAAAGAACTATAACATGCAAGTCAGAAATCATTCAATGATATCAAGTACTTAATAAGCATCCAATCCTTACATAGAATTATCAATTATAGAACTAATTAGTTACTAAACCAATTATGAATCATTCTCTTAACAATAAACCATAATTATCACAACTTCAATCATATCAAATCATTATCACACATTGATACTAAACTCAGATCAGTGGGCGAATCATGAACCTCATGGAATTACATAGAATCAGATTTTAAGTGCATATAAAATACTAGTTCCCTCTTAAATCCTTGCAAAGCCTTAAAACTCATTTAGAAACTAGTTCTTTTGTCAAATTTGGGAGGATCTTCACAATTAAAATTCTCACTTAAGATAAAAGGAGTAAGTCTTGAGCTTTAGAGATTTAGGTGACATCTTAGAATTATAAACATGCTATGCAACCTTATTTTAATCTTATCTTTATAAGGTGATAGCTTGGAATTATAAACATGATATGCAATTCCATTTCTTTATCTTTAAGATTTAAGGTGATGACTTGAAAATTAAACATGATGCAAGAACTTGAAATATAAACATGATACAAGAAAGCTGGAGCAGTAATCCGCACAGACCAGAGAGGAGAAGAGAATATTAAGAAACCTGAGCGCAGAGTCCGCACAGACCAAGAGAGAGGAGAAGAGAATATTAAGAAACCGAGCGGCGGTAGTCCGCACAGACCAAGAGAGGAAGAAGAGAATTATTATTACATCTTTGTAAGCTCCAATCTCAAGACTTTTTAAAGAATAAATTCTTTAACTCCAATAATCATATTTCTTTGCTTGTGATACATGGGCAAGTCTTCAAGCTCTAGGATCTTTAGGTGATGGCATAAAATAAACATGTCATGCTGATTCTTTTAGCCATTATAAAATATAGTGAGAGCATAAATTAAATATGAGATGCAACCTCTTAATTATCTTGAAAGATTAAGTGATGACTTGAAACATAAACATGAAATACAAGCTTGGAATTTAAACATGAGAAATGCAAGTTCATTTATTCATTCTTGAAAATTTAGTGATGACATAGAAGGTAAACATGGTTATGCAAAGCATAAACTTAATCATGGATGCAAATTCATTTTGTTTCTTTACTAGAGCTCCTTCAAGACTTTAAAAGAATTATAAATTCAACCCAATACATATCTTAACAAGAAATAAAACATAAAAGGAAAAAAATACATCTTTCAAGTTCTAAACTAAAAATCTTTGTTTTAGCATCATAAAGCATTATTCTTTAAGGTTTTGCATCAAGTGGAATTTTCAAGCTTTAGAGGCCTAACTTGTGATGGATTTACAACCCACCTTCAAGGTCCTCATCATCAAGCCATCATCTTAGTTCCACCTAGGCCATATGGTTGAATTGGTTAAAGAAAAATTGAAGAGGAAAACCAAAATGAAAAGCTAAGGCAAGTTCATAATTTCATCATTTTGAGCTAAAAACACAACTCCTCAAAGCATAGAAATAAATTTAGAAACTACTCCCTACCTAATCTGAGTTGAAGAAGAGGAAGAGAACTTGATTTCTTGAAGTGAAATGACACAAAATCTCTTTGAAAAATTGAAGAAAGAATTCAGCCAAAGAGGAGGAAGAAAGAAAGTTTTTGGTGCTCCTAAAAACTAGTTATGAACCAAGCATTCCAAGACCACTCAAGCAAGCCTATTTATAGAAGATTTTGAGGCTTCTAATTGGCCAAAATGAGGAGGTAGTTGTCAGAATTTTTCAGGAGTAATAATGGAGGAAAAATCATTTTAGACAAAGTTGTATGAAATTAAGGAATTATGTCTCTTATGGTGACATTTTGGCATTTTGTTTTAGTGCAACTTTTGGAAATAATTCAGCTGCATAATGGCATCAATAATTTCGTGCATTACAGGCCAAAGAAGTGAAATTTGTGTGTTCCATGCATTATTTAGGTGTAGGCAAGGTATTCATGTAATTTAGAGAATTTACTAAGGGCTTAAGTGAATTAGTAAGCAATTTGGGTGTTTTTGAGCAATTTTGGGTTCTAATCAATCTAAATACATAATTTTGAATCTAGATTAATATTTAGAATTTAATAAGCTTTAATTTGAGCCTAATATTGCTTAGGTTTCAGATATGAATCTAAAATCCCGAAATTGCAAATCGCCAAAACGGGGCAAAATCGCATTTTCACTTAAAACTGCCCAAGGCCACCCGAGCTTAACCAATGGTTAATCATGGCTTAAAAACACATTTTAAAACATTTTAGTGAGGTTCGGCTCAGTCACACGCACATCGGAGTTAAACAAACAGGGCGTTTGGTCTTTCGTCTAACTCAAAATTGAGATTCTTCTGCTCTATTAACACACATAACACAAACAATCCCTTATTATTCTCAAAACATCCCCTTGAGAATATGTGGGGCCCACAATCCTCATTTTCTGAGTAAAATAACTTCAGGGACATTTTGGTCATTTTATACGTCTGCAAATTCGGGATTTGCGACTCTCGCATGAATCGTTCCTAACCTCTCTTCTAATGTTATATTCCTTTATTGAGGATTGTTCGGCCTCAAATCTTATGTAATAATTACCTACGGTAATTCAGTAATTGAGTAATTTCTAATGACAGTAAAAATTATAGTAAAAATTGGGGCGTTACAAAAGAAATGCTTAAAGAAGAAATTGCTAAAGATTGAGCCCAATTTTGCAAGTGTTATGGCTTTCTATGTATCACAACACTAGATAAACCATTAATCTACCCAAAAGAATATTTTAAAGGATTGATGTGATGTCATTCAAAACATAAGGCTACATCCAAAAATATAAAGAGCCAAAAACATGATTCATGAAGGATGTTAAACCTTGAAACTTTTTTTGTCAAGGGAGATAATATTGTCCATTTATACAACTTTATACTATTACTAGGGTTCATTTAATGTTTTCTTGACCTATGAGTATTTTTTGTTTTTTGGACAAATGAAATGAAACTGAGGGAGCAAATAATAATAAGTATTTAAATTTATCTTCATAGGAAAAATTAGATTAATTTACACCTACCTCCTTTGAGGTTTAGTATAATTACACTCGACAACCCTCTATTTTGCTAAACTACTACTGACTTCCCTAGAGGTTTACTAAAATTACACTAACCTCCCATCCAGATACAACTTTATTAATTTTAGTGACAAAGAAAGATAACATGGGATATGTACATAATTATTAATGAAAAAATTATACTATTTTTAAAATATTTGACGTATATATTAACTAAAACACCTATTTTTTTATAATAAGTTTTAAGTTTTATTTTCATGTGATAAAAATAAATTTTATTCAATTAATGTGTTAAATATTATTAACATGTTATAATTTCATCATTAATAGTTATGTAATTATTCCATATTATCTTTTTTGTCACCAAAATTAACAAACTAGTATTTATAGGAAAGGTCAGTGTAATTTTAGTAAACTTCAAGGGAGGTTAAGAATAGTTTTGCAAAATAAAGGGATGGTGGGTCTGTAACATTCTAATTCTTAACACAATACGCCTAGGAGACATAACAGTTAATTGTTAGTTGTTACCCTTTTCATCTCAGAACTTTACTTAACTCTATTTTTTTGAAAATAAGCTTATGGAAAATATAGCCAATTTTTTTTTTCTTTTGCATGTTCTTTGTTGAAAACTAAACTATGGACATTCCACATACAATTTGATTTTTTTGCTTTTTTATTGAAAACCAAACTATTGGCCATCGGCGTACAAGTCATAGCGCATAAGTGTTTGTCATATAATATGTGGTAATAACATATCTAATCAATTTACTCTTAACAATCCATCACATATCATACATTCAAAGTCATAATAGAACATATCATAAATTGAAACATCATAACATAACATGAACTAGAAACATCATATCATATAATAATAATATAGCAACATTTCATAAACATAGTAATATAATAAATGTACTAAGCCCACCAGTAGAAGGTTGGGCAATATAGTCATCCAAAAGAAAATAAAACATAACTATGGCATGGTTAATCATAGTCTCAAGTACCCTTCCCCCAAAAGCTAGTCCTAAGAAGATGCACAAAATAAATAGACAACCTAAAAAACTAATACATAAATTGAGGGATATCTCCACTATGCTCGACTTCGATGCTCCTACTCACAACTACTCCTAAAGCCAACTTACTTGAAAAGGAGATATGTAACCAATCACTCAAGTTTAATCAACAGGAGGGGTTAGATGCCATGTAGGTAGCACATGACCTCCTCGGCATAGACATATAAGTCTCCTCAACTATTGAACTGCACATTCCCCTCCTTTACTATTTCCACCTCCATCACAAGTCATGTAAGGGGAAAAGTCATTAGAAGAGTGTTGAGAAGGAGAATCCTCACTCAGGTCAGACTCCATGGAAAACTTTGCATGATTTCAATTGGGGAACATAGTTAGGATAACCAGAAGCCTCAAATCTAGCCATGTAAGGACTGATATGCCCCTTTGGAGGCAGGCAAAGATGCTCTAAGAGATCTTCATCAGGAAAATGGGGTGAACTCGAAAACCATGCACTATCTACTACAACTAAGAAAGGACACCATAAGAAAATAAAAGCTCAAATAGCACAACAACCCATAATATTATACGCTTGCAAGTCCAGATCGAAGTACACCTCCTAGGTAGGCATGTCAAAGTACACCA
The DNA here is from genome assembly GCA_031216125.1 of Dalbergia cochinchinensis. Taxonomy (NCBI): domain Eukaryota; kingdom Viridiplantae; phylum Streptophyta; class Magnoliopsida; order Fabales; family Fabaceae; genus Dalbergia; species Dalbergia cochinchinensis. The sequence continues at coordinate 13,396,729 of CM062376.1, forward strand.
TGAATGGCACCATCCACCTCATCTAAAGATGACATGGAAAAAAGATATGATGGATGAGAATCTTACATAAGGATCTTAGTACGTAGGGTCTCCTACTCTAACATAGGTTTCATGATTATTATCCCTAGTCACTTTGGTTCTCTTTATAAAAAGGTGTGCATACATAAAAGGTTCAATTTTAAGCTTTCTAAAAGCTTAACATCCTAAGTGCATGCCTTTTAAACATGAGTTTTAATGCCATGGATGTAACACCCTCACAACTACCATGTTTTACTCGAGTGTTAACATAGTAATTAGAAAAGTATTACTTACATTCATGATCTATGCTAGTCGAAAGAAAGGAAATCAAATGATTTATAAAAATATATCGCCAAACTCGTATATACATATATGAACATTATTTTTAAGTTTGTAATATGTACATTGTACTGATACTACACTGGTCAACTTCTACGCTCATCAGGAACTTAGTTCACAAAAGAAAGGAACACCTCCAGTATCTAATCTAACCTGCTCAAAGTTGAGGTCTAGCAAAATTTTATACAAACAAAAATAAACCCCACAACATTTAATACGATCAATCTACAGGTTAGCGGGTCACTAGTACTAAAGTACCACTATATACATATCATGAGTCCCTGAAGATCTCACGTCCTACTAGATAAAACCATTGGCCATCGGTATGATAGCCTCACATTCGCCCAGGGCATCAGGATCCTCCGGTGGGTCTAAGTCTGAAGACGAGGATGAAGAGGGATCATCTGCTTGAGGGGGTGCTGGTGGTGCAGGTGGGACATCAAATATCACTAGGTGTGCCAAGTAGAGAGGCACACCATCATAAGGGAAAACAGGGTCAAAGTCAGCTGTAAATAATGAAGTACTAGAGAAACGGCCGAAAAACACATAGACACGAACTTGCGAGTAACCCACTACATACAGAGAGTTGAGAGCAGGATCATAATGCCACACCCACTGTGGCGAGTCAAGGTAAAACACTAGTGATGGCATCTACTGGATCTGATTAACACAAAGTAAATACAACTGTAGGGATGAGAATATTATAAAATCCTCAGTAGGGTATTCCCTCAGGTATAAGTGAAACATAATAAGTTCATTCATGTGGGAATACTCATGCAAAACTATGGGTATCAATATCAAGGTATATACATCATGTAAAATCAAGTACAAGTATAATAATGATTCGTGCATTGTTCTTTTTCTCATTAACATAGGGAAGGCTTAATCTCACATCAATTGATGTCTGTAGTGGAATCACTCCACAAGAACTATTGACTATTAGGACATGAGCTCATTCCTATATGTTGATACGTCTACCGACTCATCAAATTCCCAAGAAAGCTCTTACTTTTGTCTTTCCTGTTCAACCACATAAACCTTGTCTCTATTTTCCCCATATGTTAAAAATTTGCACAATTACCAGTCGTATTTTCTCTTCTATCACCATAATACTCATATCATATATTTCTTTTATTCAAGGGCATTCTTAATCACAAATAAGTATTTAATTCCATTGGGGTCTCATAAGCATTTCTTTAAAATAGCTATCCTGTATACATATACCATATACTTGAATTAAATGCCATATCATCATTAAAGTAAGACATTCTCACCATTTCACCACCCTGGCAGATCTACTACTCCAGGAAAAATATTTAATTTCTACATCAAATGACCAATTCAATAGCCATAAAAATTTTCTACGACACGTCAATGTGTCTAAAAGGCCCTATACAAATTTCCAAACAAACGGTGTTCTCTAACCCTATCAAATAAATTTTGCAAATCTGGTGGTCAAAGACCACTTATTCACAGCTTAGATCAGGACTCTCATAATTTTTGACCCCACCGATTGATTAAATCAACTCAAAATAAAATTCACAGTTGCAATTCAATGTGTCATCAGCTTCCCATAAAATTTTCAAAGAACAAATCCATTGCTTACTATGATAATAAAATCATACAATTTCTTGCCTCTGCCAAAGATTTCAGCAAAGATAGTCACAACTTCGGTTCTTGAATTTTTAAACACAGAAATAGTGCCTAGAATGACCCCAAATTTTTACTAGAGACTCCTCAACATGTTAACTGATCTCTAGATGTATCAGAAAATTTGACAAAATTTGCTGCTTGCTTCAAATCGGGATTTTCTAGCAACAATGTTCAAGAATCATGAATTTTTTTCACGCAGAGAAAATCCTTCACATGACCCAAGGAAAATCATGGGGTTGTCTTAAGATGTTACCTTCAACATATGATTTTTATAGCTCATAAAACTGAACACAATTGCACCAAAAAATTTGTCAACAAGTCCTGCCTTGTTTAAATGCGAAAATCCAGCAAACTAATTCCAAGTCTCTCTTGATAAAATTGATTTTTCCACAACACCAAACACTCCACCAAAATTCATACATCAATATCAACATATGATCAACCAATAAAATCAGAAATTTTAGGACAAAACCAATCAAAATTTTCAGAGTAAATTTTGAAACAAAAGAGGACAAATAAACCCTACCCTTGGAAGCTAGTGCTTCTTTAGCTTTTGTATACTTCAAGATAGATGTTCTCCACCCCAAAACTCTTGAAACACACTCAGATCGTTCCCTAATCAGTGCTGAGTGAGGTATTAAAGTGAGGTTTTGAAAAATCTAATTGGTTATATTTGTGGAGGTTGAAGTGTAAAACAAGTTTGCTTAAGGAAGTTTTTGATTCTAACAAGATTTGGTCTAGGATTTTGGAGGTTGAAATTCAAAGTTAGCAAAGGTTTTTAGATGAAGAAGGAATGAGCTTTCTGATGCTCTTCACTTGGCTGAGGATGATGATGAAAAAGATGAGATTAGGTGGGTTAAATATATCTATTAAGGAGTGTTTTGATTGGTTGAAAAATAAAATATAATTCTTTCCATTAAAAGGGTTTAGAATCAATGGCTAGGATTTGATCTTTCATCCAAGATGAAATCCTAGCCATTCACTTGGTATTCAAGTGGATATACTTCATTATTTGTAGATAGTAACTAGTTTTCAGTGTTAGAAATTGAACACCGAAATTTCATCAAACGGGTGAAATAATGTACCCGAGAAATCAAGCATTGCCTGAAAAATAATTTCGGGCATACAATCATTATTCCTACCTATTTCTAAAAATAGTCTTATAATTTCTTAATTTTGGGCATCTCCGGGGCCCAATTCTAGGGTTTCGGCTGTCCCGGTAGACTTGTGGGGCCTGCAAGACACTATTCACAATTTTTTTTTTTTTACTTCCTTGAGTCAGTCTCATCATTTCCACATCTATCAACATCTTAAAATTCTCATTAATAAAACCTCATCTAATTTCTAAAATGAATAGGTTGTTACATTACCACCCACCTTAATAAAAATTTTGTCCTCAAAATTTCGTACCTGTAAACAACTCCGGATAATCTTTCTTCATGCTTGATTCTAATTCCCAGGTATATTCTTCATTTCCAGGTCCACCCCATGCCACTTTTACAAGTTGCACAGATATATTTCTAAGTTGCTTGGCTTCTCTATCGACGACCTGAATAGGAGGGGCTTGAAATGTCAAGTCATCCCTTAACTGTATAGATTCAGGCACAATAATATGATGAGGATCTGGATGATACATTCGAAGTTGAGATACATGGAAAACATTATGAAGGTTAGATAAATGTGGAGGTAAGGCTATTTGCTAAGCAACTGACCCAATTCGTCGGAGAATTTGAAAAGGACCTATGAACCTAGGTGACAACTTTTTAACTCTAAGGGCTCTACCTACTCCGGTAGTGGGCGTGACCTTCAGGAATACATGTTCTCCCTCTTGAAACTCTAAAGGTTTCCTTCGAGTGTCAGCATAGCTCTTTTGACGACTTTGTGCGGTAAAGAGTTTACTTCTGATTTTCTGGATCTGCTTTGTCATTTGGTTAACAAGGTCGAGTCCCAACAATCCTGCCTCCTTTGAGTCATACTAACATAATGGAGATTGGCATTTTCTTCCATATAGTGCTTCATATGGGGCCATGTCAATGTTCAAGGCCTTGGGGCCAAAAATCAAAGGAAAAGAAAAGGAAGAAACCGAAAATAAAGAAGCAACATGGAGGTTCCACCTTTCATCATTTCGCAACAAGGTTCAACATAGAAATCAAAGACATATTTAGAAAGGTTCCCTACCTTGTGTTTTTGAAAAAAAGAGAGGAAGAACTTGAGCTTGGAGTACTCTTGGAAGCTTGAAAGAAAAAGAAGTAAGAGAGCTTGAGACTTTTAGAGATTTTGCAAGAAGTGAGCAAAGGAATGAAGTTGTGTGGTGTTGTGTATTTATAGGCAAATGAATCATGAAGGAGTGGAGGGGGAGGGGCTGGCCAAAACTTCTCCAAGAAGAAGGAGGGAAGAAAAATCTCTTATGTTGTCATTCATGGTGTCATAGGTCATAGGTCTTAGGGTGGCTTTTGAAGGACAACTTGATTGACTACATAAATTATCATTCTTTTGAATTTTTGGGGGGAAAAGTGGCTGAAAATTATAAGGCCATGGGAGGGAAGATTTCATTCAATTAAATCATGTACTAATGGAGTATTTAGGAGTAAACAAGGTTAGGTTACTAATTAAGGTTGTGTGCCTAAGTGTTTAGGTGAACTAAGTAGGTGATTAGGACCATTAATACCTTGGATTAAGAGTGATCTTGTAGGATTAATGGAGTCAAACTCCTATGACTATTGATTAAAGTGTGACAACTTTTTCTTGGGAAAGAAAGTGTTCTTGGGAATGGAAGTGTGAATAGTGAAAATACTATTCATAGTTGCTTTTTCTTTAAAGAAAGAAAAGAATTAGAATTGAGTTGTAAATTTCCTTAAACAATTTTAGGTTCTAATCAACCTTAAATAATTATTTTAGCTCTAGATTAATTAAGGAAATTAATTAACCTTTCATTAGAGCCTAATATTGCTTAGGTTTGACTTAAGTAACTCGTTAGACGTAAAATGCACTAAGCGGGGTAAAATCGTAATTTTTAACAAAACATTATGAAGGTTAGATAAATGTGGAGGTAAGGCTATTTGGTAAGCAGCTGACCCAATTCGTCGGAGAATTTGAAAAGGACCTATGAACCTAGGTGACAACTTTTTAACTCTAAAGGCTCTACCGACTCCCAACAATCCTGCCTCCTTTGAGTCGTACTAACATAATGGAGATTGGCATTTTCTTCCATATAGTGTTTCATATGGGGCCATGTCAATGCTAGCATGATAACTGTTATTATAAGCGAATTCAACCAATGGAAGTAACTTATCCCAACTTCCTCTTTGCTCAATCACGCATGCCCTTAACATGTCTTCTAGGGTTTGTATGGTTCATTCGGTTTGTCCGTCAGTCTGGGGATGGTAGGCAGTGTAACTCCCCTTTTTTCTCTAAACTTTTAAATGATTTAAATGCCCCTGAGGTCATTTTTACCGAAACATGAGGACGACCGGCCTCAGCCATCCTCACAAGGCTTTTATGATATATGAAGGGGATTATATGTTTATGAATGTTAACAAGGCAGAAAAATCTCATTTCTGAGGTTTCTGTGTATAAATGACCAAAATACCCTTAACCTGATTTAAGGCGGTTTTAAGTTTTGACTCCAACCCGGACTCGTCCCGGAGATCAAAAATGATGTTTTGAGGCATGAACTATGTTGGTTTAAGTCTCGGAGGTCCCGAGCAACTTTTGGTAAAAATTACGATTTTACCCCGCTTAGTGCATTTTACGTCTAACGAATTACTTAACTCAAACCTAAGCAATATTAGGCTCTAATGAAAGGTTAATTAATTTCCTTAATTAATCTAGAGCTAAAATAATTATTTAAGGTTGATTAGAACCTAAAATTGCTTAAGAAAATTTACAACTCAATTCTAATTCTTTTCTTTCTTTAAAGAAAAAGCAACTATGAATAGTATTTTTCACTATTCACACTTCCATTCCCAAGAACAATTCCTTTCCCAAGAAAAAGTTGTCACACTTTAATCAATAGTCATAGGAGTTTGACTCCATTAATCCTACAAGATCATTCTTAATCCAAGGTATTAATGGTCCTAATCACCTACTTAGTTCACCTAAACACTTAGGCACACAACCTTAATTAGTAACCTAACCTTGTTTACTCCTAAACACTCCATTAGTACATGATTTAATTGAATGAAATCTTCCTTCCCATGGCCTTATAATTTTCAGCCACTTTTCCCCCCAAAAATTCAAAAGAATGATAATTTATGTAGTCAATCAAGTTGTCCTTCAAAAGCCACCCTAAGACCTATGACCTATGACACCATGAATGACAACACAAAAGATTTTTCTTCCCTCTTTCTTCTTGGAGAAGTTTCGGCCAGCCCCTCCCCCTCCACTCCTTCATGATTCATTTGCCTATAAATACACAACACCACACAACTTCATTCCTTTGCTCACTTCTTGCAAAATCTCTAAAAGTCTCAAGCTTTCTTACTTCTTTTTCTTTCAAGCTTCCAAGAGTACTCCAAGCTCAAGTTCTTCCTCTTTTTTTTTTGAAAACACAAGGTAGGGAACCTTTCTAAATATGTCTTTGATTTCTATGTTGAACCTTGTTGCGAAATGATGAAAGGTGGAACCTCCATGTTGCTTCTTTATTTTTGGTTTCTTCCTTTTCTTTTCCTTTGATTTTCGGCTCCAAGGCCTTGAACATGATAGCTTGATGATGAGTGCTCTTTAGAGGTGACTATGAGTTCATCTCACATGAGACCTGTAAAACTTGATTTTTTCTTAAAGAAAAGTTTCATCTCTTACAAGTTTAGTCAAGAATGAGGTTATGTTTCTCTTGAACATTTGGAACTTCCTTTCTCTCCTTTTTGTTTCGGCCATGAAGGCCTTTGGCCCTTGGAAAAATGAAAGCTTGATGATGAGGGTGTTATGATGGTGTTTGTCACTCAACAACCCCTAAAGCTTGAATTTTTCACAAGGATAGTTTCATCCTTTTTCGAGGAAAAGTAAAGGAGGAGTTTATGTTTCTCTTGAACACTTCTTGGACTTCCTTTTTCCTTTCATATTTTTGGCTATGAAGGTTTCTAAAGCTTGGAAAAATGAAAGCTTGATGATGAGGGTTTCATGTTGATGCTTGTCACATGAACAAACTCTAAAGCTTGAAACCTTGATCTTAAACCAAGCATGGTTTCGATTTTGCTTTCTTCTCTAGCATAAACATTGTTTTAATGTTGGTTTTGAAGGAAGCCTTGTACTCAATGATGAATAGGATGTTGATGTCATAGATCATCAAGATCTTGGTCCCTAGAGTTTAAAAATGGTTCATTTTTCATGATGAAGATTCGGCCATCTTCAAGATTTTTAAGGTTATGACTTATTTTGAGTGTTCTAGCACTAGTAGTTCTCTTTTCTTGTGAGGATGAGGTTTGGGTTGGAACTATGTTCTTTTTAAAGTCTTACAAGAGCTCTAGACAAGATATAAAAGTAACTTGCATTCACATTTACTTTATGCTTTGCATTGCACATTTATTTTCTATGCTATCACTAAACTCCAAGATAAGGAATGAACTTGCATAATGCACGTTTAAATTCCAAGCTTTGTATTTCATGTTATTTTTCAAGCCATCACTAAACTCAAAGACTAAAAATGAAGGTGTATCTCATATTTATTTTGAGCTATCACCTTACTTTCTAATGGACTATAAAAATGGAATGCATAGCACGTTTACATTTATGCTCTCACCTAAGAATTACTAGAGCTCAAAGACTTGCCCATTTCATCTTGAGAAAAGTTAAATCAAGGAGGTATTCTCTTGATAATGCATTCGGCCATGTGATGATGAAAGCTCTAGGATGAGTTTTCATTAGTTACAAAAGCCTATAGTTATGTTTTAAGTTTTTCCTAAACATGAGTGACATTTAAAAGTATTTTGAGTATGTTCTTATATTTAGGATTTCAACCATGAGAAAAATTAAAGAGCTGCTGCCCCATGTATCTTATAAGAGTTCTTGACAAGATAAATTGATTTCTAAGATGTTTTTGAAGTCCTAAAATTGTTCCAAGAGAAACTAGCTACCTATGTACATTGAAAAAGAAGTTTATACATGATTTAATGACTAACCATTTTTGGTTCTGCCATGTTCATTTCCAGCACCTTAAATCATGTTTTAGGTGGTCTAAATATGTTTAAATACCTTGCCAAGTATATGATAATTGTTCTAGACATTTTGGAGCATGCTTAGTTACTTGAATTGCTTGAAATGTGAATTCTAGAACCCCATAGGTACAGAAAATATGAATTCTGTCCCAGCATTATTAACATCCATAGAATCACATTATATGATGTCTAGATTAGTAAGAGTGACTCATAATTGGCTCAGGTATTAATTGTTGCATCATAGACAAAGTCGGATGTGAGAAACGGTTTAAAATGCATCTTTTAGAACACCGTAATTCATCTAACTTAAGCTTACTGCCAATGCTGTCCAGCCATGATTGATTAGGTTTTAGGACTTGATAAATTATGGTAATGAGGTTAATCAATCCCTTAGAGGTATATGGAAATAATTTAGAAGTTTGAGATTACCCGATTAAGGGTTTTCACTTTTAAGGGAAAGGTTTAAGCATTACTTTATGAATGATGAATTGGTGTTTACCTTATGACTTATATGATGCTATGTGAACTATTATTCCTAAATTATAGTTTTATTATTGCATGTGATTGTTCTTTGAGAACTTAGAGATGCCTATGTTGTAATGAAAGATATGTGATATGCATGAAACTATGTGGCATCTCAATAAAACATGCTAAGACTTAAGGTGACTCAAACTATATGAAAATGATCCTTGAACCACCAAACCAAGGGTGGGGAATGAGGTGATTCTAGCCCCCTAGACCCGTACTTTAAGTCGAGAACTTTAACTTATCAAAAGGGATAAGTCCATGTGCTAGTGACGACTAGCGTGGTATGAGCTCATAACCTAAAAGTTTCTCCAAAGGAAGATCAGTTAGGGTGGCCCCAGGAAGAAAATGATGAGGTTCTAATGTCACCTAAAGTAACCAAGATAAGTTACCATGTACCATGCTCTAAGAACTATGATTTTATGCACCATGAATTATGAGTTTATATGCCATGATCCATGATATAAGAACCATGATTTATGAGTTGAGTTTCATGATTTATAGACTATGTAACCAAGAGGTTTTCACAATTAAAAGGAACGGGCCTTGGAAGTTAACATTTTCGAACCTCATAATTGAACCATTATATGCCCATGTTTTTACTAAGAAACTGAGGTCCCTGGAAACGTATATGATGACACTTAGATATGAGAAAAAACCCTACTGAGTTTCTTTAGTAAGAAATCTCACTCCCTCTATCTCTTTCTTTCTGTTACATCTCTAGATTCGGATGGCAACGTTCGTACTCTACGTTGAGACACCCACATAGGAGTACCATTACGATTCGGAGCATGGATCGCACTATTTTGAAGGCCGCTACACGGTTCGCTTCTTTATGTTTCCCGGATGACCATTCGCCCATCCTGTAAATAGCTACCTCTTCTCCCCAATGTCGCCCTATGGCGACGACATGGTTTTTGAGCGTGCTCGCACACGCAATGAGAGGATCCTCCGGACTTACATTGCAGGCTCGGGCACCATACCCGAATATGTACCTCACTCACAGCATTCGGAGGAGCCACCCACCCCCATGTATGAGGAGGACTCTGCCCCCACTCCCCCACGTGTACCAGCAGGCAGCGAGGAGACGGTTACCCAGCCACGGAGGGCTCGGATGCCCGAGATGCGACCCCAGCACGGAGGATGTGTCCGAGTGCCCACTCCTGCCGCGCTTCGCCCGTGGATCGGCTATGTCCCACCTTACCCATGACTGTAGCCGTATGGTTTAGAAGGTAGTCTTTAGTGCACACACGTCACGTAGATAGGATAAACCTTCTTTTGTATTGAGGTTATCCATTTCAGATGCACTTGGGTGTGGGTATTCTTTTGCGTGTATCGTTTATGTTTTCATGTATTTCCTTCTTTTCAGTTGTATTGCACTTTATGTATCAACCGTTATTGGTGGGCATCTTAAGTATTAATGCATGAGGTATTTCAGTATATGTATTCATGATGCTGTGGATGGTGTAACATCCTAATTTTTAACCCAATACTCTAGAACATACTTAGGTTAAACATTAGTCTGTTACCTCATAGTTCTCAATTTTACTTAGAAATACTTAGCGGAAAATACGGGTAAATTTTTTTTTGAAATACAAAGTGAGAGCCGCGTGATACGATAAGCGGTAAACCATGCAAAGTAAAACAATCGTCTCACAATCATCATAACATAAGGCACATCATGAACATCACTGAATATCATCCCATATATAACTTGCCCATTTATAAGTGTGGGACTTAATTTAGTACAAGGGAAATACATAAAAGGAAATACAACATAAAACATAAACATAATCTACTCCCCTACCCGAGTGCATCTAATAGGATAACCTCTAAACAAAAGAAGGTTTATCCCCATCTAAGTGGTGTGTGCTCTAACCGGGTACTCCATCGGACGATCGTCACCTCCTACTGGCGTCCATCTCGCGAACGAGGCAGATATCCGGGAAACTGGGCGAGCTCCTCGGACGTGAAGAGGCGGAACGGGGATCGAGGGTGACCCCCACGGTATGGTCGCATCTCCGATCGTCGTGCAAGCCGTGGCTGAGTCACGGTATCCTCACTGCCCTCCCTTATCTGTGGTGGAGAGGGGGCAGAGTCCTCGCTATACGGATGGGTAGGCGGGTCCTCGGACGGGTCGGTCTCCGAGAAGTAGGTCCGGGGCACGTAGTCGGGATAATCTCGCATGGCTAAGGCGGCGGTGTGCCTACGGAGTACTCTCGTCATGCGTACCAGCACGCTCAAAAACCCGCTCCTCGTCGCCATAGGGTGCAGTCGGGGAGAAGTGATGGGTGTGCACGGGATGAGCGAAGGGGCGTCCTACGAACATGAAAATCTGCACCGTGCACTGCCCCTCAAAATGGTATGACCCGTGAGTCGGGTCATAGTGCACCTCCCATGTTGGGGTGTCCACGAACACTACGAACGTTGCCATCTGAAGACGTGACGGAAAGAAAGAGATAGAGGGAGTGAGAATCTTGCTAAAGAATCTCAGTAGGGCCTCCTACTACCTAGGTGCCATCATCTACGTCCTCAGGAACCTTGGGTTTAATTATACGAAATGTCTGAACATGCATTTAGTTCATTTTAAACTTCAAAATATACGTTAGCCAAGGTCCATTCATTTTAAGATGATCTTAATGTCATGAATGCAACATAATAGAAAATGTATGCATGGCACTACCTAATGCACATACATAAAACATAACATCAAGCCTCATCATCATTGGTGGCATAAAGTGGCAATAGTAACATTCATATGGGACAAAACTTAGTGACAAAATCATAATCATGAACTTCTCTTCCTCATGGGCCACCTTAAAAGACAATCGAACTGGGGGTGCTCGGCCGAACCGGTGTCACCCAGAACGTGTCATACATCTAGGTTATGAGCTCATACCTTAACTAGTCGTCACTAGTTCTTACTTACCACTTAACGATAAGCGTATCATAAATCATAAATCCCGACTATCTGAGTACGGGTTAGGGGGCAAATCTCTTAGGGGTGCTCGGCCGAACCGGTGTCACCTAAGAGTATAAAATGGTACCGATGTCACATGAGTTCTATGGAGGTGCTCGGCGAACCGTGTCATCCTAGAACCCATCTTAGTACCTTAATTTTCAAAATCTCTTTAAGTCCCCAAATTTGTCGGGAATTCGGCGACACGATGGCATTACACCGAATTCCTTCCAAATTTGCTTTATGCCACATATACATATATCCTTATGAATTCATCATATGAATAACATCATCATCATTTACATAACTCATGCATCATCATAGAACTCTCAACCGTTTATCCTTACGGTAGCTTATGCTTTGACCCTTACGGGTCTTAATCATGAGATATGGTTCTCTAATATCCGTCGCTCATATTTTATGCACCTAAGGCTCATATTTAAACATCATTCTTCATTCTCATGTTCATACTTAAATCTGAATAGCATAGGGAAAAATCTCTAACTTGTGTTTACGGGGTTCTAGAACTTACGTTTTAGACCCTTTCTTAGTTCCGTCTTCGCCTAAGGCGCTATAAATTATATTTAAATCAATTATGAGACATTCCTATGCTTACGGACTAATTATTAATCATGTTTATTATGTTGTAAGGGTGCTGGACATATTCCAGAAAAATAAATGTTCTAAGAGTTCTAAACTTGCACTTTTACGGTTTTCTAGTTACTAGTGTCATTATAGGTGCTAAAATTCAATTCTAACTCAAATGATACCAAGTTTTTCATGTCTAAACAATCTAAATCTGATTATGTTCCCATTAAAACAGTTTGGATTAGTTCCATAAACAAATGGGTCAAAACTACGTTAAATTCTAGCTTTACGGTATTTCTAGTTAGCTAGTTTCTCACCTATCATGCATAGGATCGCTTCTACATCATCATACGATATTCTCAAACATTCCAACACATCAAAACATCATCATACAGCATCACACTCATCACATCAGAACCGAAAACATTTAACTTAGATGAGAGAGTTAAATTGACATTTCTAGGTACATAAGTTAACTAGTTTCTCTCGGAATCAATCTAGAACTTCTAAAACTCTTTGCAAGACGTTTTAAATCATCAAGAGGCTAAGTGAAACCTTAGGTCAGTGACCAAAACATATTCCATCCCCTAAAAGAGATTGGAATCACAACTTATAATGACATAACCTTATAAAGGATTGTAAAACTTTAAGGAACACTTAAAACATAGGCTATTGGTCCTAGTAGCTAGATGAAAACTCATTGGAAGTCCATCCTCACTACTTGGCCGAAAAACATACATTCAAAGTATGGTTTACATTCAACTTTAACTTGGAATGAAATGGGCAAGTCTTTGAGCTCTAGGTTCTTAAGTTACGACATAAACTAAACGTGCTCATGCTTTTCATTTTTAATCTTGCTTACAAAGTAAAGTGATGACTTAAAATTAAATATGCAAGGCATAACTTAAACGTGCAAGCTTGAAAGTAAATATGCGAGGCATAATCTTAAATGTGCAAGCTTGAAAGTAAATGTGCAAGATTCAATTCTTTATTTTAGTGCTCTTGGCCCTGAAACGCCCCAATTTTTACTGTAATTTTTACTGTCATTAGAAATTACTCAATTACCGAATTATCGTAGGTAATTATTACATAAGATTTGAGGCCGAACAATCCTCAATAAAGGAATATAACATTAGAAGAGAGGTTAGGAACGATTCATGCGAGAGTCGGAAATCCCGAATTTCTGTACGTATAAAATGACCAAAATGCCCCTGAAGTTATTTTACTCAGAAAATGAGGATCGTGGGCCCCACCTATTCTCAAGGGGATATTTTGAGGATAATAAGGGATTGTTTGTGTTATGTGTGTTAATAGAGCAGAAGGATCTCAATTTTGAGTTCCGACGTGCGAAATGACCAAAACGCCCCTGCGGCTGTTTTAACTCCGATGTGCGTGCCGACTGAGCCCGAACCTCACTAAAATGTTTAAAATGTGTTTTTAAGCCATGATTAACCATTGGTTAAGCTCGGGTGGCCTCGGGCAATTTTTAAGTGAAAGTACGATTTTGCCCCTATTTTTGGGCAGTTTTGCGAATTTCGGGATTTTTGATTCGTATACCGAAACCTAAGCAATATTAGGCTCAAATTAAAGCTTATTAAATTCTGAATATTAATCTAGATTCAAAATTATGTATTTAGATTGATTAGAACCCAAAATTGGTCAAAAACACCCAAATTGCTTACTAATTCACTTAAGCCCTTAACCGTAAATTCTCTAAATTACATGAATACCTTGCCTACACCTAAATAATGCATGGAACACACAAATTTCACTTCTTTGGGCTGTAATGCACGAAATTATTGATGCCATTATGCAGCTGAATTATTTCCAAAAGTTGCACTAAAACAAAATGCCAAAATGTCACCATAAGAGACATAATTCCTTAATTTCATACAACTTTGTCTAAAATGATTTTTCCTCCATTATTACTCCTGAAAAATTCTGACAACTACCTCCTCATTTTGGCCAATTAGAAGCCTCAAAATCTTCTATAAATAGGCTTGCTTGAGTGGTCTTGGAATGCTTGGTTCATAACTAGTTTTTAGGAGCACCAAAAACTTTCTTTCTTCCTCCTCTTTGGCTGAATTCTTTCTTCAATTTTTTCAAAGAGATTTTGTTTCATTTCACTTCAAGAAACCAAGTTCTCTTCCTCTTCTTCAACTCAGATTAGGTAGGGAGTAGTTTCTAAATTTATTTCTATGCTTTGAGGAGTTGTGTTTTTAGCTCAAAATGATGAAATTATGAACTTGCCTTAGCTTTTCATTTTGGTTTTCCTCTTCAATTTTTCTTTAACCAATTCAACCATATGGCCTAGGTGGAACTAAGATGATGGCTTGATGATGAGGACCTTGAGGGTGGGTTGTAAATCCATCACAAGTTAGGCCTCTAAAGCTTGAAAATTCCACTTGATGCAAAACCTTAAAGAATAATGCTTTATGATGCTAAAACAAAGATTTTTAGTTTAGAACTTGAAAGATGTATTTTTCCTTTTATGTTTTATTTCTTGTTAAGATATGTATTGGGTTGAATTTATAATTCTTTTAAAGTCTTGAAGGAGCTCTAGTAAAGAAACAAAATGAATTTGCATCCATGATTAAGTTTATGCTTTGCATAACCATGTTTACCTTCTATGTCATCACTAAATTCTCAAGAATGAATAAATGAACTTGCATTTCTCATGTTTAAATTCCAAGCTTATATCTCATGTTTATGTTTCAAGTCATCACTTAATCTTTCAAGATAATAAAGAGGTTGCATCTCATATTTAATTTATGCTCTCACTATATTTTATAATGGCTAAAAGAATCAACGCATGGCATGTTTATTTTATGCCATCACCTAAAGATCCTAGAGCTCAAAGACTTGCCCATGTATCACAAGCAAAGAAATATGATTATTGGAGTTAAAGAATTTATTCTTTAAAAAGTCTTGAGATTGGAGCTTAAAAAGATGTAATAATAATATTCTCTTCTCCCTCTACTGGTCCTGTGCGGACTCACACCGCTCCGGTTTCTTAATATTCTCTTCTCCTCTCTCGGTCTGTGCGGACTACCGCTCAGGTTTCTTAATATTCTCTTCTCCCTCTCTTGGTCTGTGCGGATTACCGCCGCTCAGCTTTCTTGTATCATGTTTATATTTCAAGTTCTTGCATCATGTTTAATTTTTAAGTCATCACCTTAAATCTTAAAGATAAAGAAATGGAATTGCATATCATGTTTATAATTCCAAGCTATCACCTTATAAAGATAAGATTAAAATAAGGTTGCATAGCATGTTTATAATTCTAAGATGTCACCTAAATCTCTAAAGCTCAAGACTTACTCCTTTTATCTTAAGTGAGAATTTTAATTGTGAAGATCCTCCCAAATTTGACAAAAGAACTAGTTTCTAAATGAGTTTTAAGGCTTTGCAAGGATTTTACTGGGAACTAGTATTTTATATGCACTTAAAATATGATTCTATGTAATTGCATGAGGTTCATGATTCGGGCACTGATCTGAGTTTAGTATCAATGTGTGATAATGATTTGATATGATTGAAGTTGTGATAATTATGGTTTATTGTTAAGAGAATGATTCATAATTGGTTTAGTAACTAATTAGTTCTATAATTGATAATTCTATGTAAGGATTGGATGCTTATTAAGTACTTGATATCATTGAATGATTTCTGGCTTGCATGTTATAGTTCTTTGTTGCAAATAATGAGAATGCTTGTACATGAAATGTTCTTTATTATGTAAAATTTACCTTTGTTGCTAAAAGAAAGTGTATCATTGTAAAAGTGTAATTTGGAAAGGTTACGGCTAAGGAAAGACTTGGTATTTAAGCGTGTCCATTGTGACCCACCTCTCTTTCTGGGAATCTCCCATATGCATGATTACAGCTTGATATATATTATTCTAGCTTAAGACTATAAATGAGAAAATGTTATGATGTTTATGAATTGTATTATGATATAACATGCAAAGATTTAATGGTGACTTAAACTTATAAGAAAATGATCCTTTGGAACCATCGGACTATAGGTGGTGAAAAGGTGATTTTAGCCCCTAACCCGTTCTCTCAAAAGGGTAGAGTCGGGACTTTAGCTTATCAAAAGGGATAAGTATATGCTAGTGACGACTAGTAAAGTATGAGCTCATAACCTAAATTACTCCCAAAAGGGTGGAGTATAGGGTGGCCCAAGGAAAATAATGATGATGATAAGATTTTAAGTCACCTAAGGCACTAAAGAAATGAAATATGTGCACCGTGTCCATGTGTAGCTAATATTATATGACGTTCTTTTATGCATGTTATTTTGATAATGATGATGAGGAATATGATGTAATGATAAAGGAAATGTTCATTGTAAATATGACATGTTAAGAATAAGATGCATTATAAGACGCATGATTAAAAATTGACGAACCTCGGTTAAGTATTTGTCCGAACTTAAAATGAATCTTTGCATGCTCACTATTTTAGAATAATCCCGAGGTTCTGGGGACTTTGATGATGACATCAGAGAAGGAGGTACCCTACTGAGAATTCTTTAGCAAGATTCTCACTCCCTTTTCTTTATTTCCGTCATTGTCTCCAGATTCAAATGGCGACATTCGTCCTGTTCGTTGATACCCCTACTTGGGAATTCCACTATGATCCTGCATCGCTCGTATCATTTTGAAGGGAGGTCTTGTGATTCGTGTTTTTATTTACATAGGTCGTCCATTTGCACATCCTGTCCCTAGTTATCGATTTTCTCCTACTTCTCCCTATGGCGATGAAATGGTTTTCGAACATGCACGTCCACTTGATGAAAGGATGTTACGTTCTTATCCCGCTTCATCTGCTGTCCATGGATTTCCAGAGTATGTTCCGGAGACGAGATATTCTGAAACTGATCCTTGAGGACACTCCTACTCATGTATATTCTGAGAGCTCTGCTCCTACTCCCACGTGTAAGAGAGGGTAGTGAGGAAAGCAGTTGTTCAGCCGAGGTTAGCGAGTAGGCCGTCCATGCGACCCGACTGGTGCATCTCGTGTGTCCCGTCCGAGGAGCTCATCAGTGGATCGGATTTATTCCCCATTTCCGGGACGGTGGCCATAAAAGGTTCTTAGTAGATTTATGTGTGATCATGCACCCTAGTTTTAGGATAACCTTCCCGGCTTATGGAGTTATCTAGTTTAGGGGCATGTATTTCCTTAAGTATATTTTCTTTTATGGGTTTGCATAAGATAATGATGTATGAACATAACCCACCCTTTGAGTGAGGTTATTGTATGTAAATATATGCTATAATGTGCTTATGAATGTTATATGATGGAGCCTAAGTGATATGATGTGATATATTCTTAAACGTCTTATTATACCCGGCTTACTCGTTCACGTTGTACTCGGCTCATGTTTTCAATTATGTGTTTTAAAAAAAAAAAATGGCTCGTAATTTCACTAAGTATTTTCAAATTATGAAGAAAGAACCAAAGCAAAGAGTAAAGTCTAGTCATTAATCAGATTCAACCTAGGTGTATCTGGTTAATTACTAAGGTGTTACATTTTGGTATCAGAGCAGTTCGATTCTCATGGAGCCTGAGGATTGGACTAGCTATGCTTCTAAAGCATAATACGTTAGTAACGTCATGTGTAGATGTTTATCATTAGGATGAGCTTGAGGATTAGAAATACATGACTACTGTATGTTGAAAGTGCCATGGTAACTTGCTCACTTTGCATGGAATATTGGGCCTGATCACCTCAGTGCTTCTGTTTTGTGTGTATAGGGACCAATGGCACGTCGACAACATACTAGGAGCGCAGCACAGAATAATCAAGGCAACGAGACAGCCGAAGCACTCCGCGACGTAGCAAGGACCATGAGAATGATGATGGAACGAATGGATCAGGATCGTCAAGCCAATATGAATCGGGGACATGAGATTCCTGAACATGCCTGCTTCGGGAGTTTCGTAAGGCAAACCCACCGGTTTTCAAGGGGACACTGAATCCAAATATTGCGGATGAATGGATTCGAATATTGAGAAGGTCTTTGCTTTGTAGTCCCATGCTCGGAGGAGCAAAGGTCACCTTCGCTACTCATATGCTTGAAGGTGATGCCGGTTTACGGTGGACGGGTGTTCAAGACTCCTGGAGAGCGACCGAGCATGGACATTGATTGGGAACTTTTCAAGGTCCATTTTTATGAAAAGTACTTTCAGTCGATTAGAAATGCCAAGGACATTGAATTCATGCAAGTTGTCCAGGGAATATGAATGTGGCCCGATTACCGCGGATTTGAAGAACTCATTAAGTTCTCAAGAATGTACCAAGGAAATCCTGATGAGTCTTGGAAATGCATTAAATACGAGTCGGGGTTGAAGGCGAACTTAATGTGGCGATTGCACATTTGGAGATTAGGGATTTCTCTACCCTAGTTAACAAATGTCGGATTATTGAAGAAGGTCGAGAAAACTAAACACCCCAAAGTCGGATAATATTACCAAAAGTTGACACCTCAAGGTCGTGATTCAAGAGGCGAGTCGACCTCCATTTCCCTCAATCAAGACCACAAGGGACACAAAGAAATTTTCAACAAGGAAGGCCAAACAACAACAATCGCTATAATAACAACCGCTACAACAATAACCCTGATAACAATCACAACAACAACAATAACAACAATAAAGGAAAGCACCACAAAGAGGTCCGGCGATTCTCCACGGCCTGCGCCATCCATGGAATGTCCCAAGTGCGGCAAGAATCATGGGAGCATGCCATGTCGAGCGGAACAAGCGTGTGCTATCGGTGTGGAAAACCAGGTCATTACTCCGAGAATGCACGGAAAGAAACCCGCCAACCCCCAATCCCAAGCCGCAATACCAGGGAAGGGTATTTCTTGTTATCTTTGAAGAAACAACGAAGTCACGAAATCTCGTGGAAGGTAAGGGTAATATGCATGGTAAAGACTTAATTGTACTATATGATTCTGGCGCTTCTCATTCTTTTATCTCCCATTCATGTGTTAAAAGCCTTAATTTACCTATGGTGAGCTTCCTTTTGACCTTATTGTTTCTACCCATTTGGAAAACCCGTTAGGACTTGTAAATGTTGTTTAGATTGTAGTTTTATTATAGATAATAGATCCTTTGTTTTAGATCTTATTTGCTTACCCATGCGAGGTTTAGATGTGATTCTTGGCATGGATTGGCTTGAGGCCAACCGTGTCTTTGTTAAGCTGTTATGAAAACCATGACTTTTCTTCCTGTTCCTATTGAACCTAAGAAACCCATAAGTCTTTACATAAGTGCTGTGGAAATGGATTGTGGTAAGGGTGAGAGTAAAGGTTACATTTTCTTAGCCGCTAGTGATGTAGACTTTGAGCAAAGTATCGATGAGATACCAATAGTAAGAAATTATCCTGAAGTATTTCGAGATGAGATACCAGAGTTTCCCCCCAAGAGAGAGATAGAGTTTTCCATAGAATTGCTTCCGGGTGCGGGACCTATATCCATAGCCCCATACAGGATGTCCCCATTAGAATTGACCGAGTTAAAAACTCAATTGGAAGATTTATTGGAGAAAAAGTTTGTTAGGCCTAGTGCATCACCTTGGGGAGCCCCTGTGTTGTTTGTAAAGAAAAAGGATGGGAGTATGAGGATGTGTGTAGATTATTGGCAGTTGAATAAAGTAACGGTGAAAAACAAGTATCCTCTGCCTAGGATCGATGATTTGATGGACCAACTGAAAGGTGCGGTAGTGTTTTCTAAGATAGATTTGAGGTCAGGCTACCATCAAATTAGAGTGAGAGATGAAGACATACCTAAAACGGCCTTTCGCACTCGATACGGCCATTTTGAGTTTTGATAATGTCCTTTGGGTTAACCAATGCTCCAGCTATTTTTATGGATTACATGAATAGGATCTTTCGGCCCTATTTAGATCAGTTTGTAGTTGTCTTTATAGATGACATTCTCATATATTCTAAGACCCATGAAGAGCATGAATGCCACGACCATAGTCTTGGAGATCTTGAAGGAAAAGAAACTATATGCCAAGATTTCCAAGTGTGAGTTTTGGTTGGATAAGGTGCAATTTTTAGGGCATGTAGTATCTAAGAAAGGAATTGCAGTAGATCCTAGTAAGGTAGAAGCGGTAGTAAACTGGGAAAGACCAACCACTGTAACTGAAGTAAGGAGCTTTTT
This sequence comes from Dalbergia cochinchinensis, assembly GCA_031216125.1. Taxonomy (NCBI): domain Eukaryota; kingdom Viridiplantae; phylum Streptophyta; class Magnoliopsida; order Fabales; family Fabaceae; genus Dalbergia; species Dalbergia cochinchinensis. Next base: position 13,417,143 of record CM062376.1, read on the forward strand.
AGGTTTAGCCGGTTATTACCGTCGATTTATCAAGGGATTTTCCCAGATTTCCCTACCTTTGACCAAGCTGACTAGGAAGAACACCCCTTTTTCATGGACCCGGAGTGCGAAAGAGCTTTCAAGAGTTAAAACACAAGCTAACCTCTACCCCTGTTTTAGTGTTACCCGACCCCAATGTGCCTTTCGAGGTGTATTGTGATGCTTCAAAAAAGGGTTTAGGTTGTGTATTGATGCAAGATAGGCAAGTGGTGGCCTATGCATCAAGACAACTCAAGCCACATGAGGCAAACTACCCTACCCATGACCTTGAGTTAGTTTGCCGTCGTGTTTGCTCTAAAGATTTGGAGACACCATTTATATGGAGTTAAGTTTGAGGTGTTTTCCGATCACAAGAGTTTGAAATATCTCTTTGATCAAAAAGAGCTAAACATGAGGCAAAGGCGATGGATGGAGTTCTTGAAAGATTATGATTTTGGATTGAATTACCATCCTGGTAAAGCTAATGTAGTACCTGATGCTTTGAGTAGGAAGTCCTTACAAGTGTCCCGTTTGATGGTGAAGGAGGTTGAATTGATTGAGCAATTTAGGGACTTAAACCTAGGAATGACTTTGACCACTAAGGGCATCGAGCTTGTCATCTTAGAGTGACAAGTGAGTTCAAAGAAAGGATTGTTCAAGCTCAAGGGGATGATCTTTGAGTTTCAAGAGACTTTAGCGGCAGTGAAGGCAGGAAAGTTGATAGGTTTTACCCAAGGAATGGACGATTTGTGGAGGTTTAAAGGTCGAATATGTGTACCGCTAGTGGTGGCCTCGAAAGGATATTTTGCAGGAAGCCCATAAGAGCCATTTTACCCTTCATCCTGGTGCCACCAACATGTATCAAGATTTCAAGAACATGTTCTGGTGGCCTGGAATGAAGAAAGATGTGTGCACATGGGTGAGTAAGTGCTTGGTGTGTCAAAAGGTGAAGATTGAACACCAAAAACCCTCTGGAATGCTGCAACCTTTGTCGATCCCTGAGTGGAAGTGGGATAGTATCTCCATGGATTTTGTGATCGATTACCGAGGACCCAAATGGATCATGATACCATATGGGTAATCGTGGATCGATTGATGAAGTCGACCCACTGTTTACCTATTAAGGTGACTTATTCCTTGGATAGGTTAGCACAATTATATATTCAGGAGATAGTAAGGTTACATGGGGTGCCGTCGACGATAATCTCGGACCGGGATCCGCGGTTTACGGCACGATTTTGGGGAGCCGTTCAAAAGGCATTTGGTTCAAAGTCGTGTCTAAGCACGGCCTATCACCCCAAACAGACGGTCAATCTGAAAGCACTATCCAAACCTTGGAGGATATGTTAAGGGCATGTGTTTTAGATCAAAGCGGAAGTTGGGATAAGTACGTGCCACTGATTGAATTTGCATATAACACTTGATTATCATGCGAGTATCGATATGGCACCGTATGAGGCCCTCTATGGACGGAAATGTCAATCTCCCTTATGTTGGTATGAACCCGGAGAGCAAAGTTTACTCGGACCTGATATTGTGAGGGAAACAACAGAACAAATCAAGAAGATTAGGGATAAGATTCTTCCTGCTCAAAGTCGAGAGAAAAACTATGCGGACAAGCGGCGAAAACCGCTAGATTTTCAAGAAGGGACCACGTGTTCCTAAGGATCACCCCACCACCAGGCATAGGCGAGCAATAAAAGTAAAAAAATTGAGCCCAGTTTCTTGGTCCGTTTGAAATCCTTACCAAAGTAGGACACAGTAGCTCATCAGTATAGCCCTACCCCGAGTCTATCCAACCTTCATGATGTTTTCCATGTCTCTCTCGATTAAGAAAGTATCAATCGACCCGAGTCATGTACTAGAGCGTAACATGTACAATTAAGAGATAACGACATTTAACTTACTACCCACGAGAATCGTCGACCGAGGAGTTAAGTAGTTAAGGAACAAAGGTCAGTACCCTGGTCAAAGTAGCATGGGGACAGGTGAAACCAAGAACTTACATGGGAGCTGAAGCAAACATGAAAGCACAACACCCGAAGTTGTTCTCAGGTAACTAATTTCGGGCGAAATTCTTTTAAGGAGGGAGTAATGAAACGCCCCAATTTTCTTGTAATTTTCTTTGTCATTAGAAATTACTCAATTACCGAATTATCGTAGGTAATTATTACATAAGATTTGAGGCCGAACAATCCTCAATAAAGGAATATAACATTAGAAGAGAGGTTAGGAGCGATTCATGCGAGAGTCGGAAATCCCGAATTTCTGTACGTATAAAATGACCAAAATGCCCCTGAAGTTATTTTACTCAGAAAATGAGGATCGTGGGCCCCACCTATTCTCAAGGGGATATTTTGAGGATAATAAGGGATTGTTTGTGTTATGTGTGTTAATAGAGCAGAAGGATCTCAATTTTGAGTTCCGACGTGCGAAATGACCAAAACGCTCTTGCGGCTGTTTTAACTCCGATGTGCGTGCCGACTGAGCCCGAACCTCACTAAAATGTTTAAAATGTGTTTTTAAGCCATGATTAACCATTGGTTAAGCTCGGGTGGCCTCGGGCAATTTTTAAGTGAAAGTACGATTTTGCCCCTATTTTTGCGCACTTTTGCGAATTGTGGGCTTTTTGATTCGTATACCGAAACCTAAGCAATATTAGGCTCAAATTAAAGCTTATTAAATTCTGAATATTAATCTAGATTCAAAATTATGTATTTAGATTGATTAGAACCCAAAATTGGTCAAAAACACCCAAATTGCTTACTAATTCACTTAAGCCCTTAACCGTAAATTCTCTAAATTACATGAATACCTTGCCTACACCTAAATAATGCATGGAACACACAAATTTCACTTCTTTGGGCTGTAATGCACGAAATTATTGATGCCATTATGCAGCTGAATTATTTCCAAAAGTTGCACTAAAACAAAATGCCAAAATGTCACCATAAGAGACATAATTCCTTAATTTCATACAACTTTGTCTAAAATGATTTTTCCTCCATTATTACTCCTGAAAAATTCTGACAACTACCTCCTCATTTTGGCCAATTAGAAGCCTCAAAATCTTCTATAAATAGGCTTGCTTGAGTGGTCTTGGAATGCTTGGTTCATAACTAGTTTTTAGGAGCACCAAAAACTTTCTTTCTTCCTCCTCTTTGGCTGAATTCTTTCTTCAATTTTTTCAAAGAGATTTTGTTTCATTTCACTTCAAGAAACCAAGTTCTCTTCCTCTTCTTCAACTCAGATTAGGTAGGGAGTAGTTTCTAAATTTATTTCTATGCTTTGAGGAGTTGTGTTTTTAGCTCAAAATGATGAAATTATGAACTTGCCTTAGCTTTTCATTTTGGTTTTCCTCTTCAATTTTCTTTAACCAATTCAACCATATGGCCTAGGTGGAACTAAGATGATGGCTTGATGATGAGGACCTTGAGGGTGGGTTGTAAATCCATCACAAGTTAGGCCTCTAAAGCTTGAAAATTCCACTTGATGCAAAACCTTAAAGAATAATGCTTTATGATGCTAAAACAAAGATTTTTAGTTTAGAACTTGAAAGATGTATTTTTCCTTTTATGTTTTATTTCTTATTAAGATATGTATTGGGTTGAATTTATAATTCTTTTAAAGTCTTGAAGGAGCTCTAGTAAAGAAACAAAATGAATTTGCATCCATGATTAAGTTTATGCTTTGCATAACCATGTTTACCTTCTATGTCATCACTAAATTCTCAAGAATGAATAAATGAACTTGCATTTCTCATGTTTAAATTCCAAGCTTATATCTCATGTTTATGTTTCAAGTCATCACTTAATCTTTCAAGATAATAAAGAGGTTGCATCTCATATTTAATTTATGCTCTCACTATATTTTATAATGGCTAAAAGAATCATCGCATGGCATGTTTATTTTATGCCATCACCTAAAGATCCTAGAGCTCTAAGACTTGCCCATGTATCACAAGCAAAGAAATATGATTATTGGAGTTAAAGAATTTATTCTTTAAAAGTCTTGAGATTGGAGCTTAAAAGATGTAATAATAATATTCTCTTCTCCCTCTCTTTGGTCACATGCGGACTACATCGCTCCGGTTTCTTAATATTCTCTTCTCCCTCTCTTGGTCTGTGCGGACTACCGCTCCGGTTTCTTAATATTCTCTTCTCCCTCTCTTGGTCTGTGCGGATTACACTTGCTCCAGTTTCTTGTATCATGTTTATATTTCAAGTTCTTGCATCATGTTTAATTTTTAAGTCATCACCTTAAATCTTAAAGATAAAGAAATGGAATTGCATATCATGTTTATAATTCCAAGCTATCACCTTATAAAGATAAGATTAAAATAAGGTTGCATAGCATGTTTATAATTCTAAGATGTCACCTAAATCTCTAAAGCTCAAGACTTACTCCTTTTATCTTAAGTGAGAATTTTAATTGTGAAGATCCTCCCAAATTTGACAAAAGAACTAGTTTCTAAATGAGTTTTAAGGCTTTGCAAGGATTTTACGGGGAACTAGTATTTTATATGCACTTAAAATATGATTCTATGTAATTGCATGAGGTTCATGATTCCGCCACTGATCTGAGTTTAGTATCAATGTGTGATAATGATTTGATATGATTGAAGTTGTGATAATTATGGTTTATTGTTAAGAGAATGATTCATAATTGGTTTAGTAACTAATTAGTTCTATAATTGATAATTCTATGTAAGGATTGGATGCTTATTAAGTACTTGATATCATTGAATGATTTCCTGGCTTGCATGTTATAGTTGCTGTTGCAAATAATGAGAATGCTTGTACATGAAATGTTCTTTATTATGTAAAATTTACCTTTGTTGCTAAAAGAAAGTGTATCATTGTAAAAGTGTAATTTGGAAAGGTTTTGGCTAAGGAAAGACTTGGTATTTAAGCGTGTCCATTGTGACCCACCTCTCTTTTCTGGGAATCTCCCATATGCATGATTACAGTTGATATATATTATTCTAGCTTAAGACTATAAATGAGAAAATGTTATGATGTTTATGAATTGTATTATGATATAACATGCAAAGATTTAATGGTGACTTAAACTTATAAGAAAATGATCCTTTGGAACCATCGGAGTATAGGTGGTCAAAAGGTGATTTTAGCCCCCTAACCCGTTCTCTCAAAAGGGTAGAGTCGCGACTTTAGCTTATCAAAAGGGATAAGTATATGCTAGTAACGACTAGTAAAGTATGAGCTCATAACCTAAATTACTCCCAAAAGGGTGGAGTATAGGGTGGCCCAAGGAAAATAATGATGATGATAAGATTTTAAGTCACCTAAGGCACTAAAGAAATGAAATATGTGCACTGTGTCCATGTGTAGCTAATATTATATGACGTTCTTTTATGCATGTTATTTTGATAATGATGATGAGGAATATGATGTAATGATAAAGGAAATGTTCATTGTAAATATGACATGTTAAGAATAAGATGCATTATAAGACGCATGATTAAAAATTGACGAACCTCGGTTAAGTATTTGTCCGAACTTAAAATGAATCTTTGCATGCTCACTATTTTAGAATAATCCCGAGGTTCCTGGGGACTTTGATGATGACACTGTAGAAGGAGGTACCCTACTGAGAATTCTTTAGCAAGATTCTCACTCCCTTTTCTTTATTTCCGTCATTGTCTCCAGATTCAAATGGCGACATTCGTCCTGTTCGTTGATACCCCTACTTGGGAATTCCACTATGATCCGGTGCATCGCTCGTATCATTTTGAAGGGAGGTCCGCAGTTCGTGTTTTTATTTACATAGGTCGTCCATTTGCACATCCTGTCCCTAGTTATCGATTTTCTCCTACTTCTCCCTATGGCGATGAAATGGTTTACGAACATGCACGTCCACTTGATGAAAGGATGTTACGTTCTTATCCCGCTTCATCTGGCTTTGTCCATGGATTTCAGTATGTTCCGAGACGAGATATTCGGAACTGATCCTTGAGGACACTCCTACTCATGTATATTCTGAGAGCTCTGCTCCTACTCCCACACGTGTAAGAGAGGGTAGTGAGGAAGCAGGTTGTTCAGTAGAGGTTAGCGAGTAGGCCGTCCATGCGACCCGACTGGTGCATCTCGTGTGTCCCGTCCGAGGAGCTCATCAGTGGATCGGATTTATTCCCCATTTCGGGGACAGTGGCCATAAAAGGTTCTTAGTAGATTTATGTGTGATCATGCACCCTAGTTTTAGGATAACCTTCCCGGCTTATGGAGTTATCTAGTTTAGGGGCATGTATTTCCTTAAGTATATTTTCTTTTATGGGTTTGCATAAGATAATGATGTATGAACATAACCCACCCTTTGAGTGAGGTTATTGTATGTAAATATATGCTATAATGTGCTTATGAATGTTATATGATGGAGCCTAAGTGATATGATGTGATATATTCTTAAACGTCTTATTATACCCCGCTTACTCGTTCACGTTGTACTCGGCTCATGTTTTCAATTATGTGTTTTAAAAAAAAAAAATGGCTCGTAATTTCACTAAGTATTTTCAAATTATGAAGAAAGAACCAAAGCAAAGAGTAAAGTCTAGTCATTAATCAGATTCAACCTAGGTGTATCTGGTTAATTACTAAGGTGTTACAGGCCCAACAACAATCGACTTTAAGGCTGAAATAGATAGGCATTCGAGAGATTAATTAGGTGATAATGCAAGTTCAATTCTTTATTTTAGTGCTCTAGGCCCAACAACAATCGACTTTAAGGCCGAAATAGAAAGGCTTCGAGATTTAAATTAAGTGAAGATGCAAGTTCCATTTTAATCTTTATGTTCTTAGGTGATAGCTTGAAAGTAAAGATGCATAGCAAGAATGTAAATATGAATGCAAGCATAAAATAAATTATGCAAGTTCATTTTATCTTTCTAGAGCTCTTAACAAGACTTCAAAGGAATTTAAACCTTAACCCAAACTCATTCAAACAAGGTAAAGTCAAGCTTGGAGTTCTTAGAACTCAACATAATATCCTTGGGAATCAAACTATGAAACTTAGAAAATCTCAAGGAAATGGCCGAAATCTCCAAGAAGAGAAAAGTGCATTTTAAAACTCTAGAGTTCATGACCTTGATGATATATTAACACCAACATCATGAGTCCTCATCATTGAGTTCATAGAGCCATTTTAAAACACCATCAAAGTTAAAGTTCTCAAAAGTTCAAGAAAGGAAAATCTAGAAACACTTTTGCTTAAGAACAAAAATCAAGCTCTAGAGTTTGTTTCAAGTGATGAACATCATCATGAAACTCTCATCATCAAGCTCTCATTCCTTTGTTCTCCAAGGCCCATGGCCGAAAATGAAAAGGTAAAGGAAAGAAAAAGAAGTTCTAAAAAGAATCAAGAGAAACTATGAACATTAAGCTTAGAACAAGAACTTTAAAGAAAGAATACATGAAAGAAAATCCCTACTTGGTGTGATGAACTTGAAGATGGAAGAAGAAGATGAAGGTGATGAAGAACTTTGAAGAGCTTGAAGAACTTGAAGAACACAAGAACTTTTGAGAGAAAAGAAAAGCTTTGAGAGTTCCTAAACTTAGCAAATGATCTAAAAGTGGTGCAAGCTCCTCAAGGCATTCTATTTATAGAGAAATGAAACAAATGGAGGGTGTGAAGGCTGAAGGTGTTTTCGGCCAAGAGGTGCAGAATTGGAGGGTTCCATGTGTTCCATGAGATGAGATAATGTGTTCTTGAGGTATGGTGAGGTATGGCTTAAGGTATGGTGAGGTATGGTTCAAGGTATGGCCTCAAGCATGGTTCTTTGAGTGAGAAAATAATTAAACATGTGGTCAATGGGGAAGGATGTGGCCGAAATGCATCAGCCCATGGGGAGGATTAGTTTGCATTTTAATTGTGGTTTAGAGTTGTGTTTAGGTGTATCTTTGATTATGCTTAAAATTAGGAATTTGTAAGAAAGTGTTTAGGTAAGGTAAATGGGTAATTAAGGTGGTCTAGACATAATTAAGGAGTGGTCTTGCACCATTAGAGAGTTAAATCCTCAATTTAGAGTCTAAACAACTCTAGACACATTTCCTTGATTTAAGGAATTGGAGAGAGAAAACACTATTCAAGATTCCAAGACTAGGAATCTTGAGTTCTAAAAAGGGATTTAAGTTTAATCTAAGCAATTTTAGGTTCTAATTAACTTTAATAAATTATTTTGACTCTAGATTAATTAGGGAAATTAATTAATCTTCGTTTAGAGCCTAATATTGCTTAGGTTTGCTTAATTACGTCATTAAGCTCAAAAACACTATTCTAGGGGTAAAATCGTAATTTTTCACTAAAACTGCCCGGGACCACCGGGACTTGAACAGAGACCTCTAGGCACATGAAAACATGTTTTTAAACCTCTGGGGAAAGTTTCGGGCTCAAACGGCACGTTTACCCGCGTAAAAACGCTCTAGGGGTATTTTGGTCATTTTGACCAAAGCTATGAAACGAAATTTTTGCTTCCGGAAGCATTCAAAGGCCATTCAATCCCCTTCAAACATTGAGTTAACCCTTCGAGGATGACCAAGTTGGTTACCCTCGAGTTCGGGTCAGGAAATGACCTCAGGGGCATTTTGGTCATTTCCCTCGGACAGAAAAATCGGGGTGTTACAGATGGAGCCTTTTATGTGTTTACATTTCCGCACTTTATGGTATCGTTCAAATTACATTATACGCGGCTCATACTTTATCAAGGTTTTGTTACAAAAAAAAATGGCTCGTATTTTCAATAAATAATTTCAAAGGTAATAGAACTAAATCAAGAAGTAAGGACTAATATTTGGTCTCAGTACATGCTAGTAGTATTGGGTTGAATATTAGGGTGTTACAAGCAGTACTTAAACAAAGTTTGGTTCCAAAGGCCTTTTGGAAAGCTCCCCAAAATCTTGAAGTAAATCTAGGGTCTCTGTCAGAAACTATTAAAGAAGGAACCCCATGTAGTCTCACTATTTTTTGGATGTACAAAGAAGCTAACTTATCCAAAGGAAAATTAGCCTTAATGGGCAAGAAATGAGCAGACTTGGTCAATCTATCTACTATAACCCATATGGCATTATGACCTGATGAGGTCCTTGGCAAACCCATTACAAAGTCCATAGAAATACTTTCCTACTTCCGTTCTGGGATTTCCAAAGGTTGTAAGGTCCCAGCTGGTTTTTGGTGTTCTATTTTAACTTTTTGACATGTGAGACACCTTTTGACAAACTCTACTATGTCTCTCTTCATTCCTGACCACCAAAACATTTTCTTAAGATTTGCATGCATTTTACTCATCCCTGGGTGTATGGTGAATTCACTCCTACGAGCTTTCTTTAAGATTTCTTTTCTGAAATTGCCACTGGCAAGTACACATACTCTATCTTTGTATCTCCATATACCTTGTTGGTCTTGAATAAATCTTGGCAATTCCTTTGTATGAATTGATCTTAACATCTCCTGGAACTCTGGATTTTTGTGTTGTGCAGCCAAAATCTATCCTTTCAATTCACTTGTTACTTTTATCTGGCCTAATACAACATCTTAAGGGGTTACAAACATATCTAGACTAAGTTTCTTAAAGCTTTCAACTAACTCTGCCTCTTTAATCTTCAAACATGCTACACTTAAGGATTTCCTACTTACTGCATCGGCAACAACATTTGCCTTACCTGGATGGTAATTCAGACTAAAATCATAGTCCTTGAGGAACTCCATCCATCTTCGTTGCCTCATGTTCAATTCCTTCTGGTCAAAAAGATATTTTAAACTTTTGTGGTCCGAGAAAACATTGAACTGCACACCGTAAAGGAGATGTCACCAAATTTTTAGAGCAAAAACCACAGCCGCAAGTTCAAGGTCATGAGTGGGATAGTTGACCTCGTAGGGTTTCAATTGCTGAGAAGCATAGGCAACCACTTTTTGATTTTGCATTAATACACATCCTAAACCCTTACTAGAAGCATCACAATGGACTTCAAAAGGTTCATGGGGGTTGGGTAATACTAATACTAGAGCCATGGTCAACTTTTGCTTTAACTCTTGGAAACTATTTTCACATTCCAGTGTCCATTTGAATAGAGCATTCTTTCGGGTTAACTTAGTCAAAGGTAGGGCTATCTGAGAAAAATTCATAATAAAACGCCTATAGTACCCAGCTAATCCCAGAAAACTTCGAATCTCAGTCATCGTTATTGGTCTTTCCCAGCGAAGTACTGACTCCACCTTACTGGGATCTACTAAAATTCCCTCTCGTGATACCACATGACCCAGAAATCTAACCTCTTCCATCCAGAATTCACATTTTGACAATTTGGCATACAACTTCCTTTCCCTTAGGATCTGTAACACAATCCTAAGATGCTCTGTATGTTCTTCCTCAGTCCTTGAATAGGTAAGTATATCGTCTATAAAGACAACTACAAATTTATCTAAATAAGTGTGGAAGATTCGATTCATATAATCCATAAAGACAGCTAGAGCATTGGTTAATCCAAAAGACATCACCCTATACTCGTAATGCCCATATTGAGTTCTAAAAGCAGTTTTAGGAATATCTTCATCTCGAACTTGAATCTAATGGTAGCCTGATCTAAGATCAATCTTTGAGAATACGGTTTCCCCTCTCAACTGATCCATGAGATCGTCAATCCTTGGCAAAGGGTATTTGTTCTTAATCGTTATCTTATTTAACTGCTTGTAATCTACACAAAGCCTCATGCCCCCATCCTTTTTCTTTACCAAAAGAACAGAGGCTCCCCATGGAGAGACACTTGGTCTAATGAAGTACTTCCCCAATAATTCTTCAATTTGTGACTTTAATTCCTTCAACTCTAAAGGCGACATCCTATAAGGAGCAATTGAAATAGGACCCGTTCCTGGAACCAACTCAATTGAGAATTCAATCTTTCTTTCAGGAGGAAACTCGGGAATATCCTCTGGAAAGACATCTGGATATTCTCTCACCACTGGAATCTTACTTAACTCGTAGTCACTTTCAGTTTCACTAGCTGAGAGAAGAACATATTCCTGACGATCTATTTTATTCGGGTTGGGTGTTACCAAGTCTAAATAAAAAGAAAAAGGAACCACAGGAATAGAAGGTAATGCAGAAAGAAATATAAGAGTTTTGTCTGGACAGTGTAAAAGAACATAATTAGGTACTAGCCAATCCATACCTAAAATTACCTCTAAACCAGATAAAGGAAGACAAACTAAATTGGCAGTAAACTCTCTAGCACCAATTTGAAGAGGAATGCTCATGCATGCATAGCAAGTTCAAATAGGACCAGCAGTAGGAGTGGATACAAGGAGATCATAAGGCAATTCAGACACAGATAATTGAAATTTCTGTACACACTCATGGGATATGAAAGAATGAGAGGCACCCGTACCATACAGTACATTCAAGGCATTACCATTTATTTCACATTTACCTCGATCAAATCGGCAGATTGAGAAGCCTCTTTGGCACTTATAGTAAAAACACGTCCATGTTGTTGTGGCTTGGAGGTGGGCTACTGGCCTCTCCTGTCAGGGCATTCAAATATTTTATGTCCTGGTTTCCCACATCCAAAGCAAATGATTTGTGTTGTCCAGCAAGGCCGATTCCCATGATTCTTCCCATATTTAGGGCAATCTCTCCCTGCCTCAGGTCTTGAAGATTGAAGTTGTTTCCCTTTGTTGCTGTTGTTATTGTTATTGTTGGGTGGAAATCTCCTTCGGGGTTGGTTAACAGGCTTGAATTGGGGGCCTTGAGGTGCTAATCCCCTTCTAGCATTGTTTTGGGCATACTTGAAATTTGTTAGTTTCTTGTTGGACTCCTCTACACGTCGACAGTTATTTACCAAAGTAAGATAGTCTCTGATCTCTAGGAGACTTACAGCTGCTTCTATATCTTCTCGTAGACCTCCTTCATATTTCATGTATTTCCAAGCTTCATCTAGATCACGCTGGTAAATTGTAGAAAACTTGCAGAGCTCCTCAAATTTGGCAGTGTACTCTGCTATACTTATAGGTCCTTGTTTAAGGGCCATGAACTCCAACTCTTTTGCATTTCTCACAGAAGTAGGAAAATACTTACGATAAAAAGCCTCCTTAAAAATACTCCAAGTAACTTCAGTATGGGAAGCTTCAAATAATCTCCTGGTACCAACCCACCAGAATTCTGCATCTGCTTCTAGCATGTATGTAGCAAAAGCCACCTTTTGAATCTCTGTGCACGGGAGGACTGAGAAGATTTTCTCCATGGCTTTAACCCATTCCTCTACTTTACTTGGGTTAAAGGTTCCTCGAAATGGTGGGGGATTTGCCTTCCTGAACTCAGCGAACTTCTGATACTCTACATCAACCTCATTCACCGTAGGGTTATTGGTTGGATTTTGCCTTGCGTTGCGATTCAGCCGCTCCATCATTCGGGTAGCAGCTGTAGCTTGTTCCCTCATAGCAGCCATCATCTCACGGAAAGTATTCATCATGTCGGCATCATTTCCTGCTCCACTCCTAGTTTGCCGATTCGAAGTCATTGATTCCTGTCACACCAAACAAAATATTGAGTTGATCAGGCTCAATACCGAGCTAAGTGCAGCAGCAACCCACAACATTCCTAATCAACCATCATACGTATATATAAAATCATAATGTATGACAATTTCTAAGAAAGCATAGCCAGTCCAATCCTCAGGCTTGTAGGATAGTCTGGCTCTAATACCATAATGTAACACCCTCACAACTACCATGTTTTACTCGAGCCTTAACATAGTAATTAGAAAAATATTACTTACATTCATGATCTATGCTAGTCAAAAGAAAGGAAATCAAATGATTTATACACATATATTGCCAAACTCGTATATACATATATGAACATCATTTTTAAGTTGATAATATGTACATTGTACTGATACTACACTAGTCAACTTCTACGCTCATCAGAAACTCAGTTCACAAAAGAAAGGAACACCTCCAGTATCTAATCTAACCTGCTCAAGTTGAGGTCTAACAAAATTTTATACAAACAGAAATAAACCCCACAACATTTAATACGATCAATCTACAGGTTAGCGGGTCACTAGTACTAAACTACCACTATATACATATCATGAGTCCCTGAAGATCTCACGTCCTACTAGATGAAACCATTGGCCATTGGTATGATAGCCTCACCTCCGCCCAGGGCATCAGGACCCTCCAGTGGGTCTGAGTCTGAAGACGAGGATGAAGAGGGATCATCTGCTTGAGGGGGTGCTAGTGGTGCAGGTGGGACATCAAATATCACTAGGTGTGCCAAGTGGAGAGGCACACCATCATAAGGGAAAGCAGGGTCAAAGTCAGCTGTAAATAATGAAGTATTAGAGGAACGGCCGAAAAACACATAGACACGAACTTGCAAGTAACCCACTACATACAGAGAGTCGAGAGCAGGATCATAATACCACACCCACTGTGGCGAGTCAAGGTAAAACACTAGTGATGGCATCTACTGGATCTAATTAACACAAAGTAAATACAACCGTAGGGATGAGAATATTATAAAATCCTCAGTAAGGTATTCCCTCAAGTATAATGTGAAACATAATAAGTTCATTCATGTGGGAATACTCATGCAAAACTATGGGTATCAATATCAAGGTATATACATCATGTAAAATCAAGTACAAGTATAATAATGATTCGTGCATTGTTCTTTTTCTCATTAACATAGGGAAGGCTTAATCTTACATCAATTGATGTCTGTAGTGGAATCACTCCACAAGAACTATTGACTATTAGGACATGAGCTCATTTCTATATGTCGATATGTCTATCGACTCATCAAATTCGAAGGAAAGCTCTTACTTTTGTCTTTCCCGTTCAACCACATAAACCTTGTCTCTATTTTCCCCATATGTTAAAAATTTGTGCAATTACCAGTCATATTTTCTCTTCTATCACCATAATACTCATATCATATATTTCTTTTATTCAAGGGCATTCTTACATCACAAATAAGTATTTAATTCCATTGGGGTCTCATAAGTATTTCTTTAAAATAGCTATCTTGTATACATATACCATATACTTGAATTAAATGCCATACCATCATTAAAGTAAGACATTCTCACCGTTTCACCACCTTGGCAGATCTACTACTCCAAGAACAATATTTAATTTCCACATCAAATGACCAATTCAATAGCCATAAAAATTCTCTACGACACGTCAATGTGTCTAAAAGGCCTTGTACAAATTTTCAAACAAACGGTGTTCTCTAGCCTTATCAAATAAATTTTGCAAATCTGGTGGTCAACGACCACTTGTTCACAGCTTAGATCAGGACTCTCATAATTTTCGACCCCACCAATTGATTAAATCAACTCAAAATAAAATTCAAAGTTGCAATTCAATGTGTTATTAGCTTCCCATAAAATTTTCAAAGAATAAATGCATCGTTTACTATGATAATAAAATCACACAATTTTACTGCCTCAGCTTCAACATTTTAGGCAGCATAGTCACAACTTCGGTTCTTGAATTTTTAAACACAGAAATAGTGCCCAGAATGACCCCAAATTTTTAATAGAGACTCCTTAACATGTTAAATACATCCCATAAAATTTTCAATTGAATCCAATATCTCTAGATATATAAGAAAATTCGATAAAATTTGCTACTTGCTTCAAACCGGGATTTTCCAGCAACAATGTTCAAGAATCATGAATTTTTTTCAAGCAAAGAAAATCCTTCACATGACCCAAGGAAAATCATGGGGTTGTCTTAGGATGTTAAATTCAACGTATAATTTTTATAGCTAATAAAACTGAACACAATTGCACCAGAAAATTTGTCAACAAGTCCTGCCTTGTTTAAATACGAAAATCCGGCAAACCAATTCCAAGTCTCTCTTGATAAAATTGATTTTTCCACAACACCAAACACTCCACCAAAATTCATACATCAATATCAACATATGATCAATCAATAAAATCAGAAATTTTAGGACAAAACCAATCAGAATTTTCAGAGTAAATTTTGAAACAAAAGAGGACAAATAAACCCTACCCTTGGAAGCTAATGCTTCTTTAGCTTTTGTATACTTCAAGATAGATGTTCTCCACCCCAAAACTATTGAAACACACTCAGATCGTTCCCTAATCAGTGCTGAGTGAGGTATTAAAGTGAGGTTTTAAAAAATCTAATCGGTTATATTTGTAGAGGTTGAAGTGTAGAACAAGTTTGCTTAAGGAAGTTTTTGATTCTAACAAGATTTGGTCTAGGATTTTGGAGGTTGAAATTCAAAGTTAGCAAAGGTTTTTAGATGAAGAAGGAATGAGTTTTCTGATGCTCTTCACTTGGCCGAGGATGATGATGAAAAAGATGAGATTAGGTGGGTTAAATATATCTATTAAGGAGTGTTTTGATTGGTTGAAAAATAAAATATAATTCTTTCCATTAAAAGGGTTTAGAATCAACGGCTAGGATTTGATCTTTCATCCAAGATGAAATCCTAGCCATTCACTTGGTATTCAAGTGGATATACTTCATTATTTGTAGATATTAACTAGTTTTCGATGTTAGAAATCGAACACCGAAATTTCATCAAACGGGCGAAACAATGTACCCGAGAAATCAAACATTGCCTGAAAAATAATTTCGGGTATAAAATCATTATTCCTACCTATTTCTAAACATAATCTTATAATTTCTTAATTTTAGGCATCTCTGGGGCCCAATTTTAGGGTTTCGGCTGTCTCGGCAAACTTGTAGGCCCCGCAAAACACTATTCACATTTTTTTTTGCTTCCTTGAGTCAGTCTCATCATTTCCACATCTATTAACATCTTAAAATTCTCATTAATAAAACCTCATTTAATTTCTAAAAAGAATAGGTTGTTACAATGGATGCAACATATAAGTCATGAGTGCATGTCAATACCATATGCAACAAGCCAAAAACATAAATAGGGATCTAAGTTTCTAGGCACATAACATTTCTATTTCTCTAGGTGACTTAATCTTTGTCTATGCTCTGGCCACCCTAATCCTTTCTTTTCTATCTTTTTGAATTTCTAAGGTTATGAGCTTATACATAGCTAGTCGTATAAATCATAATCATATAAATTTCCTGACTTTAACAGACGGTCTTAGAGGGTGGTGGATCACCTTTTGCCGACATTGTTAAGAGAAAAAGGATCATCTTTGCATGTTTTAAGTCACATTTAACTTTAACATTTCTTTCTTGATTCATAATGAACAATTATTGAATATCATCATCATAACTTATAAATCATTATCATTTGCTCATAAACTTTGCATAAATTTCCTTAAGTTCATAAATTTGATGAAATTCTCGCAACATAATGGTTGTAAATGGAACTTTCCTAAATTTGATTCATGCGATAGATCATATCAAACATGCATCTCGATAACGATCAAACATCGATTTACAATAAATAGTCATGATTTTTCAATTATGCAAATGTATCCTAACTAACTGTTGAAATCCAAGGACCAGCCTCAACTAATTCATATGTCGTTCTAATAGGATGCATGCGCAATCAAGGCATACAAATCATGAATAATAATTCATCATATACCAATATAGGAGAGCATACATAATTATCATTTCCAAAATCTCATAGTTTATTTCTCATGTATAGTTCTCAATGTTAAATATTCCTAATCATATTCTTAGGAACTTTGTAACACCCTCCCAAGTGCAACATTATCCTTAAACTATGACATTAGATTTAGAGTTGTTACGTAGAAATTAATGGACCTTTCTTAAATATCTATAGTAGTTTGATTTATTCGTACCATAACTAATTTGTAACTTTATTAAAATATATACAAAGGAATACAGTAGCTAACTATTACAAAGTCAAATACAAGAGAAAGTTCTTCTAAGAGCTTTACTGTACATCTGTATCCATATATATATATATACACACACAAATATATCTTATAATAAAATGGTGTTGATAAGGAGCTTCGAATTTTTGGGCTTCTATAATAGCTGCCTCATTGTTCCCTTGAGCAATTTGGAGATGACACGAGAACACAAAAACATAGGGGTGAGAATTGTAAAATTCTTAGTAAGGCATTCCCAAATACACAGTTATAAATGTCATCTTCATCTTTCCAACCACTTCAATTTATTAGAAAAATGTGATCATGCATTATATACCAAAAATTCATTTTTTAAGTTCAAAATCATATCTCCAAAGTGGGTCTCTTTCAATATTCAATTGCTTAATGCACATACATTATACTATTCAAACACATAGTAAATTATCATAGGCAGACAATTTAGAATAATGTGAGTATGCATCTGATAAATGTAGTGAAATTATCTTAATCTACCCTTGGTTTTACTTGTACCCATAGAACTCAATTTCATGCATTTTTATCATTTCATCAATATAGGAAAGACTTAGTTCATACCAAATGGTATCTATAGTGCATAACACCACACACACGAAATAGTCTACTTAACAAGATTGAGCTCATTCCTATATGTGATCATCAGACTTCATTTTTTCCTCTTCTGAATCACATACAGATATATTCCTAGTCGATACGTCTACCGACTCATAATATCACTAGGGAAGTTTCTGTTTTTGCCTTCCCATTAGTCAACATAAAACTTGTTTCTGTTTTGTCCATATGTCAGAACATGCATGATTGAAGTTCATAGATTCTCTGTTTCCACATATATGCATCATTTATTTTTTCTTTTTCCAATACATGCATAAAGCACATATAGACATTCATTCAAACCCAATAAATGCATCTAGGCCAAGAGTTTGAAGGTCCTTTTCCTCGGTAATGGCTATGACCTTGGGTAGCCATTTGGCAGGGAGGCTCGTTAAGATTTTTCTAACCATTTCCGAGTTAGAATATCTTTTGCCTAAACCTTTTATTTGGTTTACAATATGCATAAATCTTGTGGTTATTTCATCAATATTCTCTTTATTTGTCATTTTAAACAGTTCATATTGATGGACCAATATACTGATATTAGTTTTTTTTCACTTGATGAGTCCCCTTATACAGCATATGTAGTCTATCCCATATTTCTTTTGCATTGTCTTAAGCAATGATTTTGTCATATTCAGCTTTGCTTAGTGCAAACGTGAGTAGGTACTTCGCTTTGGAGTTTAGTTGAACTCTAGCTTTTTGTTGCTATATCCACCTACTCTTGGGAATTTCTCTGGATAATGAGGGTGCATCATCTACTCCTGGAGCTTCCTCCCTCGGAACATAATGTCCTTCTTGTATAATCTACCATAAGTCAAGACTTGTGTATTTTATAAACAGCTCCATTCTGTCCTTCCAGTGTGTATAATCTCCACCATAAAAAAATGGTGGCCTGTTGATGGAGTGACTTTTAGCAATATGAATATTTTGTGTCATTTGTTCCTTGGATCTTTTTCTTTTGCAGTTGTTAGATTGCTCAACACTTTAAAGACCAAGGTCTGATACCACTTGTAGGTAGAAATGCACACAAGAAAGGGGTAGAATCGTGTTTTGCTTTTTTTTTTGTTAATGAAGATTTAAAATCTTTATCAAAAAAACTATCAAGTTTCAAACTTATAACACAGCGGAAAAAGCGTTAGATACTTCAAAAAGTAAACTTTCTGAGCTAAACAAGTAAAAGAGAAGCATAAGATATGCTTTTAAAATAGACACTGATACAAGAACATATATGAAACTATAGAGGGAGATGAAAGAAAAAGAAGATACAACACAGGAGATTTTATACTGATTAGGCCAAACTTGCCTACATCCAGTTCTCAACAACTGTTGAGTTTCACTATCTCTTTCTCCAACTTGAGAAAGAATAAAGATAGTCTTTACAGTAGTCTTCCTAAGCTATGTTCAGTGACCAGTAGACAACCCCTATGTCACAAACCAAGTAGTTATTCACTAGCCTCTTGAAGCTGAACCAAGTAGTATGGTGCTAGCCTCTCCAGTCTAAAACCGTGAGCAGTAAAAACTCTTTTACAGTCACGTTGCAAGTAGTCTTTAAGAAGTCTCTTCAAGCTATCTCAAAATGATCACTTCTGGATCAAAGATACAAAGGTTATATGTTTGTGTTGTCACTCAAAGTAACATACACTCAAGATTTCTTTGGATTTACAATGAAAGGTCTTGGAAATACTTGAATGACTTCTTTCTTAGATATTCTTCCTTAGAATAGCATATGATCGATAAATGATGTAGAAAGAAGATTTTATGAACAAAGAAAAGATTACAAGCAATAAAAAATATTATAAAGAAAAAAAAAGAAAGGAAAACTTGGTAGTGTTTTAGCTCTTTTTCACAATGTTATGTCCTCTTCTTTGTAAGCACAGTATCTCTATTTATAAAGGTCTTCTTTGTGACCATTGCCTTTGCTCAGATCTTCAAGGGACACGTGTTGATCATCCATTTGTGTCTTGGAAAGATAATCTAGAAGAGTAGCTTGTCTGTCAGTTAGAACAGTTTGCAGAAGCTGTTGAAGAATAGAGCTTTCTGATCCTCTTCAGAAAACTACTCTTACTTTCTAAACTATGGTTTCTGAACTTTTTCTTTTAGAACTTTTGAATAGTCGGCTTCAAAGGCAAAAGAGGTGATCAGCTGGTTCTGACATTGGGATTTAACTTTTCCAAAATCAAACTCAAATTTGAAATTCAAGTTTCCTCCCATTTCCTTGTAGATTTTCACTATTTTACTGAGTGTAAGCTTTCTAAAGCTTGGTAATCTTTCCTTAATGAGATATTAGTCTTCTTGTCTTCAATCACTTGTTTGTTGATGATCTAATTTTTATGAATGTAAACATTGAAGATAGTAGAACATTTTGGCTTTATTGATTATGAGATATCTTTCTTTACGTTATACTTTCTGAAGTCTAGTGCTACTTTCTGAAGTCTCAAAAAGACTTGGTTTCTTGTAACGTTGATTCTGTTAGTTGTTGTCTACTTAAATAAGGGTGTTATTTCACTTCCATTTCATTTCATATTTCGTAATATGAGATAAATATATTTACATATGCATAATGAAATATATTCTCATTTAAGTAAGCCTTGCTTTTGCTAATGATAGAATCCTGTTTATGATCTTATAAGAAAATCAAGATAAACATTAGTCGTTCTTCAAAGAATTTTCTTTAAATTGACTTTGTTGTAATTCAAACAGATTAGCACATTTTGATAGGGCTCGAGAGCTAACAGTTACAATTAATTATTGAGAGGTCATAATTAGTCGTAAAATAATTAAATTATCCTTAGATTAATTAAGCTAATTAAATTTCAATTAAGTTTAATTATTCTTAATTAATCTCAATTAGACCTATTTAGTGCTAGCTAAGGATTAATTAACCCACTTAATGTTCTATTCATTTATCACATAATTCTCCTCAAATATTTAACTAACCTTTTGATGAAAATCGAGATTGACAGTTTTCAGTTTTGTGCAAATTTCACCTCAAAGGTATTCAAGTAATTTTTTAGGTGGGTCAAAAATTGAAGTGCTACCAAGTATAATTACACTAAATTTTGAGGGAGATTAGTATAATTTTTTCAAAAAATTATAATTATAATAATAGCTTTTTTCCATATTAAAGCGCTCAATAGTTTTTTGGGGGAAAAATGAAGATGAATTTGGATGAAGGGCAGCTAGCTTGTGGTGCACGTGTGTGAGCAGTTAGCTGCTGGCGGATGCATAGATTGCCACGTGGATGGGTTTGATTGTGATTCACGTGATGATACTCCAAACCACAACGTGGTGGCATGGGAGTGGTTAAGTGTTGGTCATTGATTGGGGGGCTTCACGGGTGAACCCAAGTGTCCCTTCAACGCCCACAACTTTGCTTCCCTTTCACCCTCTCCCTAAATTGAAACGACTCCTTTCTTTTTTTCTTGATTTTAATTTTTAGGTTTTATCTAATGAATACTCTAGGGGCACAGTTTAAAGAATTATGAATAGAAAGTTTTACACGAAAAAGATAAGCTTTGAAGTTTTTAATGTATAGAATCCATTCAAAATTTTTAAAACTTACTTTTTTTTTAGTTCCTTAACCATTTAGCAAAACCCTAACTTTTAAACATGTTTATTTTTAATATTAAGGTTAGATTTTTTAACCAATGTACCCAAAAAAAAAAACGTTAATGTAAGTTTTTGTATTATGTACTATATGTATATTACAAGAGTTTGATGTAATTATTATATCGTTACTTTGTTTTATGGTTTTTGGATGCTCTTACTAAAGGAATAGATCAGAATAAATATAAAAAAATAGAAAGAAAAGGAATAAAATTATCTTTATAGTTGTTTAAGAAATTAATAAAGAAACAAAACAAAAAGTCATTAATTATATTTTTTATTAAAAATCATTAATCATATTTAAAAGTTGTACCATAAAAAAATGAAACAAAATATTTATAGTTATTAGAATTAAATCTATACATTTTTTTCCTAGGTATTCACTACTAGACATAATGATTAATCCCTTCGCGCACTGTAGGTCCATTTAAGAGGGTAAACACTGGCCATCAATTTTAAAGCTGCTCCATTTCTAAGGCAATAATTGAACTATCGACATTTGATTAATAAAGGAAATCGCGCTTACTATCTCATCTCGGCCCTCGTGGTTGAATAAACCTATACTTTAGTTCTTGAAAAAAAAATATTTTAACATTTTAATCCCTAAAAAATTAACTACATACATTTTAATTAATTTTTTTAAAAGATTTCATTTTATAACATATCACTCTATCAGTAATAAGATAATGTAAACATTAATTCGTCTCTATATTATTAATATACTAGTGTAGTATCCATGCATTCTCCCAGTTTTGTCATTAGCAAAAAAGAGGTGTGCTAGAAACCAGGAACATCATTATCAACCCCGGCACTTAACCTCACGAGGAATGTCCTAAGAATTTTGAAGAATTTGAAACAGTAACTCTTCATGATGTCGAAGTTGGGCAGCCTTCTCAATATTCATAGCTTCAACTTGATCTACTTGGGCAGCAATTCCTCTGAGATGTCTGAAAATAAATATGTCAAATTGAGAGTTTGCTGGAGGCTTGATTGAAGATTGATAAGGTAGATTGATGGGTGCAGATGTTGGTAGAGCAGCTCTTGGAGAGGCTTTAGGAATGTCTAGGGGTATGGTTTCCCCTGACTTACACAATTCAGCCTAAGTTTCAGTATGTGCATTAGCAGGAGATGGAAACGATGGAGCATGATCATTAGCAGAGGCGACAAGAGCATAAATAGGCTCAGGGATAGCAGTAGCAGCAATTTCAAGCATCTAAGCCAATGTGGAAGCAGTAGCTTCTTCTCCAAGAGGAGTACCATCCTTTGATGCTTTATCCTCTTCTTCTTCTATCTAAGTAATGCAAATGGAAGGAGAAGGTTAAGGAACCATCAGGATGAGGGCTAATTCTAGTTCATTAGCTTCCTCATCAGGCTCCTCGACAATAGGTTCTAAGTTAGAGAAAAGCTCTTTTACGAAGGAAGTTTAGTCCATCTAGACCTTCTTCCTTAGACTGTGGCTTTGGGTCCAGCGATTTTGCCATGACTTCAAGCATTTGATTGATGGTCATAAAATCATCACTATCATCATAAGCCATTTGCTCAGGACCAGTAGGGACCAGAAAAGAGGTGAATTCAAACTGTTGAGACATGGACCTTGTAAGTTGATCTTCAATAACTACAAACGGTTCAGGATCAACATGTCTTCTTTTGCTATTTAAGTCCTGAATCCCCATAGCCTTTTCTAGTTTTCTTACTTCCTCTTAGCTTTACCTTTTTTCTGCTTATTAATCTGCTTCTTGGCCTTGACATCTGCTTTATCTGATTTGGAAAATTAAAGAGCTTGGCTTTCTGGAGTTGGTTTTTACGGGTATAAACTAGGTTTACCTTTTAGTTCTTAAGGAATTGCTAGTATAGTTTGTACCGAAAATGTATTCAAACCATTCTTCAAAAAGGGGGTATCAAATGTGCTGGAAGATCATTGTCAGTAACATCCCATAAGGCACTCCAGCAGTTATTCTTTTCTCCTTACTAATGGCACTAAGCATGTAGTCCATCATCATTTTGGGAGATTTACCCTTCATTTGGTTATTAAGCAGACGAGTAACATATATTCCATCCCTAATAAAACATCTGTACTTCCTCCGTAGGAAGAACAGTGAATTGAACTACAGTAAATACTTTTCTTACCTTTGAGCTAAGCAAGGCAGTAGTTATATTACCAAGTTTGTGTTAAGTTAAATCAGTGAGGTATTTTGACACTTCTTCAGCACTCACCCCAAGAAACATGAACCATTTGTTAAACAATTGACTCTGGTAGTAGGAACCCTAACCATAGCAGATAGGTCAGATAACCCTATTTCTATGTAGGTATCTTTAATGGTGGTTTTGAGGGTGGTTTGGTCCTTTGCCTCAAGAAAAGTATAGAAACCAGTGACCATTCCTAGAAATACCTTGTCAGAAATGTCCAGAAAGTATTCCCAGCCTTCGAAGGTAGATACCTCCTTAAGTATCAAATTTGATTTGACAAGGAGCTATGCAATCTTTTTCCAAATGCAATTGTTTTTTGAGAGAATTCCTCCTCATAAGTCTCCTGCATAAAATGTTCATTATACATGATAAAAGATTCCCACTTTGATTAAGAGGTATCGAGTTTTTTTCCTTCAACCATTTTAGATATGTTTGTGTAAGTAAAGTAGGGAAAAGGTTTGAATCTTGAAGATGATAAGAGGTAAGAAATGGAATGAGTTTGTGTGAGCCTGAGAATGGTTTAGGTTACAGAGATGAGGTTTTGAGAAAAGAGGGTTGTAGTTACAAAGGAGATGAAACGGTTTTAGTTAGCATGTTTGTGGTTGAAGATGAAGGTAAAAGATGATGTGTAAAGAGTAGGGGTTAATTAAGTAATGTGATGTGACTGACTGAAGGTGAAGTGACGTGGGAAAGAGAAACTCAAAAATGTAGGAATTATCCTGCCTTTTGGTCCTTTTTCAGAAAGAGTGGTTTCTGACTCTTGAGATCATTTTCCGAAGGGCTTTCTTTCTGAGCTTCACTATTCACTTTTTGGCCTATCAGAAACTCATCACATAATGTTATAAGCTCATCTTCACACACTGAACTCTATGATCTCATTCCATCTTCTTTCTAGACTTGCAACGTGACGTTCTAATGTACCAAACAATTAGTTTGTCTTCTGATCTTTCAATTGAGTGATTGTTCTTCTAAATTGATGTCTTTTGAAGACTTTGCCAGGTCTTCAGTTTAGAGTTATAAAGGGAGAGAATACCCAAAGATGTTTGTGTATGAATGCTTATGTAGTTTTGAAAACCATTAAGTTTAAAAGCTTTTTCAAAACACAAAACAATCTTTAGCTAATGGCTTTGTAAATATATCTGACAACTGATCATCTATATTCCCAAACATTAACTCAACATCTCTTTTTTGGACACAACCATGAATAAAAATATGTTTAATATCAAAGTGCTTGGATCTAGAGTGCTGGATAGGATTCTTTGCAAGATTAATAGCACTATTATTATCACAATTGATAGGGATTTTGGAATATCTCAAGTGATAATTCTCCAGCTGGTTCCTTATCCACAACATCTAAGTGCAGCAATTTGCAGCAGCTACATATTCAGCCTCAGTTGTAGAAAGAGCAATTGTGTTCTTCTTTTTCCATGACCATATGATCAAGCTTTTTCCAAAGAATCAGTAGCAACCACTGGTGCTTTTTCTCTCAACTCTATCTCCAGCAAAGTCAGCATCACAGTAATCTACAATCTCACAAGAAGTACCTTTCTTATACCATAAGCCGAGATTAGTAGTACTTGATAAGTACCAAAGAATTCTCTTAATAGCATTTAAGTGTGATTGCTTTAGGTTAGATTGAAATCTAGCACAAATTCTCAGACTTAATTGAATGTTTGGTCTATTAGCTATAAGGTACGGTAGTGATTCAATCATTCCACAATAATTACTTTCTGAAACTTTTTTACCATTCTCATCAGCATCAATGATTTGAGATGGATGCATAAGGGTACTAATTGGTTTAGCATAATCCATGTTAAATTTCTTTAAAATCTCTTTTGTATATTTTTCTTGATAGATCAGGATTCTTTCCTTTTGCTGTTTTATTTGCAAATCAAGGAAGAATTTCAGTTCACCCATCATGCTCATCTCAAATTCACTTTGCATTAATTTTGAAAACTTTTTACAGAGAGAATGATCGGTAGCGCCAAATATGATGCGATCAACATATATTTGAACTATCAGAAAGTTATTATTTTGTTGAAGAGTAAATAGAGTAGTATCAACATTACCTTTCTTGAACCCATTCTTCAGCAATAAGGTGCTCGATCTATCGTACCAAGCTTGTGAAGCTTATTTCACACCATTAAAAGCCTTCATTAGCTTGAAGGCATGGTTGGAAAAGTCTTCACTCTCAAATCCAAGACACTACTTTACATATACTTCCTCAGAGAGGAATTCATTTAAATATGTAGACTTAATATTTGTTTGGTAGAAAGTAAATCCTTCGAAGGTAGCAAAAGTAAGTAGCATTTTGATGGCTTCAAACTGACCTACTAGTGCAAAGGCTTCACCATAATCTATTCCCTCTTGTTGATTATATCCTTATGCAACCAATCATACTTTGATCCTGATGTCGAGCTTGTTTTTGACTATCCTTTGTACTAATGATGGTTTTCGACAAGTCATCCTAACTGTGCCTTTCTCAAGCTAATCTAGTTCTTCATGCATAACATCCACCCAACATTGATCATTTAAAGCTTCTTCAATGCATACAGTTCGATGGTGGAGATGAAAGCACAATTTGACATATTTCTAAGGGATGATCTGGTTGTCACACCATTGGAAATGTCTCCAAGAACTCTATTTTGAGAAACTATCTTTAAATTAGAAACTCCCTTGTAGTTTCTGTGAATTTGAGGTTCTTCCATTTCCCCTACATATTCAGATTGCTCTTTTTCATGTTTAGAAATGCTACTTTTTGACTGCTATGGAATTTTGAGCAAGCTTTATGAAGTGCTTATGTTCTGGAGCTTGCTTTCTGAAAGTTTGCCTTTCATCTTACTACTATTAGAAGTTTCCTTTAGACTTATTTTCTCCAGGCTTTCTAGAAGATCATTGAGATTATTAACAAGATTTTCTTTAAGCTCTTTAATCATTATACTTAAGATATTTTGAGTTCTTATCCTTCACGTTCCTAATTAACTCTCAAGTTTAGGACATCGTGTCTAGAATGGTCATTATCTATTTGTTCCTTGATACTCCAGCCTATGAACCTTTTTAGACATACTTGCAATAAGAATAGTTTTTGGTTTTGGTACTAAACTTTCTTGGGTCCTTTTGGTTAGTTTCAGAAGAAGAGATTTCCTAACCTTTCTAATCGAATTCTTTCTTAAGAATCATTTGTCAGGTGGATTTCCCTTTTTGCAATAGAGAGTGCAAGAGACATCGTTTATAGATCTTAGATGAGATTGAATAGCTTTTACTCTCCTATTTCCTCTTTATATCCCTAATTTATTTTCTAAAACTGTGAACTCAGACCTTTAGCATAAAAACAAGGTTTTTGAACTATATATCAAATGTTCTAGGTCAGATCTTTAAAGCTATGAAGTCCTCTCAAATTCAGAAATAACTTTCTGACATCTTTCACATTTCTTTTGGCGGCTTCAGTTTTATAGAACTTGAGAAAAAATCTTGTTGTAATATTTGTCATTTAAGCTTAAGCTTTTCAACTTCAGACTTGATCTTCTCAAGTTTCAAGGAAAATTTTTGAGTTCTCTTGACTAGTTCAGATATTTAGAGGAATAAGCTTAAGGAACTTCTAGCAACTCATCATTCAATGCATGTAATAAGCAATATGAAAAATTTAGTTCAGATGCTCTTATCTTACAATCTTCTGTTGAACCATACCCAAGCTAGGAATCATAGGTATGTAGCACCTTCTAGATCATCATGGCTTTCTGGTCCTTTCTTTTCTTCTTTAGAGATATTCCAGGGAGCTAGCAAGTCTCTTCACAATTGGTTAGTTGTTTTTTCACAATTTTCTTCACCTTTTTTTTTTATTTTCTGAGATTAACATCTCTTCTTTCCTTGGCTTTCGGCATTTTTCTCACAAGCACAGAGATCTTGTCTCCATCTTCAATCTTAGATCTTTCATCATATTCTTCCTTTTCATTGAATGTTTTAGCAACTTTCAATGCTTTAATTATACACTACTTCTAATGATGATTTTAGGTTCAAAGGTTTGCTCTTTTTTTATGGATTCATCATGCATTACAGGAAACACATTTTTGTGGACTTTAAGAGATCTAAAGAAGAGCATCTAGGACAAGAGTTTAAGAATCTTTGGTTTAAGATCTTCATGCAGCATGTGTAGTTTGTCATGTATTCCTTCAGCTATGTCACATGCAATTATTTTGTCATATCCAACTCTATTTAGTGCACATATGAGCAAGTACTGGGTTTGGGAGATTAGCCTAACTATTAGCTTTATTGTGCTTGTCCACCTACTTCTTGAGACTTCTCTTCATGTTGAGAATGCCTTATTAGGTCCTAGAAATTCATCACACAAGGCGTTCAGTTGATAGAATATTTTTCTACCTTGGATTTGTCATTTTGTCCCTCAGATCTTTGTCCTCTGCAATTGTTAGATTGATCAACCCCCAGAGGCCTTGCTCTGATACCACTTGTAGGTATAAAAGTGCACAAAAAGGGGGTTGAATCGTGCTTAACTTCTTGTTCACATTTGAAACGATTAACAACATACTATCAAGCATTAAGCTTGAAGTGTAGCGAAACTGGGATTAGTTGTTTCAAAAAGTAGATCTCTGAAGCATAGAATAAGTAATAGAATAGCTAAAACATTATTTCAGTAGATATTAAATTGTAAGGTGTAACAGAGAAAATAAAAGAGATAAGGGAGAAGAATATTTGACACAAATATTTTTATACTGGATTGGTCAAATCTGCTTACATCCAGTACTCAACACACGTTGAGGTTTCACTAAAATATCTTTCTCAATCTGAAAAAGAAAATAGGATAGTCTTTATATTCGTCTTCCCAAGCTCTCACTTGTGACCAGTAGACAACCCCTACTTTCACAAGCTAAGTAGTTATTCACCAGCCTCTCCAAGCAGAAACCTGTGACTAGTAAACAAACCTTACTGTCGCAAATCAAGTAGTTATTGTAACATCCTCCCAAATACAATGTCATCCTTAAGTCATAACATCAGACTCGAGAGTTGTTACTTATAAATTAGCGGACCTTTCATAATTATCTATAGCTAGTTTGATTGATTTGCGAGATAACTATGTCGTAGTTCTATTGAAATATATATATATATATATATATATATATATATATATAGCAAGGAAAACCAAAACATTTATTTAATCCAAGGTTAAGTACACCAGGGAAGCTCTTCTATGAGCTTAACACATATGTTCTCTATTACATTTACATATATATAATCACAATAAAGTTATGGTAAAATAAACACATCAACTACTAAACTACTGCAACTCCAGTATAGTTTTTCTCGTAGTGTCTTCACCGTTCTTCGGATCAACCTGGAGATGACACGGGAACACACAAAATAAGGGTGAGAATTATACAATTCTCAGTAGGGTAACTCCCCCAATTACACAATCATAATGTCATCGTCATCGCCCCAGCCACTTCGGTTTATTAAGAAAGTGTGAGCATGCAATGTATATATAAAATGTTCATTTTAAAGTTATAAAATCACCTTTCCGAAGTGGGTTTCTTTTAACATTCAATCACTTAATGTACATATACCATACTACTCAACATCATATGCTACTAACTTTCCACTTAAATATATTGATCTCAATATCAATACTAAACTTCTTCACTTGGCATATAAGACAAAAGATTCCTTAGAAAATTTACTTCTTAAACTTGCCTTGGCCCTTGACTAATCTTGTCACATCTGGGCGTTACGTGCCGCCATCCCCAGTATGGCAATAATGGGTAATAGACTGCTTTTTAGGACTGAGCTCATTCCTATACATGATCATTGGATTTACTTTCTTCAATTCTCACACAGTCATCTTCCTAGCCAGGTTTACTTTCCCCGACTCAATTCAAGGGTAGTCAGGTTTACTTTCCCTGACAGACCGGATTTACTTTCTCCAGCCCAAGGATTATAAATCTCATGTTCTTCTTGGTAGTTAGGTTTACTTTCCCTAACAATCTGGATTTACAATCTCCAGTCCAAGGAATATACTCTTATGCTTTTCTTGGCAGTCAGGTTTACTTTCCCTAACAAACTGGATTTACTTTCTCCAGCAAACTGGATTTACTTTCTCCAGCAAACTGGATTTACTTTCTCCAGTCCAAGAAATGTAATCTCATGTTTTTCTCTCACATGCATACAATTATAAGGAGTATTCATATCTATGTGTGCCTAACCTCATCATTAAGTTCACATGCTCAATTATTCATACTCATATTCAGGTACTCATGTCATACAAGTACAAAATGCCATTATTTCATCAATTCATAGTATCAATTTATTTTCAGCACAATAGCAGATTTCACACTATTGTGGCACGAATTTATTTCCACATAAAACAATCATTCTAGAGGCTATAAAAATTATCATGGACACCTCAATGTGTCATCAAGATCCTGTAAAAATTTCAGGGTAATTAGAGTTCTCTAACTATACTAACAAAATTCTACAAATTTAGTGATCAGAAACTATACACTCTTAGCCAATAGCCAGAAGTCTCAATTTTTTTACCCTATCAAATGAACCCAGAACTTTGTAAAAAAAATTAGAGTTGGACCTAAATATGTCCTCAACATCTTGTGAAAATTTCAGCTACTAATTCGACCATTTTCTAGGTTAATAAAATTTCACAAGTTCATAGCTTCAGATTCAACATTTCAGGCAGCATAGTTACCACTTCGGTTCTTGAATTTCTCAATGCATTAGGAATCAAAAATAGAGCTCACAAAAAATTCATGGAACTATATAGGATGTTACCTTCAACGTATAATTTTTATAGCTCATGAAAACACCCACAATTCCCTCAGAAAATTTGTGAACAATCACTGCCAGCAGGAAAACCAAAAATCCAGCAAACCACTTCAAAATCTCTTTTGATGAAAATGATTTTTTCACAACCCCAAACACTCCACCAAAATTAACACATCAATATCATCATATTAGAAACCAATATCTCCAGAAATTTAGGACCAAACACAATCAAAAAGGTCCAACATAAAATTGGAAAGAAAAGACCAAAGAAAACCCTACTTGGAAAGCTTTTGAGCTTGATACTTCAAAGGATGTTCTAAGTGATCTCCCTTCACTTCAAGACACCAATTTCAGTCCTAAACCTTCATTAGGAAGTGGGGAAGTGAGGTATTAAGGTGAGGATTTGAGATTTCAATCGGTTAGATTTGTAGGGTTTGAGGTGTAGAACAAGTTTTGTGAAGGAACTTTGTGGTTTTATGAACTCTAGGTTAGTGTTTTGGTGATTTGAAATTAAAAATTGAGCTTATGAAGAAGATAACAATAGTGGCTGTATTCTCTTTGAAATGGCCGAGAATTGCAAGCTTCAAAGGTAAGTTTTATGGCTTTTAATGATATTAAATTAGGTTGTAATGATTGTTTAATATGATGTGTGTATTCTTTTTAAAAGAAAACAAGATGAATGGCTAGGATTGGATCTTGTAATCCAAGATTAAATTCTAGCCTTACACTTGGCTCTAAAGGATAAACATTATCCTTTTACAAAGATAAAACTATCTTTCGGTGTTAGAAATCGCACACCGAAATTTTACGGAACGGGTAAAACAATGTACCCGGTAATCAAACATTGCCCGAAAAACAATTTCAGGTATAAAATCTTTATTTTTACCTATTTCTAACCATAATCATATAATTTCTCAATTTCGGGCATCTCCGGGTCCCAATTCTAGGGTTTTGGCTGTCCCGGTGGGCCTACGGGGCCCGCAAAATACTATTCACTTTTTTTTTTTTACAAATCCGTTGGATCATCCTCATCATTGTTCAAACTATCAAATTTTTGAAATTATGATTGATAAAGCTCAAATTAATTTTTAAATAATTTTTAGGGTGTTACAGTTATTTACCAGCCTCTCCAAGCTGAACCAAATGGTTATTCACCAGCCTCTTTAAGCTGATACTTGTGACTAGTAAACAATACTTACTATCACAAACCGAGAAGTTATTCACTGACTTCTCCAAGTTAAACCAAGTAGTTATTTACTAGCCTCTTCAAGCTGAGCTGAGTAGTCTTTGATCAGCCTCTCCAAGCTAAACCGAATAGTCTTTAACCAGCCTCTCCAAGCTAAACGATGACTAGTAAAATGCCTTTACTATCGAGTTGCAAGTAGTATTTGACTAGCCTTTCCAAGCTAACTCACACTAATCGCTATTGGATTGAGGATACAAAGGTTTTGTGTTTGAGTTGCCATTCAAACTAACCTATACTCAAGTTTCCTTAAGATTTACAATAAAGGATCTGGGATAACTTAAATGACTTCTTTCTATCATTTCTTCCTGGAAGAACATATAAGGAAGAGTTTTACAAGTAAGGAAATTGATTACATAATGTGCCGAACATTACAAGATGTGAGGAGAGATTTTCACAGAGGTTTTACTCTTGTACAGCATCAATCTCATATTTTGGTTGAGCACAATACCTTTATTTATAGGTGGTCTTCCTTGTGATCATTGCCCTTGATTAGATCGTTGCCCTTGATTAGATCTCTAAGTGACACGTGTTGATCATCCATTTGTGTCTTGGAAAAGCATTCTAGAAAAGTAGGTTGTTAATTTGTCAAATCTGTTGTCGAAGCCATTGTGGAGTTAAGGTTTCTAATGTCCCGTTAGAAACTACTCTTACTTTCTGAATGTAGTTTCTAAACTCTTTCTTCTAGAAGTTGGGTCAGTTGATCCAGTTGATAGAGATGTCATATCAGTTTTGATACTGGGTTTTGTCTTTTTAGTTTCAAATTTCACTTCTTTTCCAAAATAGCGCACTATTTCACTGTAAGTGAACTTTTTGAAGTGCAATATCATTTCCTTCATGATTCTTCGATCTTCTTTTCTTTAGTCAAAGCTTGTTTGATGAATGATTCATTATGAGTGTGATGATTAAAGATAGTAGAACACTATGGCTTCAGTATTGATTGATATCTTCATTTTAGGTGTACTTTCTGAAGTCCAATACTTCTTTTTGAAGTCTTGAATCTTGGTTTCTTGTATTGGTTGCTTTTCTTCAATTGTTAGGCATTTTAAGCTCATGTTTTGGACATAATTATCCCTTTTATTTAGTTCATGTATCTTAAAACGAGTTAAGCATGTTTGCACATGTAAAGTGAAATTATTCTCACTTAAATAAGCCTTGTTATGCTAATATAATAGGACCTATTCATTACTTCAAGAAACTCAAGACAACCATTAGTCATTTTTCAAAGTATTTTCTTTAAATTGGCTTTGTTGTCAATCAAAACATATTTCATTAAAGCTTTCAAAAGGATTCTAGAGCTAACAAATCAGAGGTTCACAATTTGGTTGGAATGTTGTATATTTGGTTTAGAAAGTGGGTTGCAAATTTAGAAACTCAAAACATGGTTCAAAAAATAGGATGAAAACTCAGAAACTACACTTTAGGTTCAAATACAACTTTTCATCCCTGAAAATGGTTTAGATACCACTTTTAGTTTTTAATGTGATATTAATGGCGGGATAATTTCCACCTTTGATTTTCTATGTCCCACGTCTTTTCAGGTACCTATCTTTTAATCATATTAGTTTTAAAATCCTAATCACATAGCTCCCATATTTAAACCCTTCATCTTTAATCTCAAACATATTTTCAAAGTAGTTTGATATTCTTCTGCAAACCCTTACTCCTTCAAAATTCTTGTTTCACAAACCTTCATTCCCATACTCTTTTCAAACTCTAGATTCAATGGAAAAAGGAAGATAGCTAGATTTCCTTGCCATCAAAAAGGGAATATTTCACATGTATAATGAACTTTTAATGCAAGAACACTATGCCAAAACTTTTCACTTAGAAAACATGCACCAGGAAAAACCCTAAGGAGGGTATTACTTGAGGAGGTCCTATTCTAAAAGAGGTCATTTCTTTTCAAGGATGGGAAGATTTCTTAGAGATTAGTGACAGAGTATTCCCTGGGATGGTGATAGCATTATACTTTCACCTTGAAGGAACATTAGATATAGTTCTTAAGACTACGGTCCGAGACTACTTCTTGGAGGTTGGACCCTTAGGGCTGTCAAATGCAATCAAAGCTCTTGTTGTAGGGATCATATGCTTGCCTCACAGTGACTAGCCTCAATCTTGGGGTGTCAGTGATGAAGATGTCTCAAAGTATATCACTAACTCTCTGAAGTATAAGCCTAGTAAGATTGCTACCGCTATATTAAGTGCCCGGCTTAGAAAGGTATTTACTGTTATTCAATTTTCAATTTTACCAAGACTAGGAAGCATAGATGTACTTATTGGTATGGATTACGTGTAGTTGTACTGCTTATTAGCCAAGAAGAAGATGAACTTGCCATTATAGCTTAGTGCCATCACTAAGAAGAAAAGAAAGATTATTGGTGTCCCTTATGGGAAGTTGCTGACCAAGCTATTTAAGTATGTGGGTTACTCTCTTAGTAAAGAGTGGTACGAATTCATATTGGGTACAAAGTACACCAAGGTCTCCTTCAAGACCATCAGGAGAAAAGAGTATTGCTGTAAAGACCAGTGCAAAGAAGCATAGCTCCTGGATCAAGGAAGAGAGCATAAAGAAAGTTATTGAGAAAGCAAAAGAGAAAAGGAAAGGAAAGAGAAAGATCATTCTCATTGAGATTGACTATGATGACTTCGAGGACACTGAATCTGTTGAAGTCCCTTTGAAAGTAGAGAGAAGAATCAAGCACATAGAGGACAAAAAGCAACAAGTGGAATCCCCTAAGCCTTCAGAAACTGAGGAAGAACCCTTAGAAAGTGAGAAACCAAGGAAAGGACCAGACAAGTTGCCCATCAAGAGGCAAGGCATAGCTCACAAGTATAGAAATTTCCCTAAGGATATTCCCAGAGTAGCTCTGATTCTGAAAGAAGTGCTGGAAGCTAAGTAGGTAGGCTTTGCTATTGAGGACAAGGAGTATTCTGAGGATGAGGTAAATGTAGAGAAAACTCTCAAGGAGAACAAAATTCTCCAAGAGAAAACAAGAATGAAGGAGGCTCAGAAAATAGGAAAATCCTAGGGAATCTAGAGCTCAACTAGCAAAAGCATAGGGGGACAAGCTTTTAAACCCTCTTGTGGTGATTGAGGATCAACCTACCATGCCAATGACCTACCAATTTGGGTATACCTCCTTTCCTATCTCTGCAGCACCATCAAGAAGCCAACCTCCCTTAGAAACCAAATCCACTAAAGATCTATAACTATACCAAAAGCTACCTGTGCTTCACTAGGAAAAGCCATTGAGGAATCAACAGAGCCAAAGAAAATAGCTGAAGCTAAAGTTGATAAAGCAAGCTCTGTAGCTGGTAGCAATATGGTTCTAGAAACCGTTTCTAAGGATGATGATGATTATCTGACTCTTAACCAAATTTTAAAATCTGTGTCAAAAAATATGGAGGATGAATTTCATCCTGCTGCTACTACTGCTGCTTCAACTTATGTTGTTTCCATTCCACCTCCTGCTACCACTACTACTACCCTTGTTATTGCTACTACCATTGCTACTGAAGCTGAACTTGAGCAAGAAGAAGCTTAGAAATCACCGCAATCTAAGGATATTATTCCCTTGGATATTCCAAAACTTGCACCCAAAGCTTCCTCTACATTAACTATTCATCTACCTAGCTAACCTCAACCTCAGCCTGCACCTCAATCAAATTTCATTGAAGTTCAGTTACTATCGCATAATTAGAAAGACATGGCTACTAGACTGGATAGAGTTGAAAACTCTAATAGAGATTTTAGAGCACAGCTAAGGGGGCATGAAAACTTGCTTTTGCAAATTCTTCAAAAGATGAAGAGGGGGCCAGTGATGGTGAGACTGTGTGCAAACCTTTTTGCTAATGACAAAAAAGGGAGAAAGAAAGAATAAAAATGTTTTGAGCCACACCAAGTCTAGGATCAAGTTGAGGGGGAGCTTCAGAAAGCTTCAGTTTCCATATACATTGCATATTGTTTTTTTTAATCATATTTCTATCCTTAAAGAACAAGTTCTGATATCTCTTTTTCTATTAAGTTGCAAGCTTTGAACAATTCCATGTTATTTTTAATACAATGTCTCGCACTAATGTTCTAATAGTTATTCTCTTTTATGATTAATTTTTATGCTTTGATCTCTGTCACATGTATGTTATGCTATGATACTTTATCATGGTCATTTTATGCTGTAATATCTTATCATATGTATGCTCTGATAACATATCTTAGCTTTGATTCTTTAACTTAATTATGCACTGATACTTATATAGTTCAGAAACTATTATCCTATTACCATCACATCTTTTTGTTCATACTTTCATTAGTTTGTTTCCCAAAACTATGCTCTAATACATATCAGTTTCATGCTCTGATATCTCTAGGTTCTTGCCTATATGTAAATTGATATTGTTTATCTAAAAGTAAGTTCAAAATCTTGGAGAAAATTATGTTGGGTCATAAGTTCTAATGTAATATTAGTATCATGTAATCGATGCTATTTAGCTATGATACTCTTTTATTTCATATCTAACATCAATAATGCTCTGATTTTATTTAGAAAATCATTCTTATTAGCTCTTATACGAATTTTAAGTTGATAAGAAACTTTAAACTTTATCTCATAGTGATAAACCTTAAGAAAGTTTACCTTCTAAAAATCCAGATTATAAGACAAAGCTCTATTAAGTTTATGAAAGAAAATACCTTTAAGTAGAAGATATATTAACTCCAGTCTTAAGGAAAAATTCTTTCATAAATATTCTTACAAAATATTTTCTCAAAATTTGATTTGTCATTATAAAAAGAAGGAGAGATTGTAAGCTCCAAAACTCTTAAGAAAGCTTTATAGCTTGAGTTTTGAGTGAACAATAAAGCAAATTTTGTTAAAATATTTTGAAGAATAGATTAATGTTGTACTTGAGTTTTCGTACCTTTTAACAAAACCACTTTTGTAACATCTAAGTTCAATCAATGAGATATTTCTCACAATATTATATTTTAACATGATCATAATCTTATTCAAAGACATTTAGAAATTTAATGATGTGAAAATGGTTCTAAAATTGAACTTAATTATGTTAGATACAAGAGAAAGGAATTTAAAGCATTAGAAACCAAGCTCAAACCTTCAGAAAGTGATTCACACTTTCAGAAAGTGCTACATCAATGAAAAAGTTAATTTTCTTGAAGCAAGTCATGGTTATAGTTTTCAATCATGATGGGAAGATCCTTATTAAGCTCGGATTGAAGTGAAGAAGATCAGAAACTGATGAAGTACATCAGAAAGCACGCATATTAAGAAACCGTACTAACTTTATAGAAAAAAGGCAAAATTCAAAATTCAAATAAATTCAACTTTTGAAAAGCACTTATAATGACACATTAATTTTGTACTTGCCAACTGCCTCATCTTCTAAAAGAAAAAGTTCAGAAACCGCGTTTAGAAAGTTAAAAATAGTTTCTGAAGCTATATTCAGAAATCATATTTGGCAATAGATTATGCACCTGCAAAAGCAACTTTTGTTAGCTCCAAAACTATTTAAAAAACATTAATGCAAGATATTTTGAATGATAACACAACCAATTTAGGGAAAATATTTTGAAGACAGACTAATGTTTCCCTTGAGTTTCTTGAAGTATTAAATAGGTCCTTATCTTAGCATAACATGGGTCTTAAAGTGTAAATATTTTCACTGTACATGTGCAAGCATGTTTGATCTCGTTTAAAGAGATGAGAAATCAATGAAAGTGAAAAATATATTATGAAATGAATGTTTACATGCTTACCATTTGAAGGAAATCATCATGTACAAGAAACCAAGGCTCAAATCTTTAGAAAGTAACATGCAACTTCAAAAAGTACGATTCAAATGAAGATTTCAAACCAACTTTGAAACCTTCAATCACCATATGATAATCTTTTCATTATCTACAAGCTCTGATTAAATTCTTGAAGATCGAAAAATATTAAAGAACCGATATCGCACTTCAGAAAAATCACTTTACAATGAAACTGTGCACTTTGCAAGAAAATGAGGGAAATTTAAATTTCAAATTTAAAGTTAAACTCAGTTATAGACTGACGTGACATCTGTTTTTCCAACTTGATCAACTACTCCAACTTCTAGAAGAAAAAGTTCAGAATCCTTGTTCAGAAAGTAAAATGTAGTTTTTGAAGGTGGACTCAGAAACCATTATTTCACAATGGCTTATATAACAACTCTGACAAACATTGAGCTACTCTCCTAGAATGCATTTCCAAGGCACAAATAGATGATCAACACATGTCACTTGGACAACTAATCAAGGGCAACGGTCATAAATGCAGATGATATATAAATAAAGATGTTGTGCTTAGAAGTAAAGTGACTTTAGCTGCACAAGTGCTAAAATGCTGAAAGTTTTTCTGCTTATCTTTTTTGTAAAGTTTCATTACATCTTGTAATCAATTTCTTGTTTGTAAAAATATTTTTCCTACGTTCTTAGTAGATCATACATTCTTCCTATGAACAATCATAGAAAGAAGCCATTCAAGTTTTCTAGGTCGGTTACTATATATTTTATGAAAACTTGAGTGTTGGTTAGTTTGAGTGATAAACCCAATGACAATCCTTTGTAACCTCAATCCAGTAATGATCAGTGTGAGATAGCTTGGAGAGGCTAAAAAAAGACTACTTGTAACGTGACTGTATGTGTGATATACAGGTCATAGAGTTAGCTTGGAAAGGTTAGTGAAAGACTACTCAGGTTGTGATAATAAAGTGTACTTGCTGGTCACTGGTTTAGCTTGGAGAGGCTGGTTAAAGACTATCGATCTGTGACAGCAGAGTTAGCTACTGATCACAGGTACGAGCTTGGGAAGGCTACTACAAAGACTATCCAACTTTCTCAAGTTAAGAAAGGTTTTTAGTAGAACTCAATGGTTATTAAGAACTGGATATAGGCAGGTTAACCCAACCAATATAAAAACTTATGTGTAATATCTTCTTCTCCTTTAACTCTTTTATATTTACCATATTGTGCATATCATACTGTTCTATTTGAAAAACTAAATTATACATGTTTTTTTTATCATATCTGTTATAGTTCAGAATAACTTTTTGAAGTATCTAACGCTGTTTTCGCTACACTATAAGCTAAACACTTGATAGTATACTATTTAATTTTTTTAGAACCAAAGAAGGAAAGAAAAAGCTAAACGCGATTCAACCTGCTTCTTATGTGCTTTTATACCTACAGCTTTAACACAATCAAGCTAGTCTTCTAGAGGACAGTTCTTTGGACATAAAAAGAATACCAACACATGTCAAGAGGAAGGGAAATCAAGAGGTAACAGTCTAATTCAAAAATTCAAGTATAAAAAGAGGTGTCTTTCATACAAGAAAAAGACTTTTGACAAGACTTTTGCCTAGAACACTTGCTGAAAAGCCTTTGAGCTAATCCTATTCTTTTTTCGAAAGTTCATTATATCTTATAGTTAGTTTCTATAAAAATCTTCTTTCCAACTTTCATTAGATAACATTTTCTTCTTAGGAAGAATTTTAGAAAGAAGTCATTCAAGTTTTCAATTCATACATTGTTTTATTCCCAAAAAACTTGAGTGTACTTTTAGTTGAAGTGTACCAACCAAACCAAAATTTTTGTACCCTGATCTAGCAGTGATCAATGTGAGGTTAGCTTGAGGAGGCTAGTAAAAAGACTACTTGGTGTAACACTCTAATATTTAACTCAATACACCTAGGATGTATTCAAGTTAACTATTAGTTATTACTCTTTTGTTTCAGTCCTTCGTTTTGGTTTTAGAAAATCCTTAGGAAAATATGGGTAAAATTTTTCTTTTGGAAAGAAAAACAAAATGTGAGCCATACACATGCATGAAGTAAACTACATTGTCACTTTACAAAAAGTCTAGATGGAAACACGTCATATCAAAAGGAACATAATACTGTAAAAGAAACCACATCATGATTTAGATGCATAAATAGTCATACCATACACCAGAATAGTAGTAGTAGAGTTAATACAGTCATCCATGCATCATAAGGAAAACATAAAGAAAGTACATCTGGATCACCCATCTACAACAGTGTATCTAAGAATAGATAACCTCTAAAATAAAAGAAAGCTATCCTAGTCATGAAGGTATGTGTGCACTAGAGTCAGCTACCAGCT
Source organism: Dalbergia cochinchinensis (assembly GCA_031216125.1). NCBI lineage: Eukaryota > Viridiplantae > Streptophyta > Magnoliopsida > Fabales > Fabaceae > Dalbergia > Dalbergia cochinchinensis. The sequence continues at coordinate 13,456,600 of CM062376.1, forward strand.
CCTACTCCTACTCATCGACCAGGGGGGGTACATATCCAACCCACTGGCCTAACTCAACTGGGGTGGCCAAGCAGTGAGAAGGACGGGCTTGTGCCCCGCGGCGGGGTACCATCCTCACTCTACCTCCTCGAAGTGGCTGCGTCATGGTATCCTCACTACCCAGCTCCATGGGTATGGTGAGGGAGGAATCCATCGACGGGATGTCCGTCTCGGAGAGGTCGGTCTCAAAGAAGGCCAGGGGTAAATGGGGGGTGTACTCCGGGTAGGCATGGGTGGTGAAAGCAGCGTCAGGGGTGTGATGGATGCATTTTCCTCGAGGGCGTGTGCGCTCGAAGAGCAGGTCATCGGCCAAGGGCAAAGTCGGTGTGAACAAGAAGCTCGTGACTGGCTGAGCAAAAGGGCGATCTAGGAACAAGAACATGCGGACCGAACAACGACCTACAAAATGATAGGACTGGTGTGTGGCGTCGAAATACAGCTCCCATGTTGGTACGTCAACGTATATCACGAAGGATGCAATCGTTCTCTGAAGATGCGACGAAAAGAAAAGATAAAGAGAGTGAGAAACTTTCTAAAGAATCTCAGTAAGGTATACTCATATCTCAGTGTCATTGTCTACGTCCCCAAGAATCTCAGGTTTCTTTATAAAAAGGGGTGAACATGCACAAGGTTCAATTTTAAGTTTCAAAAATATTATTTACTGAGGCCTATTCATTTTAGTATGTGTCTTGGATGTTATGAAAGCAACATATCTTATTATGCTATGCATGTTTATGCAACATAGAAACATAAGTAAAGCATATAGAACAAAATGGATATAGCATGAATTTCTTATTCTTATACCTTTGGTGACTTAAGCTTATTCTTTCACTTATTGGGGCCACCCTACTACTCTCCCTTTTGAGAGTTCTAGGTTATGATCTCATACCTCACTAGTCGTCACTAGTGTAAATCGTATCCCTTTTGATAAGTTAAATCCCCGACTCTTAAAGTAAGGGGTTGGGGGCATTAGGATCACTTTTCATAACCTTTAATTCGGGGAGTCTAAAGAATCATTTCCTATTTTGGATCACCTCTCATGATCTTTAATTCAATGAGTCTAAAGGATCATTTCCATGTGTCTTATGTCACGTTAAAACAGTTAAGCATGTTATATGAAGATGCAAAGTAGTTCATAACTTGTTTCTTATTATGGTATTCTCATAATCATGCATCTCAATATTTATATAAGCATGTTCAACATTTCCTTCAAATAGATTTCTAAACTCAAAGAAATATGCTCATGGTTCAAGAATAGTCACGTAATATCATAAATTCATATTATACAAGATAATAAATTCATGGCATACGAGATCATAGATTCATGTTATACAAGTAGAGAGAATATTGATTTGCACATTTTGGGTTCTGGTAATCGATTACACGAGCCTTGTCATCGATTACACAGCTTGGAGTTTTTAAAACAGGAGAGTTGGGGGCTCTGGTAATTGATTACATGGGCCTTATAATCGATTACTTCTGACTTGGGCCCCAAGAACATCTGAGTAATCAATTACCTGAAATGGTAATCGATTACTAGAGTTCAAAATGGGTAATCGATTACATGATTTTGTAATCGATTACTCAAGCCAAGAGTTCATACCTGAGTGTGGCAAAGCTCTCTAGTAATCGATTACATGGGCCTTGTAATCAATTACCAGTACCTTCAAAATATGAAAATTTAAGTTTAAAACATCTTCTAAGTTATTCCTTCCTTCTCAAACCATTTTGAACCTTGTTCCAACATTTACTTTGAAATCAAAACATTTTTGTAAAGGTAAATGCCCATAGATTCAAGATTACTTGTATAAGTTGAAAGAGGTAGGCCTTGAGCCTTAGATTTTTAGGTGATAACATAAACATAAACATGCTAATGCAAGTTTCATTTTAAATCTTAGCATTATAAAGTGATGGCAAGGAAAAGTAAAATGCAAGGCTTGAAAATAAACATGAAAATGCAACTTCATTCTTGATCTTTAAGGTTAGGTGATAGCTTGAAATGTAAACATGCAAGACAAGAAATGTAAACATGAAATGTCAGATCATTTCTTATCTTTAGCTTTGGGTGATGACTTGAAAATAAATATGATATGCAAGTCCAATTCTTTATTTTAGTGCTCTAGGCCCCTTAGAGTATTCACTCTAAATTAACAATCAACTTTAAGGTTGAAATAGGTAGGCTTTGAGATTAGTTATTTAGGTGATGGCAAGGAAAATAAATATGAATGCAATCCATTTCTTATCTCTTTGAGTCCTAGGCTCAAGATCACTCTTTACAACAATATGGCTTCTTTATTTGCTAAAAACCTTTTTAAAAGTGAAACCTTCAAGCTTTAGAGGTCAAATAAATGATGGTTTTGCAACCAACACCCAAGATCCTCATCATCAAGCCATGGTTTCTTCCAAATGTAGGCCATTTGGTCGAAAACAAAGGGAAGGAAAAGGAAGAGTAAGAACCAAAAAGAAAGTGGAGAAGGAAAGAAGAATCAACATTGTACCATTTCAAGTCAAGAGTTTAATAAAAAAAAAGAGCAGCATTCTCCACACAACTCCCTACCTTGGATGTGCTTCTTGATTAAAAGAGAGTTTGGTCTTTGAAAAGAGTAGAGGAAGAAGAAGAAGAAGAAGGGCTTTTTGAGATGAGAGAAAGAAAACTTTGGAGGTGTAAGAAAAATGAGCAAAGGGGTTTCATAGGAAACTCCTCCTATTTATAGAAAATTTCATCATGAGGAGAGTGAGAAGGTGGAGGTGGCCAGCCATTATGGAGGGAAAAGGAGGAAAAATATTTCTTGTGTGTGTCATTCCAAGGTATGGCTAGGTATGGTTCTTTGAGTATAAATTGTTATTAAAATAAATCAACATGTGATAAAATAGAGGAGAGGGAGGCTGTTGGCTTTAAGGCCATGGGGGAGGAGGATTATCTTATTTCTTTTGTGTTATGACATGGTTTAGGGAATATGATTGGTTAGGTAATTGATTAGGAGTTGTGATTGAGTGTTTGGGTGAGAAAAAGGGTGATTAAGGCTATCCAAGACAAGGTTTAGGAGTGGTCTTGGTCATTAATGGGGTCAAACATCTTCAAATCAAGATTTCCAATCACATCCATTGGTTCCTTAATCTAAGGAAATTGATAAAAAGAACACTATTTAAAGATTCATGACACAATGTCTTAATTTTGAGAAAGGGATTTTGAGTTTCTCTAAGCAATCTTAGATTCTAGTTAATCTCGATTAATTATTTTGACTCTAGATTAGTAATTAGAATTTGATAATCTTTAATTAGAGCCTAATATTGCTTAGATTTTGTTAATCGCGTAATTAAGCTTATTAAGTGCTTAGTCAGGGGCAAAACGGTAATTTTTTGGTAAGACCTCCCAGGGCTATTCGGGCTTAACCCGATGTTAACTAGTACTTAAAAATATCATTTTAAACCTTTGGGTGAAGTCAGGGCTCAAACGACACTTAAACCGGTGTTAAGCTGCCATAGGGGCATTTTGGTCATTTTGCGTATCGGAACTCAAAAATGAGATTCTTCTGCTCTATTAGGACACATAACACAGACACAATCCCTTGTTATCATCAAAACATCCACTCGAGGTTTGCCTAGATCGGCTTTCCTCGATTCTTGGGTAAAAATGACCTCAGGGGCATTTTGGTCATTTTGTACATAGGGAAAAATCGGGGCATTACATTACTCCCCTCCTTAAAAGAATTTTGCCCTCGAAATTCATTACCTAAGAAAAGCTTGGGATAAAACGTCTTCATATCCGATTCCAACTCCCATGTGAATTCTTTTGCTCCTCCCCGTCCCCATGCTACTTTGATTAGAGGAACTATCTTGTTTCTTAGTTGTTTGACTCCTCTGTCTACGATCCTCATAGGGGGTAGGTTAAATGTTAGGTCTTCCCTTAATTGTACTTGCTCTGGTTCTAACACATGGCTTGGGTCAGACTGGTATTTCCTTAACTGAGAGACATGGAAAACATTGTGGAAGCTAGATAGGTTAGGAGGTAGGGCTATGCGGTATGCTATGGTTTCGACTCGATTGAGGATTTCAAAGGGGCCAATGTAACGCCCCAATTTTTACTGTAATTTTTACTGTCATTAGAAATTACTCAATTACCGAATTACCATAGGTAATTATTACATAAGATTTGAGGTCGAACAAGCCTCAATAAAGGAATATAACATTAGAAGAGAGGTTAGGAACGATTCATGCGAGAGTCGCAAATCCCGAATTTCTGTACGTATAAAATGACCAAAATGCCCCTGAAGTTATTTTACTCAGAAAATGAGGATCGTGGGCCCCACCTATTCTCAAGGGGATATTTTGAGGACAATAAGGGATTGTTTGTGTTATGTGTGTTAATAGAGCAGAAGGATCTCAATTTTGAGTTCCGACGCGCGAAATGACCAAAACGCCTCAATTTGCTTTAACTCCGATGTGCGTGCCGACTGAGCTCGAACCTCACTAAAATGTTTTAAAATTTGTTTTTAAGCCATGATTAACCATTGGTTAAGCTCGGGTGGCCTCGGCGATTTTTAAGTGAAAGTACGATTTTGCCCCTGTTTTGGCGCTTTATGCAATTTCGGGATTTTTGATTCGTATACCGAAACCTAAGCAATATTAGGCTCAAATTAAAGCTTATTAAATTCTAAATATTAATCTATAGTCAAAATTATGTATTTAGATTGATTACAACCCAAAATTGCTCAAAAACACCCAAATTGCTTACTAATTCACTTAAACCCTTAACCATAAATTCTCTAAATTACATGAATACCTTGCCTACACCTAAATAATTCATGGAACACACAAATTTCACTTCTTTGGGCTGTAATGGACGAAATTATTGATGCCATTATGCAGCTGAATTATTGCCAAAAGTTTCACTAAAACAAAATGCCAAAATGTCACCATAAGAGACATAATTCCTTAATTTCATACAACTTTGTCTAAAATGATTTTTCCTCCCTTATTTCTCCTACAAAATTCCGTCCACTACCTCATCATTTTGGCCAATTAGAAGCCTCAAAATCTTCTATAAATAGGCTTGCTTGAGTGGTCTTGGAATGCTTGGTTCATAACTAGTTTTTAGGAGCACCAAAAACTTTCTTTCTTCCTCCTCTTTGGCTGAATTCTTTCTTCAATTTTTTCAAAGAGATTTTGTTTCATTTCACTTCAAGAAACCAAGTTCTCTTCCTCTTCTTCAACTCAGATTAGGTAGGGAGTAGTTTCTAAATTTATTTCTATGCTTTGAGGAGTTGTGTTTTTAGCTCAAAATGATGAAATTATGAACTTACCTTAGCTTTTCATTTTGGTTTTCCTCTTCAATTTTTCTTTAACCAATTCAACCATATGGCCTAGGTGGAACTAAGATAATGGCTTGATGATGAGGACCTTGAGGGTGGGTTGTAAATCCATCACAAGTTAGGCCTCTAAAGCTTGAAAATTCCACTTGATGCAAAACTTTAAAGAATAATCCTTTATGATGCTAAAACAAAGATTTTTAGTTTAGAACTTGAAAGATGTATTTTCCTTTTATGTTTTATTTCTTGTTAAGATATGTATTGGGTTGAATTTATAATTCTTTTAAAGTCTTGAAGGAGCTCTAGTAAAGAAACAAAATGAATTTGCATCCATGATTAAGTTTATGCTTTGCACAACCATGTTTACCTTCTATGTCATCACTAAATTTTCAAGAATGAATAAATGAACTTGCATTTCTCATGTTTAAATTCCAAGCTTGTATTTCATGTTTATGTTTCAAGTCATCACTTAATCTTTCAAGATAATAAAGAGGTTGCATCTCATATTTAATTTATGCTCTCACTATATTTTATAATGGCTAAAAGAATCAACGCATGGCATGTTTATTTTATGCCATCACCTAAAGATCCTAGAGCTCAAAGACTTGCCCATGTATCACAAGCAAAGAAATATGATTATTGGAGTTAAAGAATTTATTCTTTAAAGAGTCTTGAGATTGGAGCTTAAAAAGATGTAATAATAATTCTCTTCTCCCTCTACTGGTCCTGTGCGGACTACCGCCGCTCCGGTTTCTTAATATTCTCTTCTCCCTCTATTGGTCCTGTGCGGATTACCGCTCCAGTTTCTTATATCATGTTTATATTTCAAGTTCTTGCATCATGTTTAATTTTCAAGTCATCACCTTAAATCTTAAAGATAAAGAAATGGAATTGCATATCATGTTTATAATTCCAAGCTATCACCTTATAAAAATAAGATTAAAATAAGGTTGCATAGCATGTTTATAATTCTAAGATGTCACCTAAATCTCTAAAGCTCAAGACTTACTCCTTTTATCTCAAGTGAGAATTTTAATTGTGAAGATCCTCCCAAATTTGACAAAAGAACTAGTTTCTAAATGACTTTTAAGGCTTTGGAAGGATTTTACGGGGAACTAGTATTTTATATGCACTTAAAATATGATTCTATATAATTGCATGAGGTTCATGATTCGACCACTGATCTGAGTTTAGTATCAATGTGTGATAATGATTTGATATGATTGAAGTTGTGATAATTATGGTTTATTGTTAAGAGAATGATTCATAATTGGTTTAGTAACTAATTAGTTCTATAATTGATAATTCTATGTAAGGATTGGATGCTTATTAAGTACTTGATATCATTGAATGATTTCCTGGCTTGCATGTTATAGTTGCTGTTGCAAATAATGAGAATGCTTATACATGAAATGTTCTTTATTATATAAAATTTACCTTTGTTGCTAGAAGAAAATGTATCATTGTAAAAGTGTAATTTGGAAAGGTTTTGGCTAAGGAAAGACTTGGTATTTAAGCGTGTCCATTGTGACCCACCTCTTTTTCCTGGGAATCTCCCATATGCATGATTACAGTTGATATATATTATTCTAGCTTAAGACTATAAATGAGAAAATGTTATGATGTTTATGAATTGTATTGTGATATAACATGCAAAGATTTAATGGTGACTTAAACTTATAAGAAAAGAATCCTTTGGAACTATCAGACTATAGGTGGTGAAAAGGTGATTTTAGCCCCCTAACCCGTTCTCTCAAAAGGGTAGAGTCGGGACTTTAGCTTATCAAAAGGGATAAGTATATGCTAGTGACGACTAGTAAAGTATGAGCTCATAATCTAAATTACTCCCAAAAGGGTGGAGTATAGGGTGGCCTAAGGAAAATAATGATGATGATAAGATTTTAAGTCACCTAAGGCACTAAAGAAATGAAATATGTGCACTATGTCCACGTGTAGCTAATATTATATGACGTTCTTTTATGCATGTTATTTGATAATGATGATGAGGAAAATGATGTAATGATAAAGGAAAAGTTCATTGTAAATATGACATGTTAAGATTATGATGCATTATAAGACGCATGAGTAAAAATTGACGAACCTGGGTTAAGTATTTGTCCGAACTTAAAATGAATCTTTGCATGCTCACTATTTTAGAATAATCCCGAGGTTCCTGGGGACTTTGATGATGACACTGTAGAAGGAGGTACCTTACTGAGAATTCTTTAGCAAGATTCTCACTCCCTTTTCTTTATTTCTGTCATTGTCTCCAGATTCAGATGGCGACATTCGTCCTATTCGTTGATACCCCTACTTGGGAATTTCACTATGATCCGGTGCATCGCTCGTATCATTTTGAAGGGAAGTGCGCAGTTCGTGTTTTTATTTACATAGGTCGTCCATTTGCACATCATGTCCCTAGTTATCGATTTTCTCCTACTTCTCCCTATGGCGATGAAATGGTTTTTGAACATGCACGTCCACTTGATGAAAGGATGTTACGTTCTTATCCCATTTCATCTGCTGTCCATAGATTTCCAGAGTATGTTCCCGAGACGAGATATTCTGAAACTGATCCTTCAGAGGACACTCCTACTCATGTATATTCTGAGAGCTCTGCTCCTACTCCCACACGTGTAAGAGAGGGTAGTGAGGAAACAGTTGTTCAGCCGAGGTTAGCAAGAAGGCCGTCCATGCGACCCCAGCCTGGTGCATCTCGTGTGTCCCTCCCGAGGAGCTCATCGATGGATCGGATTTATTCCCCCATTTCCAGGACAGTGGCCATAGAGGGTTCTTAGTAGATTTATGTGTGATCATGCACCCTAGTTTTAGGATAACCTTCCCGGCTTATGGAGTTATCTAGTTTAGGGGCATGTATTTCTTTATGTATATTTTCTTTTATGGGTTTGCATAAGATAATGATGTATGAACATAACCCACCCTTTGAGTGAGGTTATTGTATGTAAATATATGCTATAATGTGCTTATGGATGTTATATGATGGAGCCTAAGTGATATGATGTGATATATTCTTAAACGCCTTATTATACTCCGCTTACTGCTCACGTTGTACTCGGCTCACGTTTTCAATTATGTGTTTAAAAAAAAATGGCTCGTAATTTCACTAAGTATTTTCAAATTATGAAGAAAGAACCAAAGCAAGGAGTAAAGTCTAGTCATTAATCAGATTCAACCTAGGTGTATCCGGTTAATTACTAAGTGTTACATTTTGGTATCGAGCAGTTCGATTCTCATGGAGCCCGAGGATTGGACTAGCTATGCTTCAAAGCATAATACGTTAGTGGACGTCATGTGTAGATGTTTATCATTCGGATGAGCTTGAGGATTAGAAATACATGAGTACTGTATGTTGAAAGTGGCATGGTAACTTGCTCACTTTGCATGGAATATTGGGCCCGACCACTTCAGTGTTCTTTGTTTTGTGTGTATAGGGACCAATGGCACGCCGACAATAGACTAGGAGCGCAGCACGTAATAATCAAGACAACGAAAGCCAAGCACTCCGCGACGTAGCAAGGACCATGAGAATGATGATGGAACGAATGGATCAGGATTGTCAAGCCAATATGAATCGGGGACATGAGATTCTGAACATGCCTGCTTTCGGGAGTTTCGTAAGGCAAACCCACCTTTTCAAGGGGACACTGAATCCAAATATTGCGGATGAATGGATTCGAATATTGAGAAGGTCTTTGTTGTAGTCCCATGCTCGGAGGAGCAAAAGGTCACCTTCGCTACTCATATGCTTGAGGGTGATGCCGGTTTACGGTGGGCGGTGTTCAAGACTCCTGGAGACGACCGATGTGGACATTGATTAGGAACTATTCAAGGTCCATTTTTACAAAAAGTACTTTCCAGAGTCGATTAGAAATGCCAAGGACATTGAATTCATGCAACTTGTCCAGGGAATATGAATGTGGCCCAAGACATCGCTGCATTTGAAGAACTCATTAAGTTCTCAAGAATGTAGCAAGGAAATCCTGATGAGTACTGGAAATGCATTAAATACGAGTCAGGGTTGAAGGTGGAACTTAATGTGGCAGTTGCACATTTGGAGATTAGGGATTTCTCTACCCTAGTTAACAAATATCGGATTATTGAAGAAGGTCAGACTAAACTAAACACCCCAAAGTCAGATAATATTACCAAAAAGTTGACACCTCAAGGTCGCTAGCTCAAGAGGCGATCGACCTCCATTTCTCAATCAAGACCACAAGGGACACAAAGAAATTTTCAATAAGGAAGGCCAAACAACAACAACCGCTATAATAACAATCGCTACAACAATAATCCCAGTAACAATCGCAACAACAACAATAACAACAATAAAGGGAAAGCACCACAAAGAGGTCCAGCAGTACCTCCATGGCCTGCGCCATCCATGGAATATCCCAAGTGCGGCAAGAATCATGGGAGCATGCCATGTCGAGCCGGAACAAACGTGTGCTATTGGTGTGGAAAACCAGGTCATTACTCCCGAGAATGCACGGAAAGGAACCCGCCAACCCCCAATCCCAAGCCAGAATACCAAGGAAGGGTATTTACTGTTAATGCTGAAGAAACAACGAAGTCACGAAATCTCGTGGAAGGTAAGGGTAATATGCATGGTAAAGACTTAATTGTACTATATGATTCTGGCGCTTCTCATTCTTTTATCTCCCATTCATGTGTTAAAAGCCTTAATTTACCTATGACTGAGCTTCCTTTTAACCTTATTGTTTCTACCTGACCGAAAACCCGTTAGGACTTGTAAATGTTGTTTAGATTGTAGTTTTATTATAGATAATAGATCCTTTGTTTTAGATCTTATTTGCTTACCCATGCGAGGTTTAGATGTGATTCTTGGCATGGATTGGCTTGAGGCCAACCGTGTACTGTTAAACTGTTATGAGAAAATCATCACTTTTCTTCCTGTTCCTATTGAACCTAAGAAACCCATAAGTCTTTACATAACTGCTGTGGAAATGGACTGTGGTAAGGGTGAGAGTAAAGGTTACATTTTCTTAGCCGCTAGTGATGTAGACTTTGAGCAAAGTATAGATGAGATACCAATAGTAAGAAATTATCCTGAAGTATTTCCAAATGAGATACCAGAGTTTCCCCCCAAGAGAGAGATAGAGTTTTCCATAGAATTGCTTCAGTGACCTATATCCATAGCCCCATACAGGATGTCCCCATTAGAATTGACCGAGTTAAAAACTCAATTGGAAGATTTATTGGAGAAAAAGTTTGTTAGGCCTAGTGCATCACCTTGGGGAGCCTCTGTGTTGTTTGTAAAGAAAAAGGATGGGAGTATGAGGATGTGTGTAGATTATAGGCAGTTGAATAAAGTAACGGTGAAAAACAAGTATCCTCTGCCTAGGATCGATGATTTGATGGACCAACTGAAAGGTGCGGTAGTGTTTTCTAAGATAGATTTGAGGTCAGGCTACCATCAAATTAGAGTGAGAGATGAAGACATACCTAAAACGGCCTTTCGCACTCGATACGACCATTTTGAGTTTGCAGTAATGTCCTTTGGGTTAACCAATGCTCCAGCTATTTTTATGGATTACACAAATAGGATCTTTCGACCCTATTTAGATCAGTTTGTAGTTGTCTTTATAGATGACATTCTCATATATTCTAAGACCCATGAAGACCATGAATGCCACCTGACCATAGTACTGGAGATCTTGAAGGAAAAGAAACTATATGCCAAGATTTCCAAGTGTGAGTTTTGGTTGGATAAGGTGCAATTTTTAGGGCATGTAGTATCTAAGAAAGGAATTGCTGTGGATCCTAGTAAGGTAGAAGCGGTAGTAAACTGGGAAAGACCAACCACAGAATCAAGTAAGGAGCTTTTTGGGTTTAGCCAGTTATTACCGTCGATTTATCAAGGGATTTTCCCAGATTTCCCTACCTTTGACCAAGCTGACTAGGAAGAACACCTCTTTTTCATGGACCCTGGAGTGTGAAAAGAGCTTTCAAGAGTTAAAACACAAGCTAACCTCGACCCCTGTTTTAGTGTTACCCCACCCCAATGTGCCTTTCGAGGTGTATTGTGATGCTTCAAAAAAGGGTTTAGGTTGTGTATTGATGCAAGATAGGCAAGTGGTGGCCTATGCATCAAGACAACTCAAGCCACATGAGGCAAACTACCCTACCCATGACCTTGAGTTAGCTGTCGTCGTGTTTGCTCTAAAGATTTGGAGACACCATTTATATGGAGTTAAGTTTGAGGTGTTTTCCGATCACAAGAGTTTGAAATATCTCTTTGATCAAAAATAGCTAAACATGAGGCAAAGGCGATGGATGGAGTTCTTGAAAGATTATGATTTTGGACTGAACTACCATCCTGGTAAAGCTAATGTAGTAGCTGGTGCTTTGAGTAGGAAGTCCTTACAAGTGTCCCGTTTGATGGTGAAGGAGGTTGAATTGATTGAGCAATCTAGGGACTTAAACCTAGGAATGACTTTGACCACTAATGGCATCAGAGCTTGTCATCTTAGAGTGACAAGTGAGTTCAAAGAAAGGATTGTTCAAGCTCAAGGGGACGATGCTGAGTTTCAAGAGACTTTAGGGGCAGTGAAGGCAGGAAAGTTGATAGGTTTTACCCAAGGAATGGACGATTTGTGGAGGTTTAAAGGTCGAATATGTGTACCTACTAGTGGTGGCATCCGAAAAGATATTTTGGAGGAAGCCCATAAGAGCCATTTTACCCTTCATCCTGGTGCCACCAAGATGTATCAAGATTTAAAGAAGATGTTCTGGTGGCCTAGAATGAAGAAAGATGTGTGCACATGGGTGAGTAAGTGCTTGGTGTGTCAAAAGGTGAAGATTGAACACCAAAAACCCTCTGGAATGCTGCAACCTCTGTCGATCCGTGAGTGGAAGTGGGATAGTATCTCCATGGATTTTGTGATCGATTACCGAGGACCCAAATGAATCATGATACCATATGGGTAATCGTGGATCGATTGACTAAGTCACCACTTTTTACCTATTAAGGTGACTTATTCCTTGGATAGGTTAGCACAATTATATATTCAGGAGATAGTAAAGTTACATGGGGTGCCGTCGACGATAATCTCGGACCGGGATCCGCGGTTTACGTCACAATTTTGGGGAGCCTTTCAAAAGGCATTTGGTTCAAAGCTGTGTCTAAGCACGGCCTATGACCGCCAAACAGACGATCAATCTGAAAGAACTATCCAAACCTTGGAGGATATGTTAAGGGCATGTGTTTTAGATCAAAGGGGAAGTTGGGATAAGTACCTGCCACTGATTGAATTTGCATATAACAACAGTTATCATGCAAGTATCGGTATGGCACCGTATGAGGCCCTCTATGGACGGAAATGTCAATCTCCCTTATGTTGGTATGAACCCGGAGAGCAAAGTTTACTCGGACCTGATATTGTGAGGGAAACAATGGAACAAATCAAGAAGATTAGGGATAAGATTCTTACTGCTCAAAGTCGACAGAAAAACTATGCGGACAAGCGGCGAAAATGGCTAGATTTTCAAGAAGGGGACCACGTGTTCCTAAGGATCAGCCCCACCACAGGCATAGGCCGAGCAATAAAAGTAAAGAAATTGAGCCCAGCATTTCTTGGTCCGCTTGAAATCCTTACCAAAGTAGGACTCAGTAGCTCACCCTATAGCCCTACCCCAAGTCTATCCAACCTTCATGATGTTTTCCATGTCTCTCGATTAAGAAAGTATCAATCGACCGAGTCATGTACTAGAGCCGTAACATGTACAATTAAGAGATAACCCGACATTTAACTTACTACCCACGAGAATCGTCGACCGATGAGTTAAGCGATTAAGGAACAAGGTTGTACCCACAGTCAAAGTAGCATGGGACAGGTGAAATCAAGAACTTACATGGGAGCTGGAATCAAACATGAAAGCACAATACCTCGAGTTGTTCTCAGGTAACGAATTTCCGGGGCGAAATTCTTTTTAAGGAGGGGAGTAATGTAACGCCCCAATTTTTATTGTAATTTTTACTGTCATTAGAAATTACTCAATTACCGAATTACCGTAGGTAATTATTACATAAGATTTGAGGCCGAACAATCCTCAATAAAGGAATATAACATTAGAAGAGAGGTTAGGAACGATTCATGCGAGAGTCGCAAATCCCGAATTTCTGTACGTATAAAATGACCAAAATGCCCCTGAAGTTATTTTACTTAGAAAATGAGGATCGTGGGCCCCACCTATTCTCAAGGGGATATTTTGAGGATAATAAGGGATTGTTTGTGTTATGTGTATTAATAGAGCAGAAGGATCTCAATTTTGAGTTCCAACGCACGAAATGACCAAAACGCCCCTGCGACTGTTTTAACTCTGATGTGCGTGCCGACTGAGCTCGAACCTCACTAAAATGTTTTAAAATGTGTTTTTAAGCCATGATTAACCATTGGTTAAGCTCGGGTGGCCTCGGCGCTTTTAAGTGAAAGTACGATTTTGCCCTGTTTTTGGGCAGTTTTGCGAATTTCGGGATTTTTGATTCGTATACCGAAATCTAAGCAATATTAGGCTCAAATTAAAGCTTATTAAATTCTAAATATTAATCTATAGTCAAAATTATGTATTTAGATTGATTAGAACCCAAAATTGCTCAAAAACACCCAAATTGCTTACTAATTCACTTAAACCCTTAACCGTAAATTCTCTAAATTACATGAATACCTTGCCTACACCTAAATAATGCATGGAACACACAAATTTCACTTCTTTGGGCTGTAATGGATGAAATTATTGATGCCATTATGCAGCTGAATTATTGCCAAAAGTTTCACTAAAACAAAATGCCAAAATGTCACCATAAGAGACATAATTCCTTAATTTCATACAACTTTGTCTAAAATGATTTTTCCTCCCTTATTTCTCCTGCAAAATTCCTTCCACTACCTCATCATTTTGGCCAATTAGAAGCCTCAAAATCTTCTATAAATAGGCTTGCTTGAGTGGTCTTGGAATGCTTGGTTCATAACTAGTTTTTAGGAGCACCAAAAACTTTCTTTCTACCTCCTCTTTGGCTGAATTCTTTCTTCAATTTTTTCAAAGAGATTTTGTTTCATTTCACTTCAAGAAACCAAGTTCTCTTCCTCTTCTTCAACTCAGATGAGGTAGGGAGTAGTTTCTAAATTTATTTATATGTTTTGAGGAGTTGTGTTTTTAGCTCAAAATGATGAAATTATGAACTTACCTTAGCTTTTCATTTTGGTTTTCCTCTTCAATTTTTCTTTAACCAATTCAACCATATGGCCTAGGTGGAACTAAGATAATGGCTTGATGATGAGGACCTTGAGGGTGGGTTGTAAATCCATCACAAGTTAGGCCTCTAAAGCTTGAAAATTCCACTTGATGCAAAACTTTAAAGAATAATGCTTTATGATGCTAAAACAAAGATTTTTAGTTTAGAACTTGAAAGATGTATTTTCCTTTTATGTTTTATTTCTTGTTAAGATATGTATTGGGTTGAATTTATAATTCTTTTAAAGTCTTGAAGGAGCTCTAGTAAAGAAACGAAATGAATTTGCGTCCATGATTAAGTTTATGCTTTGCACAACCATGTTTACCTTCTATGTCATCACTAAATTTTCAAGAATGAATAAATGAACTTGCATTTCTCATGTTTAAATTCCAAGCTTGTATTTCATGTTTATGTTTCAAGTCATCACTTAATCTTTCAAGATAATAAAGAGGTTGCATCTCATATTTAATTTATGCTCTCACTATATTTTATAATGGCTAAAAGAATCAACGCATGGCATGTTTATTTTATGCCATCACCTAAAGATCCTAGAGCTCAAAGACTTGCCCATGTATCACAAACAAAGAAATATGATTATTGGAGTTAAAGAATTTATTCTTTATAGAGTCTTGAGATTGGAGCTTAAAAAGATGTAATAATAATTCTCTTTTCCCTCTACTGGTCCTGTGCGGACTACCGCCGCTCTGGTTTCTTAATATTCTTTTCTCCCTCTACTAGTCCCGTGCGGATTACCGCCGCTCCAGTTTCTTGTATCATGTTTATATTTCAAGTTCTTGCATCATGTTTAATTTTCAAGTCATCACCTTAAATCTTAAAGATAAAAAAATGGAATTGCATATCATGTTTATAATTCCAAGCTATCACCTTATAAAGATAAGATTAAAATAAGGTTGCATAGCATGTTTATAATTCTAAGATGTCACCTAAATCTCTAAAGCTCAAGACTTACTCCTTTTATCTTAAGTGAGAATTTTAATTGTGAAGATCCTCCCAAATTTGACAAAAGAACTAGTTTCTAAATGAGTTTTAAGGCTTTGCAAGGATTTTATGGGGAACTAGTATTTTATATGCACTTAAAATATGATTCTATGTAATTGCATGAGGTTCATGATTCAGCCACTGATCTGAGTTTAGTATCAATGTGTGATAATGATTTGATATGATTGAAGTTGTGATAATTATGGTTTATTGTTAAGAGAATGATTCATAATTGGTTTAGTAACTAATTAGTTCTATAATTGATAATTCTATGTAAGGATTGGATGCTTATTAAGTACTTGATATCATTGAATGATTTCCTGGCTTGCATGTTATAGTTGTGTTGCAAATAATGAGAATGCTTATACATGAAATGTTCTTTATTATGTAAAATTTACCTTTGTTGCTAGAAGAAAGTGTATCATTGTAAAAGTGTAATTTGGAAAGGTTCTGGCTAAGGAAAGACTTGGTATTTAAGCGTGTCCATTGTGACCCACCTCTCTTTCCTGGGAATCTCCCATATGCATGATTACAGTTGATATATATTATTCTAGCTTAAGACTATAAATGAGAAAATGTTATGATGTTTATGAATTGTATTGTGATATAACATGCAAAGATTTAATGGTGACTTAAACTTATAAGAAAATGATCCTTTGAAACTATCAGACTATAGGTGGTGGAAAGGTGATTTTAGCCCCCTAACCTGTTCTCTCAAAAGGGTAGAGTCGGGACTTTAGCTTATCAAAAGGGATAAGTATATGCTAGTGACGACTAGTAAAGTATGAGCTCATAACCTAAATTACTCCCAAAAGGGTGGAGTATAGGGTGGCCTAAGGAAAATAATGATGATGATAAGATTTTAAGTCACCTAAGGCACTAAAGAAATGAAATATGTGCACTATGTCCACGTGTAGCTAATATTATATGACGTTCTTTTATGCATGTTATTTGATAATGATGATGAGGAAAATGATGTAATGATAAAGGAAAAGTTCATTGTAAATATGGCATGTTAAGATTATGATGCATTATAAGACGCATGATTAAAAATTAACGAATCTCGGTTAAGTATTTGTCCGAACTTAAAATGAATCTTTGCATGCTCACTATTTAGAATAATCCCGAGGTTCCTGGGGACTTTGATGATGACACTGTAGAAGGAGGTACCTTACTGAGAATTCTTTAGCAAGATTTTCACTCCCTTTTCTTTATTTCTGTCATTGTCTCCAGATTCAGATGGCGACATTCGTCCTGTTCATTGATACCCCTACTTGGGAATTTCACTATGATCCGGTGCATCGCTCGTATCATTTTGAAGGGTGGTGCACGGGTCATGTTTTTATTTACATAGGTCGTCCATTTGCACATCCTGTCCCTAGTTATCGATTTTCTCCTACTTCTCCCTATGGCGATGAAATAGTTTTCGAACATGCACGTCCACTTGATGAAAGGATGTTACGTTCTTATCCCGCTTCATCTGCTGTCCATGGATTTCCAGAGTATGTTCCCGAGACGAGATATTTTAAAACTGATCCTTCAGAGGACACTCCTACTCATGTATATTCTGAGAGCTCTGCTCCTACTCCCACACGTGTAAGAGAGGGTAGTGAGGAAACAGTTGTTCAGCCGAGGTTAGCAAGAAGGCCGTCCATGCGACCTCACTGGTGTATCTCGTGTGTCCCTCCCGAGGGAGCTCATCAAGGATCGAATTTATTCCCCCATTTCTAGGACAGAGGCCATAGAGCGTTCTTAGTAGATTTATGTGTGATCATGTACCCTAGTTTTAGCATACCCTTACCGGCTTATGGAGTTATCTAGTTTAGGGGCATGTATTTCCTTATGTATATTTTCTTTTATGGGTTTGCATAAGATAATGATGTATGAACATAACCCACCCTTTGAGTGAGGTTATTGTATGTAAATATATGCTATAATGTGCTTATGGATGTTATATGATGGAGCCTAAGTGATATGATGTGATATATTCTTAAACGTCTTATTATACTCCGCTTACTCGTTCACGTTGTACTCGGCTCACGTTTTCAATTATGTGTTTAAAAAAAAATGGCTCGTAATTTCACTAAGTATTTTCAAATTATGAAGAAAGAACCAAAGCAAGGAGTAAAGTCTAGTCATTAATCAGATTCAACCTAGGTGTATCTGGTTAATTACTAGGGTGTTACAGCCAAGGAATCGGGGGCTCAATTTCTTGACTCTCATGGTAGGGATGATCTAAGGCATACGTGTTCACCCTCCTGAAATTCTAGCGGCTTTCGCCGTTTGTCTGCATAGCTTTTCTGTCGACTTTGAGCAGTGAGAATCCTATCCCTATTTCTCTTGATTTGTTCTGTTGTTTCCTTCATGATGTCGAGTCCTAACAGGCTCTGTTCTCTGGGCTCATACCAGCACAACGGTGATTGACATTTTCGTCCGTACAAGGCTTCATATAGTGCCATGCCGATACTTGCATGATAACTGTTGTTATATGCAAATTCGATTAATGGCAAGTATTTATCCCAACTCCCTTCCTGGTCCATCACACATGCTCTTAGCATGTCTTCCAATGTTTGGATAGTCCACTCGGATTGTCCATCCATTTAAGGGTGGTAAGCCATGCTTAGGCATAGCTTTGATCCAAATGCCTTTTGAAAGGCTCTCCAAAATCGTGACGTGAATCTCAGATCTCGATCTGAGACTATTGTCGATGGTACTCCGTGTAATCTCACAATCTCTTGGATATATAACTGAACCAACCTATCCAAGGAGTAAGTTACCTTAAAAGGTAAAAAGTAGGCTGACTTGGTCAGCTGGTCCATTATTACCTATATGGCATCATGACCTGCTTGGGTCCTTAGTAGTCCAGTTACAAAGTCCATTGAGATACTATCCCATTTCCACTCAGTAATTGATAGGGGTTGCAATATTCTAGAAGGTCTTTGATGCTCAATCTTCACCTTTTAACAGACTAAGCACTTACTTACCCATGCACTCACTTCTCTTTTCATCTCAGGCCACCAGAACATCTTCTTCAAGTCTTGGTACATCTTGGTGGTGCTAGGGTGAATGGTAAAATGGCTTTTATGGACTTCCTCCAAGATCTCTCTTTGGAGGTTACCATTTGCCGGGACATAGATCCAACCTTCAAACCTTCATACACCGTCAGTATCTCGCGCGAAACCTTTCAACTTTTCATCTCGTACCGCTTCTAGGGTTTCTTGGAATTCTTTATCTTCCTGTTGGGCTTGAGTGATACTCCTCCTAAAGTCACTCGTCACACTAAGATGGCATGCCTTTATGCTCTTATTGGTCAAGGTCATTCCTAGGTTCAGGTCTCTAAACTTCTTAATCAACTCCACCTCTTTAACCATCATATGGGATAGGTGCAAAGATTTCCTACTTAAGGCGTCAGCCACTACGTTGGCCTTGCCAGGGTGGTAGTTTAGCACAAAATCGTAGTCTTTTAGAAACTCCATCCATCTTCTTTGTCTCATGTTTAGCTTTTTCTGATCAAAGAGGTACTTTAGACTCTTATGATCGGAGAACACTTCGAACCTTACTTCGTGCAGATGGTGTCTTTACACTTTTAGAGCAAACAAAACAGCGGCTAGCTCTAGATCATGGGTGGGGTAGTTTGCCTCATAGGGCTTGATTTGTCTAGCGGCATAGGCTATCATTTACCTATTTTGCATCAATACACAACCTAAGCCTTTTCAAAACATGTCACAATATACCTCGAAAAGCATAGTGGGGTCAGGCAGCACTAACGCTGGAGTTGTGGTTAACTTCTGCTTCAACTCTAGAAAGCTCTTTTCACACTCCGGGGTCCATGTAAAAGAGGCATTCTTCCTAGTAAGCTTGGTCAAGGGTAATGATATCTAGGAAAATTCTTTAATAAACCTTCGGTAGTATCCTGCCAAACCCAAAAAGCTTCTAACCTCTGTTACCGTGGTAGGTTTTTCCCAATTCTTCACAACCTCTATCTTACTGGGATCAACATCAATGCCTCCTTTTGAAACTATATGCCTTAAAAACATGACCTCCTTTGTAACACCCTCCTAACCACCATGTGTTACTTGAGTGTTAACATAGTAATTAGAAAAGTATTATGTATCTTCATAATCTATACTAGTCGAAAGAAGTGAAATCAAATAATTTAGACACATATATGGCTAAACTCGTATATACATATATAAACATCATTTTTAAGTTTGTAATATGTACATCGTACCGGGAAACACACTAGTTAATGTCTAAGCTAGTCAAGAACTCAGTTCACAAAAAGGAAAGAAACACCTCCAGTATCTAGTCTAACCTGCTCAAAGTCGAGGTCCAGCAAAATTTTATACAACCAGAATTGGACCTCATAACATTTAATAAGATCAAATCTGTAGGCTAGCAAGGCTCTAGTACTAAGCTACCACTATATACATATCAGGAGTCCCTGAAAATCTCACGTCCTACTAGATAAAACCATTGGCCATCGGTATGATAGCTTCACTTCTGCCAGGGGCATCAAGACCCTCAGGTGGGTCAAAATCTGAAGACGAGGATGAAGAGGGATCATCTGCTGGAAGGGGTGCTGGTGGTGCAAGCGGGACATCAAATATCATTTGATGTGCCAAGTGGAGAGGCACACCATTATAAGGGAAAGCAGGGTCAAAGTCAGCTGTAAATACAGAGGTACTAAAAGAATGGCTGAAAAACACATAAGCACAAATTTGCGAGTAACCCACTACATAAAGAGAGTTGAGAGCAGGATCATAATGCCACACCCACTGTGGCGAGTCAAGGTAAAATACTAGTGACGGCATCTGCTGGATCTGAATAATACAAAGTAAATAAAACCATAGGGATGAGAATATTATAAAATTCTCAGTAGGGTACTCCCTCAAATGTGAACATAATATAACCAGTAAATTTCATTCGTGTTGAATTCATCATGCTAAATTATAACCACTTTAGGACTAGGCAAATTCACAAGTAGATGAACTGGTTTCGAACTCGTGAACCAGTTTTAAAATTCCAAACCGATTTAAAATTTTTGAATTGGTTTAAATTGATCTGAACTATTTAACCAGTTTGAAAACTAGTTTAAAACCAGTGAACCAGTTTAAATGATTGTGAACTAATTTTTAAAATCAGTTTCAAAATTTCTATTTACACTTGAACTGGTTTTTTGGATCCGATACACACAAGCTACTCATACAGTTTGAGAAACTATTTGGGAGGAAAAATGCTAGATTGATAGAACTACAAAATAGCACTTTCTGGGACGTACATATAGTTTCTCGAGATTGCATGGTATCAAAATATTTCCAAAAATAAACATGTTTCTATTGGGATGCATCTTGAAAAAACCGCCACAATTAGACTTGAAATTCTTATCTCAGAATTTGAATCAAATCAGTCAATATTGCATATGCATTGATTGCATGTTAAACTAGTTATCCTTCTTGTCTACTAATGTTAGTCACTAAATTTTCTCCTCAAGGGCATGTTCTCTAATTGCAAATATGTGAGCAACTAAAAAGCAATTATTAACAAATATGTTTAGCACAATTCATTGATTCCCTAGTATTAATGTTTCATACATTGGTCTTATGTGGGATCTTATGCTTTAGCTGCATACATGAATGCTTTTCTCTTGTGGATAACAAGAAAAGCAACATCATCTATTTTATGAGATGATGAATCTTTTAGCAAAGCACTCTTGTCACGATTTGTCAACTGTCATTGTCCAGCACATTTTATAATTATCTCCAAACTAGGGACTGCTACAAGACTATGGATAGATTACAAACTATCTCACATGTTCTTTTTAGTTCTTTCAATTTCTCATTTTACAAGATTATGTTGTGTTATTTTTTCTTCAACTTCAGATTGAAGACTTGGAATCACCGGGGCGAGCAAGACCCTCACCATCTGCTAGCCATGACTTAACAAATGATGGACTATCCAACAACTAGCATATTCTTGATTGTCTGTGTTCATATATCTTAGAATTATGGAACTTCACTTTCTGTAGTGTTACAAGATTATAAATTCTTGCTTGCTATGTTTCATGATTTTGTATGAAGTTTAAATGGTTGGGACATATAAGATATAATGATATATTATCTCTTTTGGGACATTTTCTATTATACTATGAGTAATTATAATTTTAATATTTGCTTTATATTTGACATTTTGTGGATGTTTGAAAGTATTTGCAATAGAAATATGTGATTAGATTTATGGGAACGAATACAAAATATAAAGGGGGAAGAAATGTCATATTAGTAATTAGCAGCGGTTTAAACCACCACAAATATAAAAGAAAAAATTTGTTTTCTTATTTTGCGGCGATTTACGAACTGCCATTATTTTATTCAAGTTAATAAGACACTACTTATTCGCAGCAGTTCCAAACCGTCGTTACATTATTTTAGTGTCAAGGCTCACATTTCGCAGTGGTTTAACAACTGCCGCAACATTTTTGACATATTATAATTTCTTTTTTTAGCAGCGGACACTAACCGACGCAATTTGTTATATATGCATTTTTCACTTAACTGCCATGAAAGATTCAAGGACATCAACGGTAGTTATTCTAGTGGTTGGCTCTGACCGCCGCGAGGTGGGTTGGTGACAGTTGATATGGCGGTGCTTTTGGAACCGCCATGGGTGGAATTTAGCAGCGGTTGGAACCACCGCAAAAGGTAAAAATAACCGCCGCTAAAGTGCTTATTCCCTATAGTGTGCCCATAATTTCGCACTTACCTTGGATCAGCCCGTTCGACTCTGGAATCGCGTCAGCGGAGATTGCAAACACACCCTTGAACCTTAGGCTCAGGAGCATTCAACTATTACTTGAATAATTCTTGGCAAAGTGTCCGGTCTTAACGTATTTGTAGTTGACATTTTGCCCAAGACGGTACTCCCCACTATGATTCGTTCTACTTGAATAGTATATCAGCTTGTGGTTGTTTTAGTCTAGGCATTGGAAGATATCCTCTGTTGATTTTGGGTTGGGCATTAGGGGTTTTTGCCCTTAGGTACATTTCCCCAATGAAATCTCTTATGGCTTACTGAATTGCCAGTGTGGTTGTTCTTTTTTTGTTGTCCTTAGCCTTTTGGATGGCCAACTTTCTGTTTCAACCTTTTAGTACCTGACATTTACTGGCCAAGGAAGTGTAATTGGTGATCTCCATGGTGGCTACTGCGGCAAAATGTCCGGCCTCAATCCGCTTTCATACTTCATGTATTTCCATCTTTCATCTAGGTCTTGTTGGTAGAGTGTTGAATATTTAATCAGCTCTTCAAACTTGGCTGTGTACTCAGCCACAGTCCGATTTCGTTGAGTTGGTTGCAGAAACTCCAATTCCTTTGCCATTTTGACAGGGCTAGGAAGTACTTCTAGTAAAATGTGGTACAAAAAACTTCCCATGAAATATGTGTTCCAAAATATTTAAGAAGACTCTTGGCACCCTTCCACTAGGAAGCTACCTCTCCTTTGAGCATGTAGGTGCATAGGCCACTTTTTGATCCTCTGATTATTCTATGACAATGAACACCTTCTCTATTTCCTGTATCCATGCATTGGCCATACCTTAGTTGGTGCTTCCTTTGAACTCGGGTGGATCAGCCTTTCGAAATTCCATGAAGTTCCCTTATTCATTAGTTCCCACATATTTTCAATCCTTCTATTCATCTGCTCCATTATTATTGTAGCTTGAGCTTGCATGGCATTTTCTATTTCGCATATTGTGCTTGCCATCTCATCCTGACTTCCTTTATCACGTCATCCACAAGAACGTGTGTCCCCGCAATTAGTTCGTAGACACACCAAACAACAGACATTGAGTTGATCAAGCTCAATACTTATGCCAAGTATAGTAGCAACTAATAGCTGTTCTCAAGATTGTCATGCATTCTAGTACTAACATATCATCATACAAGGAAGACTTTAAAGCATGACATTTAATAGGATGAACTACTCTGATACCAAAATGTAACACCCTAGTAAGATCAAAACATGCTTAAGTCATGTTCCGTTCTATTTAGTTATTACCTTTTGCTTTGTGTTTCTTTCTAAATTAGCATTACATGAAAATAACAGGAAAATTTTTGTTTTGAAACCACATATTCAAAAATTAAGCCTATAGCGTGAAATAGAAATTACACATAATAGTCGGAACTTCTTCTTTCGATTAAGTCACTTAAGCGAAGTACTTGGATACATGATAACATACTATTGATAACAAGCTTTAATATTAATAAACTTAGTGCATAACAAGATTCACATAGATGGGTATTCCTATCTTTTAGTACATCTTATAGCAGAGGTAACTATATAATACAACATCTAATACAACAAGGTTCCAAATAAGAACTTACTAGTACAGAAAATATAAAGAAACAACACTAAGCATAACTAAATATCTAGCTAGGGATAAAGGATCAATTGCAGCAACGCGACGGGATTCATCTCTCAAATAGTGTGGTGAGTGCAAAAAAAGCTTCTAATAACTGGGCATGGGGTACGAGCAGGTGTACGGACCCTCAGTGTAGGTGCTTCGATAATAACTGAGTGGCTGGAGGCATCATTACATAGGCCATAGTCTGATATGGACATCACATTGGGAGTTAGACCTGACTTATCAAAAGGCATCTCCTAGTGCTATCAACTATCCTCAAAGTTAGCATGCTAGTGTTCAAAATCTTCCCCCATCACATCCTCCTCTACCTCTATAGGGTCTTTGTCATTAGCGTCATAGTGAGTGTACTCAGGAGGAATCATTTAGAGGGGCTCCACATCCAACAACTCCTTGAGAGCCTCAAATTTAGAATATGACAATAACTCTACCACAGCAACTATTGTGGAGGGGTCTCTAGAATCTGCATGTCAGAGTCTGAAGAGTCAGAGATAACGTGAAGGTGACTATATAAGGTTTGGTTACTCCTAATCCGATTGCTAGAGCTACCTCTATGATATGAATTCCTCGGGAACGTAGCCCTGCTTCCTAGGGTCCAATCTGAATCGGAGTTACTACATGGGCTTGTCATCCTTAGAAACACTCATATCTAAAGACAAAATGGTCAAAGGTGTGAGAAATCATATATTTCTCAGTAAGAGATTTTTATCCTAGCATAAGTGTCATCGTGCATATCACTAGTCACTTTGGGTTTATTATTAAAGAAAAACATGGGCATTTAAAGATTTCATTATACTTTATTTTCAAAAGCTTTTATTCTCTGAAGTGACATGTCTTTTAAGATCTTTTCTGTAACACCCTAGTAATTAACCAGATACACCTAGGTTGAATCTGATTAATGACTAGACTTTACTCCTTGCTTTGGTTCTTTCTTCATAATTTGAAAATACTTAGTGAAATTACGAGCCATTTTTTTTTTTAAACACATAATTGAAAACGTGAGCCGAGTACAACGTGAACGAGTAAGCGGGGTATAATAAGACGTTTAAGAATATGTCACATCATATCACTTAGGCTCCATCATATAACATCCATAAGCACATTATAGCATATATTTACATACAATAACCTCACTCAAAGGGTGGGTTATGTTCATACATCATTATCTTATGCAAACCCATAAAAGAAAATATACTTAAGGAAATACATGCCCCTAAACTAGATAACTCCATAAGCCGGGAAGGTTATCCTAAAACTAGGGTGCATGATCACACATAAATCTACTAAGAACCTTCTATGGCCACCGCCCCGAAATGGGGGAATAAATCCGATCCACTGATGAGCTCCCTCGGGAGGGGATACACGAGATGCACCAGGCTGGGGTCGCATGGACGGCCTTCTCGCTAACCTCGGCTGAACAACTGTTTCCTCACTACCCTCTCTTACACGTGTGGGAGTAGGAGCAGAGCTCTCGTAATATACATGAGTAGGAGTGTCCTCTCAAGGATCAGCCGTAATATCTCGCCTCGAACATACTCTGGAAATCCATGCACGCAGATGAAGCGGATAAGAACGTAACATCCTTTCATCAAGTGGACGTGCATGTACGAAGACCATTTCATCGCCATAGGGAGAAGTAGG
This sequence comes from Dalbergia cochinchinensis, assembly GCA_031216125.1. Taxonomy (NCBI): domain Eukaryota; kingdom Viridiplantae; phylum Streptophyta; class Magnoliopsida; order Fabales; family Fabaceae; genus Dalbergia; species Dalbergia cochinchinensis. The sequence continues at coordinate 13,482,279 of CM062376.1, forward strand.
AGAAAATCGATAACTAGGGACAGGATGTGCAAATGGACGACCTATGTAAATAAAAACACGAATCAAGCAAGACCTCCCTTCAAAATGATACGAGCGATGCACCGATCATAGTGGAATTCCCAAGTAGGGGTATCAATGAACAGGACGAATGTCGCCATTTGAATCTGGAGACAATGACGGAAATAAAGAAAAGGGAGTGAGAATCTTGCTAAAGAATTCTCAGTAGGGTACCTCCTTCTATAGTGTCATCATCAAAGTCCCCAGACACCTCGGGATTATTCTAAAATAGTGAGCATGCAAAGATTCATTTTAAGTTCTGACAAATACTTAACCGAGGTTCGTCAATTTTTAATTATGCTGTCTTATAATGCATCTTATTCTTAACATGTCATATTTACAATGAACATTTCCTTTATCATTACATCATATTCCTCATCATCATTATCAAAATAACATGCATAAAAGAACGTCATATAATATTAGCTACACATGGACACAAAGGCACATATTTCATTTCTTTAGTGCCTTTGGTGACTTAAAATCTTATCATCATCATTATTTTCCTTGGGCCACCCTATACTCCACCCTTTTGGGAGTAATTTAGGTTATGAGCTCATACTTCACTAGTCGTCACTAGCATATACTTATCCCTTTTGATAAGCTAAAGTCCCGACTCTACCCTTTTGAGAGAACGGGTTAGGGGGCTAAAATCACCTTTTCACCACCTATAGTCTGATGGTTCCAAAGGATCATTTTCTTATAAGTTTAAGTCACCATTAAATTTTTGCATGTTATATCATAATACAATTCATAAACATCATAACATTTTCTCATTTATAGTCTTAAGATAGAATAATATATATCAACACTAATCATGCATATGGGAGATTCCCAGGAAAGAGAGGTGGGTCACAATGGACACGCTTAAATACCAAGTCTTTCCTTAGCCGTAACCTTTCCAAATTACACTTTTACAATGATACACTTTCTTCTAGCAACAAAGGTAAATTTTACATAATAAAGAACATTTCATGTACAAGCATTCTCATTATTTGCAACAAGAACTATAACATGCAAGCCAGAAATCATTCAATGATATCAAGTACTTAATAAGCATCCAATCCTTACATAGATTTATCAATTATAGAACTAATTAGTTACTAAACCAATTATGAATCATTCTCTTAACAATAAACCATAATTATCACAACTTCAATCATATCAAATCATTATCACACATTGATACTAAACTCGGATCAGTGGCGAATCATGAACCTCATGCAATTACATAGAATCATATTTTAAGTGCATATAAAATACTAGTTTCCCCAGAAAATCCTTGCAAAGCCTTAAAACTCATTTAGAAACTAGTTCTTTTGTCAAATTTGGGAGGATCTTCACAATTAAAATTCTCACTTAAGATAAAAGGAGTAAGTCTTGAGCTTTAGAGATTTAGGTGACATCTTAGAATTATAAACATGCTATGCAACCTTATTTTAATCTTATCTTTATAAGGTGATAGCTTGGAATTATAAACATGATATGCAATTCCATTTCTTTATCTTTAAGATTTAAGGTGATGACTTGACAATTAAACATGATGCAAGAACTTGAAATATAAACATGATACAAGAAACTGAGCGCGGTAATCCGCACAGACCAGAGAGAGGAGAAGAAAATATTAAGAAACCGGAGCGGTAGTCCGCACAGACCGATAGAGAGAGAAGAGAATATTAAGAAACCTGAGCGTGTAGTCCGCACAGACCAGAGAGAGGAGAAGAGAATATTATTATTACATCTTTTTAAGCTCCAATCTCAAGACTTTTTAAAGAATAAATTCTTTAACTCCAATAATCATATTTCTTTGCTTGTGATACATGGGCAAGTCTTTGAGCTCTAGGATCTTTAGGTGATGGCATAAAATAAACATGCCATGCGTTGATTCTTTTAGCCATTATAAAATATAGTGAGAGCATAAATTAAATATGAGATGCAACCTCTTTATTATCTTGAAAGATTAAGTGATGACTTGAAACATAAACATGAAATACAAGCTTGGAATTTAAACATGAGAAATGCAAGTTCATTTATTCATTCTTGAAAATTTAGTGATGACATAGAAGGTAAACATGGTTATGCAAAGCATAAACTTAATCATGGATGCAAATTCATTTTGTTTCTTTACTAGAGCTCCTTCAAGACTTTAAAAGAATTATAAATTCAACCCAATACATATCTTAACAAGAAATAAAACATAAAAAAGATAAAAATACATCTTTCAAGTTCTAAACTAAAAATCTTTGTTTTAGCATCATAAAGCATTATTCTTTAAGGTTTTGCATCAAGTGGAATTTTCAAGCTTTAGAGGCCTAACTTGTGATGGATTTACAACCCACCCTCAAGGTCCTCATCATCAAGCCATCATCTTAGTTCCACCTAGGCCATATGGTTGAATTGGTTAAAGAAAAATTGAAGAGGAAAACCAAAATGAAAAGCTAAGGCAAGTTCATAATTTCATCATTTTGAGCTAAAAACACAACTCCTCAAAGCATAGAAATAAATTTAGAAACTACTCCCTACCTAATCTGAGTTGAAGAAGAGGAAGAGAACTTGGTTTCTTGAAGTGAAATGAAACAAAATCTCTTTGAAAAATTGAAGAAAGAATTCAGCCAAAGAGGAGGAAGAAAGAAAGTTTTTGGTGCTCCTAAAAACTAGTTATGAACCAAGCATTCCAAGACCACTCAAGCAAGCCTATTTATAGAAGATTTTGAGGCTTCTAATTGGCCAAAATGATGAGGTAGTGGACGGAATTTTGCAGGAGAAATAAGGGAGGAAAAATCATTTTAGACAAAGTTGTATGAAATTAAGGAATTATGTCTCTTATGGTGACATTTTGGCATTTTGTTTTAGTGCAACTTTTGGCAATAATTCAGCTGCATAATGGCATCAATAATTTCGTCCATTACAGCCCAAAGAAGTGAAATTTGTGTGTTCCATGCATTATTTAGGTGTAGGCAAGGTATTCATGTAATTTAGAGAATTTACTGCTAAGGGTTTAAGTGAATTAGTAAGCAATTTGGGTGTTTTTGAGCAATTTTGGGTTCTAATCAATCTAAATACATAATTTTGACTCTAGATTAATATTTAGAATTTAATAAGCTTTAATTTGAGCCTAATATTGCTTAGGTTTCGTATACTGAATCAAAAATCCCGAAATTTGCAAACTCGCCCAAAAACAGGGCAAAATCGTACTTTCACTTAAAATTGCCCGAGGCCACCCGAGCTTAACCAATGGTTAATCATGGCTTAAAAACACATTTTAAAACATTTTAGTGAGGTTCGGGCTCACTCGCACGCACATCGGAGTTAAAACAAGTAGGGCTGTTTTGGTCATTTCGCGTCGAACTCAAAATTGAGATCCTTTGCTCTATTAACACACATAACACAAACAATCCCTTATTATCCTCAAAATATCCCCTTGAAAATAGGTGGGGCCCACGATCCTCATTTTCCGAGTAAAATAACTTCAGGGCATTTTGGTCATTTTATACGTCTGAATTCGGGATTTGCGACTCTCGCATGAATCGCTCCTAACCTCTCTTCTAATATTATATTCCTTTATTGAGGATTGTTCGGCCTCAAATCTTATGTGATAATTACCTACGATAATTCGGTAATTGGGTAATTTCTAATGACAGGAAAAATTACAAGAAAAATTGGGCGTTACATTACTCCCTCCTTAAAAAGAATTTCGCCGGAAATTCGTTACTGAGAACAACTCGGGTATTGTGCTTTCATGTTTGATTCCAGCTCCCATGTAAGTTCTTCGGTTTCACCCTGTCCCATGCTACTTTGACCAGGGTACAAACCTTGTTCCTTAATCGCTAACTCCTCGGTCGACGATTCTCGTGGGTAGTAAGTTAAATGTCGTTATCTCTTAATTGTACATGTTCGCTCTAGTACATGACTCGGTCAGATTGATACTTTCTTAATCGAGAGACATGGAAAACATCATGAAGGTTGGATAGACTCGGGGTAGGGCTATACGGTGAGGCTACTGTGTCCTACTTTGGTAAGGATTTCAAACGGACCAAGAAATCTGGGGCTCAATTTCTTTACTTTTATTGCTCGACCTATGCCTGTGGTGGGGGTGATCCTTAGGAACACGTGGTCCCCTTCTTGAAAATCTAGCGGTTTTCGCCGCTTGTCCGCATAGTTTTTCTGTCGACTTTGAGCAGTAAGAATCTTATCCCTAATCTTCTTGATTTGTTCCGTTATTTCCCTCACAATATCAGGTCCGAGTAACCTTTGCTCTCCGGGTTCATACCAACATAAGGGAGATTGACATTTCCGTCCATAGAGGGCCTCATACGGTGCCATACCGATACTTGCATGATAACTGTTGTTATATGCAAATTCAATCAGTGGCAGGTACTTATCCCAACTTCCCCTTTGATCTAAAACACATGCCCTTAACATATCCTCCAAGGTTTGGATAGTTCTTTCAGATTGACCGTCTGTTTGGGGGTGATAGGCCGTGCTTAGACACAGCTTTGAACCAAATGCCTTTTGAAAGGCTCCCCAAAATCGTGACGTAAACCGCGGATCCCGGTCCGAGATTATCGTCGACGGCACCCCATGTAACCTTACTATCTCCTCAATATATAATTGTGCTAACCTATCCAAGGAATAAGTCACCTTAATAGGTAAAAAGTGGGTTGACTTCGTCAAACGATCCACGATTACCCATATGGTATCATGATTCATTTAGGTCCACGGTAATCCAGTCACAAAATCCATGCAGATACTAACCCGCCCACTCAGGGATCGACAGAGGTTGCAGCATTCCGCAGGGTTTTGGTGTTCAATCTTCACCTTTTGACACACCAAGCACTTACTCACCCATGTGCACACATCTTTCTTCATTCCAGGCCACCAAAACATCTTCTTCAAATCTTGATACATCTTGGTGGCACCAGGATGAAGGGTAAAATGGCTCTTATGGGCTTCCTCCAAAATATCCTTTCGGAGGCCACCACTAGCGTGTACACATATTCGACCTTTAAACCTCCACAAATCGCCCATTCCTTGGGTAAAACCTATCAACTTTCCCGCCTTCACCGCCTCTAAAGTCTCTTGAAACTCAAAGATCGCCCCTTGAGCTTGAACAATCCTTTCTTTGAACTCACTTGTCACTCTAAGATGACAAGCTCGATGCCCTTAGTGGTCAAAGTCATTCCTAGGGATAAGTCCCTAAATTGCTCAATCAAGTCAACCTCCTTCACCATCAAACGGGGCACTTGTAAGGACTTCCTACTCAAAGCATCGCCTACTACATTAGCTTTACCAGATGGTAGTTCAATCCAAAATCATAATCTTTCAAGAACTCCATCCATCGCCTTTGCCTCATGTTTAGCTCTTTTTGATCAAAGAGATATTTCAAACTCTTGTGATCGGGAAACACCTCAAACTTAACTCCATATAAATGGTGTCTCCAAATCTTCAGAGCAAACACGACTGCCACTAACTCAAGGTCATGGGTAGGGTAGTTTGCCTCATGTGGCTTGAGTTGTCTTGATGCATAGGCCACCACTTGCCTATCTTGCATCAATACACAACCTAAACCCTTTTTGAAGCATCACAATACACCTCGAAAGGCACATTGGGGTCGGGTAACACTAAAACAGGGTAGAGGTTAGCTTGTGTTTTAACTCTTGAAAGCTCTTTTCACACTCCGGTCCATGAAAAGGGGTGTTCTTCCTAGTCACTTGGTCAAAGGTAGGGAAATCTGGGAAAATCCCTTGATAAATCGACGGTAATAACCGCTAAACCCAAAAAGCTCCTTACTTCGATTCATGATGGTTGGTCTTTCCCAGTTTACTACCGCTTCTACCTTACTAGGATCTACAGCAATTCCTTTCTTAGATACTACATGCCCTAAAAATTGCACCTTATCCAACCAAAACTCACACTTGGAAATCTTGGCATATAGTTTCTTTTCCTTCAAGATCTTCAAGATTATGGTCGTGTGGCATTCATGCTCTTCATGGGTCTTAGAATATATGAGAATGTCATCTATAAAGACAACTACAAACTGATCTAAATAGGGCCGAAAGATCCTATTCATGTAATCCATAAAAATAGTGGAGCATTGGTTAACCCAAAGGACATTATCGCAAACTCAAAATGGCCGTGACGAGTAAAGGCCGCTTTTAGGTATGTCTTCATCTCTCACTCTAATTTGATGGTAGCCTGACCTCAAATCTATCTTAGAAAACACTACCGCACCTTTCGCTTGGTCCATCAAATCATTGATCCTAGGCAGAGGATACTTGTTTTTCATCATTACTTTATTCAACTGGCCGATAATCTACACACATCCTCATACTCCCATCCTTTTTCTTTACAACCCACACAGGGGCACCCCAAGGTGATGCACTAGGCCTAACAAACTTTTTCTCCAACAAATCTTCCAATTGAGTTTTTAACTCGGTCAATTCTAATGGGGACATCCTGTATGGGGCTATGGATATAGGTCCCGCACCCTAAGCAATTCTATGGAAAACTCTATCTCTCTCTCTTGGGAAACTCGTATCTCATCCGGAAATACTTCAGGATAATTTCTTACTATTGGTATCTCATCGATACTTTGCTCAAAGTCTACATCACTAGCGGCTAAGAAAATGTAACCTTTACTCTCACCCTTACCACAATCCATTTCACAAAGAAGCTATGTAAAGACTTATGGGTTTCTTAGGTTCAATAGGAACAGAAGAAAAGTGATGGTTTTCTCATAACAGCTTAACAAGACACGGTTGGCCTCAAGCCAATCCATGCCAAGAATCACATCTAAACCTCGCATGGGTAAGCAAATAAGATCTAAAACAAAGGATCTATTATCTATAATAAAACTACAATCTAAACAACATTTACAAGTCCTAACGGGTTTTCCAGTCAGGTAGAAACAATAAGGTCAAAAGGAAGCTCACCATAGGTAAATTAAGGCTTTTAACACATGAATGGGAGATAAAAGAATGACAAGCAGCAGAATCATATAGTACAATTAAGTCTTTACCATGCATATTACCCTTACCTTCTACGAGATTTCGTGACTTCGTTGTTTCTTCAAAGATTAACAAGAAATACCCTTCCCTGGTATTGCGGCTTGGGATTGGGGTTGGCGGGTTTCTTTCCGTGCATTCTCGGGAGTAATGACCTGGTTTTCCACACCGATAGCACACGCTTGTTCCGCTCGACATGGCATGCTCCCATGATTCTTGCCGCACTTGGGACATTCCATGGATGGCGCAGCCGTGGAGGTACCGCCGCCGACCTCTTTGTGGTGCTTTCCCTTTATTGTTGTTATTGTTGTTGTTGTGATTGTTATGGGGTTATTGTTGTAGCGGTTGTTATTATAGCGATTGTTGTTGTTTGGCCTTCCTTGTTGAAAATTTCTTTGTGTCCCTTGTGGTCTTGATTGAGGGGGAAATCGAGGTCGATTCGCTCTTGAACTAGCGACCTTGAGGTGTCAACTTTTTGGTAATATTATCTGACTTTGGGGTGTTTAGTTTTCTCGACCTTCTTCAATAATCCGACATTTGTTAACTAGGGTAGAGAAATCCCTAATCTCCAAATGTGCAATCGCCACATTAAGTTCCGCCTTCAACCCCGACTCAGTATTTAATGCATTTCCAGACTCATCAGATTTCCTTGGTACATTCTTGAGAACTTAATGAGTTCTTCAAATCTGGCGATGCATCGGGCCACATTCATATTCCCTGGACAAATTGCATGAATTCAATGTCCTTGGCATTTCTACCGACTGGAAAGTACTTTTCATAAAAATGGACCTTGAAAAGTTCCCAATCAATGTCCACGCTTGGTCGCCTCCAGGAGTCTTTGAACACCCGCCCACCGTAAACCTGCATCACCTTCAAGCATATGAGTAGCGAATGTGACCTTTTGCTCCTCCGAGCATGGGACTACAAAGAAAGACCTTCTCAATATTCCGAATCCATTCATCCGCAATATTTGGATTCTGTCCCCTTGAAACTGGTGGGTTTGCCTTACGAAACTCCCCGAAACAGGCATGTTCAGGAATCTCATGTCCTTGATTCATATTGGCTTGACGATCCTGATCCATTCGCTCCATCATCATTCTCATGGTGCTTGCTACGTCGCGGAGTGCTTCGCTGTCTCGTTGTCTTGATTATTCTGCTTTGCGCTCCTAGTCCGTTGTCGACGTGCCATTGGTCCCTATACACACAAAACAAAGAACACCGAGGTGATCGGGCCCAATATTCCATGCAAAGTGAGCAAGTTACCATGGCACTTTCAACAAACAAAGAGTCATGTATTTCTAATCCTCAAGCTCATCCTAATGATAAACATCTACACATGACGTCACTAACGCCTTATGCTTTAGAAGCATAGCTAGTCCAATCCTCGAGGCTCCATGAGAATCGAATCGCCTCGATACCAAAATAACACTTAGTAATTAACCGGATACACCTAGGTTGAATCGATTAATGACTAGACTTTACTCCTTGCTTTGGTTCTTTCTTCATAATTTGAAAATACTTAGTGAAATTACGAGCCATTTTTTTTTTTTTTAAACACATAATTGAAAACGTGAGCCGAGTACAACGTGAACGAGTAAGCCGGGTATAATAAGACGGTTAAGAATATGTCACGTCATATCACTTAGGCTCCATCATATAACATCCATAAGCACATTATAGCATATATTTACATACAATAACCTCACTCAAAGGGTGGGTTATGTTCATACATCATTATCTTATGCAAACCCATAAAAGAAAATATACTTAAGGAAATACATGCCCCTAAACTAGATAACTCCATAAGCCGGGAAGGTTATCCTAAAACTAGGGTGCATGATCACACATAAATCTACTAAGAACCTTCTATGGCCACCGTCCCGAAATGGGGAATAAATCCGATCCATCGATGAGCTCCCTCGGGAGGGATACACGAGATGCACCAGTCGGGTCGCATGGACGCCTTCTCGCTAACCTCAGCTGAACAATTGTTTCCTCACTACCCTCTCTTACACGTGAGGGAGTAGGAGCAGAGCTCTCAGGATATACATGAGTAGGAGTGTCCTCTCAAGGATCAGCCGTAATATCTCGCCTCGAACATACTGAAATCCATGCACAACAGATGAAGCGGGATAAGAACGTAACATCCTTTCATCAAGTGGACGTGCATGTTCGAAAACCATTTCATCGCCATAGGGAGAAGTAGGAGAAAATCGATAACTAGGGACAGGATGTGCAAATGGACGACCTATGTAAATAAAAACACGAATCACAAGACCTCCTTCAAAATGATACGAGCGATGCACGGATCATAGTGGAATTCCCAAGTAGGGGTATCAACGAACAGGACGAATGTCGCCATTTGAATCTGGAGACAATGACGGAAATAAAGAAAAGGGAGTGAGAATCTTGCTAAAGAATTCTCAGTAGGGTACCTCCTTCTATAGTGTCATCATCAAAGTCCCCAGGAACCTCGGGATTATTCTAAAATAGTGAGCATGCAAAGATTCATTTTAAGTTCGGACAAATACTTAACCGAGGTTCGTCAATTTTTAATTATGCGCCTTATAATGCATCTTATTCTTAACATGTCATATTTACAATGAACATTTCCTTTATCATTACATCATATTCCTCATCATCATTATCAAAATAACATGCATAAAAGAACGTCATATAATATTAGCTACACATGGACACAAAGTGCACATATTTCATTTCTTTAGTGCCTTTGGTGACTTAAAATCTTATCATCATCATTATTTTCCTTGGGCCACCCTATACTCCACCCTTTTGGGAGTAATTTAGGTTATGAGCTCATACTTCACTAGTCGTCACTAGCATATACTTATCCCTTTTGATAAGCTAAAGTCCCGACTCTACCCTTTTGAGAGAACGGGTTAGGGGGCTAAAATCACCTTTTCACCACCTATAGTCTGGTGGTTCCAAAGGATCATTTTCTTATAAGTTTAAGTCACCATTAAATTTTTGCATGTTATATCATAATACAATTCATAAACATCATAACATTTTCTCATTTATAGTCTTAAGATAGAATAATATATATCAACTGTAATCATGCATATGGGAGATTCCCAGGAAAGAGAGGTGGGTCACAATGGACACGCTTAAATACCAAGTCTTTCCTTAGCCAGAACCTTTCCAAATTACACTTTTACAATGATACACTTTCTTCTAGCAACAAAGGTAAATTTTACATAATAAAGAACATTTCATGTACAAGCATTCTCATTATTTGCAACAAAGAACTATAACATGCAAGCCGGAAATCATTCAATGATATCAAGTACTTAATAAGCATCCAATCCTTACATAGAATTATCAATTATAGAACTAATTAGTTACTAAACCAATTATGAATCATTCTCTTAACAATAAACCATAATTATCACAACTTCAATCATATCAAATCATTATCACACATTGATACTAAACTCAGATCAGTGGCCGAATCATGAACCTCATGCAATTACATAGAATCATATTTTAAGTGCATATAAAATACTAGTTTCCCGTAAAATCCTTGCAAAGCCTTAAAACTCATTTAGAAACTAGTTCTTTTGTCAAATTTGGGAGGATCTTCACAATTAAAATTCTCACTTAAGATAAAAGGAGTAAGTCTTGAGCTTTAGAGATTTAGGTGACATCTTAGAATTATAAACATGCTATGCAACCTTATTTTAATCTTATCTTTATAAGGTGATAGCTTGGAATTATAAACATGATATGCAATTCCATTTCTTTATCTTTAAGATTTAAGGTGATGACTTGACAATTAAACATGATGCAAGAACTTGAAATATAAACATGATACAAGAAACTGGAGCGTGTAATCCGCACAGACCAGAGAGAGGAGAAGAAAATATTAAGAAACCGGAGCGGCGGTAGTCCGCACAGACCAAGAGAGGGAGAAGAGAATATTAAGAAACCGGAGCGGCGGTAGTCCGCACAGACCAAAGAGAGGGAGAAGAGAATATTATTATTACATCTTTTTAAGCTCCAATCTCAAGACTTTTTAAAGAATAAATTCTTTAACTCCAATAATCATATTTCTTTGCTTGTGATACATGGGCAAGTCTTTGAGCTCTAGGATCTTTAGGTGATGGCATAAAATAAACATGCCATGCGTTGATTCTTTTAGCCATTATAAAATATAGTGAGAGCATAAATTAAATATGAGATGCAACCTCTTTATTATCTTGAAAGATTAAGTGATGACTTGAAACATAAACATGAAATACAAGCTTGGAATTTAAACATGAGAAATGCAAGTTCATTTATTCATTCTTGAAAATTTAGTGATGACATAGAAGGTAAACATGGTTATGCAAAGCATAAACTTAATCATGGATGCAAATTCATTTTGTTTCTTTACTAGAGCTCCTTCAAGACTTTAAAAGAATTATAAATTCAACCCAATACATATCTTAACAAGAAATAAAACATAAAAGGAAAAAAAAATACATCTTTCAAGTTCTAAACTAAAAATCTTTGTTTTAGCATCATAAAGCATTATTCTTTAAGGTTTTGCATCAAGTGGAATTTTCAAGCTTTAGAGGCCTAACTTGTGATGGATTTACAACCCACCCTCAAGGTCCTCATCATCAAGCCATCATCTTAGTTCCACCTAGGCCATATGGTTGAATTGGTTAAAGAAAAATTGAAGAGGAAAACCAAAATGAAAAGCTAAGGCAAGTTCATAATTTCATCATTTTGAGCTAAAAACACAACTCCTCAAAGCATAGAAATAAATTTAGAAACTACTCCCTACCTAATCTGAGTTGAAGAAGAGGAAGAGAACTTGGTTTCTTGAAGTGAAATGAAACAAAATCTCTTTGAAAAATTGAAGAAAGAATTCAGCCAAAGAGGAGGAAGAAAGAAAGTTTTTGGTGCTCCTAAAAACTAGTTATGAACCAAGCATTCCAAGACCACTCAAGCAAGCCTATTTATAGAAGATTTTGAGGCTTCTAATTGGCCAAAATGATGAGGTAGTGGACGGAATTTTGCAGGAGAAATAAGGGAGGAAAAATCATTTTAGACAAAGTTGTATGAAATTAAGGAATTATGTCTCTTATGGTGACATTTTGGCATTTTGTTTTAGTGCAACTTTTGGCAATAATTCAGCTGCATAATGGCATCAAAAATTTCGACCATTACAGCCCAAAGAAGTGAAATTTGTGTGTTCCATGCATTATTTAGGTGTAGGCAAGGTATTCATGTAATTTAGAGAATTTACTGCTAAGGGTTTAAGTGAATTAGTAAGCAATTTGGGTGTTTTTGAGCAATTTTGGGTTCTAATCAATCTAAATACATAATTTTGACTCTAGATTAATATTTAGAATTTAATAAGCTTTAATTTGAGCCTAATATTGCTTAGGTTTCCTATACTAATCAAAAATCCCGAAATTCGCAAACTCGCCCAAAAACAGGGCAAAATCGCATTTTCACTTAAAAATTGCCCGAGGCCACCCGAGCTTAACCAATGGTTAATCATGGCTTAAAAACACATTTTAAAACATTTTAGTGAGGTTCGCTCAGTCGCACGCACATCGGAGTTAAAACAAATAGGGCGCTTTGGTCATTTTCAAGGCCGAACTCAAAATTGAGATCCTTTTGCTCTATTAACACACATAACACAAACAATCCCTTATTATCCTCAAAATATCCCTTGAAAATAGGTGGGCCCACGATCCTCATTTTCGAGTAAAATAACTTCAGGGCATTTTGGTCATTTTATACGCATGTAAATTCGGATTTGCGACTCTGCATGAATCGCTCCTAACCTCTCTTCTAATATTATATTCCTTTATTGAGGATTGTTCTACCTCAAATCTTATGTAATAATTACCTACGATAATTCGGTAATTGAGTAATTTCTAATGACAAGAAAATTACAAAGAAAATTGGGGCGTTACATTACTCCCTCCTTAAAAAGAATTTCGCCTGAAATTAAGCTACCGAGAACAACTCGGTATTGTGCTTTCATGTTTGATTCCAGCTCCCATGTAAGTTCTTCTGTTTCACCTCGTCCCCATGCTACTTTGACCAGGGTACAAATTTTGTTCCTTAACCGCTTAACTCCTCACGACGATTCTCGTGGGTAGTAAGTTAAATGTCAGTTATCTCTTAATTGTACATGTTCGCTCTAGTACATGACTCGGTCGATTGATACTTTCTTAATCGAGAGACATGGAAAACATCATGAAGGTTGGATAGACTCGGGGTAGGGCTATACGGTAGGCTACGTGTCCTACTTTGGTAAGGATTTCAAACGGACCAAGAAATCGGGGCTCAATTTCTTTACTTTTATTGCTCGACCTATGCCTGGTGGGGTGATCCTTAGGAACACGTGGTCCCCTTCTTGAAAATCTAGCGGTTTTCGCCGCTTGTCCGCATAGTTTTTCTCGTCGACTTTGAGCAAGAAGAATCTTATCCCTAATCTTCTTGATTTGTTCCGTTATTTCCTCACAATATCAGTCCGAGTAACCTTTGCTCTCCGGTTCATACCAACATAAGGGAGATTGACATTTCGCCCATAGAGGGCCTCATACGGTGCCATATCGATACTTGCATGATAATCAAGTGTTATATGCAAATTCAATCAAGCAAGTGTGTACTTATCCCAACTTCCCTTTGATCTAAAACACATGCCCTTAACATATCCTCCAAGGTTTGGATAGTTCTTTCAGATTGACCGTCTGTTTGGGGGTGATAGGCCGTGCTTAGACACAGCTTTGAACCAAATGCCTTTTGAAAGGCTCCCCAAAATCGTGACGTAAACCGCGGATCCCGGTCCGAGATTATCGTCGACGGCACCCCATGTAACCTTACTATCTCCTGAATATATAATTGTGCTAACCTATCCAAGGAATAAGTCACCTTAATAGGTAAAAGTGGGTCGACTTCGTCAATCGATCCACGATTACCCATATGGTATCATGATTCATTTGGGTCCTCGGTAATCCAGTCACAAAATCCATGGAGATACTATCCCGCTCCACTCAGGGATCGGCTGAGGTTGCAAAGATTCCGCAGGGTTTTTGGTGTTCAATCTTCACCTTTTGACACACCAAGCACTTACTCACCCATGTGCACACATCTTTCTTCATTCCAGGCCACCAAAACATCTTCTTCAAATCTTGATACATCTTGGTGGCACCAGGATGAAGGGTAAAATGGCTCTTATGGGCTTCCTCCAAAATATCCTTTCTGAGGCCACCACTAGCGTGTACACATATTCGACCTTTAAACCTCCACAAATCGTCCATTCCTTGGGTAAAACCTATCAACTTTCCTGCCTTCACCGCCCCTAAAGTCTCTTGAAACTCAAAGATCGCCCCTTGAGCTTGAACAATCCTTTCTTTGAACTCACTTGTCACTCTAAGATGACAAGCTCGATGCCCTTAGTGGTCAAAGTCATTCCTAGGTTTAAGTCCCTAAATTGCTCAATCAATTCAACCTCCTTCACCATCAAACTGACACTTGTAAGGACTTCCTACTCAAAGCATCACTACTACATTAGCTTTACCAGGATGGTAGTTCAATCCAAAATCATAATCTTTCAAGAACTCCATCCATCGCCTTTGCCTCATGTTTAGCTCTTTTTGATCAAAGAGATATTTCAAACTCTTGTGATCGGAAAACACCTCAAACTTAACTCCATATAAATGGTGTCTCCAAATCTTTAGAGCAAACACGACTGACTAACTCAAGGTCATGGGTAGGGTAGTTTGCCTCATGTGGCTTGAGTTGTCTTGATGCATAGGCCACCACTTGCCTATCTTGCATCAATACACAACCTAAACCCTTTTTAGAAGCATCACAATACACCTCGAAAGGCACATTGGGGTCGGGTAACACTAAAACAGGGGTAGAGGTTAGCTTGTGTTTTAACTCTTGAAAGCTCTTTTCACACTCCGGTTCCATGAAAAGGGGTGTTCTTCCTAGTCACTTGGTCAAAGGTAGGGAAATCTGGGAAAATCCCTTGATAAATCGACGGTAATAACCTGCTAAACCCAAAAAGCTCCTTACTTCGATTCATGGTTGGTCTTTCCCCGTTTACTACCGCTTCTACCTTACTAGGATCTACAGCAATTCCTTTCTTAGATACTACATGCCCTAAAAATTGCACCTTATCCAACCAAAACTCACACTTGGAAATCTTGGCATATAGTTTCTTTTCCTTCAAGATCTTCAAGATTATGGTCGTGTGGCATTCATGCTCTTCATGGGTCTTAGAATATATGAGAATGTCATCTATAAAGACAACTACAAACTGATCTAAATAGGGCCGAAAGATCCTATTCATGTAATCCATAAAAATAGCTGGAGCATTGGTTAACCCAAAGGACATTATCGCAAACTCAAAATGCCCGTATCGAGTGCGAAAGGCCGTTTTAGGTATGTCTTCATCTCTCACTCTAATTTGATGGTAGCCTGACCTCAAATCTATCTTAGAAAACACTACCGCACCTTTCAGCTTGGTCCATCAAATCATTGATCCTAGGCAGAGGATACTTGTTTTTCATCACTACTTTATTCAACTGCCGATAATCTACACACATCCTCATACTCCCATCCTTTTTCTTTACAAACAACACAGGGCTCCCAAGGTGATGCACTAGGCCTAACAAACTTTTTCTCCAACAAATCTTCCAATTGAGTTTTTAACTCGGTCAATTCTAATGGGGACATCCTGTATGGGGCTATGGATATAGGTCCCGCACCCTAAGCAATTCTATGGAAAACTCTATCTCTCTCTTGGGGGAAACTCGTATCTCATCCGAAATACTTCAGATAATTTCTTACTATTGGTATCTCATCGATACTTTGCTCAAAGTCTACATCACTAGCGGCTAAGAAAATGTAACCTTTACTCTCACCCTTACCACAATCCATTTCCACAAGCAGCTATGTAAAGACTTATGGGTTTCTTAGGTTCAATAGGAACAGGAAGAAAAGTGATGGTTTTCTCATAATAGCTTTAAAGACACGGTTGGCCTCAAGCCAATCCATGCCAAGAATCACATCTAAACCTCGCATGGGTAAGCAAATAAGATCTAAAACAAAGGATCTATTATCTATAATAAAACTACAATCTAAACAACATTTACAAGTCCTAACGGGTTTTCCAATGGGTAGAAACAATAAGGTCAAAAGGAAGCTCAGTCATAGGTAAATTAAGGCTTTTAACACATGAATGGGAGATAAAAGAATGAGAAGCGCCAGAATCATATAGTACAATTAAGTCTTTACCATGCATATTACCCTTACCTTCCACGAGATTTCGTGACTTCGTTGTTTCTTCAACATTAACAGAAATACCCTTCCCTGGTATTGCGGCTTGGGATTGGGGTTGGCGGGTTTCTTTCCGTGCATTCTCGGGAGTAATGACCTGGTTTTCCACAATCGATAGCACACGCTTGTTCCGGCTCGACATGGCATGCTCCCATGATTCTTGCCGCACTTGGGACATTCCATGGATGGCGCAGCCGTGGAGGTACCGGGCCGACTTCTTTGTGGTGCTTTTCCTTTATTGTTGTTATTGTTGTTGTTGTGATTGTTACTGGGGTTATTGTTGTAGCGGTTGTTATTATAGCGATTGTTGTTGTTTGGCCTTCCTTGTTGAAAATTTCTTTGTGTCCCTTGTGGTCTTGATTGAGGGGAAATGGAGGTCGATTCGCTTCTTGAACTGCGACCTTGAGGTGTCAACTTTTGGTAATATTATCTGACTTTGGGGTGTTTAGTTTTCTCGACCTTCTTCAATAATCCGACATTTGTTAACTAGGGTAGAGAAATCCCTAATCTCCAAATGTGCAATCGCCACATTAAGTTCCGCCTTCAACCCCGACTGTATTTAATGCATTTCAAGACTCATCAGATTTCCTTGGTACATTCTTGAGAACTTAATGAGTTCTTCAAATCTGGCGATGTCTTGGGCCACATTCATATTCCCTGGACAAATTGCATGAATTCAATGTCCTTGGCATTTCTACCTGACTGGAAAGTACTTTTCATAAAAATGGACCTTGAAAAGTTCCCAATCAATGTCCACGCTTGGCCGTCTCCAGGAGTCTTTGAACACCCGCCCACCGTAAACCGGCATCACCTTCAAGCATATGAGTAGCGAATGTGACCTTTTGCTCCTCCGAGCATGGGACTACAAAGAAAGACCTTCTCAATATTCCGAATCCATTCATCCGCAATATTTGGATTCAAAGTGTCCCCTTGAAAATCAGGGTGGGTTTGCCTTACGAAACTCCCCGAAACAGGCATGTTCAGAATCTCATGTCCTTGATTCATATTGGCTTGACGATCCTGATCCATTCGCTCCATCATCATTCTCATGGTCCTTGCTACGTCGCGGAGTGCTTCTACTGTCTCGTTGTCTTGATTATTCTCAGGTCAAGGCTCCTAGTCCGTTGTCGACGTGCCATTGGTCCCTATACACACAAAAACAGAACACCGAGGTGATCGTGCCCAATATTGCATACAAAGTGAGCAAGTTACCATGGCACTTTCAACAAACAGTAGTCATGTATTTCTAATCCTCAAGCTCATCCTAATGATAAACATCTACACATGACGTCACTAACGTCTTATGCTTTAGAAGCATAGCTAGTCCAATCCTCAGGCTCCATGAGAATCGAATCAAGCTCGATACCAAAATGTAACACTTAGTAATTAACCAGATACACCTAGGTTGAATCTGATTAATGACTAGACTTTACTCCTTGCTTTGGTTCTTTCTTCATAATTTGAAAATACTTAGTGAAATTACGAGCCATTTTTTTTTAAACACATAATTGAAAACGTGAGCCGAGTACAACGTGAACGAGTAAGCGGGGTATAATAAGACGTTTAAGAATATGTCACATCATATCACTTAGGCTCCATCATATAACATCCATAAGCACATTATAGCATATATTTACATACAATAACCTCACTCAAAGGGTGGGTTATGTTCATACATCATTATCTTATGCAAACCCATAAAAGAAAATATACTTAAGGAAATACATGCCCCTAAACTAGATAACTCCATAAGCCGGGAAGGTTATCCTAAAACTAGGGTGCATGATCACACATAAATCTACTAAGAACCTTCTATGGCCACCGCCCCGAAATGGGGAATAAATCCGATCCATCGATGAGCTCCTCGAGGGGATACACGAGATGCACCAGTCGGGTCGCATGGACGCCTTCTCGCTAACCTCGGCTGAACAACTGCTTCCTCACTACCCTCTCTTACACGTGTGGGAGTAGGAGCAGAGCTCTCGGAATATACATGAGTAGGAGTGTCCTCAAGGATCAGTTTCAGAATATCTCGCCTGAACATACTGAAATCCATGCACAGCAGATGAAGCGGGATAAGAACGTAACATCCTTTCATCAAGTGGACGTGCATGTTCGAAACCATTTCATCGCCATAGGGAGAAGTAGGAGAAAATCGATAACTAGGGACAGGATGTGCAAATGGACGACCTATGTAAATAAAAACACGAATCACAAGACCTCCTTCAAAATGATACGAGCGATGCACTGGATCATAGTGGAATTCCCAAGTAGGGGTATCAACGAACAGACGAATGTCGCCATTTGAATCTGGAGACAATGACGGAAATAAAGAAAAGGGAGTGAGAATCTTGCTAAAGAATTCTCAGTAGGGTACCTCCTTCTATAGTGTCATCATCAAAGTCCCCAGAACCTCGGGATTATTCTAAAATAGTGAGCATGCAAAGATTCATTTTAAGTTCGGACAAATACTTAACCGAGGTTCACAATTTTTAATTATGCCTTATAATGCATCTTATTCTTAACATGTCATATTTACAATGAACATTTCCTTTATCATTACATCATATTCCTCATCATCATTATCAAAATAACATGCATAAAAGAACGCTATATAATATTAGCTACACATGGACACAAAGGCACATATTTCATTTCTTTAGTGCCTTTGGTGACTTAAAATCTTATCATCATCATTATTTTCCTTGGGCCACCCTATACTCCACCCTTTGGGAGTAATTTAGGTTATGAGCTCATACTTCACTAGTCGTCACTAGCATATACTTATCCCTTTTGATAAGCTAAAGTCCCGACTCTACCCTTTTGAGAGAACGGGTTAAGGGCTAAAATCACCTTTTCACCACCTATAGTCCGATGGTTCCAAAGGATCATTTTCTTATAAGTTTAAGTCACCATTAAATTTTTGCATGTTATATCATAATACAATTCATAAACATCATAACATTTTCTCATTTATAGTCTTAAGATAGAATAATATATATCAACTGTAATCATGCATATGGGAGATTCCCAGAAAGAGAGGTGGGTCACAATGGACACGCTTAAATACCAAGTCTTTCCTTAGCCGTAACCTTTCCAAATTACACTTTTACAATGATACACTTTCTTCTAGCAACAAAGGTAAATTTTACATAATAAAGAACATTTCATGTACAAGCATTCTCATTATTTGCAACAAAGAACTATAACATGCAAGCGAGGAAATCATTCAATGATATCAAGTACTTAATAAGCATCCAATCCTTACATAGAATTATCAATTATAGAACTAATTAGTTACTAAACCAATTATGAATCATTCTCTTAACAATAAACCATAATTATCACAACTTCAATCATATCAAATCATTATCACACATTGATACTAAACTCAGATCAGTGGTCAATCATGAACCTCATGCAATTACATAGAATCATATTTTAAGTGCATATAAAATACTAGTTTCCCGTAAAATCCTTGCAAAGCCTTAAAACTCATTTAGAAACTAGTTCTTTTGTCAAATTTGGGAGGATCTTCACAATTAAAATTCTCACTTAAGATAAAAGGAGTAAGTCTTGAGCTTTAGAGATTTAGGTGACATCTTAGAATTATAAACATGCTATGCAACCTTATTTTAATCTTATCTTTATAAGGTGATAGCTTGGAATTATAAACATGATATGCAATTCCATTTCTTTATCTTTAAGATTTAAGGTGATGACTTGACAATTAAACATGATGCAAGAACTTGAAATATAAACATGATACAAGAAAGCTGAGCGGTGTAATCCGCACAGACCAAGAGAGGAGAAGAAAATATTAAGAAACCGGAGCGTGTAGTCCGCACAGGACCGAGAGAGGGAGAAGAGAATATTAAGAAACCTGAGCGGTAGTCCGCACAGACCAGAGAGGAGAAGAGAATATTATTATTACATCTTTTAAGCTCCAATCTCAAGACTTTTTAAAGAATAAATTCTTTAACTCCAATAATCATATTTCTTTGCTTGTGATACATGGGCAAGTCTTTGAGCTCTAGGATCTTTAGGTGATGGCATAAAATAAACATGCCATGCGTTGATTCTTTTAGCCATTATAAAATATAGTGAGAGCATAAATTAAATATGAGATGCAACCTCTTTATTATCTTGAAAGATTAAGTGATGACTTGAAACATAAACATGAAATACAAGCTTGGAATTTAAACATGAGAAATGCAAGTTCATTTATTCATTCTTGAAAATTTAGTGATGACATAGAAGGTAAACATGGTTATGCAAAGCATAAACTTAATCATGGATGCAAATTCATTTTGTTTCTTTACTAGAGCTCCTTCAAGACTTTAAAAGAATTATAAATTCAACCCAATACATATCTTAACAAGAAATAAAACATAAAAGGAAAAAATACATCTTTCAAGTTCTAAACTAAAAATCTTTGTTTTAGCATCATAAAGCATTATTCTTTAAGGTTTTGCATCAAGTGGAATTTTCAAGCTTTAGAGGCCTAACTTGTGATGGATTTACAACCCACCCTCAAGGTCCTCATCATCAAGCCATCATCTTAGTTCCACCTAGGCCATATGGTTGAATTGGTTAAAGAAAAATTGAAGAGGAAAACCAAAATGAAAAGCTAAGGCAAGTTCATAATTTCATCATTTTGAGCTAAAAACACAACTCCTCAAAGCATAGAAATAAATTTAGAAACTACTCCCTACCTAATCTGAGTTGAAGAAGAGGAAGAGAACTTGGTTTCTTGAAGTGAAATGAAACAAAATCTCTTTGAAAAATTGAAGAAAGAATTCAGCCAAAGAGGAGGAAGAAAGAAAGTTTTTGGTGCTCCTAAAACTAGTTATGAACCAAGCATTCCAAGACCACTCAAGCAAGCCTATTTATAGAAGATTTTGAGGCTTCTAATTGGCCAAAATGATGAGGTAGTGGGCGGAATTTTGCAGGAGAAATAAGGGAGGAAAAATCATTTTAGACAAAGTTGTATGAAATTAAGGAATTATGTCTCTTATGGTGACATTTTGGCATTTTGTTTTAGTGCAACTTTTGGCAATAATTCAGCTGCATAATGGCATCAATAATTTCGTCCATTACAGCCCAAAGAAGTGAAATTTGTGTGTTCCATGCATTATTTAGGTGTAGGCAAGGTATTCATGTAATTTAGAGAATTTACGGCTAAGGGTTTAAGTGAATTAGTAAGCAATTTGGGTGTTTTTGAGCAATTTTGGGTTCTAATCAATCTAAATACATAATTTTGACTCTAGATTAATATTTAGAATTTAATAAGCTTTAATTTGAGCCTAATATTGCTTAGGTTTCTGATACTAATCAAAAATCCCGAATTCAAAACTCGCCAAAAACAGGGGCAAAATCGTACTTTCACTTAAAAATTGCCCGAGGCCACCCGAGCTTAACCAATGGTTAATCATGGCTTAAAAACACATTTTAAAACATTTTAGTGAGGTTCGGCTCGGCACGCACACATCTGAGTTAAAAACCACAGGGTGTTTTGGTCATTTCAAGGTTTAACTCAAAATTGAGATCCTTTTGCTCTATTAACACACATAACACAAACAATCCCTTATTATCCTCAAAATATCCCCTTGAAAATAGGTGGGGCCCACGATCCTCATTTTCTGAGTAAAATAACTTCAGGGGCATTTTGGTCATTTTATACGCATGTAAATTCGGGATTTGCGACTCTCGCATGAATCGTTCCTAACCTCTCTTCTAATATTATATTCCTTTATTGAGGATTGTTCGGCCTCAAATCTTATGTAATAATTACCTACGATAATTCGGTAATTGAGTAATTTCTAATGACAGTAAAAATTACAGTAAAAATTGGGGCGTTACATTTTCATTAACAGAGGTAATGAATCTAGATAGGTATTACAGTGACAGTAAGGTCTACATAACTAAAGGCATGAATTCAATAATGAATACATCTTTAACTTAATTTGGTCTTTCATTCACTGAGTCCGCCAACATCATTGCCTTAAACTAGCTCCTTGAGATAATGAGCTCATTCCGTAGCCATTGCCACAAACTTCATTCCATGGGAAATCTGACGGACTAGGTGAGGGGTTAAGCAGTGAGCTTCACCCATTACTCTTTGATCATAATAATGCACAACTCTTCTTAGCATTTGACAATTCTCATGTGAATTAACACGGTAATGATTCTCATATAATACAGTCCATACTATGTGATCATTACTCAAATCATATCATGCATAATATTCACATCATATAAGATATAGCACTTGAATCATTCATGCACATAATGAATCATTTATCATCCATGATCATTCACTATATTTCATATACATTCAAGCTCATAGGCCAAAGTCATTCATTATGTGTGTCTCAAGGTCACTAGGTCATATTTAATTAAAGCATAAGCTTCTAGGCTAAGTTCTCTAGTCATTGTATGAGTGGCAGCCATTTATTTAAGTTTAATCATAAGTTAAATGATATCATTCTTGGATGATTATTATTAGGTCTTAATATATTAATTCCTAGCCCTCATGAAATAAGAAATTACTTATTTTCCATCAAAAAGTGTCATTCTTGCTTATTTGGATTAAATTATAGTTTTACAGCTTAACTCCAAATCTGGCATATTTACATGAAAAATTAATTTCTCTCTCTATACTTACTATTTTGAGAAAGTACAGATATGTTTGGAATCCTGACCTATTCATATTTCTCTTAATGTAATTTTGTAAAAAAGATTCCAAGTGAAATTACTTTTATTCCCTAACAAAATTACTCTATTCCAGTAGTGTTTAGAAACTATACTTAGGGCTTATTTCGTGATTATGGAACAATATGGGTATTTTCAGTGGATATTTTTGTGGCTGTGCTTCTTAAGGTCTTAGCTTTCCAATAAAACCAATTTTACATGTTTTGCATATTTGTAGAAAAAGAAGAGCTCAATTGAATGTCAAGGGGTCAGACAACATCTTTAGTAAAAAAAAGCTGAACTTCGAAAAATTATATCTTTTCCTAGAAAGCTGATTTTTCTGTACTTTCTTTGGATAATGTCCCTTAAAAGGTTAACTTTTAGGTATAATTTTTCTAGACGCAGAAATGACAAGCTCTACAATTGTTACTAGTTTTTGTGCACCTAACTCAATCAGAATCAATTTCTAGCACTAGTGTGTATGTGTGTATATATGCTCCTTCTCAATTCAAATCATAGATTCTCACCATTTCCACCATGGCCAGCATATATAAACTTAATACAGAGGCATTAGATAGAATAACACATATCTTAGAATATGTTTATCTTGGAACGAAATAACATAACATTTAGAGAAGATAGATGTGCAAGTTTTGAGCCTTTAGCCCTAGAACAAACCAAAGACTTAAAACCTTCACATCCTCAATATAAAAACCCCCTATCAAACAATGTAAAAGTAAAGATGAGTCCTTTAATCCTTCCTAGGTTCACGAACAAATAAACAAAAAAGAAAGGTAGAAAAGAAAGTTTCCTTGCTCCTAGTCCAAGCTTGAAGATCTTGATCACAATGAGAGCTAATGTGTATGTTAAAGTAGTTTTACAAGAGTTACGAATAGCAACTCTTGTAAAGTAGAGTAGGAACCTAGAGCTGGGAATACAAGTGTTTAAGGAGGGAGTTTGGAGAAAAACAGAAGAAAACGAAAAGCTAGAAACCTAGTAATGATTAAGTGATTGCAGAAGACAAAATGAAGCCATCTTGGCTCCTTATATAGGCCCTTTGGCCATGGGAGTTAGGGGCTATTTGGAGGGCATTTTAATCGTCTATATAGGCCCAAAAGGATTGATACAGACTTTTACCCTAGCTTTTGACTCACTTTTAGGTTGCCCCTTTTAGTTGCTATTATTCTCTCTCTACATCTCTCTCTTCTCCTTCTCTATTCTTCTCTCTCTAAGGGATTCCATTGATGAAGATGTTTTCTTTTGGAGATTATGGCAAGGATTATTGCCATTATTTTTAGGTTCTTTTTTATCCTTATTATTGTAATCCTCTAGAGATGGAAGAGTAGATTTCTTTACTAGTGTAAGGGTCTCTAGATGGATTGGGATGATGTTTAAGCCTCCTTTTGATATTAAATGCATTGACCTTCTTAATGTTCTGCAGTTTTTGTTCCTATAATTATTATGGTGATTGCTATAATCTTTATTCGGATAACTAAATTAGCGATCATCGTTTAGAGAAACCCTTTGGGCATAAATTGATGGATCTATTGGTTTATATTTGAGAGAGAATGTTAGAATTAACTTTGCGATTGGCGATTAGGCTATAGCAATACGATTTCTACATAAATTGAGATCTCGTTTATTAATTATTTGCATTGATCATATTCTAGAGGTCGATTGATCACTAATAGAATTGCCAGTAATTTATTACTAATAGCCACTAATGGATTTAATATTTGGTCAATGATAATTAATTTTCAATCCTAGGAATACCTTGCACTAGTGCTTTCTTCACTGTTGCTATTTTCTTTTAATTTTAATTGCTTTAAACCTCATTCTTCAAATCTCCAAATTTTCCCAACTAAGTGTTGAAACCTCCTTGAGAGACGACCTAGGTAACCCTTTACTAAATTTTTGTGTAACTTAGAATTGAAATAATTTCTAATTTGAGGAGGTAGGCGACTGCCTCCGTTGAATTTTAGCATTGTTGCCGGGAAAGCATTAAAACTTAGTTTTTTATTTTTCTTTGTTTTATTTTTTCCAGTTTTACTTTATTTTATTTTTATTTATTTACTGCTTTTAATTTTCTGCTATTTAATCTTTTTGTGAAAGAAAAAGAAAAAGAAAATTATGTTCCCTTGTATGAGGCGTTCTTTGTCTGCTGGAAATTTGATACCTCTTAATTAAGAAATTGAAAGAACATTAAGAAAAATCAGACAGGTAAAGCATCAACAAGTGGAATCATCTGAGCATTCGAATTCTTTGTTCAGTGTTTCCAGAAATACAAGTGACATGGGAGATAGGAGCATGACACTTTGGGAGCTCACTGCTCCTGACTTTACCTAGTGGTCCCTGGCAATTACATACCTTAGGATTGACAATGACTTTGAGCTTAAGGGGTATGTGGTTCATGCTCTACCCAAATTCTAGGGGCTATCTAGAGAAGATCCCCACCAGCACTTGAAAAAGCTTCACATGGTGTGTTTTGCCATGAAATCCAATGGAGTGGAAGTAGATGATGTCAAATTGAGAGCATTCCCCTTCTCCCTAGAGGATGTTATAGAAAACTGGTTCTTTTATTTGCTAGATAAGATTGTAAATAGCTAGATGAGATCAAGAGGCTTTTCCTAGAGAGATATTTTCCCGTCTCTAGAGTGGCTTCTATCAGAAAAGAATTCTCCAGAATTCGCTAGACTGATGAGACTCTACATGAATATTGGGAGCGTTTGAAGCTCCTTTGTGCAAGCTACCCCAATCATCAGATTCTGAAAGAACTCCTCCTTCAATACTTTTATGAGGGGTTGGTACTTGCTGATAGATGCTGCTAGTAGAGGGGAACTTTTGGATAATGTAACGTCCCGATTTTTCTATGTACAAATGACCAAAATGCCTCCGAGGCCATTTTTACTAGGAAAATAAGGATAGCCAGCCTCGGCCATCCTCAAAGGGCTGTTTTAATGCTGAACGAGATTATATGTGTTATATTCGTTAATAGAGCAGAAGAATCTCATTTTTGAGTTCCTGCATGCAAAATTACCAAATGCTCTTGTGCCTAATTGGCACAGAATTGATTCTCGACTGGACCTAGACCTTGCCCAAGAATTGGAAATGCTGTTTTTGAGGGATGTCTAACATCTATTTAAGCCCAGGTAATCCCGGAAAGTTTTTGTAAAAAATTACCATTTTGCCCCTGATTAAAGGCATAACGAGTTTAACTACATAATTAACAAAACCTAAGCAATATTAGGCTCTAATCGAAGATTAATTTATTTTAATAATTAATCTAGTGTCAAAATAATTAATTGAGGTTGATTAGGGCCTAAGATTGCTTAGAGAAACTCAAAACCCTTTTCTTAATTCAAGAATTAGTGTCATGTCAATTTGAAATAGTATTTCCTCTATTCAATTCCTTAAATCATGGGAATGGTCATGTGATGAGATTCCTTGCTAATAAAGGTGAATTTGCACTGATTGTGTAAGAACACTCTTTAATCTTGTCTTGAGCCACCTTAATTGCTTACTTCCTCACCTAAACACCTAACTACAAACCCCTAAAAGGCATAACCAAATCCACTCCTAAACACACTTCTAATCCACATTAAAATGAAAGAAATCCTCCCTCATTATCCCTTAATGAAACCGGTTCCCTCCCTCCCTCATTCATTCAATCACATGTTGAATTTCAATAAAAAAATACACTTGAAGATCATACTTAAGCCCATACCTAGCCATACCCACACCTATACCTAGCCATCCTTTGAAATGACACTTACAAAGAGATATTTTCTCTTCCCTCCCCCTCCTCATGGCCAGCCAAACACACCCCCCTCTCACGTCCTCATGTTGAATTTTTCTATAAATACAAGGAACTTTCCAAGAAGCCATTTGCTCATTTGCTTGCAAACCTCAAGTTCAAGAATTCTCAAGTTTTCTCTCTAATTCTCAAGAGTTCTCTTCTTCTTCTTCATTCTTCCAAGAGCACCACCCCCAACCACCACATCTTAATCCTAAGCCACCACAAAACCCCTATAGATCTTCCTCCTAACACTTAACCTCTCTATTTCCAAGATCATAAACCAAAGACAAACCTCTCTTCCTTCTTTTCTTTCCTTGGCTGATATCACCTTGAAGCTCCAAGGAAGATTTGTTCTTCTCATCTCATTTCCAAGACCAAGCTCTTCTCTTTGTAAGAAAAATACCTTTGGTAGGGATTTTATGTTGAGTTCTTCTTCTTTTCCTTGTTCTTTCTTCTCAGTTCTTGAGCTTCTTCTTCTCCTTTATTTGATCTTGTTTTGTTGTTATTAAATAGTTTGAATCCATGGCTTGATGATGAGGATCTTTGATGATGGTTGAAAAACCATTATTTGTTTGACCTCTAAAGCTCAAGGTTTCATTATTTTGGTTTTAAAAGTTTCTAGTAAATGAAAGATTATGACTTTGTCATCACTTGATTTTTATGTGTTTAAGACTTACCCCTTTCAACTTAAGGATGATTGGTGTTTTAGAGTTTACATTCTAAATAGGAGTCTTGAGCTCAAACCTTAAATAACTAAATAGAAATATGTTGGGTTTTCTTTGATGGTTTTCTTTTGAGCTTGATGATGAGTCTAAGGAGACGAGGTTCTTGGAACCACAATGATGAAAGACTCTAAAGCTCATGCCCTTGAGTAAGATTGATTGGTGTTTTAGAGTTATTACTCGAAATAGGAGACTTAAGCCTAGAACCTAAAGAGTTAACAAATGAAAAATGCATTCGTGTTTATATTTCAAGCCTTTGCATTTCATATTTACATTCAAGTCTTGCAGCTCATATTTATTTTCAAGTTGTCACCTAAAGCTTGAAGATAAGAAATAAACTTGCATTCCATGTTTATATTTCTTGTCTAGCATGTTTACATTTCAAGCCATCACCTAAACTCAAAAATTAAAAATGAACTTGAATTATGATATTTAATTTCGAGCATATCATGTTTATATTTCCCTTGCCATCACCTTATTATACCAAGATTAAAATGAGGCTTGCATTGGCATGTTTAAATTTGTGTCATCACATAAAAATCTAGAGCTCAAGGCTTACCTCTTTCAATTTACTTAGGAATTTTGGTTCCATGGGCATTCACCTTTGAAGAGGTGTTTTGATTTCAAAAGGAAAGTGGAATAAGGTTCAAAATGGTTTTAGAAGGGAAAAGTAACACAAGGAATGTTTAAAATTTGAATTTTCGAACTTTGATGTTACTAGTAGTCAATTACCAGGGGGATGTAATCGATCACCAGAGTGGTCTACAATACCCGAGTATGAACTTTTGGCCTGAGTAATCGATTACAACATCATGTAATTGATTACACAATGTTCTAAGAAACCCAGAACATATTCCTGGACTCTAGTAATTGATTACCATTCTATGTAATCGATTACTCAGATGTTCTTGAGGCCCAGAATGCATTTTCAACGGTGGTAATTGATTACAATGCTCATGTAATCGATTACCATAACCCTTAACCTTCCTATTTTAAAAACTCGAGCTATGTAATCGATTACAAGGCTCATGTAATTGATTACCAGAACCTAAAATGTGCAAATAAGTATTTTCCCTACTTGTATAACGTGAATCTATGATCTTGTATAACATGAATCTATGATCTTGTATGTTATGAATCTATAATCTTGTATGACATGGATTTATGATCTTGCATGACTATCCTTGGATCATGAGCATATTTATTTGAATTAAGAAATTCATTAGAAGGCATTTG
Source organism: Dalbergia cochinchinensis (assembly GCA_031216125.1). Classification (NCBI taxonomy): domain Eukaryota; kingdom Viridiplantae; phylum Streptophyta; class Magnoliopsida; order Fabales; family Fabaceae; genus Dalbergia; species Dalbergia cochinchinensis. The sequence goes on from CM062376.1 coordinate 13,511,105, forward strand.
CAATAACTGTGAACATGCTTATGTGATTTGGTTAAGATGCATAGTTATGAGCAATGTCATGTTGAGAAATAAGTTATGAATTACCATGCATATATATATATAATATGTCAAGATTAAAGTGATGTAAGACACATGGAAATGATCCTCTAGACTCCCTGAATTAAAGGTTATGAGAGGTGATCCAAATAGAAAGTGATCCTTTAGACTCCTTGAATTAAAGGTTATGAAAGGTAATCCTAATGCCCCCTACCTCATACCGTAAGAGTCGGGTGTTAAACTTATCATAGGATAAGTATATGCTAGTGACGACTAGTAAGGTATGAGCTCATAACCTAGAACTCTTAAAAGGGAGAGTAATAGGGTGGCCCCAAGGAGAAAGAAAGAATAGTCTAAGTCACCTAAAAGATAAATTGAAGAGATTCATGTTATGTTCACCATGTTTCAAGAGCATCATTTATCTTTATATATAGTATGTGCACCTTGCATTGACATGCATATCATGATAAGGTATGATGCATTCATAACATTTAAGAAGCATGTTAAAATGAACGGACCTCGGTAAATAACATTTTAGAACTTAAAAATTGAACCTTATGCATGCTCACTATTTTGTAATAAAACCCAAGGTTCCTGAGGACGTAGATAATGACATTAGGATAGGAGGACACCCTATTGAGATTCTTTAGAAATTTTTTCACTCCCTCTATCTTTTCTTTCCACCGCGTCTTCAGAGGTTGATGGCAACATTCGTGATCTACATTGATGCACCTACTTAGGAGATGCACTACGATGCTGCTCATCGGTCATATCATTTCGTGGGTCGTTGTGCCATCCACCTTTTCGTATACATAGGTCGCCCCTTCGCATACCCAATCTCCAACTTCTAGTTCTTTCTTGCTTCCCCCTTCGGTGACGACCTCGTCTTCGAGCTTGCACGACCTCCCGAGGAGCGGATTCACAGTACTCCACCGACCGCCTCCGCCATCCGTGACTTCCTGGAGTATGTGCCCCGTTCCCTTACGGACAATTCAGAGACAGACCCTTCCGAGGACTCTGCTACTTAGGTACCCTTCAAGGGTTCTTCACCCACCGTGCCTATGGATTTTAGCAAGGGCAATGAAGCCACTGTGACGCAGCCGATCCGCAGAAGGTGAGTAAGGATGATACCCAACTATAGGGCCCATGTCCAACCTACACACCATTTGGCCACCCCGACCGAACTAGCTCAATGGGTTGGATAGGTTCCTCCCTCGTGGGGTAGGCAGTAGTAGAAGTTGACAACTATTCACCTCATATGCGGCTCATATTTTCATCTCTTATTTCAAAAAAAAATTTTCCTGTATTTTCACTAAGTATTTTCTAAAAGTTAGAATTAAGAACTGGAATAAAAGAGTAACGGCTAATAATTAACTTGAATACGTTCTAGGCGTGTTAGGTTAAATATTTGGGTATAGATAAGACTCCGGCAGAGGCCCGTGCCTTGATAAAAAATATGGCTACCAATTTTTAGCAATTTGGTTCCAAGACAGCCACAACTACTAGAAGCTTTCATGAAGTGAGCTAGCCAGAGAATCCAGTATTAACCCAGACTTTGCAGCAACTTTCTGGTCTTATATAGCAATTAATGGTGAGCCAACAGTAACTCCAATGGTCCTTATGGTTTGTGGCATTTGCACCTCCACTGAACATCATACTGACATGTGCCCAGCACTGCAAAATGACTCAACCACTGGGGTTGTAGCAACATATCCCTTCCAGAATCCATCTCAGAATCAAACAGGCTAGTTCCCATTTAAGAGCACATATAACTCCAGCTAGAAGAATCACCTAATTTGAAGTAGTGTAATAATTCTCAATAACAGGGTCAACCTTCACAATAAAAGTACCTGGCACCTCATCAGAGGCAATCAGCCTTTCTTACACCTTCTTCCTCAAATCCCACTATGACTGAGATGATGAAGATTGTAACACCCTGAAAATTAGTTAAAAATTAATTTGAGCTTTGTTAGTCATAATTTCAAAAATCTAACTTTTTTAACAATGATGAGGATAGTTCAACGGATTTGTAAAAAAAAAAGTGAATAGTAACTTGTGGGCCCCACAGGCCTGCCGAGATAGCCGAAACCCCAGATTCGAGACCTAGAGGTGCCCGAAATTATGAAAACATGGGAATGTGGTTAGAAATATTTGTAAATGAAAATTTTATGCTTAGAATTAATTTTCAGGTAATATTAGATTACTCGGGTTCGGTGTTTTACCCAATCGGTGAAATTTCAGTGTGTGATTTCTAACATCGAAAACTAATTAGATCTCTACAAAAAGAATGACCTTATCTCTTTGAAATAAACAAATGGCTAAGATTCAATCTTGTAATGAATGACCTTATCTCTTTAAAATAAATGAATGGGTAAGATTCAATCTTGAATTACAAGATTGAATCATAACCATCCAATTTATTCTCTTAGATTAGAATTTGTCTAGTTATAATATAAACAATTCAAGCATTTATTATAAGATATATATGACCAAATTTCTTCTCCAAGAAGGCATTTTCAGCCTCGGCTAGCAAGCATACAGCAGAACCTCTATTTCCTTCTTCATCAAAACCTTGATTTCAACCTCAAAAATCCTAAGCCAAATCTTGGTAAAATCAAAATCTTCCTTCACAAAAATTATTCTACAGTTCAACCTCTACAAATATAACCGATTAAAATCTCTAAACCTCACTATAATACCTTACTCATCATTGATTAGAGGAAGGTTTGAGTGTGTTTCAAGAGCTTTGGGGTGGAGAACATCTATCTTGAAGTGTATAAGAGACAGAGAGACATTAGCTTCTAAGGGTAGGATTTCCTTTGGCCTTCTTCTTTCAAAATTTTTTTGAGAAATTCTGACTAGTTTCAATCCGAAATTTCTAGTTATATTGGTTGATGCTATGTTGATATTGATGTGTTGATTTTAATTAAGTGTTTGGATGAGGTTAGAAAATCATTTTTATCAAAAGAAGTTTTGACTAGGCTACTGGATTTTTGATTTTCTTACAGGCATGTTGTAGGCATTTTCTAGGCATATTGTAGGCATTTTTGTGAGGTAAGAAAAATATATGTTGGATCTAACATCTTGGGCTAGTTCCATGAATTTTCTTGGTTTCTTATTTTGAGTTAAACTGCCTTAAAAAAATTAGATACCGAAATGGTCCTTATGCTGTCAAAATCATTGAAGCTGAAGCTGTAAAATTGTATAATTTTGTTACCATAGCAAATGATTAAATTATCACTTGAAATTTATGTAGGATGTTGACGACATATTGAAGTCCAACTCTGAATTTTTGTATGATTTGATATCATCATATGATAGGGTAATAAAATTGGGAACTATGGCTGTTGGCTATGAATAGGGGGTTTCTGACCTCCGAATTTGTCTAATTTTATTAGCATAGTTAGAGAACTCTTTTTGCTCTAAAATTTTTGTGGATCCTTGTGGATATATTGGAGTGTCTTGGATAATTTTTATAGGCTCTCATTTGAATGTTTGAAGTGCAAACAAATTTGTGCTATAATGGTATAAAATCTACGATTGAGATAATATCCCTTAATTCAAGTATAATGTATTTGAATGCATGCCAGCAACTTAAAAGATTGGTTTATGAGACGTGATTGAAAATCATATTGTGAATGGATACTTATATGAGCTTGATGATAATATATATGTTAAGTAGATGAAAGATCCCCTATAATGTGTAAAGGGCACGAAAAGCTCTTCTTTTGTTTATAAAGGGCACGGGAAAGGTCCCTTTGTTTATAAAAGGCACGGGAAGGTCCTCTTTAGGGTATGAAAAGTCCCCTTTAATATGACAAGGGCATGGGTGTAACATCTTAATTTTTAACCCAATACTCTAGAACATATTTAGGTTAATCATTAGTCTATTACGTTATAGTTTCCCCTTTATTTTAAAATACTTAGCGAAAAATACAAGTAAATTTTTTTGTTGAAATGTAAAAGCAAAATGAGAGCCGCGCATATCATAGGCGAGCGTAAACGTAAAGTGGATCACATATAAAAGAAAGCACAAGATCAAACATTAGTAACTCATAGCAGTAGACAGTCATATGCACACCAACATAATAATATTATATTTTCGTAATAAGCTATCCACCTACAAAGGGCGGAAGGAATTCAATACATCATAAACAAATACAACTGAAATAGAAATACATGGAAACATAAAAGGAGAATATCCACACCCTAGTGCACCTAAAATGGATAACCTTTCAGAATAAAAGAAGGTTATCCTAATCTACATGTGGTGTGTATACTATCACTCCTCAAGCGCCTCTACTGCTGGTAGTCCGGATAGGGTGGGACATAGCCATCCATGGGCGAAGCACATTCGGAGTGGGCACTCGCTGCGGTTGAACATGAGCCTCTCGATGGAGGCGCATGGACTGCCTCCGAGCCAGCCTCGGCTATGTAACCGTCTCCTCACTACCCTCTACCCTCAGCGGAGGAGTAAGGACAGAGCTCTCAGAGTATATATGGGTGGGTGGATCCTCTGATGGGTCAGTCTCTGAGTGCCTCGAACAGGGGACATAGTCAGGAAAATCACGGGCAGCAGATTTAGCAAAGTACGTGCAGAGTACCCTCTCGTTATGTGTTCGCGCACACTCAAAAACTATGTAGTCGCTAAACAAGGAAGTTGGAGAAAAATGATGGCTATGTACAGGGTGAGAAAAGGGGCATCCCAAAAACATAAACACTCGGAGTATGCAGCTCCCCTCAAAATGATATGACCGGTGCTCCGGGTCATAGTGCACCTCCCAGGTGGGGGTATCAACGAACAACACGAAAGTCGCCATCTGAAGATGTGACGAAAAGAAAAGATAGAGGGGGTGAGAATCTTGCTAAAGAATCTCAGTAGGGTAGCCTCCTATCTAGATGTCATCATCTACGTCCTCAAGAACCTTGGGTTTCTTTGAAAAGGTGAGCATGCATAAAATTCACTTATTAGGTTTTAACTTAATTATCCAAGATCCGTTCCTTTTAGGATGAGTCTTAATGTCATGGACGCAAAACAATAAAGCATGAATGCATGAAGATGCAACAGGAAAAAATCAATTAAACATTCATAGAGATATCAACATCATACAAGTGTCATAAAGTGGCATATACTTCTCATGTAAAAGCATTTCTCTTTCTGTAATTATGTGACATTCAAAACATCGTACTGTAACATAGGGATCACGCTAAAAAGACAATCGATCTGGGGGTGCTTGGCCAAACCGGTGTCACCCAGAACATGTCACATCTCTAGGTTATGAGCTCATACCTTAACTAGTCGTCACTAGTTCTTACTTATCATCTGATAAGCGCAATCTCAATAATAATAATCATAACAGAACGTGTCGCATCGGTATAAAGTACACAGTGAATATTGTCCTCTTCGGGGCGTTACGTATCGCTGTCCCTCTCAAGGATTTGTTTCTGGGACGTTACGTATCGCCGTCCCCCATAACGCTTTTTCACAATACTATGTCACATTCAAAACTCATATCTTTTTGAAAACTTTCTAAGTTCCTCAAATTTGTCAGAAATTTGGCAGCATAACGACGACACACCGAATTTTTTTCAAATTTGCTTTATGCCATATTCATATATATACATAATCATGAGCATCACAATCATCATAAATTTTCATAATAAAAACATGCACTCACATGAAGTAATAAAGTTCATTATGCTCTTAAATCTAGGGTGTCTTATGCTTTGACCCTTACGGGGCTTAAACTCGAGATATAATTATTCTAATATCAGCTATTAACCTTTTATGCACCCAAGGATTCACAACTAAAGATTCTTACTAATATTTATGTTTGTCAACGAATCTGGACAGCATCATGCCTTAAGGGCAGAAATTACATCTTGTGATTACAGGGGTTCTAGAAACTACGTTTTAGACCCTTTTTACGTTCCATCTTCGCCTAATGCACTATAAATTAAACCTAAACCAATTATGGGACATTCTTATGCTTATGAACTAATTATAAACCATGTTTACTACATTACAACATTGCTGGACAGAAACAGAAAATTAAATAATCTAAGTGTTCTAGAACTGTACTTTTACTGTTTTTTAGTTACTAGTTTCTCTATAGGTGCTAAAAATCAATCCTACATCAAATGTTACCAAGTTTTTCATGATTAATCAATCCTAAACTAAATGTTATCCCATTAAAATAGTTTTAGCAGTGGCTAAAAATAAATGGGTCAAAACTATGCTAAAACTCAACTTTACAGTTTTTCTGTAAGACTAGTTTCTTTCCTAACATGCATAGAAAGGCTCCTACCTCAACATATATAATTTTTACACATTCTAACATATTAAAATCATCATCAAACAGCAACCAAATCATCAAGGCAGAACCAAATTTGTAACATCCTAATTTTTAACCCAATACTCTAGAACATACTTAGGTTAAACATTAGTCTGTTACCTCATAGTTCTCAATTTTACTTAGAAATACTTAGCGGAAAATACGGGTAAATTTTTTTTTGAAATACAAAGTGAGAGCCGCGTGATATGATAAGCGGTAAACCATGCAAAGTAAAACAATCGTCTCACAATCATCATAACATAAGGCACATCATGAACATCACTGAATATCATCCCATATATAACTTGCCCATTTATAAGTGTGGGACTTAATTTAGTACAAGGGAAATACATAAAAGGAAATACAACATAAAACATAAACATAATCTACTCCCCTACCTGAGTGCATCTAATAGGATAACCTCTAAACAAAAGGAGGTTTATCCCCATCTATGTGGTGTGTGCCCTAACCGGGTACTCCATCGGACGATCGTCACTCCTCATCAAGGCCCATCTCGCGAACGAGGCAGATATCCTGGAAACGCAAGCAGCTCTCGGACGTGAAGAGGCGGAACGGGATCGAGGGTGACCTTACTGCATGGTCGCATCTCCTGCCGTCGTCGTGCAAGCCGGGCTGAGTCACGCGGATCTCACCGCCTCCCTTATTCGTGGTGGAGAGGGCGAGTCCTCGCGATACGGATGGGTAGGCGGTCTCGACGGGTCGGTCTCCGAAGTAGGTCCGGCACGAATCGATAATCTCGCATGGCTAAGGCGGCGGTGTGCTCGGAGTACTCTTTTCGCCATCGCGTCTGACGCCGCGACGCCAAAAACCCGCCGCTGTCGCCATAGGGTGTAGTCGGGAGAAGTGATGGGTGTGCACGGATGAGCGAAGCGGGCGTCCCGAACATGAAAATCCGCACTGCATCGCCAAATGGTATGACCGTGAGTCGGTCATAGTGCACCTCCCATGCTCTGGTGTCCACGAACACTACTGAACGCCGCCATCTCAAGACGTGAGAAAGAAAGAGATAGAGGAGTGAGAATTCTAAGAATCTCGTAGGCCTTCCTACTACCTAGGTGCCATCATCTACGTGAACCTTGGGTTTAATTATACGAAATGTCCGAACATGCATTTAGTTCATTTTAAACTTCAAAATATACGTTAGCTAAGGTCCATTCATTTTAAGATGATCTTAATGTCATGAATGCAACATAATAGAAAATGTATGCATGGCACTACCTAATGCACATACATAAACATAACATCAAGCCTCATCATCATTGGTGGCATAAAGTGGCAATAGTAACATTCATATGGGACAAAACTTAGTGACATAATCATAATCATGAACTTCTTCCTCATGGCCACCCTAAAAGACAATCGAATCGAGGTGCTCGGTCAACCGGTGTCACCCCGTAACGTGTCATACATCTAGGTTATGAGCTCATACCTTAACTAGTCGCTACTAGTTCTTACTTACCACTTAACGATAAGCGAGATCATAAATCATAAATCCCGACTATCCGAGTACGGGTTAGGGCAAATCTCTTAGGGGTGCTCACCAACCTGTCACCTAAGAGTATAAAATGGCCACCGATGTCACATGAGTTCTATGGAGGTGCTCAATAACCTGGTGTCATCCTAGAACCCATCTTAGTACCAATTACTTTCAAAATCTCTTTAAGTCTCAATTTGTCGAAATTGCTGCCCAACGGTCATTACAATCAATTTCTTCCAAATTTGCTTTATGCCACATTAACATATAATCTCATAAATTCCTCATATGAATAACATCATCATCATTAGCATACTTCATGCATCATCATAAATCATCCAAACGCATACCCTTACGGTAGCTTATGCTTTGACCCTTACGGGTCTTAATCTTGAGATATAGTTCTCTACATCCGTCGTTCATATTCTTAAGCACCTAAGGCTCATAATTAAACATCATTCATAATCCTCTCATTTTACTTTTAAATCTGAATAGCATAGGGTGGAAATCCTAACATGTGAATACGGGGTTCTAGAACTTACGTTTTAGACCCTTTCTTGGTTCCGTTTTCGCTGAAGGCGCTATATATTAAATCTAAATCAATTATGAGGCATTCCTATGCTTAAGGACTAATTATTAATCATGTTTATCATGTTGTAAGGGTGCTGGACAGAATCCAGAAAATTAAATGTTCTAAGAGTTCTACATTTGCATTTTTACGGTTTTCTAGTTACTAGTTTCCCCGTAGGTGCTAGAATTCAATTCTAACTCAAATGATACCAAGTTTTTCATGTCTAAACAATCTAAATCTGATTATGTTCCCATTAAAACAGTTTGGATTAGTTCCATAAACAAATGGGTCAAAACTACGTTAAATTCTAGCTTTACGGTATTTCTAGTTAGCTAGTTTCTCACCTATCATGCATAGGATCGCTTCTACATCATCATACGATATTCTCAAACATTCCAACACATCAAAACATCATCATACAGCATCACACTCATCACATCAGAACCGAAAACATTTAACTTAGATGAGAGAGTTAAATTGACATTTCTAGGTACATAAGTTAACTAGTTTCTCTCGGAATCAATCTAGAACTTCTAAAACTCTTTGCAAGACGTTTTAAATCATCAAGAGGCTAAGTGAAACCTTAGGTCAGTGACTCAAAACATATTCCATCCCCAAAAGAGATTGGAATCACAACTTATAATGACATAACCTTATAAAGGATTGTAAAACTTTAAGGAACACTTAAAACATAGGCTATTGGTCCTAGTAGCTAGATGAAAACTCATTGGAAGTCCATCCTCACTACTTTACTTGGCCGAAAAACATACATTCAAAGTCTGGTTTACATTCAACTTTAACTTGGAAATGAAATGGGCAAGTCTTTGAGCTCTAGGTTCTTAAGTTACATAAACTAAACGCGGCTCATGCTTTTTCATTTTTAATCTTGCTTACAAAGTAAAGTGATGACTTAAAATTAAATATGCAAGGCATAACTTAAACGTGCAAGCTTGAAAGTAAATATGTGAGGCATAATCTTAAATGTGCAAGCTTGAAAGTAAATGTGCAAGATTCAATTCTTTATTTTAGTGCTCTTGGCCCAACAACAATCGACTTTAAGGTCGAAATAGATAGGCATTCGAGAGATTAATTAGGTGATAATGCAAGTTCAATTCTTTATTTTAGTGCTCTCGGCCCAGCCCAACAACAATCGACTTTAAGGCCGAAATAGAAAGGCTTAGATTTAAATTAAGTGAAGATGCAAGTTCCATTTTAATCTTTATGTTCTTAGGTGATAGCTTGAAAGTAAAGATGCATAGCAAGAATGTAAATATGAATGCAAGCATAAAATAAATTATGCAAGTTCATTTTATCTTTCTAGAGCTCTTAACAAGACTTCAAAGGAATTTAAACCTTAACCCAAACTCATTCAAACAAGGTAAAGTCAAGCTTGGAGTTCTTAGAACTCAACATAATATCCTTGGGAATCAAACTATGAAACTTAGAAAATCTCAAGGAAATGGTCAAATCTCCAAGAAGAGAAAAGTGCATTTTAAAACTCTAGAGTTCATGACCTTCATGATATATTAACACCAACATCATGAGTCCTCATCATTGAGTTCATAGAGCCATTTTAAAACACCATCAAAGTTAAAGTTCTCAAAAGTTCAAGAAAGGAAAATCTAGAAACACTTTTGCTTAAGAACAAAAATCAAGCTCTAGAGTTTGTTTCATGATGAACATCATCATGAAACTCTCATCATCAAGCTCTCATTCCTTTGTTCTCCAAGGCCCATAAAATGAAGAGGTAAAGGAAAAGAAAAGAAGTTCTAAAAAGAATCAAGAGAAACTATGAACATTAAGCTTAGAACAAGAACTTTTAAAGAAAGAATACATGAAAGAAAATCCTACTTGGTGTGATGAACTTGAAGATGGAAGAAGAAGATGAAGGTGATGAAGAACTTTGAAGAGCTTGAAGAACTTGAAGAACACAAGAACTTTTGAGAGAAAAGAAAAGCTTTGAGAGTTCCTAAACTTAGCAAATGATCTAAAAGGGTGCAAGCTCCTCAAGGCATTCTATTTATAGAGAAATGAAACAAATGGAGGGTGTGAAGGCTGAAGGTGTTTTCGGCCAAGAGGTGCAGAATTGGAGGGTTCCATGTGTTCCATGAGGTGAGATAATGTGTTCTTGAGGTATGGTGAGGTATGGCTTAAGGTATGGTGAGGTATGGTTCAAGGTATGGCCTCAAGCATGGTTCTTTGAGTGAGAAAATAATTAAACATGTGGTCAATGGGGAAGGATGTGGCCGAAATGCATCAGCCCATGGGGGAGGATTAGTTTGCATTTTAATTGTGGTTTAGAGTTGTGTTTAGGTGTATCTTTGATTATGCTTAAGATTAGGAATTTGTAAGAAAGTGTTTAGGTAAGGTAAATGGGTAATTAAGGTGGTCTAGACATAATTAAGGAGTGGTCTTGCACCATTTAGAGAGTTAAATCCTCAATTTAGAGTCTACACAACTCTAGACACATTTCCTTGATTTAAGGAATTGGAGAGAGAAAACACTATTCAAGATTCCAAGACTAGGAATCTTGAGTTCTAAAAAGGGATTTAAGTTTAATCTAAGCAATTTTAGGTTCTAATTAACTTTAATAAATTATTTTGACTCTAGATTAATTAGGGAAATTAATTAATCTTCGTTTAGAGCCCATATTGCTTAGGTTTGCTTTTAATTACGTCATTAAGCTCAAAACACTATTCTAGGGCAAAATCGTACTTTGCACTAAGACTGCCCAGACCAACGACTTGAACAGAGACCTCTAGCACATGAAAACATGTTTTAAACCTCTCGGGAAAGTTTCGGCTCAAACTGATCGCTTACCACGTAAAAACGCTCTAGGGGTATTTTGGTCATTTTGACTAAACTGAAAAACGAAATTTTCGCTCCTAAGCATTCAAAGGCCATTCAATCCCTTCAAACATTGAGTTAACCCTTCGAGACGGACTAGTTGGTTACCCTGAAAGTTCGGTCGTGAATGACCTCAGAGGCATTTTGGTCATTTCCCTCGGACAGAAAAATCGGGGTGTTACAAAATTCATTCATCATCATACCAAGCATGAAATTTCATTTTCAATACACATATGTCACTAGTTTCTCATGGATTCACTTTAGGACTTCTAAAACTCTTTGGAAACCAACTTATTTCACTAAAATCATCATAAAATAAACAAGGGCAGCAACCTTTTGAGTTGGCCCAAGATTAAGATTTAAAACATGAAATCATACTTGAAATATTCTTTGAGTTCTTCTATGCTTAAGAAAATCCTAAGACATAGAGTATGGACACTTGTGACTAGATGAAACTCACACCAAGCTCATCATCATCACACGGCCGAATTGGGCATTCAAGGGAATGCTTCCATAACCAAACTTTAGATTGAGATAAAAGGGCCAGTCTTTGAGCTCTAGAGTCTTTAAGTGATGACGAAAAGTAAACGTGCTATGCATTCTATTTTAGTCTTCATTACAGAGTAACGTGAGAACTTCAAAATAAATATGAGATGCAAGAACTTGAAATATAAACATGAGGTGCTAGGAATATAAACATGCAAGACTTGAAAATAAATATGCAAAACTTGAAAGTAAATATGGAAGACTTCAAAATAAATATGCAAGTTCATTTTATCTTTTAGGATCTAAGTGATGACTTGAAATATAAATATGAACGCAAGTCCAGTTCTTTATTTTAGTGCTCCAGACTCCACGACAATCGACTTTAAGGTTGAAATAAGTGAGCTTTGAGATTGATTATTAGGTGATATGAGAATGCAACTCTTGTTTTAATCTTTACGTTGTAGGTGATTAGCTCAAAAGTAAATATGCTAGGCAAGGAAAATAAATATGAATGCAAGTTCATTTTACATTCTTCACTAAAGCTCTTGCAAGATTTAAAGGAACTTAAACCTCAACCCAAACTTATCATAGCAAGATAAAGTGAACTTTAGAGTTCTTTGTACCAAGGTGTCAAAGAAACCTTATGGTTTGAACATCATCAAGTTCAAGGAAATGGATCAAGAGATCAAAATAACTAACAACCTTTCTTTGAAAAACAAAAGAAAAGCAATGGAAAAAGGAACCGAAATCTTTGCAAAGGAAAGGAAAAAGAAACCGAAATCAAAAGGGAAAGAAGGAAAAGGAACCAAAACTTGTTTCAAGAAAAGAAAAAGGAATAACCAAAACATGTTAAGATTAAAACCAAGTTTCAAGCTTTAGAGGTTTCTCAAGGGTAATTATGAGTCCATTATCTTGAAACCTCATCACCAAGCTATGGTTTTCCTTCCAAGATAGGCCATTATGGCGAAAATTAAAAGGAAGAAAAAGGAAGCCAAGAACCGAAAAAGAAAGAAAAAGAGAAGGAGAGAAGAACTAAAAGATTCAAGAGAAATCATAAAGCACATAACTAAATAAGAACTTTTAATGAATGAAACACTTAAATTAAAATCCGTACCAAGTGATTGGAGGTTGAGATGAGAGAAGAAGATGAAGAAGTTGAAGAAGAGGAACTCTTAAACTTGAGAGAAAAAGAAAAGCTTTAAGGTGCTCTTGAAAACTCAACTTGGCAAATGAACCAAAAATGGTTCAAGTTCATCCAAGCATGCTATTTATAGAGAAATGAAACATGAGGGGTGAGAATGAGGGGAAAAGTGGCGCCATTTTTAGGGGAGGTAGGAGGGAGGAAAATATCTCTTGGTTATGTCATTTCAAGGTAAGGTGTAAGGCATGGTGTAGCATGCTTCTTTGAGTGTGTGAGTGAACAAATTTGTGATGCATGAGAGGGTGAGGTGGTGCCACCTTTTGGGAATCCAAGGGAAGGAAAATCTTTCATTTAATTGTGGTTTAGAGGTGTGTTTAGGTGTAACTTTGATTAGGCTTAGGATTAGGAACTTGTAAGTAAGTGTATAAGTGAAAGGATAGGTAATCAAGGCTATTTAAGGCATGATTAGTGAGCATTCTTACCCATTAGTGGGGTCAAAATCCTACTCTACCTAGGCTTCTTGGAGTATGGAGAGTGAATAGTGAAAATACTATTCAAGATTCTATGCCTTGGAAACTTGAATTTTTAAAAAAGAAAAAGGGGTTTGAGTTTACTCTAAGCAATCTTAGGTCCTAATTAATTTTAATAACTTATTTTGACTCTAGATTGATTATGAAAATTAATTAATCTTCGATTAGAGCCTAATATTACTTAGGTTTGCTTAATTACATCATTAAGCTCAAATGGCACTATGTCAGGGGCATAATCATAATTCCATACAAAAATTAACCGAGATCACCGGGACTTAAACAGATACTCTTAAACACATGAAAACGTCATTTTAAACCTTTCGGGAAATTTTGGGCTCGAACGGCACCTTTACCCGCATAAAACGCTATAGGGGTATTTCGTTCATTTTGACCTAAAACTGCAAAAAACACGATTTTTGTTTCTGAAATCACTCAAGGACCATCTAATCCTCTTCAAACATTGAGTTGACCGTTTGAGAACTGCCAGGCCGGCTATCCTCGAATTCCGGGCAGAAAATGACCTCAGGGGCATTTTGGTCATTTTCTCTCAGATAGAAAAAATCGGGGCATTACAACGGAAAATTCCCCTTTATTGTGTCAAGGGCACGGAAAGATTATTGTAATTGCCATATGTACATGCATATTTTTTAAAATACTTGTCTTGAATGAATTGCTATGACCTTGAATGTTATGAGATACACGTTTTAAGTAATTGAATAATAAAAGAGACCTACTTCGAAGAATTGGTTTTTTAACTTTAAAATGAACCTTTGATATTTGTTGTAACACCAGAGTAATTAACCAGATACACCTAGGTTGAATCTGATTAATGACTAGACTTTACTCCTTGCTTTGGTTCTTTCTTCATAATTTGAAAATACTTAGTGAAATTACGAGCCATTTTTTTTTTTAAACACATAATTGAAAACGTGAGCCGAGTACAACGTGAACGAGTAAGCGAAGTATAATAAGATGTTTAAGAATATATCACATCATATCACTTAGGCTCCATCATATAACATCCATAAGCACATTATAGCATATATTTACATACAATAACCTCACTCAAAGGGTGGGTTATGTTCATACATCATTATCTTATGCAAACCCATAAAAGAAAATATACATAAGGAAATACATGCCCCTAAACTAGATAACTCCATAAGCCGGGAAGGTTATCCTAAAACTAGGGTGCATGATCACACATAAATCTACTAAGAACCCTCTATGGCCACTGTCCTGGAAATGGGGGAATAAATCCAATCCACTGATGAGCTCCCTCGGGAGGGGACACACGAGATGCACCAGGCTGGGGTCGCATGGATGGCCTTCTTGCTAACCTCGGCTGAACAACTGTTTCCTCACTACCCTCTCTTACACGTGTGGGAGTAGGAGCAGAGCTCTCGGAATATACATGAGTAGGAGTGTCCTCTGAAGGATCAGTTTCAGAATATCTCGTCTCGAACATACTGAAATCCATGGATAGCAGATGAAGCGGGATAAGAACGTAATATCCTTTCATCAAGTGGACGTGCATGTTCGAAAACCATTTCATTGCCATAGGGAGAAGTAGGAGAAAATCGATAACTAGGGATAGGATGTGCAAATGGACGACCTATGTAAATAAAAACACGAATCACAAGACCTCCCTTCAAAATGATACGAGCGATGCACCGGATCATAGTGAAATTCCCAAGTAGGGGTATCAACGAACAGGACGAATATCGCCATCTGAATCTGGAGACAATGACAGAAATAAAGAAAAGGGAGTGAGAATCTTGCTAAAGAATTCTCAGTAAGGTACCTCCTTCTACAGTGTCATCATCAAAGTCCCCAGGAACCTCGGGATTATTCTAAAATAGTGAGCATGCAAAGATTCATTTTAAGTTCGGACAAATACTTAACCGAGGTTCGTTAATTTTTAATCATGCGTCTTATAATGCATCATAATCTTAACATGCCATATTTACAATGAACTTTTCCTTTATCATTACATCATTTTCCTCATCATCATGAACCTCATACAATTACATAGAATCATATTTTAAGTGCATATAAAATACTAGTTCCCCGTAAAATCCTTGCAAAGCCTTAAAACTCATTTAGAAACTAGTTCTTTTGTCAAATTTGGGAGGATCTTCACAATTAAAATTCTCACTTAAGATAAAAGGAGTAAGTCTTGAGCTTTAGAGATTTAGGTGACATCTTAGAATTATAAACATGCTATGCAACCTTATTTTAATCTTATCTTTATAAGGTGATAGCTTGGAATTATAAACATGATATGCAATTCCATTTCTTTATCTTTAAGATTTAAGGTGATGACTTGAAAATTAAACATGATGCAAGAACTTGAAATATAAATATGATACAAGAAACTGGAGCGGCGGTACTCCACAGACCAAAGAGAGGAGAAGAGAATATTAAGAAACCGAGCGGCGGTAGTCCGCACAGACCAAGAGAGGGAGAAGAGAATTATTATTACATCTTTTTAAGCTCCAATCTCAAGACTCTTTAAAGAATAAATTCTTTAACTCCAATAATCATATTTCTTTGCTTGTGATACATGGGCAAGTCTTTGAGCTCTAGGATCTTTAGGTGATGGCATAAAATAAACATGTCATGTGTTGATTCTTTTAGCCATTATAAAATATAGTGAGAGCATAAATTAAATATGAGATGCAACCTCTTTATTATCTTGAAAGATTAAGTGATGACTTGAAACATAAACATGAAATACAAGCTTGGAATTTAAACATGAGAAATGCAAGTTCATTTATTCATTCTTGAAAATTTAGTGATGACATAGAAGGTAAACATGGTTATGCAAAGCATAAACTTAATCATGGATGCAAATTCATTTTGTTTCTTTACTAGAGCTCCTTCAAGACTTTAAAAGAATTATAAATTCAACCCAATACATATCTTAACAAGAAATAAAACATAAAAGGAAAATACATCTTTCAAGTTCTAAACTAAAAATCTTTGTTTTAGCATCATAAAGCATTATTCTTTAAAGTTTTGCATCAAGTGGAATTTTCAAGCTTTAGAGGCCTAACTTGTGATGGATTTACAACCCACCCTCAAGGTCCTCATCATCAAGCCATCATCTTAGTTCCACCTAGGCCATATGGTTGAATTGGTTAAAGAAAAATTGAAGAGGAAAACCAAAATGAAAAGCTAAGGTAAGTTCATAATTTCATCATTTTGAGCTAAAAACACAACTCCTCAAAGCATAGAAATAAATTTAGAAACTACTCCCTACCTAATCTGAGTTGAAGAAGAGGAAGAGAACTTGGTTTCTTGAAGTGAAATGAAACAAAATCTCTTTGAAAAAATTGAAGAAAGAATTCAGCCAAAGAGGAGGAAGAAAGAAAGTTTTTGGTGCTCCTAAAAACTAGTTATGAACCAAGCATTCCAAGACCACTCAAGCAAGCCTATTTATAGAAGATTTTGAGGCTTCTAATTGGCCAAAATGATGAGGTAGTGGACGGAATTTTGCAGGAGAAATAAGGGAGGAAAAATCATTTTAGACAAAGTTGTATGAAATTAAGGAATTATGTCTCTTATGGTGACATTTTGGCATTTTGTTTTAGTGCAACTTTTGGCAATAATTCAGCTGCATAATGGCATCAATAATTTCGTCCATTACAGCCCAAAGAAGTGAAATTTGTGTGTTCCATGCATTATTTAGGTGTAGGCAAGGTATTCATGTAATTTAGAGAATTTACGGTTAAGGGTTTAAGTGAATTAGTAAGCAATTTGGGTGTTTTTGAGTAATTTTGGGTTCTAATCAATCTAAATACATAATTTTGACTCTAGATTAATATTTAGAATTTAATAAGCTTTAATTTGAGCCTAATATTACTTAGGTTTCAGATACTGAATCAAAAATCCCGAAATTGCAAAGCGCCCAAAAACAGGGGCAAAATCGTACTTTCACTTAAAAACTGCCCGAGGCCACTTGAGCTTAACCAATGGTTAATCATGGCCTAAAAACACATTTTAAAACATTTTAGTGAGGTTCGAGCTCAGTCGGCACGCACATCGGAGTTAAAACAGCCGCAGAGGCGTTTTGGTCATTTCGCGCGTCGGAACTCAAAATTGAGATCCTTCTGCTCTATTAACACACATAACACAAACAATCCCTTATTATCCTCAAAATATCCCCTTGAGAATAGGTGGGCCCACGATCCTCATTTTCTGAGTAAAATAACTTCAGGGGCATTTTGGTTATTTTATACGTACAGAAATTCGAGATTTGCGACTCTCGCATGAATCGTTCCTAACCTCTCTTCTAATGTTATATTCCTTTATTCAGGATTGTTCGGCCTCAAATCTTATGTAATAATTACTTACGATAATTCGGTAATTGAGTAATTTCTAATGATAGTAAAAATTACAGTAAAAATTGGGGCGTTACTTATGTTGCATGCTCATATTTTCTTAATAAACCAAAGTGGCTGGAACCATGATGATGACATTATGATTGTGTATTTGGGGAGTTACCATACTGAGAATTATATAATTCTCATCCCTATGTGTTTTTATGTTGCCGTGTCGCCTCCAGGTTGATCCAAAGAACGATGTTGCTGCTATGTGAAAGAACTCGAGATTTCAGTGGCTTAATAGTTGATGTTTTTACTTTACCATACTTAGTTGGAGTTATATGTATGTAAATGTAATAAAGATTGTATATGTATTAAAGCTCATAGTAGAGCTTCCTTATGTAATTGACTTTATAGTAAATAAATGTTTTGTATTTTCGTTATATATTTTAATTGAATTACGCTAGTTATTACACAAACCCATCGAATTTGCTATAGTTACTTAAGAAAGGTCTCTAATTTATAAGTAACAACTCTCAAATTTGATGTCATGACTTAAGGATGACGTTGTACTTGGGAGGATGTTACAAAGATGACGATAGAGCAAATTCAAGAAATTAGAAGAAAAATGCCTAGCTGAGAGAGGAGGTGACACAAATGAAAAATAGTCAGAGCCAGCAAGCCCCAGCTGCCTAGTTACCCCCTCAAATAGTGCCCAATCCAAGAAGAAATGTCTATGCAATCACTTTGAGGTTTGGAACAAAATTCTAGAGATAATTAGGCCTATAGAGGAAGAAAAACAAGTATAAGATGAGATCTATTAAGCGTCGCAGTACTCAAGATATGCTACAATGCTTAGCCGAGCATGATAATACTTCTGCTAGTAACTCGGAGATAGACAACTCCTCAGGTGAGCATCGTAATCCTCAACCGAAGCTATCAAGAGCCAGGACTTCACTCCCCCATTGCCTTTCTCTTAGAGAATCTATCCTAGAAAAGTCACTACTATAGATTTGGATCTGGACACAATGGAAACCTTTCTGGAAAGTGTATGTGAATTTCCCCTATTGGATACAATCAAGCGAATTCCTAAATATACAAAATTCTTGAAAGATCTATGCACCAGTAGGAGCAAGATCAAGGGTAGTGGGGAGGACAAGGTGACTATAGAGGTAGATGCCTCCTCCATTATCAAGCCTAGTAATCTACCAACCAAGTCCAAGGATCCGGGCATATTTACTGTCCCTTGCACTACTGGGAACTTGTACATCACAAACCCTGGCTGACCATAGAACTGGCATTAATGTTATGCCTAAGTCTTTTTACCAGTCCCTAAATTTTGGAGAGCTCAAGGCAACCGGGTTGTAAATTTAGCTAGCCAACTGCAGCATCACAAGACCAAAGGGAGTATTGGAAGATGTCTTAGTGTAGGTAAATGATTTAATATTCCCTGCTGATTTTTATGTGTTTGAGATGGAGAATGATACCAATGCCAACTAGCGTAAATTTATCTTAGGTAGACTATTTTTGAAAATTGCTAGAACCACGATTGATGTTTATACTGGCACATTATCCATGAAGTGTAGGGACATGAAGGTCCAATTTTGTCTATCTAATGCAATGAAGCACCCTCATGAGGAAAACTCCGTGTTTGGTATTGATGTCATTGACTCTTTAGTTGATGATGCTTGTGGAAATATGCTCTGTAAGGATCTAGATCCCCCTTTCTCCACTTTTTCTTCTTCCATGGGATATGATGCACCTGTTATTTTAGAATGTCCCAAGTTTTCAAATATAGGTACACCACCTAGGTAGTAGTCATCAATTTGCCAAGTACTCCATGATCAGCGTATGTAGGGTAAGAAGCCCTGTGAGGGCAGTGGATCTTGCTGAATGAGCCCCAAGCAAAACTGATAGCTAGAAAGCCAAAGTCTAGATGGAAGGGACCATTCTTGGTCACCCGTGTGCACCCCGATGGTGCAATTGAGTTGAAAAATTCCAAGATAATTCAGTATGACATCAAGGGGCATCGGCTAATACACCTCTATGAGGACCCCACTAATCTGAAAGCTCAAACATCCTATCTATAAGTTGAAGTTGTACACCCTCCATGATAGTCCTAACTGTCCAACTTAGGGACTTTAAAGCAAAGTGCTGGATGGGAGACAAACCACCATGAGTTTTTTTCTTCCTATACCTCTCCTTTTTATTTTTCAGCATCTTATTTTAGTTTTGAGTCTTGTATCATATTTATTTTTATTTACATTTTACGCTATCCCTTTGGCATCTTAGATGTTACATGCATAGGCTCACACTATATGCATTTTATCGACTTGCTTGGCATTGACTACTTTATATTGTATGCTTGGTGGATTCAGTGTGTTGTTTAGATTAAGTACATGCACTTTTCCTGTGAGATTTTGAGCCTCTTGATTAGACTATCATGTACATCCTTGTTTGTTCATGTATGTTTCCCTCTTTGAATTTGTATTCTAGAACTTACTTAAGGTCTTGCATGAAAATACGTTTCCACATGCATCCTTGAATATGATTAAGGCATTTTTCTTGATTATAGGCACTTACCCTTATAGCCATTATTTGCATGTTACCATTGTTTAGCCCTTTGAGCCTTATTGCTCATTCTTTTCTTTTAGCACATCCTTAGCCAAAAGTGAAAAACAATAAATATTCCCAACCTTTTAGGCTTAGGAGAACATAGGTGCAATCTTATATGTGCTTGAGTATAAGCATGGGGAAAAGCATGAGGACATGCCCCAATTTAAGTGTAGGGAGGAACAATGTGTACAAAAATAAATTTAACAAATTCAGTAAGTGGCATACTAAGAAAAGAAAAAAAAGAAATGAAGGTGAAAAGTTTGAGTTGAAGGTGTGCCACATTGTAAAAGAAAGGCTTATAATTGTGTTAAGTTACAAAGTGTACCTTAGGCACTTGTGATCTTGGTATATGTATTTACTCTCCTTTGACTTGAGGTTTAACCCCATTGGCCTATATTTTTATCCATCTTCACCCAAACCCAATTACAACCAAAGGTAAGTCCTCTTGATTCGGTATATATGTGTGTGTGATAAAATGGAGAATGATGTAACGCCTCAGTTTTTACTGCTATGTTAAGATTACCAAAATGCCCCTAGGTAATTTTTACACGTAATTCAAGGTCAAATAATTCTCAATAAAGGAATATAACATTAGAGAAACATCATAGGAGACTTGTTTAGCGATTCCTATGAAAGTCGCAAACCCCGATTTTTCTATACGTGTAAAATGACCAAAATGCCCCTAAGGTCATTTTTACCTAGAAAATCAAAGATAACCAATCTAGATTATCTTTGAGGGGTTAGTTTAAGGCTTGATGGGGATTATATGTGCCTTAGAGGTAAAAATCTCAAATTCTCAATTTTACCGTAAGTAAAATTACCGTTTTTACCCTATGATAATTTTTCATAAACTTATATAATTTTTGAATTCGGTTTTCACCCAAAGATTCAAAATAGCTATTTCAAGTATGATTTGAGGTTGTCCAATATTTACAAAGAATTTTTATGTGAAATTACCTTTTTACCCCTAGTTGTGGTAAAATAGGTTTACTTGTGTAATTAAGATAGTATTAAAACTCTATTGGGACTCAAATTGATTTTATTCATTAACCTTGAGTTTAAAATTAATTACCCAAGGTTAAAAATAATTACTTGAGGTAATTAGAGTCAAGATTTACCTAAGATAAATTTAAATTACCTTTGCTTGATTTTAGAAGCTCATAAATTTAGTAATGTTTTAGGTCAAAGTTAAATTTACGGTTTCGGTAAAATCTTGTACGTTTATATTTTCTTATCCTAAGATTCGAACCTAAGTTACAAATTGGTTTTTACTCATTTGAAATTAACCTCATTTACTAGTGTAAGATTTCTCTTTTTACCTTGTCTTGATTTGTCCTAAACACTTGACCTTTTACCATTTTCACTAACCTATCAATTCCTAATCTTTTACCTAAGTAAATACACATCTAATACATGATTTATCACTTATAAAATAACACCAATCTGATCATGAAAGCATCAGAAACCAGCGCCCATGATCAGCCCAAATAACCATATTTTATTGCTTTTCTTCCAACATGAAACATATCCAACATGACACCATACCTTTAGCTTTCTTTTTCATTTTTTTTTGGCTAAATTTAATCAAAAGAAATCCATCCATGTTCAGCCTCATCAGCCATGATTCCTTGCCTCCCATTTACATAATATTTTATGCATCTTCAAGCCATGATACATGAACACAATTATGACTACACATTATGCTTTCTTTCTCTATATTTCTTTAATTGAAAAATGAAATTAAAATCCCATTTTTCTAGCCTTGGTTGCATGGTCATATGGCCTTCCTTGGCCTATAAATAAGAGCTCTTCCATTGCTAAAATGTTCACACAAACATCCATAGCCTTGGTGCTTAGTTACTTGATAGTTTTCTTGATCAAAGTTTACTCAAAATTCTCAAATTCTCTCAATACTTCAAGCTTTCTTCTTCTTCCTTATTCACATTCAAGAGCCTCCATTCCTAACCTCTAACCAAGCTCTAAACCTCAAGCATACACATTCCAACCATAAACTAACTCCTAAACACATAACCTTTCCATTATCAAACACAAAATCACAAGAAAAATCCTTCCTCCATTAGTTCTTGTCTTGGCCGAAGCCATCATCATCATCTAGAGGAGATTTTCTTCTTTTCACTTCTTAAGACATCAAGCTTTAACATTTGAGAACAAGAAACAACTTGGTAGGGATTTTATTTCATGTTCTTTCCTTTATTTCCTCCTAATGACTTCTAATTTATGGCTTAATGATAAGACTATGGAATATGGTTCTTGGGATCTTGATAATAAGGACTCTAATGCTAACTTCCTTTATTTAAGATTGATTGAGGTTAAAGAGTTTAATTCTCTAAAAGTTTTGAGCTTAACAAGATAATCAAATGAACCTATATCCATTGTTTATGTTTCAAGCTCTTGCATATCATATTTAAATTTCAAGCCTTGTATAACCATATTTAATTTCAAGTCATCACCTTAAATCTTGAAGATAATAATATAAACTTGCATTCTCATGTTTAAATTCAAGTAATGCATTTTATGATTCAAGTTATCACTAAACTTTAAAGATCTAAAAGTAAGCTTGCATATTCATATTTATATTTCAAGCTTTGCACAATTATATTTATATTTCAAGTTTTTCATTTTCATATTTATATTTCAAGTTATCATTTTAATTCTTGAAGATAATAATATGGACTTGCATATTCATATTTACTTTCAAGTTATCACATAAATTATAAAGACCTAAGAATGAATTGCATCTTCATATTTATACTTCAAGCTTTGCATAATCATATTTATATTTCAAGTATTGCACATCATATTTATATTTCCAAGATATCACTTTATAATGATAAAAATGGATTGCATAGCATGTTTATGATTCTTGCCATCACCTAAACCTTTAAAGCTCAAAACTTACCTCTTTAATCTTAAATAGGAATTTTATTTTTGTGGATATATTTAAATTATGTTATTTCTAGCCTCTTGATGCTCTTGATATTAAGGTTGGCTTATTTTATTTCTAAGGCTTTGATATTGTCTTTAAGCTACTTAAATAATTTTGTTAGAGTTAAAAATCTAAAGATGTTTGAATTTATGCTTTTGCTTTATGATTTGAAAATTATGCTACTGACCTGATTTAAATAAAATAGTTAGGATATTGATTTAAAGGCTTTGAATGTTTATAAATTACTTATAATTGATGTAAGAATTATTTTTAGCATTTTTGTGATAAACTAGTAGATAAAAAGGATCAAAATCGTAATTCTACAAAGCTTTAGACAATGAATTTTCTGAATTAATTACTCACTGATTAGATACTGATCATATATTTTATATACCTTAGAATTATTAGTATTAGATGTAAAAATTGTTTTTGGTATCTTAGAGGTTGAAAAGGATAATTATAAGTGTTAGTTTTGACCGTTTTGTAAAATGTAGAAAGTTGTGTTTCTAAACTATCAATTATGTAATTTTGATGAAAGGATTTTAATTAGGGTTAGTAATAATATCTGATGTTATTGTGTGTTCAAAATACTATTTATAATGCTTAGAAAAAGTTTTACAAGTATTGGTTTTTGATAAGTGTCAAAATAAGTAACTTTGTACTTTGACCCCTATAATGTGTTAAATTTAGTCTATGGCCCTAAAAGATTTTCATGATGAGTTTTTATGGTTTCTAATAGTTATATGCCTCTTGAATTGTATTGGTTAATGTTAGAGATCTTTAATTTTTGAGTAAATGTTAAAAAGGGGTAATTACGTTTTGACCCGTAACCTTTGAGAAATTGTGATTTGACCCTTTAGGACTTAAATATAAATATTGATAATTTGATGAGATGAATGTGATTGATATCTTGTGATGGCTATGTTCATATATTGAGATTTATATGGCTTATGGATATATGCAATGAAATATGATGCATGTTTATGTGATTTGATTTATGGCATGTTATGGTTATGTCTAATTCATTGAGATGCAAAAGTTCATGAAGTTTATGAGCATAAAATATTAATGATGAGTTATTCATGTTTGCATTTATATATACCATGCCAAGATTTAAGGTGACATAAAACACACATGGAAATGATCCTCTAGACTCCCCGAATTAAAGGTTATGAGAGGTGATCCGAATAGGAAGTGATCCTTTGGACTCCCCGAATTAAAGGTTATGAAAGGTGATCCTAATGCCCCTTATCCCGTACCTTAAGAGTCAGGAATTTAACTTATCAAAAGGGATAAGATTACGCTAGTGACGACTAGTGAGGTATGAGCTCATAACCTAAGAACTCTCGAGAAAGGAGAGAATATAGGGCGACCCCCAAGGAAAAGAGAATGAGAAGTTTAAGTCACCTATGAGAATGATGTTCATGCTTTTATGTTCATTATATCATATGCATTTGTTTTATGAAATTTATGTTAATTGCATATGACATTGATATGCATTCATGAGTAGTATGTTGCATTCATGACATTAAGGTTCATGCTAAAAGATACGGGCCTCGGCTAATGGTATTTAGAACCTAATAAATGAACCTTATATATATGTCCACCATTTTCATAATGAAACCCGAGGTTCTTGGGGACGATGACGATGACACTTGTGTTAGAACCGGGAAACCCTACTGAGATTCTTGTATAAGTTTCTCATCCCTTTTCTTTTCCGTGTCGTCTCCAGACAAGAATGATGAAGTAGTTCGTGACTTTGAGTAATGGTCGTGGGAGCTTTGCTATAGAACAAGAGATTTAACGAAGATAGTTTCTCATTGGATATGTGCCTTTAGAGTGATTGCTTCTTATTCATCAGTTTGTATTCCTATTTATGGATATGTATGTCCTTACGTTTATAGGACATCATTATTATGATACACTTATTGATATGATATTATTATTTGAGTTATATTATGCCATGATTGTATTATGTGTATACTTCTCATTTCTTTCTAACACTTCTCTTATGCAGAAAAGGTGAACGATGTTAGATACTTAGGATGCGCGGCTCACGTTTTGGTATTTAAGTTCAAAAAAAAATTTACCCATATTTTCACTAAAGTATTTTAAAGAAGTTGAGTTAAAATCTGGAGCAAAAGAGTAATAACTAATAATTAACTTAAACGCGTCCTAGGCGTGTTGAGTTAAATATTAGGGTGTTACAAATGAGAGTCATAGCAGGCTTATGGTAATGTATTTTCATTTGAGGTGATTGAGTGTGTCATAACCTAAAACACTTGAGTGAATGAATGGCAAACACTGACTTTGGGAGAATTTTTGTACTTGATCCATGCATTATATGTGAATTCTACTCTATGTGCTATTTCATGTTCATGCCTTACTTGTTGCAATTCTCTTAATTGTTCATGTGAAAGCTTAATGTTGTGCCTCTAGCTTCATTAGATTGGTGTATTGTCATTCAATTTCATGCATCATGCATTTTTAGGTTATGAGTCTAATCTAGTCCATGTATACTATTTCTTAACCACGCCTTGGTTTGATTTTAGTTCACATGAGGACATGTGAAAGCTTAAGTGTGGGGGAGTTTGATAAGAGGCATTCATGCCACTTATCTTGCTACCAAAAATTAGCTTTTTTTATAAGTTTTACTAAGTTATTGATACAATTAATAAGGATTTTGATTTACTCCTCAATGTGTGATTTTTAATAGAATTAGTAGCTTTCACACTTATTCTGGAATAATTTATAATTACACCCTATTGTATTTGACTTAGTATGGTTTCGTGCATAGGAGCTTTGGATCAAGTGTAAAATGTCAAGAACAAATTTGGAAACTATTGGTAAGAATTTAGGAGCAAAATAGAAGAGTTCTTGAGATCATTTGAGCACATTTGCAAAGAGCATTTTAAGAGAAAATCTATATCTCTCTGTACAAGGATCGAATTAAGATAAATAAATATGTTTTGGAAAGCTCAAGAAGTTCTCTATAACTTTCATGTTTAGCTCAAAACCCAGTTCTAAGAGCATCTTGGTGAAAATCAAGTTTCAAGATTAAATATTGTTGATATGCTAATGTTGTCCAACTTGATCTCCAGTTAGTATTTTCGCAATATCTGGAGCTACAGATGTCCGATTGAGATATTTTGGTGGCGTTAGAAACCATATTCAAAGGGCTACAATGATCTAGTGCCAAGATAGATTTGATTCTATAATGAGCACTACGGTGCTCAACAGTACTCGCAAAATAATTTTTATCAGCATAGTTCATTGTTGAGGGCCGCAGCGCTCGTGCGATGACACAAAATGGCTCATTTAATCTATTTATGAACCCCACTTTGACCCATTTTAAAGAGTAGTATATAAAGGATTGATCTAGACTTTTACCCTATCTTTTGACTCACTTTTAGGTTGCCACTTTTAGTTACTATTATTATCTCTTCTCCTTCTCTATTCTTCTCTTTCTAAGAGATTCCCTTGGTGAAGGTGTTTTGTCTTGGAGATTGTGGAAAGGATTATTGCTATTATTTTCAGGTTCTCTTTTATGTTCATTGTTATAATCCTCCAGAGATAGAGAAGTAGATTTCTTTACTAGTATAAGGGTTTCCAGATGAATTAGGATGGTATTTGATACCCTTTTGATATTAAGTGCATTGGTTTTTCTTAATGTTTTGCAGTTTCTATTCCTATAATTATTGTGGTGATTGCTATAATCTTTATTGGGATAACTAAATTGGCGATCGTCATTTAGGGAAACCATTTGAGCATAAATTGATAGATCTATTGGTTTATGTTTTAGGGAGAACATTAGAATTAACATATCGATTGGCAATTAGGCTGTGGCAATTACTTCATTAAATTAATGTGATTTCTAAATAAATTGAGATCTTGTTTATTAGTTATTTTCATTGATCAAATTCTAGAAGTCAATTGATCATTAGTAGAATTATCAGTAATTTATTACTAATAGCCACTAATAGGTTTAATATTTGGTCAATGAGAATTAATTTCCAATCCTATGAATACCTTGCACTAGTACTTTCTTCACTGTTGCTACTATCTTTTAATTTTAATTGCTTTAAACCTCAGTCTTCAAATCCCTAAATTTTCCCAACTAAGTGTTGAAGCCTTGAGAAACGAATTAGGTTGTGCCCTTTACTATATTTTTGGTGCAACATAGCACTGAAATAATTTCTAATTTGAGGAGGTCGGCGACAACCTCCGTCAGCATACCCTACAAATCATCTAGGGACACATATGGAAACTCATTAGCCACCGAAACCATGCCCAAACTTGGTGTCTCTGTCTCTACATCCCCGACTACAGCTTAAAACTTGTAACTTCCTCTATCCATCAACCGTAGTGCACTTATAGCTAATATCAAGCTCATCGGTGTTGAACACCCTGTACCTAGAAACTCTCTTGGCTCATCACCTGGGACTTTGAATCTCATCACTTTGCTATAGTAATCTATCATGGCATGGCATGAGGATAACCAATCCATACCCAGAATAATGTCAAAGTCAGACATGTCCAATACTATTAAATATGCTAGTGTCTCCATGTTAGCAACCTTGACTCTACACGATCTATATACTGTCTAAATAAGGAAGGGTTCTCCCGAAAGTACTCCAACTAAAAACGGCTCCTCAAGGTGGACCGTGGGTCAACCAACATCACGGCATCAAAGGAACATACTGTCGTCATACCTGTTATCACTTCATTTGCAGCCTAAGCATCCTGACGAGTCATAGCCAACAAAAGGGGTTGTCCCTACTACCCTGATCTATACTGCCTACTCCTTTACCACTTGCACCTCTGCCACCAGGCCCTAGCCCCAGGTTCCACAACCTACCAAAGTGACAAAGCCATCCTGGGCTGTTGACTGAAAAGACTAAACTGACATGGAAAGGCTAACTGATCCTTGATTAGAAGCTCCCTGAAACATCAGGCACTTTCTACGTTTATAGCCCGGCTAGCTATACCCATGGCATACTGAGGAACTAAACAAACACTGACCCTAATGTCTCTTCTCATAAGTAAGGCATACTGGTTACAACTGCCATGAACCCTACCTACTGTGTTGATTTACCCCTCTACTCTGAGTCTATGATGTAGCTGGCATGCCGGGTGGGCTTTGAAAAAGCGGCCCTACCTAACTGACCTTACTGCTAACTCTGCTAATGGTTACCCTTGCTTAAACCTACTTCACTCGAGAAAGAGCCATGAACCTTGGCCTTCTTATTAGCCTCTAACATTGCCCTACACTCCGCTAAACCACTCTCAAGACCAATCGCTGTGTCTACCACCTGAGCATAGTCCATGGTCCCGATGTGGATGCAAATAGAGGAACATATCTCTAGGCAGACATGAACTAAACACCTCACCCTAGCTATCTATCTTGGTATCATGTTGGAGGCTTCCTGTGCCAAATAAGTGAAACACTCATCATACTATGTAACCGTCATGCCTGGAGTTAAATAGAGCTTCAAAAACTCCTTAATCATATGTATCTACCTGCTCTCTAATATGAATCTTCACATGTAAGTTTCCTTGAACTATTCCTAAAAAGGAAAGCTAGCGGTCCCATGCCTTTGTCGGAACTCCTAATACCATAACTCTGCTTGGCCTCCCAGCTAGAAGCCAGCTAATTCCACCGCTCTCTCTGGAGAGTAGTGGATGACACTAACTATCTTCTTCACATGCTTGAGGATTTCTTGGGGATCCTCAGTCATCAGATACCCATTCAAGCTGGGCGGGTCCATCCTCTTAAAATGCTTCAAGGCTAAGTCGTCTGTATCTCAGCCGCCTTTAGCTGCTTGGTCATCATATCTGTGAGGTCTGCTATTATCTGCTTAAAGGCTCTAAGGTGAGCACTAACACTAGATGCGTCACTCCTATGGTGATGACAAAGGCATGAAGGGTGTACAGGTGGTATGGTCACACCTGTGAAAAGGAGGACATATAACAAGATCATGAGTACCAAGTCAAACTCTTACTGAACCTAGACATGATTGACTTTTTCCTAAAGGCCTCAAATATCACTACATCAATGCAAATGGGGCGCGCTTCCATTTACATAAATGACATGTTATTTGTGGACACTTGCTTTAGTAATATATAGGGAAACCTATGGCTCTTATACCACTTTATTACAATCCGCCTAGGGAACATGACCAGCATGTACTGGATTGGGTCCCAACTAAAGCCCTTGGTAACGTGATTAACTATTATGCATAAAAAAATCAAATATATTCAAAATATCTCAAGTTCAATAGAAATTCCATAATCTGAAAATGTTTCCAAAACATAAATCCTAAATATCAAACTGCATAATAACCATAATCTAGCCAAAGCCAAACATAACTAATAAAATGGCTGAAATTTTGAAAATAATTAAAATAATATAATGCATGTTTGGGATCCTGCCTATATAATTATTGGAGCATTACTAAACTAACATAACCTATAATAAGCTTCACTTCAAAGTAAAGCTCACCAAAAGAAACTGGAGCACTACTGAGGAAGATCCTATGGTGCAACTGAACCTATAGCTGTACTTGTATAGGGAGAAAAAAAGAGGGATAAGTTCATCAAAACTCGGTGAACAAGTCTCTACCCACGATCCACATGGGACAACAACAACATACACAGCATATACATACAACAAGAAAAAAAAAACATTTTTTATAGATACAAATACATATAACTGTACTGAAACAATAATTTAACTAAATCCATGGCAATAACTAATAGAGAAATAGGAGGTGTTTTATACATAAATAACTGAGCTGATAGCTGAACTTCTCTGTTCAAACAAATGTATTTTGGTTAATATTATCAAATTGTCATAATTATTGCAACTAAATTTCAAGATGAATAATCAATAGAAATAGAGTTACCTAGAATCATGAATATAATAACCATGAGATAAAATTGCATTTCTCTGTTTCCTAGATTATGAACCTATCCAAAGTTAGTATGGATTTGACCTCCAATAACTGTATAACACATTTTCATATAGGCATTCACACACATAGTATAAAAAAGTGTTAAGATACATAATTGTATTACCGCTCAGTCTTCTAGGACAATAGTTCTTTTTTTATCATCTTCCAAGATTAAGTTTTACCTACTCATACTGTGGCTCCCTAACCAAAGGAGTAAATTTGTAGACAATAAACCTATTATTCCAAAATTTAAGAATTAGACAAAAAATTAAGTAATAAATAAATTAAAAATAAGATATTGATTATATCATCATTTAATTTAACCTTGTTGTTAATTGCATTAACTATTGCTCATCTTTCCAAGTATTCCAAAGCTTTTCAAACTTTCCCTCCTACACTAATAACATGTGAAGTTATTTTGTTTAAATAAAAAAGTACCAAAAATCTAAAATGACAACTTAGTACTTACTTGTTTGACAAATTACATGTCTAAATTATTTCTTTTCAACTCCTGACATATGTGGAAGAGTTCCTCAAATTTTGATTTTTCTATACATATGTACACAATCTTCAAGTTATAATTGATTAACAAATTAAAAAAAAGGAGTTGATTACAATAAATAAAAAAAATAAGATGTGAAAATATGAGTATGTAAGATGATTATTACTTAAGGTTGAGATAACAAAACTTCTTTAAAAACAACACTCCTAGTGAATTCTCCATTTTCCCTTCAAGTTTCCCTTCTCTGATCAATATTTTTGTACTACATTGAGAAACACCTCTAAATAAAGTAACATACAATTGTCAATGGCTAAAAACATATTTTGGTAGATAAATTCCACCATTAGGAATAGTTTGTCCTTTATGAAGAGTTTCTAATCTATCTTATATCTCCTTGGCAGAGGCACAGGAAATATAATTTTATCATATTCACTTTTGCTTAACATACAAGTGAGTAGACATTTGGCTTTAGCATTTAACTGGATTATATTTTTCTATTAAACTATCCATTTATTTCTCAGTGCATTTCTGACAACAATGGGAGATAGTTGTTCAGTATCTACTACGAGATCCAATATTGCTTGTTCAATAGTGGGGGTGTAATCACCGTTCTCAATATAGCCCCATATGTCAACACTTGTATACCAGATGAAAAGTCTCATTTTGTCCACTTCTTTTAATACGGGTAATCTTCTCCATGAAAATATGGAGGTTGGTTGATAGAGTGTCCTTCAACAATGTGTAAGATGCATGTCATCTTTCTGGATCTTTTCCTCTACATCTGTTGGATAGCTCAACCCTAAAAGCCAAGCTCTGAAACCAATTGAAAGTGGAAAATGTCATAAGAAGGGGGTTGAACTGTGACCTCTAATAGACTTTTTCTAAACTAGAAACATAAACAAGATTTCTCAAGTTTAAGAAACTTGAAATACAAAAGCATGTGTAGGTTAGTTCAGAATGTCAAATTTCTTATAGAAGTAACTTTTTGATGCATTAAAACAAAGATAAAGAATGTCTAGTCCCCAATAAAATAGTGAAAGAAAACTTTAAAATAACATATGAAGGAAAGAGAGAAAGAACACATGGGGTTTATCCTAGTTCGGCCAAACTATAGCCTACGTCCAGTCTCCAACAAAACCATTGAGATTTTCATTATCTGAGTGGTATTTTCTAAGCCTTTCCAAGCTTAAAATTGGGTATGTGTTAACTAGCTAGCTTCTCCAAGTTAACACACTATCAAAAACCCCTTGAACTAGTTGAAAGAACTACTCATCCATGAAGGAGAGAAGATAGTGATTCCTAATCCAAAATAGAGCTAATGATCACCAACTCCAAGAGTTTTAGCAAAATCAACAAAAATTCTAGAAAGAGAAATTAGAGAAGGGGTGGAGAAAACATAAAATTCAACATAAAAATATCCAACCTCCTTAGAAATTCTTAAGTTAGCTATTTATAGTTCCTGGTATTAGCTAAAAAAGGTAAAGAAAGAGGGGTACAACTGTAAAATCTAATTTTTTTTCCCTTACTAATGTAAGTTCTTTCCAAGCAAGGTCTTCTTTGTGAATGATGCTATCTGGAACCTGGTATGTCACTAGGCAAAGGTCAATAAGCTCACCAGGTGAAGTCTTATTTTCTTTGAAGGTCTCTAGAACTTGAGAGCTCGCCAAGCTAGATTGAGAGCTCGCCTGACAAGATGCCTTATTTTAGGGGATGACTTATTTACTTCTCTTATGCTTCTAGGCTTTTTCTAGACAAGCTTAGCTCAAATTGTAAAATTGAAACCACAAGGGCACAAATCTCAAATCATCCACAATTATGCACCACTTAAGAGCAAACTTGTATGAAATGCAATTTGAGAACAGTAGCAATTGTTAACCAAATGGTGATATTTAACACACAATCGATGTAAATTCCTAGTGACATAGGTGAAAAATGTAGATGCAAATAGCATTTATCAATGTTTCTTCTTCCTTTCTTCGAACTATTTAGCTGTACATATAGACATCTCCAAGAAATTGCCATTTTGAAATAGAGGTTAGACCTTAGAGAGAAAATAATCTTGTTGTCTTAAACCTAGAAGGATAGGAGAGAAACTTTTCTTTCTTTAGTACACAATGACAGAAACAGCAGTGCTTCAAGGATACATGTACAGTATAGTGGCCTGCCTTCATGATAATGTCTTGTATTTGAAGTAAGCTTTTACAAGAAGTTTCCAAATGTTTGCACAATCAGAACTTTTATGATGGACGTGAGAAACTTTTTAATGATTGTTCCTTTTAATGCTGTATTTTGAGAGACTTTCTGATACAATGCTTCTTTTCAGTGCATATCATTATGAAGAAAAGTCATTGTTTTCGATTGTTACTTTTTTTGGTGTAATGAATGATCCTTCTAATGGATCTGTTGTAGTTTCTTTTTGAAGATGGTTTGTCTTGTTTCTCAAGAAATTAATTTTTCTCAATGTTTTCTCAAATGGATATGAACATCATTGTTCATAGACACACTTAGAAAGGAAATATTTCTCTTGAAATTAGTTGTATCCATTGTTAATGCTATTTTTCTATGTATCACAATAGGTAAATCATTAGCCCTTACTATTTTTCAAGGGATTGGTTTGGTGTCATTCAAAATACAAAGGTTGCATCCAAAAACTTAAAAAGCCAAAGCATAACTTTTGAAAGATATTGGAACTTACATGTTAAATGTAATAACACAATTCAAAAGAGAATTGCACTCCACCCCATGAGGTTGGCTTAAATTGCACTCCATCCTATTCTTAATAAAAAATTATACTCCTCCACCCCATTGAATTTAAGAGTATATAGCACAAACAACCCTTCAGGTATGGCTAAATTGCACTCCGTCCACTTGTTCTATTTATAATTAATAATTATAATAATATGAATATCAATACTAATTATAATGATTATTAATATTATTACTAATTATTATTAATCATCATGATAACAAGTAAAACTGATAAAACATAACAATTAAAATTTTGATATAATAATGATTAATAATATTATTAAATTGATTAATTATTTAATAATAATAATAATAATAATAATAATGATAATAATAAGATTCAACATTATTATTTTGGTGATAATCTATATAGACACAACAAAAAGAGCAGTTCACATTACCATTAAGGAGGCAATATAGATTGCCTCGATGGATCGTCAGCAATGAGGTATACCAAACAATGCAATGTTGTAGGCCTAGGAAATTTGAAATCACATCTCCAATAATACCAAGAGCCCTCTAAGGGCACATTTGGTATGCTTAATAGGATAAGACCTAATATTTGAATACTTTTAACTTTTATTTTTATCATATACTATATATATATACATATATATATATATATATGAAATAAAATTATATTAAAATAATAAGTTTTATTTATTTAAATGTAATGGGATGAAATACATAATTTAACCAAATCTTAAGAGTGATTTGTGCTATTTACTCATTTAAATAGTACAGGTTAAAATAAATATTTCATAAAGATAACTATTTAAAATATTCAGTATTATAATTTAAAATTAACAAATAAAATTAATTAATGTGCACTATTAAGGTAAAAAAAAATTACACAAACATCCAACCATATACTATCATATTAGCAAAAGTGTTTTGATTCAATTACCTACTATCTTAAAAGTCTTATCAATAGGAACAAATGATTGAATAATAATATAATTATTTTATATAAAATATTATAATTTTTCCATTAAGTTCTCTTTAATATCAAGATTTTTTGTTTAGTACTTTTCTAGTCTATCTCAGCATCCACTATAAAAAATTATGTTGGCACTTTATAGCAGAAACTAATGGAAAATAATGGAGGGACCAAATGACGAAAAAAAAAACAATTTTTCAGAGAGTAAACGGAAACATTTTTAAAATAAAGGATCATAGTCGGTTCTTTTACCGATTAGAACCCTTGGCAGATAGTTCTCTCTGAGCTTTCAGATGGTCGGCTTTCAATGAAAGTATTATTTATAATCCGTATAAGATCTTAGGAGAACCATAGAAGAAGTCAGACGTTGGAGAACGTAAATCTAGAGGCCAATCTAATATTCCATTGATTTTAAGGATTAATTTCATCATTTACTTTTAGAAAAACACTCATCTTATCTTTTTATCAAAGTATATACACTGATACACATTGATCGTAAATGTTATCATAAAGATAGAAAGTAAAGCAAATTAAAGCATGCTGTTATTGACTTATCAAGGAACAAGAAGGTGAAGTCGTACCTACCAAAAACATGGCTGCAATTTGACACACGAAACAATTCTGCTTTTATATATATATATAAATTTGCCCCCGCCCATGCCGCTTCTTATATGCTTTAGGGTAAACCCTGGCCCACCAACAAAGCATGATAGGATGTACTAATTTAACCATGATTAGACGGTAGCTTACCTTCTTCCTTAACTGTAAATAGTTGGGGATTCAATCCTCATTTATGAAAATAAAGTATATTTTATGGCCAGTCGTTTGTCTCTTTAGAAGAGCTCCCACAATAAAAAGATTAGTTATTATTACCAGTTGTAGATATCTTGATTCCGATTAAAAAAAACATGATAGGATAGGATATGATGGTTTTATTTATTGATTCCAAACAATATTTCATAAACTCATCTCTTAGAACTCTTTTTCACATCAAAATGATGACTAAAACTGAATCAAATTTAGCGACATCTGCTTTAAGATTTGAAATTACCTGTTGAGGTATCCTATTCTCAGGAATATTATATCTATAAATATCATTTTCGCATAATCTTACAAACTTATTTGTTTAACATTAAAAAATGCTCAAAATGCTAGCTTTTTGAGTTTCTTAGAAATAAATTAGAAATTTATTTGTTTATGATACATATTCTTAGGAATATATATAATAATTCTCAATATACTCTAACGTATTTAATAAGATCGAGAGAAATGAAATATTTTAGGAATATTATAGTATTTTTGCTTATCAATTACCATTCCCATGGCATGAAATGAGTTTAATTTTAATACAATGACAATAAAAATTAAATCTCTCCTCTTGCATAACTTTTCAAGTAGTAGAGTATAATTTAGTCTTATTTGTTGATCTGATATCATATAATTAAATGATTATATAAAACTCTGTACACATTTAATATATTATCTTTTATCCACCCTCTATCTTGGGAAATATCTCATCAAAACATGAGAATAAATCTTTTTAGGAACAATTGGTATCTGAGAATAATTTTATAAAATTTATAATAAACATGAGAATATATTATTCCCAAGTATTTATTCTCAGGAATGATTTAATAAACCTTAAACCAAATGTATTCTATGGAGGTGAGATAAGGCCTTATTAATTTTTCATGTATAAGGTCTCTTTTAATTTTTTAATTAATTTAAATAATAATAATAATAAATAAAATGATTAAATTTTTAATTAATTAATAAATAATAGATAATATATAATTTAAAACAAATTATAAATTAGTTATTAGTAAAATTTAAATACAAATAATTATGATAAAATATTTTTTAAAAGAAAGAGAGCATTTTGCAATTTTATTATTTATTGAAATAATAAATACTTGTAAAATGAGATAATGCCTTATTAACTTGTCATGTGTAAGGCATATCATCGGTCATTAGTTCTAGTTCTCACTATGTAAATATTAAGTACCAAAATAACTTTTCATGTATAAGGTGTATTATAATTTTTTAATTAATTTAAATAATAATAATAAATAAATAAAATGATTAAATGTTTAAGTAATTAATAAATATTTTAAATAAATACTAGATGATATTTAACTTAAAATAAATTATAAATTATTAATTACTAAAATTTCAAATAATAATATATTTGCAAAACTGCATTAAATAATTACCAGAAAATTATTATTCATTATTATTTACTTCTATTTAATATTTACTTAAATAAATAATAAAATTATATAGTATAAAATGCAATATTTTTTATAATATCATATCAAACAGCATATAATATTAAAAATTTATCAAACTTTAGAATATCTACTTTATACTAAAAGATACCAAACAGGCTATTAATCCCAAAATAGAGCCTCTATCATGTTGATCCTCAATTCTTTTGTTGCAAGTTTTGAACTTCTAATACAGAGATGATTAATGCTACACAAATTAAACAAAAGAATATTTGATTTTTTAAGCAAAATATAAGAATAATTTAATTAGTACTTGATTAATTCAAGTAGTTTGATAAATATGATTTTATTTTAGTCGTATACAAAAAATTTACAGCTAAAAGATTATTACTCTCATAGTAAATTGGGTGAATTCAAATCATATTAATTAAAATTCAGTAAATTTTCAATAATATTGATGTAAACCAAAATCAATAAAATGTGTCACATTATATTATATTGATAAAAACATCTTGCTTTTTTATTTTCCTAATAAAAAATTTTAAAGTTTGTTAGAAGATTAATTTTGATATATTATCGTTATATAAGAGTTTGATAATGTCATTTAATTATATATTTTAATTTGTAAGATTTTTAAAAAACAAGTAATTGAATCATATATATATATATATATATATATATTTGTTCTGATGAATTATATATTTTTACTAGTGTGATGATATATAATTTGATATTTACACAAAATTTTGACTAAATATCTAAACAGATCCCTTAAGTTTGTATTAGGAGATAAGTTAATCCCTCAAGTTTTAAAAATTCTAAATTGGTCCATCACATTTCAACAAAGGAGACAATTAATCCTCCGTACAGTTTCATGCAGTGTACAAAGGGATCAATTTGTTCCCTATTTAATTGTATGAAACTATACGGAGGACTAATTTATCCTTTTTTTTAAAATATAAGGGACTAATTTAAAATTTTTAAAATCTAAAAGACTAATTTATCTTATAATATAAATTTGAGGGACTTATTTGAATATTTACTCTAAAATTTTACACAGGAAAGACCATAAAATTTATTTTTATTAAAATAAAGAAATTTGGGTTCAACAGTCAGGAAAAGAAAAAAAAAAAAAAGAAATCTAAGTCCAATGTCTTCGTAGTTAAAATCTTGGGCATTTAAAACTTGTCACTATCCATCACACTAACTTTGTGATGTATTTGTGTGTCAGATATGTGTCAGTATTTAATACCCATACAATATGTATTGGACATGTATTTAATTAAAAAATAATTTTTTGAATTTGGATACACACTGAAGAAGGTTGGACGTAGCTTGGACACTTCATATACATGCCTGAGTTAGTTTATTTATTTTTTTAAAATTTTAATACCAACATAAGACTAAAACTAATCATAGTTATTTAGTTGAATCTATACTGTTGGGTCATTTTATTCTATTATACAAAAAAATAAAAAATTATATATATATATATATGCCATGTTCATATCCTATAATTTTTTAAGTTTAATATGTCTATGTATCTACCTCTATATTGTATTCCATGTGTACAGTGTGTGCTTCATAGTGTATCGGTGGTTATTAGTATTATTTATTTATTTATTATATATAAGTTGCGGTTTCGTTCTCAAAATTTCTGTCCTTGCACCTTCAATTTTGGTGTTTGCGTCCTTGCGACCGAGCTTGAAACACCCAACCAACCAAACGAAACCAAAACGACCTTCTAATAAACCGAACCTCTTGTTCTAACTACCAAGGCCTCCAACTCGAGGGGCTAATTCATGCTATTGCTACATGCATGAGCCTAAAACCCACGCCTCCTCCGAACTGCAATCACCGACAGCGACACGCTGCCAGCCAGCAACATGAGAATGCTGCCAGCGGCCACCGCCGGTGAAGCACGAGACGGCGGCTCCGGCGGCCGCACGGTGGTTGTTGGCGTGAAGTTGGACTCTATCAGCAGAGAACTGATCACTTGGGCTTTGGTAAAGGTCGCTCAGCCCGGTGATGTTGTCCTTGCTCTTCATGTTCTTGGCAACGATGGTGAGCCATGACATGATCTTTTCTTTTCGGTTTTCTTTTTTTATTGAAAAAAAATAATATTTACTATTCTTCTTCTTCTTCTTCTTCTTCTTCTTCCATTTTTTTTAATTTCCATCTTTGATTGAATTGGAAGTTTGACTGCCTTTGTTGTTTTGGTGAAATGAAATGTGATGGTTGGCTCAGAAATTGTGAATAGAGAGGGGAAATCGACTCTATTTTCGGTTGTCAAAGCGTTTGACACTGTTCTTGCCGTTTATGAAGGATTCTGCAATTTGAAACAGGTTGGATTTGTCAGCACCTCCTTTCCTTGTTTTTTCCCCGTCATTTGATATTTTTTTTCAGGGAATATGAGCCAAAAAGTATGTAATTCAGCGTCTCTCGACTCTCAGTCTCCCAGAAAGTTGTTTTGAAAAAAAAAAAATGCAGCACATACAACTTTGGAAATTGCAATGCTAAAAATAAAATGTAAAATGTATTATTCAACTCTAAAAAATAATGTATTAGCCTGAAGTCTGACGAAAATTCGTGCATTAGAAATCTTTGAACTCTAAAGTTAATGATCAAATGTGCGATTTTGAGTTTTGATTTTGATTTTTTGAATTTTCTTGTTAAAAATGATGCAGGTGGATCTCAAGCTCAAGATTTGCCGGGGCTCCTCGGTGAGGAAAATTCTGGTTAGAGAAGGAAACGCATATTCTGCAACCCATGTTATAGTTGGAACTCCTCAAGGTCTTCATAAAATCCGGCCATCTATTTCTGTAGCTAAGTACTGTGCTAAGAAGTTGTCCAAGGATTGCTGGGTACTTGCTGTTAACAATGGAAGAGTTGCGTTCAAGAGAGATGGCTCGCCAGCGACTCGTTCTGATTTGAAAGGTTCTTAATTTTTCTAGTTTTGGGTTGAGATATGAATGTCATGGATGACACAGTAGAGTTCTCATTCAATAAGTTGTTGCAGGAATTGATCGGGATCACAGAATTGGTTTGCTTGCTTCGATTCAGGGGACATTCAACAAGAGCTCAAACGTACTAAATGATGACAGCACAGGGACGCATGACAAAGGCTGTGGCCAAATTTCAGACCACAGCTTAGCTAAGTTTTTTCTGGATTCTACCGAAGTCAGTGGAAAGAGAAAGAGCTGCTCAAGTTGTGCTCCAACCCAAAGATTGCTGGGTTCATCTTGCCGCGGCCACCAATCTGCAGAAGAGTCTTCCGGTGGTGGTGTTAAGAAC
The DNA here is from genome assembly GCA_031216125.1 of Dalbergia cochinchinensis. Lineage (NCBI taxonomy): Eukaryota > Viridiplantae > Streptophyta > Magnoliopsida > Fabales > Fabaceae > Dalbergia > Dalbergia cochinchinensis. The sequence continues at coordinate 13,551,102 of CM062376.1, forward strand.
TCTTTGGCAATAGTGCCTGTACAGACGACTGATGCAGATTCTAGCACAAGAAGGTTGCATAGCAGAGAACTACCTGAATTGAAACCTGGTTGGCCACTATTACACACGACAATTTTATCAGACAGGCAATCTACTGAAAGATCGATATTGCGCCAGATCTCTGTGGTCCAGTGGGCAATGCGGCTTCCCTGTAGGAATCTTTCATATGCTCCAGATCATGACAGCAAAACAAACACTTATGACCTATATCAAGGTCAATCTCTGGCTTTGGACAGTAGAAGTGGCGCGATTGTTCCAGTGGATGCTGAAATCGGGACTGCTTCTTCTCCCAAATGCAATTCAAGAACTATTCCTAAAGAATTAGAGGGCCTTCATGATAAATACTCATCAACTTGCAGGTTGTTTGAGTACCAAGAACTTGTATCAGCAACATCAAACTTCTTGCCTGGTGTGTATCTTTTCTAATACTAGTATGGGTCTGACTTTAGTGTGTCTGCAAGTGGTTTAACTTTAACATTTTTGCTGATATGATTTCAGAGAATTTAATTGGGAAAGGAGGAAGTAGTCAGGTTTACAGAGGCTGCCTTCCTGATGGCAAGGAACTTGCTGTTAAGATCTTAAAGCCTTCTGATGATGTTCTGAAGGAGTTTGTTCTAGAAATAGAAATCATCACTACTTTGCATCACAAAAACATTATTTCCCTCCTTGGATTCTGCTTTGAGGATGGCAATCTTCTGTTGGTGTATGATTTCTTATCAAGAGGAAGCCTTGAAGAGAACCTTCATGGTACATAATATATACTTAATATTATATCACCTTTTGTTATTCTATATGGTCTTCTTGTTAACTTACTATCTTTCTGTTTTATGCCAAAACAGGTAACAAGAAAAATCCTCTTGTATTTGGTTGGACTCAGAGATATAAGGTGGCAATGGGTATTGCTGAGGCATTGGAGTATCTGCATAATAATGATGGCCAACCTGTGATTCACAGAGATGTAAAATCATCAAATGTATTATTGTCTGAGGATTTTGAGCCTCAGGTAATTTGTTGTCTTTCAGTTGGCCAATTCTCATATTCCGAACTATTTGTATCTGTCAGTTGTTATGCTGTTCTAATTGGTTTTGTGCAGCTCTCTGATTTTGGACTTGCTAACTGGGCATCAACCTCATCATCACATATAACCTGCACAGATGTTGCTGGAACCTTTGGGTTTGTACTTTCAACTCCCATTTAGTGCCATCCCTTCTCATGCATATATGCTGCAATAGTGTACCTGGAATGATTACAAATTGTGTTTTATGCTTGTTTATGCAGTTACATGGCTCCTGAGTACTTCATGTATGGGAAAGTAAATGAGAAGATTGATGTCTATGCATTTGGTGTGGTGCTCCTTGAGCTTCTTTCAGGGAGAAAGCCCATAGGTGGTGATTATCCCAAAGGTCAAGAGAGCCTTGTCATGTGGGTACGTCTCTTGTTATCATCTTATGGCCGGTGCATCTTCTCAGTTACTTCTTATTTACTATGTCTTGGATGGAAAATAATGGAAAAATATCTTTTGCAGGCAAGTCCACTTCTAAACTGTGGGAAGGAGTCACAATTGTTAGATCCTAGTTTGGGTGACAACTATGACCATGAAGAGATGGAAAGGATGGTCTTAGCAGCCACACTTTGTATCAGACGTGCTCCAAGAACTAGGCCTCAAATGAGCCTTGTAAGTGATCTGTTGTTGGCTTCATAGCAAATTGAGTCCTCTATGCCACATCGTAGTCCGAGGAAAAAAAAAAAAAATTGATTGTTCCATATCCGATGTTGTTTCTTCTGAACAAAATGACCTAAGTTTATGTGTTTTGCTTATCCCATATGGTTGTTGAGTTCGAATAGCACAATCCTTAACTTCTTATTTGAACACTGTCCAATTACTAGTCTCATTCCATCATTGTATTTTTAATAATCTCGTGCACATTCCAATGGACCACAGATCTCAAAGCTCCTTCAAGGTGATGCTGATTCAGTCAAGTGGGCAAGGCTAGAAATTAATGCTGTGGAAGCACCAGAAATGCTTGATGATGAAGCTTGTCCACCTTCCAATCTACAGTCACATCTTAATCTTGCGCTGCTTGATGTGGAGGATGACTCGCTCTCCATGTGCAGTGTTGAGCAGAATGTCTCATTGGAGGACTACTTGGGAGGCAGGTGGAGCCGCTCTTCAAGCTTTGACTGAGAAAATTGATATATATTTTTTTTTTTGGGAGGAAGAAAGATACTAGAATAAGCTTTTCATCTAAATAATTTGTAGATAAAGTTTCCTTGTGTTTCCCCCTGCGTTATCTTTGGGTCTATATAGATGGGTTTAGGATGAGAGGTTGTTTGTGTGCCCTCCTCCTTCACTTATACAGCTAGGAAAGTGCGCCTTGTAATTTGTTGGCGAGTTTCCCTTTGTCATTCTACTTGTAATGGTGTCAATTTCTGCCCTTGATCTCAATTCGATCGAGTTGTAATCTGTTCCAATGGCAAAAGATGAACATTGGAAAATCTGTATTTTATATTGAGAAATCATATATTGACACACTGGACGCAATACGCGACAGACACGGTGGATGAAATTTATTGTGCACATGTCGGTGGAGGCGTTTATAAAATTATCGACAGAACACGGCTACACAAGATGTTTGGAAACATTATCTTTCTGAAAAGAAGAAAGTTAAAAAATGTCTTTTGACAGTTAAATATTATTTTGTCTCATATTTTATAGGATATTTTGTTGATATACTCACATCCATTATTAGATGGGGTGTATAGTCCAAACTAAATGGGGTTTATATCCAATTCAATGGTAGATGTGAATGTGTCGGTACAGTGTCTCACAAAATATGAGTTAAAATAACATTACTCCTTTGCACTAAACTCCCTAATAGGATTTGCTTAAATTCTGATTTATGGTCATCTTCCGCAAATGAAGGTTATTTAACTTAGACTGATAAATGGAAGTTAAATACTAAGCTACTCTCCTAGTGCCACATGCCTCCTCCATATACGAGACATGAGTTATCCAATAAGCTGTTAGAATTGTTGAATGAGTGCGAAATAGAGAAAATTATATTCTCTATTACTTTGGATAATGTATCAGCTAATAATAGCTTGAAAGGTTTATTGAAGCAAAACCTTAATTTGTTGGATGGGTTGTTGTGCAAGGGTTAGTTCTTTCATGTGAGGGGTTATGCCCACATATATTTGTTGGCCCCAAATTTTACCAATTGTCAAATTGTCAAATCGGTATTCAACTGTGACAAATTTGAAAAGCAGTCCATGGCTTAGCATATGAAGAACTGACAAAATTATGTGAATTTGACAAAGTTTCTGATTTGTCAGATAACATGTCGAAACCCAAAAGAAGGTCAAGTTTGAATTTCTGAATTGACAAGTCAATATTGACAGGGTTCGATATTTGACAAGTCGAGATTGAAGCTTGTCACTTGGGACATAAGATATTTCGAGACTAATTGGAGGCTAAGAATGACCAATCTTCATGTTCGAGGATTGACAAGTCGAAAAGATGGTTTGTAAGTCGAAGTAGGAGTTCGTTAGTCAAAGCTGGAGTTCGACATGTCGAGGTCAGAGTTCGCCATTCGCGACTTAGAAAATTTTGAAACCAAAAGAGATTGATAAAGCAATCAGAAGCTGAAGACAACTAATTATCATACCCAAAGTTCGACAAGTCGAAGTGGTGATTTGTCACTTGAAGACTTAGAAAATTTTGAAGATGTTGAAGATACTGTCAAAATAACTCCATGGCATGAGTTCGTCAAATAGTGGTTATTGACGGTTTCCAGCAGTTATTTCACAGAAGCTTGACAAAGACGTGACAAAGTAGTGATCAAAGAGTGAATGACAAAGAAAATAACTGCCAAAGCCATGTGGACAACATCAGGAGACAGCCAAAGACAAGTGTCAAAATCCTAGAGACTTAGGTTGTCTATAAATACTAGTTCTGTACATATTGTAAAAGGTGGGAATTTTTACTCAAACACTCTCTCTTACACATCTCCAATGACAGAACAGAGGCATGAGTTCACTGAGTAATTATTCTTAACCCATTTCTTGCTTTCTTAGGATTAATCCATCTTTCCTTTAAGTTCTTATTTTCTTTACAATTTCTGTACTTTATCTTAAGTTTGTCAATCAATTTACATTCTGTAAGTTCTTCTTCTTGTTTAATCTATCAAATATTTCATTTATACTGTCACAACACAAATCACATTACAATCACTTTACATTCCATCCTCATTCACAAAACATAATTTGACATTCGATTCTTCTTTTGGTGGTGAACCTAAGAGGGGTAGCTTTTTGATCCCCGAATTGAGATCTTGAAAAGTAAAGGTTGTCATCCAAACTCCTGGAGTTTGTCGATATACACCTAGTTTAGCGCAATTTGGCCTCCTGCACAAGGAAATTGTCAATTATTTGTTATTGACAATCTAAGTGCCAAAATCTACAATAAACAAATTGGCACGCCCAGTGGGACTCAGTGGTTGAAAAGAAACAAAAACGTGTCAAATAAGAAAAGACAAAGTGTATGCACTTGCGTAGTGGCATTGTCGTGTCAAACATGTCAGGGGATGGACGAAATGAGGCAGAGAATAATCCTCCTCATACTTTGGAGCCGGTCTTAACTCCTGTTAGTCAGACAAATGACAATGTGTCACAAGAAAATGTGACCACTGCTGTTGCGACGACATGGGCTCCATATGGTCTTCTTCCAGGCTATGTACCCCCAGGGTACATACCACCTCCATTGCCAAACATAGGGAATCCGTCAAATGTTGGAAATAATGGAGTGTTTAACAATGTTTATCCACATAATCCTCTATTTTAGAGTTAGAGTAAGCCCTTTATGTCAAATGTGCCTCAATTTGGCATACATTTGTCACAGTTTTGTTTTGTCAGTTAATGGGTAATTAAGGCTTCTCAAGACAAGTTTTAGGAGTGGTCTTGGTTATTAATGGAGTCAAATACCCTCTAATCAAGATTCTCAATTACATCCATTGGTTTCTTGATTTAAGGAAATTGATAGGAAGAACACTATTCAATGACTCATGACATAATGTCTTGATTTTGAGAAGAGGATTTTGAGTTTCTCTAAATAATTTTAGATTTTAATTAATTCCAATTAATTATTTTGATTTTAGATTAATTATGAAAATTAATTAATCTTCAATTAGAGCCTAATATTGCTTAGGTTTACTTAATTCTGTCATAAAGCTCAGAATCACTGTTCTAGGGGGTAAAATTGTAATTTTACACAAAAATTGCCCGGGACCACCGGGACTTAAATAGACATACCCAGACTCATAAAAATGTCATGTAAAAACTTTTGGAGTGGAGTTCAGGCTCAAACGGCTCATCAATCGATGCTAAACAACCATAGGGGCGTTTTGGTCATTCAGCACATCGGAACTTGAAAACGAGATTCTTTTGCTCTATTAGCATTCATTCATATACAATCCCCTTCAAATATTGAGCTGACACTTCGAGAACTGCTGGGTCAGCTGTCCTCCAATTCCGGGTGAAAAATGTCCTCAAGGGCATTTTGGTCATTTTCGCTCAAATAGAAAAATCGGGGTGTTACAGTCATCCAAACTCTTGGAGTTTGTCAATATATTCCTAGTTTAGTGCAATTTGGCCTCCTGCACAAGGAAATTGTCAATTATTTGTTGTTGACAATTTAAATGCCAAAATCTGCAATAAACAATATTGAACTTGATTGTTCAAGATAGTTTAAAAGTGGCTAGTTCAACTTTGCACAACATAAGAGAGTATTAAACATGCGAGAGCGTCAAAGGCAAGGATGGTTCAATTTAAATAGATTACTCAGTCACTTAGCCTATTTGATTCTAATTTTTGTTTGGATGTGTCTACTAGGTGGAATTCTACCTATTTGATGTTGGAAAATGCCTTAAAGTACAAGGTGGCTTTCCATAAACTATTTTTTACTGATGTTTGAAGAATGGAAAAGAGGGGACCAAATATACAAATTCTTAAATCCTTTTTACGCAATCACTTCTTTGATCTCTGGTCAATTTAACCTACATCCAACTCGTATTTTATGCAAGTTTGGAGGATTGAATGTTTGTTGAGAGAAAATGCTCCAAGTGATGATGCGTTGATAAAGAATATGGCTCAACCTATGGAAAAAAAAGGTTTGACAAGTATTGGGGAGAGTACAACATGATACTTTCTTTTGGGGCTATTCTTGATTCTCGCATGCATTAAACTGAAAGTTTTGCAATATTGTTTTGGTCAAGTTAATTGATATAGTTTTTAGGAAAAGGTGGCTAAGATCAAGAAGAACTTGTACTACTTGTATGGTAAATATTCAAACATGAGGAAACAAAGTAATGCGCCAAGTTCTGGTAAGAAATTCGATTCTCCACATTGAAACTCTTCTAGTAGTAGTATAATAGATTCTCCTTAAATGAAAGCTATTCCTGATGTAAGATTTCACCACTTTCTTCTCTTGAACTTTTTTTATTTTTTATAATTTTGAATTATTTTAACTGTTATGTTTTAAATGGACTAGGAACTGAAAAATATTGATTTTCAACTTTAATATGAGGATAACAAGTCTTCATTGGATACTTATTTGGATGAGCCGATGCTTAGTTTGTAATACCCATGAAAAGATGGATATACTTCAATATTGGAGGAGTCAAATTCATAGATTTCCCGATTTAGCGGTCATGGCTTGTGATGTCCTTAATATCCCAATCACTACAGTAGCATCAGAGTCGGTTTTTAGCATTGGTGCAGGCACATAGTCTGAACAAGTATCATAATTCTCTTCTCCATAAAAATTGTGCAAGGTATCATTTGTGCTCGTAGTTGGATTGATGGATTTGATTTTAATGTTTATTTTCATACCACATAGTATGAAATTGTTATGCTTTCGATTAGTTTTGATTGTTTTTAACTCGTTTGTTTTGAGTTGCGGTTGGTGAAAAAGACATGAATCACTTGGAGTGGAGTTAGAGATTATGAAATTATGTTGTTAGAATTTTATTGTTGACTTTGTTGTGAACTTTCCTATGTTATTGTGGACTTTATTAGGTTATTATGAACTTTCCTGTGTTATTGTGGACTTTATTTGGAACCTTATTGTGGAACAAAAATTGTGATGTTGAAACATTATTGGGTTGTGGAATTTAGTAGTTATTTGAATGTGTTCGGACTTCAACTTTGTGTTGTTAACTTGTTCTTGATTTGGATTCGGATTTAGATTGTGAAATTTTTTATTGTGTAAATTTGGTTATTTGGATAAAATTTGTTTGTCCATATGGATTTAGATTGTGAAATTTGTTTCAATTTGTCTATATGGAAAGAATATAATATCTATGGCATCAAAATATAATTGCCTAAATTGAGTGCTTTGCCTAATTGAAAATTCCTTTGGTTTATTGGAATTCCTTTTTTCTTATGGTAAAATTCCTTTTGGCTTGATACCTTTGGACTAATTAGAAAAAACTAATTCATTTGGTTTATTAGAATTGGAATGTAATGTCTTAGACGATGGTTTATTATAATTTAGAAATTATGAGATGTGTACATAGCTTTAGGCTGTTTGTAGATGCATAAGAAAAATAGGCCCAAATTGTAAAAGAAAAGAGAGAGATGGGCTAGTTTTGCATGCGAACCACTCTTGTGCAGGTCAAGCTAACACTTTTAGGACCATAGGTAAATGAACTAGTCCATTTAGGTCTGTTTATTTCACAGATCAAAATGGACCGAGACTAAATGGACGGGCCTCAACCATTTGATAGCCCTACAAGGGACCATTGGCTATTAGTTAGATGCTTATTTCACGAGGGACTAACTTTTATAACATGCTTAGAATTCTGTTTCTTCCTTAATTCCCTTAAAGTAGTTTATATTGCTTTTTGTGGATTACATGATTTGATAATTATGAAATTTTAAATGTTTTTCTCAGTACAGCTATGTATATAAATATTAAAATAATTTATACCAATATGCATATCATATGTACTTTGTTGTTGTCCCATGCATATCATATGTACATTCATAAGTTTTGATGAACTCACCCCTCCTTTTCCTTCTCCTTCCAGTTACAGTTACAAATCTAGTTATTGTTCAGATGCTACCTTAATAGCATTGTAGCTGTTCCAATGGTGAGCTTCACTTTATAGTGAAGTTTAGATTAGGATCACGGTAGAATAGAGTGCTCCAATAGTGTGCAGACATAGTCCTCAAATATCATTTGGCATGCATGATTATTTTGATGTTATTTTGTCATAATGATGTATCTAATTTCTTCCAAGAGCATAATTTAAGATTATTTATTTGAGTTATAGATGTTGGAACAATTTGGAAGAACTAAATATTTTATACATGCTATGAATAAAGTTTTCAAGAAGTTTTAAGAAATTTATTTTTGTTGTTATTTATTTATTTTATGATTTATTATGACCATTAAATTAGTAATTTATTACTACACATGATTGCATGAAATTAATTCTAGAAGGCTTTCATAAAGGACAGTATCCCTTATATTCTGGTCATGACTTTTGGGTTGTGACCAACCTCCAAGTCAGGAGTGCGTCACTTTAAGGTGGCAGTTTTGACCAACATGTTATCGATGTACACTTCCATGGCCTGTTTGAGCTGTTCTCCAAAAACTTTATTCATCAGTCATTGATAGGTAGAACCTACATTCATTTTGTAGCAACAATTTGCCCTTGGAGTTATGAATGTTGTCTTTTCCTCATGATTTGTGTTGATGGGGACCTGGTCATACCTGAATATGTATCCATGAAGGACAAGAATTTGAACCCTAAGGCTAAATCTACCAATCAATCAATACTCAATAGTGCATATGGGTCTCTGGAGCATGCTTTTATTCGGATTTGTATAGTCCACACACATTATAATCTTGCTATTTGCCTTGGGAACCATTATGACATTAGAGAACCACGTTAGGTATTGCACCTCTCTAACAAATCCAGTAATCAGTAGTTCCTCTGTCAGCTTTATCACTTTCTGCACTGAATTAAGGGTCATTTTCCTCCTTCGTTAGTTGATTAGTCTTATGCTGAGGTAGACAAAAAGCTTGTCACTCATGGTTCTCAACTCTATGTAAGGCATACCTACTGCGATCCAAGCAAACAAGTCAGCATTTTCTTGTAGGAATCTGAGTAACTTCACTTTCTCATCCTCGGGTAATGCCTTGCTCATTTGGGTGGTCTTGTGCTCTTCATCTCCTATTTGGCCTTCCTCTAACTCTCCATCCTGCCTCGGCCCATCGTTGTATTTCCAACTTCAAATGTCAAGGTCTACCATAGTCACCTCCTAGGGATCACTATGTTGCTCGACTACCTTTGACCATGATGACATGCTCTTCAATGAAGTAAAATTTCATCATGAGGAGACTGGTTGATACTATTGATCTAAGCTTGTTAAGTGTTAGTCTTTCAATGATCACATTGTAAGCTGAAAGGAAATAAACCAATAAAAGTTCCATGAGTACAATTCTGGCAAGTGAAGGTGATCCTATCATAGCGTAATAGTGATGTAACCTTTGGGCCACTTCTTGCTCGAGAATCCTACCAAGTCTTCAGTGTATGCTCTCAAATCTCTATCCTTCAGTCCCAACTTGTCAAAGGAATTTCAGAACAAAAAGTCTACCAGGCACCCTTGATCTGCTATGTGTAGGTAAAAGTGTGCATGAGAAGGGGGTTGAATCGTGCTTGCTTCATTCTACTTTTTTGAACCATTTAAAACAAATACTATCAAGTATAAAACTTGTAGTGCAGTGGAAACTCAGTTAATAGTTTCAGAAAGTAGATTTCTGAAGTATAAAATAAATAACAGAACAACAAGAACATTATATCAATATATGATGAATAATAATGCGTAACAAAGAAATATAAAGAAGATCAAAGAGAGGAAGATGAGACATAAAATTTTTTATACTAATTCGGCTAAAACTGCCTACATCCAGTACTCAACAAATGTTGAGGTTCTACTAATCATTTTTCTCAAACTAGAGAAAGAACAACTGGATAGTCTTTATATTAGCCTTCTCAACTCTCATTTATGACCAATAGACAACCCCTGCTGCCACCAATTGAGTAGTGATTTGCCAGCCTCTCTAAGCTGAACCAAGTAGTTATTCACCTGCCTTTCCAAACTGAACTGAGTAGTTTTGTACTAGCCTCTCCAAGCTAACACCTGTGACTAGTAGGCAACCGCATACTGTCACAAACTTGAGTTGTTATTCATCAGCCTCTACAAGCTGAACCAAGTAGTTTTTTACTAGCCTCTTCAAGCTGAACCCGTGACAAGTAAATCACCTGTTACTGTCCCATTGAAAGTAGTCTTTAATTAGCCTTTCCAAGATAAACTATGATCAGCAAGAACACCTCACTATCGTATTACAAGTAGTTTTACATTAGCCTCTCCAAGCTATCTCACAGCGATCACTACTAAATCAAGGATACAAACGTTTAGTGTTTGGGTTGCCACTCAAAACTAACCTACACTCAAGTTTTCTTAACATATACATGAAAAGATGCTTGGAAAAAATTGAATGACTTTCTCCTATTATTTCTTCCTAAGAAGAACATATATCTATTTAAGAATGTAGAAGGAAGATTTTTTTACAAGTAAGGAATCTGATTACATTATGATATGAACCCTACTAGAGATGAGGAGAGATTTTTGTAGAATTTCTTCTTTAAGCACGGAGTCTCTCTCCTATAAACATTAGAGCACAACATCTCTATTCAAAGAAGGTCATCCTTGTGACCATTGCCTTTGATAAATTCTTCCAGGGACATGTGTTGATCATCCATTTGTGTCTTGGAAAGATAGTCTAAAAGTGTAGTCAGTCAGTCAATTAGATCAGTTTGTAGAAGCCGTTATGGAAAATAGGTTTCTGATGTCCTTCAGAAATTACTCTTACTTTCTGAATCATGGTTTCTAAACTTTTTCTTCTAAGACTTGGGACAGTTGACTTCAAAGGCAAGAGAAATGATTAGCCGGTTCTGACACCGGGATTTGACTCTTTGTAATTCAAATTCAAATTTGAAATTCGAATTTCCCTTCATTTCCAGTAATGCTCATCGCGTGAAATTTTTGACATGCAATAACAAATCCTTGATGATTTCTTTACTTTCTGATCTTCAATTCATGCTTTATGATGATGACTGATTTGCGACTATACTGATTAAAGATAGTTTAACATCTGGTCTTTAGAGATTTCTTGATATCTCCATTTGTAAGTGTACTTTCTAATGTCCAATGCTACTTTGTAAAGTCTCAAGACTTGGTTTCTTGTAGCGTTGATATCTTCTTCAAATCTTTAGCTATCAATTGCTTAAATAAGGATATAATTTTACTTCTATTTCAATTCATATCTCTTAACATGGTACAATCATGTTTACACATGCAGAGTGAATTTTATCTACATTTGAGTAAGCCTTACTCTTACTAAATGATAAAATCCTGTCATAATCTTACAAAAAACTCAAGACAACCATTAGTCATTCTTCAAAGCATTTTCTTTAAATTGGCTTTGTTGTCATTCAAAACTGATTGGCGCATTTTGACAGGGTTCTGGAGATAACACTATGACCCCTTTTTACTTTAGTGTCCATGAACATTGTAAATATGACCATAAGGTCATCATGGCTAGGGATGACGACTGGGTTGTCATCCTCAGAAAAGGTAATGGCCAAAAGTTAGGGGACCTTCTTCGTGCACTAGAGTCTTTCCCCTAGCACTTTCATTACTTCTTTCAAGGCTTGCTTATGGGAAAAGTTAGAGATTCCCTTACCCATGAACCCTCCAACTATGGTGTTGATGGTTCTAGTCATGAGATCACTTAGTGGCTCTTCTGATGGAGCCCTTCCTCAGTCCTCACTCATTTCTTATTGTCCTCACTGTCATTTCTCTCAATCTCTCCTAGTGGACAAAGGTCTTCTTTTCTTGGGACTCTACTGTGTCACCATATAGAGAACTAACTTACCTATCCTTATTAGTTTTCTAACTTTGTCACTGAGGTTAATCCTTGGTCCTGTGACCATAACTTTGATGCTACTTGTAGTACACCATCTTATTTGTGTTAGGTTGGTTGTTTATTGGCTTTGGCTTAGATAGTTTCTCCATATTCTAGATTTATTGGTACACCTGACTCAAAAAGACTCTAAGGGGGTGTATTCAATGTATCACCCTCCCTTTAGGATTTAGTTGTCTTTCTTCATCCTAATTTCCCTCCTTGGGCTCATCTTTTTCTTGTCATTTCTCTCAGTCGTGACTTTTAGCACCTTCTCCATGTTGATGTACTTCTCAGCTCAGTGCTAAAGTTCCTTGAGGGTATTAGGCTCTTTCTTGGCTAGGGACCTCTAGAACTCCTTGAGTCCCAGTCCCCTAATCAAGGTTACCAAAGTTGTTTGGGGATTCCCTGATCTGTAACACCTCTTGATTAAACCAGTCTAATTAATCCCTCGAGGCTTCATTGGGTTGTTGCTGGAATCATAAAAGCCTCATGATTGACTTGGCCTTCATCTGACTTGTCATGAATTATGCTAGAAATTGGGAACTGAGGTCAGAGAAATGGTGGATAGATCTAGGCTTTAATTGGTTAAACCATGTTAATTCTGATTTTTGGAAAGTAGGGGGGAAAGCTTTCACATCTAATGGGCACTCTACTATTTTGGTAGAGGTGAGGTCACCCTGTGGTGATGGGACTACTCTTCCCACATTTCCGCTTCATGGATAGATTGGTACCTTCTCCGCCTTTCACAGACTCGATCTTCCTCTTCAACTCGTAGCCTTTCTTCCAGCTCTTAGTTGTCCCAACCTCTCCTCAACTTCCCTCTTCTCAATTTCTCATTGCTGATACCTCTCATCATCCTTCATTCTTCGTTTAAGCTCATTTTCCAAGTTGGTCATTCAAATGTTTTTCTCTCGAAGCATGTAGAGCATCTCCTAGTATGACGACATGGAGCCCTTTAGACCTTAGTCATGGAGGGTGTGGGCAGCCGACGAGGTTATGGTGCTCGTAGTTCAGCATCACCTCTAGATTAGACTATCTCTTGCCGATGGTGGAGGTTGATTCATAAGTGGCGAGTATTCCCGCTTGTCATGCAGGTGACCTAGGTTCAATCCTCGGCAACTATGCCAACGTAATGTTCAATTATGCTAGCACTATTTTCTGGTATATGGATGGTAGTCTTGATGTTCTTTCTCCTCTAGTTGGTTGTTAAGGTACTAGGTGTGGGTAAGTTTCAAGGGGTGAATGATGTGATGAATATTAGAGTGAATATCATACCGTAGTTGGGCTTTCACCTCTCTTATTTATACCCTTAGGTTTACCATAATTAGAGAGCCTAGAGCTGAGTTGGCATGTACTTGTGTACAATGTACTGTTACTAAGTTAGGTCAGAGGCTCTTGGCTTTTTCCCCTTTTTGGTCCCTTTTGAGACCATACGAAGACTCGCACTCATCATGCGCTCATTAAGCACTCCTTTTGGCCTGGGCTCGTGCCCTTTCATCTTCTTTAGAGTGGGCTCTCTAATTGAATCCTAGGCTAGCATCTCCTTTTCTTGGTATCCTCGTGGTAAGGTAGGTGCCCTGTTCCTTAGTCAATCCTTGGAGGGGTCTCAACTGCCTTTCCTTCGACAATCACCTAAAGAGGGGTAGGGATCCTCACTTGGGATCCCGGGGACCGAGATAGTACCCCTGTCTTGCGATTCGGGGTTGGGGCTCTCAGGTGCATAACCCTACTAATTAATACTCCTAATAAACTAACTGTCTACTTTGGTGTGTAATAGTAGTGCATCATGAGATTGGTGGTAAATAGTTGGCCTATAAAAGTTATCCAGAGATAAACAATCATCTTGTTTTACCACAAATAATTTCACGTATTAATGTAGATTAACAAGAGTAAAAAAAAAAAACTATTGTCATGACAAAACGAATGAGGACAAATAATCCAACAATGAGTAAAAAATTTCCATTACTCTCGAACCCAATCCAAACAAACATGCACGTACGGATTGCACTAGCACGATCATGACTCGTGGACAAAGCAGTGATTTTCTGTGTCGGTGATATTGGTGGGACTAACTCCAAAGTGGGCCCTTCCAAAGTAGAAGCAGCATCTAGTCGAGTTTCGCTATTCTTTTTATTTCATTATTATTTATTGAATTAAAAGACGACTAAAGGAGTCCTTTGATATTGATGGATGACTCGCATCACATGGTTGGAAGACGAGCTATAATGAATGCAAAGGGGGAGGTTTTTTTTTTTTTTTTGTCGGTTTGATACTCTAACATCTAAATATGATAATGTAGTAATTGATAATAAGTAGGGATCAGGTTGATCAGGTCCGATTGGAGGTGGATTTTCGTGGTTAACTGAACAAAGCCCATGTGCACTAACATGGGTAAGAAGACACAAAATCCTACTAGATATATTTTACTCGCATCAGGGATGTGTAATCATGATCTCATGTTGGATGCTGTTTACGAAATTTGGACCCACCACTTTGGCTTTTCCCTAATTTTGGGTAAGCTCACTAGTGGGGGATGCTGCAGAGATACCATCAGTTCGCTCTTTCCACTCCTTCCGTTTCCTTGAAAAGAACTGGTTACTATGTTTGTGCATGTTTGGATTAAAACCCACGAATCTATCTAGCTAGAACAACAGTTTCATCCACAGCTCATCAAAACACAAACATATTTGTTTTCACTTCTTTACGTTTACGGCTCATTAATCAATATATCTCACTCTCCAATTAGTCGTGCATGTACGCCACCATTTGGACAACAACAATGGTTTTTTACATCAAAAAAATGGTATCCCATTTTAGACCCATTTTATTATAATTGAATAAACTTGTGGCACCTACTCACTTTTACTTTGATACTTTTGTCACCCTTAGATTTGATGGATGTGTAAATTAGCATCTATTTTTAGTTGTCCTAATAGCATAGCTTTTCGAACAACCAACAAAGACCGCTTAATATGCATGGGCTGTAATTTGCTTTGGAATGGAGATTTCAAGCAGCACGGAGAGGATTGGAGAACATATATGGTATGTACTACCTTCTTCTGCTTATATGTGCGGTAATGACCCAAAAATCATGACCGGCACATAAGGAATATTGTCCCTCATGGAAGCCTTCTGAAACTAATTTCATGCAATCATGCATAATAAATTATTAAATTAATACTCATAATAAATCATAAAACAAATAAATTCCTCAAAATTTCTCTAAATCTTTATTAATAAAGAATCCATAAAATATTTAATTATTCTAAATCGTTCCAAAACTCATAACTTAAATTGACAATCTTAAATCACGTTTGTAACACCCCGATTTTTCTGTCTGAACAAAAATAACCAAAATGCCTCTGAGGTCATTTTTCACCTAAAATTTGAGGACAGCCGAACCAGTAGTCCTCGAAGGGTTAGCTCAATATTCAAAGGGGATTATGTGTGGTATGTATGTTAATAGAGCTGAAGAATATCATTTTTGAGTTCCGATGCGCTAAATGACCAAAACGCCCCTGTGGCTGTTTAACACTAATTGATGAGCCAATTGAGCTCAAACTTTACCCGAAGGTTTTAAATGATGATTTTATGAGCTTGGGCATGCCTGTTTAAGTCCCGGCGGTCCTGGACAGTTTTTGTGCAAAATTATGATTTTGCCCCTGCTTAGTGCATTGTGGGCCTAATGACGAAATTAAGCAAACCTAAACAATATTAGGCTTTAATAAAAAATTAATTAATTTTCATAATTTATCTAGAGTCAAAATAATTTATTAAAGTTAATTAGAACCTAAAATTGGTTAGATTAAACTTAAATCTCTTCTTAAAACTCAAGATTTCAAGTCATGGAATCTTGAATAGTATTTTCTCTCTCCAATTCCTTAAATTAAGGAATTGTGTCTACAATTGTTTACACTTTAAAATGAGTTTTAATCTCTCTAATGAAGCAAGAACACTCCCTAATCATGTTTTGACATCCTTAATTACCCATTGCCTCACCTAAACACTTACTTACAAACTCCTAATCAATTACCTAATCAAACCCATTCCCTAAACCAAGTCATAACACAAATGAAATGACAAAATATTCCCTTTATGCCCCCATAAGAGAACCGGCCACTCCTCCCCACATTTTTTAACATACAAATAGCCATATTTTGAACCATACCTTACCATGCTTTGCACCATGCCTTTGAATGACACATTGGAAAAGATATTTTTCTCTCTCTTCCTCCCCTTTGGCGGGCCATCTCCCTCCCTCCATTCACCCTCCATTTGTTTCATTTCCCTATAAATACATATGCAAAGGAACTTGTGAGAACCTTTGGATCATTTGCTAAGCTTTGAGTTTTCAAGAGCAACTTCAAGTTCTTCCTTTTCCTCTCAAGAGTTCAAGAGTTCCTCTTCTCCTTCCAAGATCAAACCCTCTCCCAACAAAGAAGCACATCCAAGGTAGAGAGTTGTCTTCTTCTCTTTTGTTGTTTAAACTTATGGTTTGAAATGATGCTATGTTGATTTTTCTTTCCTTCAAAACTTTCTTTTTAGTTTCTGTTGTTCCTTTTCCTTCCTTTTGGTTTCGGTCTCAATGGCCTACACAATGAAGAAACCATGGCTTGATGATGAGGATTTTGAGTGTTGGTTGCAAAACCATAACTTGTTTGACCTCTAAAGCTTGAAGGTTCACTTTTGAAAAAGGTTTTTAGTCAACAAAGAAACTATGTTGTTGTAAAGAGTGATCTTAAGCCTAGGACTCAAATAGATAAGAAATGGTTTGCATTCATATTTATTTTCCTTGCTATCACCTTAATAATTAATCTCAAAGCCTACCTATTTCAACCTTAAAGTTGATTGTTGATTTAGAGTGAAAACTCTAAGGGGCCTAGAGCACTAAAATAAGGAATCGAACTTACATATCATATTTATTTTTCAAGTCATCACCTAAAACTCAAAGATAAGAAATGAACTTGCATTTCATGTTTACATTTCTTATCTAGCATGTTTATGATTCAAGCCATTACCTAAACTTAAAGATTAAGAATGAACTTGCATTCTCATGTTTATTTTCAAGCCTTGCACATTTATTTTTCCTTGCTATCACTTGATAATGCTAAGATTAAAATGAAACTTGCATTAGCATGTTTATGTTTATGTCATCACCTAAAGATCTAAAGCTCAAGACTTAACTCTTTCAACTTAATCTTGAAACTATGGGCATTAATTTTTGCACAAATGTTTTGATTTCAAAGTGAGTGTTGGAACAAAGATAAAAATGGTTTGAGAAGGAAGAAATAACTTAGGAGGTGTTTTAAACTTAGATTTTCGTATCTAGAAGGTGTTGGTAATCGATTACCAGGCCCATGTAATTGATTACCGGAGAGTTTTGCCGTACTCGGATATGACCTTTTGATCTAAGTAATCGATTACAATATCATGTAATCGATTACACATTCTGGACTCAAGTAATCAATTACCATTCCATGTAATCGATTACTCGGATGTTCCTGGAGCCCCAGAAAGTATTTTCAACAGGTGTAATCGATTACAAGGCCCATGTAACCGATTACCAAAGCCCTTAACCTTCCTGTTTTGAAAACCTGAAGTTGTGTAATCGATTACAAAGCTCATGTAATCGATTACCAGAGCCTTCAATTTATCTATTTTGAAACTCGAAGCTATGTAATCAATTACGAGGCTCATGTAATCGATTACCAGAACCTAAAGTATGTAATAAACATTTTCTCTACTTGAATAACATACAGCCATGATCTTATATTACCTAAATCTATGATTTTATATGATATGAATCCATGATCTTGTTTACATATGAATCTATGAGATTGGCTGACATAAATTGATGAGAAATGCATGACTATTCATGAATCATAAGTATGCTTATTTTATAGTTTCATATGGAATATTAGAGATGCATATGCTAGCGATATATAAAAAGCTAGGAATGATTCTTCTTGAATCATGGCATGGTATGATGTGTTGATGCATGAACCATGAACTGATATGTTGTATGACATTGAATATTTGTTTTGATTCTGAATGTGAAAGTACATAGTTCTTGTGGCATAAAGCAAATTTGAAGAAAATTCGGTGTACCACTGTTACGCTGCCGAATTTCGGTCAAATTTGTAGATTTAAGAAAGTTTTTGAAAACTCCATGAGATTTTAAATGTGACATAGCACTGAGATGTATTTCTCCAGCTTCGGTGGGGAGGAAGCAAATCCATGAGGGTATTGACATTGAGCTTGCCAAAGCAGACAATTCGCTATATACTAGATACTAGTAAAACGTTTCAAAGAAGGAAATATTCCTATGGACTCCCTGAATTAAAGGTTATGATAGGTGACCCTTATACCCCCTAGCCCGTACTCTTGAAGTTGGGATTATTATTATGTTACACTTATTAGAGGATAAGTAAGAACTAGTGACGACTAGTTAGGTATAAGCTCATAACCTAGAGATATTTTTAGGGTGGCCCCCATGATGCAAAGTATAAAGTTTGATGTCACATAGTTAAAGAGAAAGTTCCACATGAAAAGTTACATGCCACTTTATGCCGCTTATATGATGTTGCTTGATGTTATGTTCTATTGCTTTCTTGCATAATGTATTATCATGCATTCATGTTTTGTTATGTTGCATACATGACATTAAGACTCATTCTAAAATGAACAGGCTTGGATGATTATGTTTGAAAATCTAATAATAAACTCTATGCATGCACACCTTTTTACAATAAACCCAACGTTCCTGAGGACGTTGATGATGTCACTTAGATAGGAGGTTCCCTACTGAGATTCTTTAGTAAAGATTCTCACTCCCTCTCTTTCTCTCTTTCTTTCCGTCACGTCTTCAGATTACGATGGCGACATTTGTGGTTTTCATCGACACCCCGGTATAGGAGGTTCACTTTGACCTAGAGCACTAATCCTGCCATTTTGAGGGCATTGCATCGTCCAAGTCTTCATGTTCGTAGGACGCCCCTTTGCACACACCCAGTACCCAATTATCGCTTTTCTCCAACATCCCCATATGCAGATGACATGGTTTTCGAGCGCACGACGAGAGGATCCTTCGTACCCACACGACCGCGACAATTGTACGTGACTTCCCAAACTACGTGCCCCTCTTGTAACGCCCCGATTTTCTGTCTGAGTGGAAAATGACCAAAATGCCCTTGAGGTCATTTCGGCTTGGAATTCGAGGATGGCCAACCCGGCAGTCCTCGAAGGGCCAACTCAATGTTTGAAGGGGATTGAATGACCTTTGAGTGGTTCCGAAGGCGAAAGTCTCATTTTCTGCAGTTTCGGGTCAAAATGACCAAAATACCCCTATAGCGTTTCACGCGGGTAAAGGTGCCGTTTGAGCCCGAAACTTTCCCTAGAGGTTTAAAACCATGTTTTTACATGTTTCAAAACATCTGTTTGAGTCCCGGCAGTTCCAGGCAATTTTAGTGCAAAATTACGATTTTGCCCCTAGAATAGTGTTTTTGAGCTTAATGATGTGATTAAGCAAACCTAAGCAATATTAGGCTCTAAACGAAGATTAATTAATTTCCATAATTAATTTAGAGTCAAAATAAATTATTAAAATTAATTAGAACCTAAGATTGCTTAGATTAGATTTAAAACTCTGTTCTAAAACCCAAGATTTCACTCTTGGAATCTTGAATAGTGTTTTCTCTCTCCAATTCCTTAAATCAAGAAATTGTGTCTAGAGTTGTTTATACACTAAAATGAATTTATAACTCACTAATGATGCAAGAACACTCTTTAATTATGTCTTGACAACCTTGATTACCCATTTTCTCACCTAAACACTTTCTTACAAATTCCTAATCTTAATCCTAATCAAAGATACACCTAAACACAACTCTAAACCACAATTAAAATACAAGAGATCCTCCCCCCATGGCTGATGCACTTCGGCCCTCTCTCTCTCAATTACCACATATGTTGAATTGTTTCTCACTCAAAGAACCATGCTTGAAGCCATGCCTTGAACCATACCTCACCATGCCTCAAGACCACATTATCTCACCTCATGGAACTCATGAGCTGCCCATGAGGTTGATGGCCGAAGCTCCTCCCCCCTCTATGCACCTTTCATTTGTTTCATTTCTCTATAAATAGCTTGTCTGGGTGAACTTGTATCATTTTGGGTTCATTTGCTAAGTGTAAGTTTCCAAAGAGCACTTCAAAGTTTCCTTTTTCTCTCAAGTTCAAGTCTTCAAGTTCTTCATCCTCTTCTCTCATCCCAATCTTCAAACCACTACGTAGGGATTTTCTTTCAAGAGTTCTTTCATTTAAAGTTCTTAATTTCCTTATGTGTTCATAGTTTCTCTTGAATCTTTTTTGAACTTCTTTTCTTCTTCTTCTCCTCTTTGTTTCGGCCATGAGGCTTGAAGATCAAAGGAATGAGAGCTTGATGATGAGGTTTCATGATGATGTTCATCACTTGAACAATCTCTAAAGCTTGATCTTTGTTCTTGAGATAAAGATGTTTTTAGTTTTTCTTCTTGAATCCTTGAAAACCTTTCACTTTGATGATGTTTTAAAATGGTTAACATGAACTCAATGATGAGAACTCATGATGTTGGTGTTAATGCATCATCAAGATCATGGTCTCTAGAGTTCCAAATGTTCCTTTCCTTCTCCAACAATTTCGGTTCCTTTTCCTTTTCTTTCTCTAAGGTTTCGGCCATATTGGCCAAGGAAGTTCACAATGGCTTGATGATGAGAGCTTCTAGATGATGACTATGTGTTCATCACAAAGAGGCTTCTAGAGCTTGAGTTTTAATGAAAATGTTATTTATGTTTACATTCCAAGAAAAGAAACTTTGTGTTTTAAAGAACCTTTGAGGTTCACTCTTGTTCTTACTTTATCTTGTCATGATAAGTTTGGGTTGAGGTTTAAGTTTCTTCAAAAGTCTTGTATGAGCTCTAATAAGAAACAAATGGACTAGCATTCATATTTATATTCAAGCTTATGCATTACATATTTATCTTAAGCGTTACATTCATATTTAATTTCCAAGCCATCACTTAAAGTTAAGGGCTAAAGAATGGAGTGCATCTCATATTTATATTCTTGCCTAGCATATTTACTTTTATCACTAAAGAACGTAAAGATTTAAAATGAGAGTTTGCACTATCACCTAACTAAATCTCAAAGCCTTTCTATTTCGGCCTTAAAGTTGATTGTTGCTGGGCCTAGAGCACTAAAATAAGGAAATGAACTTGCATATTTATATTCCAAGCCTTGCATATTTATTTCAAGCCTTGCATATTTATATTTCAAGTCTTGCATGTTTACTTTAAGCTCTCACTTTATTTTGTAATGAAGAATAAAAATGAAGTGCATAGCATGTTTAAATTA
Organism: Dalbergia cochinchinensis; assembly: GCA_031216125.1. NCBI lineage: Eukaryota > Viridiplantae > Streptophyta > Magnoliopsida > Fabales > Fabaceae > Dalbergia > Dalbergia cochinchinensis. Next base: position 13,572,566 of record CM062376.1, read on the forward strand.
TGTCATCACTTAAAAGGTCTTAGAGCTCAAAGACTTGCCCATTTTATCTCAAGTTAAAGTTTAAATGAGGGAGCATTCTTTGAATGCATGATTTCGGCCTTGTGGTGATGATGAACTTGGAATGAGTTTCATCTAGCTTCAAGGACCAATAAGTCAAGTTTTAAGGATCCTTTTAAATCTCATGAATTTGTTTGAGTTCAAGACCAACAAGGTTCTAAGCATTTAACTCTTTTGATGGAGGGATTAAGTGGTCACTGACCTAAGGATGTTTTTAGTCTCTTTCACAAAATAAAATAGTTTGCAAAAGAGTTTTAGAAGTCTTGAAAATGATTCCAAGAGAAACTAGCAACTTATGTGTTTTAAAAATATCAAGTTATGTATCTTTTTAGGACTTAATGTTTCGGTCCTTCCATGATGAGCTTGCTGTTGTATGACGATGTTATGATGTGTTAGATTGTGTAAAAATTACGTGTGATGAGGTAAGAACATTTCTATGCAAGATAGGAGTGCAACTAGCTTTCTAGGAAAACCGTAAAGTCAAGATTTTAGCATAGTTTTAACCCATTTATTTTTGGACACTGCCCAAACTATTTCAATAGGAATATAATCAGATTAGGATTGTTTAATCATGAAAAATTTGGTTACAATTGAAGTAGGATTGAATTTTAGCACCTATGGAGAAACTAGACCGTAAAACCGCAATTCTAGAACTCTTAGAACATTTAATTCTTAGAATCTGTCCAGCAACCTTATAATGTAGAGAACATGGTTTAAAATTATTTCTTTGATATAGGAATGACTCATAATTGGTTTAGGTTTAACTTATAATGCCTTAGGCGAAGACAGAATCAAGAAAGGATCTAAAACGGAAGTTCTAGAACCCCGCAATTTTAAGATTAAAGTGCTACCCCTAAGGAATGATGATGTTCAGATTCAATAGAGAGAATGAATAATAATAAGTTTTGTTAAGAGAGAACCCTTAGGTGCATAAAAGTTTGATAGAAGATGATAGGTTAATTACATCACAAGTTTAAGGCCCGTAAGGGTCAGAGCATAAAATACCGTAGGACCAAGTGCATAATGAATTTTAATGTTGCTTGTGAAAGTATGAGGATGATTATGAGAATGCATGAATTTATGATGAAGGATGCATGTTTGATTGACTTATGTGGCATAAAGAAGAATTTGGAAGAAATTCGGCACGCTACAATTATGCCGTCGAATTTCTGACAAATTCGGGACTCAGAAAGTTTTTGAAAACCTATGAAATTTTTATGAGGTACTAAAATGAGTTCTTGGATGACACTGGTTCGGCCGAGCACCTCCAAAGAACTCATGTGACATCGGTACCAAGATTAATTCTTGGGTGATACCAGTTCGGCCGAGCATGTAACATCCTAATTTTTAACCCAATGCTCTAGAACATACTTAGGTTAAACATTAGTCTGTTACTTCATAGTTCTCAATTTTACTTAGAAATACTTAGCGGAAAATACGGGTAAATTTTTTTTTGAAATAAAAAGTGAGAGCCGCGTGATGCAATAAGCGGTAAACCATGTAAAGTAAAACAATTATCTCACAACATCATAACATGAGGCACAACATGAACATCACTGAATATCATCTCATATATATATAACTTGCCCACTTATAAGTGTGGGTCTTAATTTAGTACAGGGGAAATGCATAACAGAAAATACAACATAAGCAAAAACATAATCTACTCCCCTACCCGAGTGCATCTAATGGGATAACCTCTAAACAAAAGAAGGTTTATCCCTATTTAAGTGGTGTGTGCTCTAACCGGGTACTCCATCGGACGATCGTCACCTCCTACTGGCGTCCATCTCGCGAACGAGGCAAATATCCGGGAAACTGGGCGAGCTCCTCGGACGTGAAGAGGCGGGACGGGGTTCGAGAGTGACCCTCGCGGTATGGTCGCATCTCCGGTCGTCGCGCAAGCCGTGGCTGAGTCACGGTATCCTCACTGCCCTCCCTCAACGGTGGGGGTGAGGGGGCAGAGCTCTCGCTATACGGATGGGTAGGCGGGTCCTCGGACGGGTCGGTCTCCGAGAAGTAAGTCCGGGGCACGTAATCGGGATAGTCTCGCATGGCTAGGGCGGCGGTGTGCATGCGGAGCACTCTCTCGTCATGCGTCTGGCGCCCGCTCAAAAAACTTCGCCGTCGCCATAGGGTGCAGTCGGGGAGAAGCGATGGGTGTGCACGGGATGGGCGAAGGGGCGTCCTACGAACATGAAAACCCGCACCGTGCACTGTCCCTCAAAATGGTATGACTCGTGAGTCGGGTCATAGTGCACCTCCCACGTCGGCGTGTCCACGAACACTACGAACGTCACCATCTGAAGACGTGACGGAAAGAAAGAGATAGGGGGAGTGAGAATCTTGCTAAAGAATCTCAGTAGGGCCTCCTACTACCTAGGTGTCATCATCTACGTCCTCAGGAACCTTGGGTTTATTTATACAAAATGGCTGAGCATGTATTAAGTTCATTTTAAACTTTAAAATATATTTTAGCCAAGGTCCATTCATTTTAGGATGATCTTAATGTCATGGATGCAACATAATAGAAAATGTATGCATGGCACTACCTAATGCACATACATAAAACATAACATCAAGCATCATCATACTTAGTGGCATAAAGTGGCAATAGTAACATTCATATAGGACAAAACTTAGTGACATAATTATAATCATGAAACTTCTCTTCCTCATGGGCCACCCTAAAAGACAATCGAACTGGGGGTGCTCGGCCGAACCGGTGTCACCCAGAACGTGTCATACATCTAGGTTATGAGCTCATACCTTAACTAGTCGTCACTAGTTCTTACTTACCACTTAACGATAAGCGTATCATAAATCATAAACCCCGACTATCTGAGTACGGGTTAGGGGGCAAAACTCTTAGGGGTATTCAGCCGAACCGGTGTCACCTAAGAGTATAAAATGGTACCGATGTCACATGAGTTCTATGGAGGTGCTCCTCCGAACCGGTGTCATCCTAGAACCCATCTTAGTACCTTAATTTTCAAAATCTCTTTAAGTCCCCAAATTTGTCGGAAATTCGGCGGCACAACGGCATTACACCGAATTTCCTTCCAAATTTTCTTTATGCCACATAAACATATAACCTCATGAATTCCTCATATGAATAACATCATCATCATTTGCATATTACATGCATCATCATAAAACATTCAAATGCTTACCCTTACGGTAGCTTATGCTTTGACCCTTACGGGTCTTAATCTTGAGATATAATTCTCTAACATCCGTCGCTCATATTTTTATGCACCTAAGGGCTCATAATTAATCATCATTCCTAATCCTCATGTTCATACTTAAATCTGAATAGCATAAGGCAAATCCTCTAACTTGTGTTCACGGGGTTCTAGAACTTACGTTTTAGACCCTTTCTTGGTTCCGTCTTCGCCTAAGGCGCTATGAATTAAATCTAAATCAATTATGAGGCATTCCTATGCTTAAGGACTAATTATTAATCATGTTTATCATGTTGTAAGGGTGCTGGACAGAATCCAGAAAAATAAACGTTCTAAGAGTTCTAAACTTGCACTTTTACGGTTTTCTAGTTACTAGTTTCCCTATAGGTGCTAGAATTCGATTCTAATCCAAATGATACCAAGTTTTTCATGTCTAAACTATCTAAATCTGATTATGTTCCCATTAAAACAGTTTGGATTAGTTCCATAAACAAATGGGTCAAAACTATGTTAAATTCTAGCTTTACGGTATTTCTAGTTAGCTAGTTTCTTACCTATCATGCATAGGATCGCTTCTACATCATCACATGATATTTTCACACATTTCAACACATCAAAACATCATCATACAGCATCACACTCATCACATCAGAACCGAAAACATTTAACTTTAATAAGAGAGTTAAATTGACGTTTCTAGGTACATAAGTTAACTAGTTTCTCTTGGAATCAATTTAGAATTTCTAAAAACTCTTTGCAAATCATTTTAATTCATCAAAAGGCTAAGAGAAGCCGTAGGTTAATGACCAAAATATATTTCATCTCCTAAAAGGGAGTAAAGTCATATCTCATGACAACATAACCTTGAAAAGGTTTGTAAAGCTTTAAGGAAAACTTAGAACATAGACTATTGGTCCTTGTAGCTAGATGAAAACTCATTGAAAGTCCATCATCACTACTCGGCCGAAAATATGCATTCCAAGAATGGTTTCACATTAAACTTTAACTTGGAATGAAATGGGCAAGTCTTTGAGCTCTAGGTTCTTAAGTTTCGACATAAACTAAACGTGCTCATGCTTTTCATTTTTAATCTTGCTTACAAAGTAAAGTGATGACTTAAATTTAAATATGCAAGGCATAAACTTAAACGTGCAAGCTTGAAAGTAAATATGCGAGGCATAAACTTAAACGTGCAAGCTTGAAGGTAAATATACATGGTTCAATTCTTTATTTTAGTGCTCTTGGCCCAACAACAATCGACTTTAAGGCCAAAATAAATAGGCATTCGAGAAATTAATTAGGTGGTAATGCAAGTTCAATTCTTTATTTTAGTGCTCTAGGCCCAACAACAATCGACTTTAAGGCCGAAATAGAAAGGCTTCGAGAATTAAATTAAGTGATGATACAAGTTCCATTTTAATCTTTATGTTCTTAGGTGATAGCTAGAAAGTAAATATGCATAGCAAGAATGTAAATATGAATGCAAGCATAAAATAAATTATACAAGTTCATTTTATCTTTCTAGAGCTCTTAACAAGACTTTAAAGGAATTTAAACCATAACCCAAACTCATCCAAACAAGGTAAAGTCAAGCTTAGAGTTCTTAAAATTCAACATAACATTTTTAGGAAAACAAACCATGAAGCCTAGAAAATTTAAGGAAATGGCCGAAATCTTCAAGAAGAAAAAGGAACATTTTAGAACTCTAGAGTTCATGATCTTGATGATATATTAACACCAACATCATGAGTCCTCATCATTGAGTTCATAGAGCCATTTTAAAACATCATCAAAGCTAAAGTTCTCAAGAGTTCAAGAAAGGAAAAACTAAAAACATTTTTGCTCAAGAACAAAGATCAAGCTCTAGAGTTTGTTTCAAGTGATGAACATCATCATGAAACTCTCATCATCAAGCTCTCATTCTTTCATTCCCAAAGGCCCATGGCCGAAACATAAAGAGGAAGAAGGAGAAGAAAAGAAGTTCTAAAAGGAACCAAGAGAAACTATGAACATCAAGCTTAAAACAAGAACTTTAAAGAAAAGAATACATGAAAGAAAATCCCTACTTGATGTGATGAACTTGAAGATGGAAGAAGAAGATGAAGATGGTGAAGAACTCCAAGAACTTGAAGAACACAAGAACTTTGAGAGAAAAAGAAAAGCTTTGAGTGTTTCCTAAACTTAGCAAATGATCTAAAAGTGGTGCAAGCTCCTCAAGGCATTGTATTTATAAAGAAATGAAACAAATGGAGGGAGCTCATGGAGGAGAGGAGCTTCAGCCATATGTGCAGATTGGAGGGCTTCCCATGAGTTCCATGAGGTGAGATAATGTGTTCTTGAGGCATGGTGAGGTATGGCTCAAAGTATGGTGAGGTATGGTTCAAGGTATGGCCTCAAGCATGGTTCTTTGAGTGAGAAAATAATTAAACATGTGGTCAATGGGGGAAGAGGTGGCCGAAATGCATCAGCCCATGGGGGAGGGTTCTTTGCATTTTAATTGTGGTTTAGAGTTGTGTTTAGGTGTATCTTTGATTATGCTTAAGATTAGGAATTTGTAAGAAAGTGTTTAGGTAAGGAAAATGGGTAATTAAGGTGGCCTAGACATAATTAAGGAGTGGTCTTGCACCATTAGTGAGTTAAATCCTCAATTTAGAGTCTAAACAACTCTAGACACATTTCCTTGATTTAAGGAATTGGAGAGAGAAAACACTATTCAAGATTTCAAGACTAGGAGTCTTGAGTTCTAAAAAGGGATTTAATGTTTAATCTAAGCAATTTTAGGTTCTAATTAACTTTAATAAATTATTTTGACTCTAGATTAATTAGGGAAATAAATTAATCTTCGTTTAGAGCCTAATATTGCTTAGGTTTGCTTAATTACATCATTAAGCTCAAAAACACTATTCTAGGGGTAAAATCGTAATTTTGCACTAAAACTGCCCGGGACTATCGGGACTTGAACAGAGACCTTTAGACACATGAAAACATGTTTTTAAACCTCTGGGGAAAGTTCCGGGCTCAAACGGCACCTTTACCCACGTAAAAACGCTATAGGGGTATTCTGGTCATTTTGACCCGAAACTGCGAAAAACGAGATTTTCGCTTCCGGAAGCATTCAAAGGCCATTCAATCCCCTTCAAACATTGAGTTGACCCTTCGAGGATGACCGAGTTGGTTACCCTCGAGTTCGGGTCAGGAAATGACCTCAGGGGCATTTTGGTCATTTCCCTCGGACAGAAAAATCGGGATGTTACAGAGCACCCCCAAGAAATGCCCCCTAGCCCGTACTGGATAAGTCAGGATTATGTTTATGATTATGTTACGCTTATCGGAATTGATAAGTAAGAACTAGTGATGACTAGTTAAAGTATGAGCTCATAACCTAGAGATGTGACACGTTCTGGGTGACACCGGTTCGGTCGAGCACCCCCAGAGCGCTTGTCTTTTAGGGTGGCCTATGAGGAAGTTATGATGATTATGTCACAGAGAATTTAATTGCCACTTTATGCCACTATTATGATGTTCTTAAAGATATGATGATTATTCTTGCATTAAGTAGAACCATGCATACATTCTGTAACATGATTGCATCCATGTCATTAAGATTCATGCTAAAATGAACGGACCTTGGCTAATTATGTTTTAGAACCTAAAAATAGATATTTATGCATGCTCACTCATTTTGAATAACTAAACCCAAGGTTCCTAAGGACGTAGATGATGACACCTAGGTAGTAGGAGGCCCTATTGAGATTCTTCAGCAAGATTCTCACTCCCTCTATCTATTTCTTTCCGTCATGTCTTCAGATGGCGACGTTCGTGGTTTTTGTGGACACTCCGACGTGGGAGGTGCACTATGACCCGGATCACGGGTTATATTATTTTGAGGGATAGTGCACGGTGCGAGTCTTCATGTTCGTAGGACGTCCTTTCGCTCACCCCATGCATACCCATCGCTTTTCCCCGACAGCATCCTACGGTGATGACGAGCGAGTTTTTGAGCGTGCGCGTACGCATAACGAGAGAGTGTTCCGCTTGCACACCACCGCCTCAGCCATGCGTGACTATCCCGATTATGTGCCCCGGACCTACTTCTCGGAGACCGACCCGTCTGAGGACCCGCCTACCCATCCGTATAGCGAGAGCTCCGCCCCCACTCCACCACTGATGAGGGGGGCAGTGAGGATACCGTGACTCAGCCATGGCTTGCACGGCGGCCGGAGATGCGGCCACATCACGGGGGTCACTCTCGATCCCCGTTCCGCCTCTTACGCCCGAGGAGCTCGCCCAGTTTCCCGGATATGTGCCTCGCTCGCGAGATGGACATCAGTAGGAGGTGACGTACGACCGATGGAGTACCTGGGTAGAGCACACACCACTTAGATAAGGATGGACCTTCTTTTGTTTAGAGGTTATCCCTTTTAGTTGCACTTGGGTAGGGGAGTTGCTTTTACGTATCCGTGGTATTTTCCTTTGTATTTTCTTTTAGTTGTATCTGTTTACGATGTATCAAACTAAGCCCCACTCTATCCAAGTGGGCATATCATATATTATATAAATATGCAGTTCAATGTTATTATGGTGTGCCTTTACTTGCTTATGTCATGTTGCAATTCGATGCTTGCTTTATTACCTTTCGTGCATTATTAAATAACGTGTTGCGCGGCTCTCACTTTACTTTTATAATTCAAAAAAAAATTTACCAGTATTTTCGCTAAGTATTTTAAAGTAATAAGGAAGCTATGACGTAACAGACTAATGATTAACCTAATTATGTTCTAGAGTATTGCGTTAAAAATTAGGATGTTACACCGCTCACAGTCGTCAAAACCCTCGGAGGACCCACCGACTCACCCGTATAGTGAGAGCTCTGCCCCTTCTCCCCCGGTCATGAGAGAGGGTAGTGATGAGACAGTGACTCAGCCGAGGTTGGCCTGGAGGCCGGTCATGTGCCCCCATCACGGAGCTCATGTCCAGCTACTTCACATGGCCACCTCGACCGAGATACACCAATGGGTTGGTTATATTCCGCCCTTTCCAGGACCGCAGCAGTAGAGGCTCTTGGGTAGTGTTAGTGCATACACCACCCATAGACTAGGATAACCTTCTTTTGTTCTAGAGATTATCCATCTTAGGTGTACTAGGGTAGGGGTGATTTTCTTTATACTTTCCTTGTATTTCTTTTCATTTGTATTTACTTTAATAATGTATCAAACTTATCCCGCCTTTCATAGGTGGGCAGTTTACTAAATTAATATAATACTATTGTTGGTGTGCACATGATTGTCTAAGGATTATGTAGTTATTTAATGTTCTTATCTTGCACTTTCTTTCATATGCGACACACTTTATGATAACGCACGTTTGAGATATGCGTGGCTTTTACTTTGTATTTATGTTTCAAAAAAAAATTGTACCCGTATTTTTCGCTAAGTATTTCAAAGAAACATTTTAAATGAGACTAAAAGAGTAATAGACTAATGGTCAACCTAAATACGTTATAGGAGTATTAGGTTGAAAATTAGGATGTTACAACATTCCAAGAAGAAATTACATAAAATATCATAATGGTAAAATAACATAACTTTAAAATAACCATACATGCTAAGTGATGTCCAAGGATCCTGCCTACACACTATTGGAGCACTCTATTCTAACATGATCCAAATTTAAACTTCACTATGAAGTGGAGTTCACTAATAGAGCAGCTACATGGCTTCTGAGGCTGAGACTGAACAATAATAAGATCTGCAGCTGTAACTATAAAGGGGAGTGTAACATCATAATTTTCAACCCAATACTCCTAGAACGTATTTAGGTTAACCATTAGTCTGTTACTCTCTTAGTCTCATTCTTTAAAATGTTTCTTTAAAATACTTAGCAGAAAATATGGGTAAAATTTTTCTTTTTGAAAAGAAAAGACAAAATGTGAGCCATACGCATGCGTAAGGTAAACTACATTGTCATCGTGCAAGGGATCAAGAGGGAAACATGTCATATCAAAAGGAACATAATATTATAAAAGAAACTACATCATGATTTAGGTACATAAATTGTCATGCCATACACCAGAATAGTACTAGTAAAGTTAATACAGTCATCCGTACATCATAAAGAAAACATAAAGAAGGCACATCTGGATCTCCTATCTACAACAGTGCATGTAAAATAGATAACATTCAAAGCAAAAGAAGACTACCCTAGTCGTGAAGGTGTGTGTGCACTAGTGTCAGCTATCAGCTCCTACTTCTACTCGTCGATGGGAGGTACATATCCAATCCACTGGGCTAACTCAGCCAGGGTAGCCAAGCGATAAGAGGGTTGGGTGTGTGCTCCGTGGTAGGGTACCATCTTCACTTTGCCTCCTCGAAGTGGCTGCGTTACTGTATCCTCACTACCCAGCTCTATGGGTATGGTGGGGGAGGAACCCATGGATGGGATGTTCATTTCAGAGGGGTTGATCTTGGAGAAGGTTGGGGGTGAATGAGGGATGTACTCCGGGTAGGCATGGATGGCAGAAGCAGCGACGAGGGTGCGACGATTTTCTTTCCTCGGGGGCAGGTGCACTCGAACAGTAAGTCATCGACGACGGGCAAGGTAGGTGTAAACCGGAAGCTCGTGATTGGCTGAGCAAAGAGGCAATCCAGAAATATGAACATGCGGACGGAACAACGACCCACAAAATGATGGGACTAGTGCGTGGCGTCAAAATGTAGCTCCCAAGTCGATGTGTCAATGTATATCACGAAGGATGCCCATCGTCCTCTAAAGACATGATAGAAGGAAAAGATAGAGGGAGTGGGAAACTTCCTAAAAAATCTCAGTAAGGAAATCCTCCTATCCTAGTGTCATTATCTACGTCCTCAGGAACCTTAGGTTTGTTATAAAAAGGTGTGCATGCATATAGTTTGTTATTAGGTTTCAAACATAATTATCCAAGGCCTATTCATTTTAGAATGAATCTAGTGTCATGTATGCAACATAGCAAGGCATGAATTCATGATAATACATTATGCAAGAAGGCAATAGGTCACAACATCAAGAAACATCATATAAGTACAGTAAAGTGGCACGTAACTTCTCATGTGGAACTTTCCCTTTTCTTAACCGTGTGACATTAAACTTTATACTTTGCATCATGGGGGCCACCCTAAAAACATCTCTAGGTTATGAGCTCATACTTAACTAGTCGTCACTAGTTCTTACTTATCCTATGATAAGCGTAACATAATAATCCTGACTTTTAGAGTATGGGCTAGGGGGCATAAGGATCACCTATCATAACCTTTAATTAAGGGAGTCCATAGGAATATTTCCTTCTTTGAAATGCTCTACTGGTATCTAGTACAGAGCGAATTGTCCGCTTTGATAACCTCAATGTCAATACCCTAACGGATTTGCTTTCTCCCCACCGAAGCAAGAGAAATGCATCTCAGTGCTATGTCACATTTAAAATCTATTGGAGTTTTCAAAAACTTTCTTAAGTCTTCAAATTTGATGGAAATTCGACAGCGTAACGGCGATATACCAAATTTCCTTCAAATTTGCTTTATGCCACAAGAACTAATAGTGCATGTACTTTTACATTCAAATTCCAAAATCAAAACGAACTATTAATGTCATATAACACCTCCATTCATGGTTTATGCATCAATACATCATAACATGCCATGATTCAAGAATGATCACACCTAGGTCTCCATATATCTCTAGCATATGCACCCCTAATGTTCCATATGAAACTATAACATGCAAATGATGAGTTCTATCTCTAGAGATCAATGCCTCATAAAATAAACATGCTTATGATTCACAAATAGTCATACATATCTCATCAGTCTATGTCAGGCAAACTCATAGATTCATGGTAAACAAGATCACGGGTTCATATCATACAAAATCATAGGTTTATGTAGCATAAGATTATGGCTTTATGTCATTCAGGTAGGGAAAATGTTTATTGCATACTTTGGGTTCTGGTAATCGATTACATGAGCCTTGTAATCGATTACACAGCTTCGAATTTTGAAAACAGGAAAGTTGAGGGCTCTGGTAATCGATTACATGAGCCTTGTAATCGATTACACAGCTTCAGGTTTTCAAAACAAGAAAGTTAAGGGCTCTGGTAATTGATTACATGAGCCTTGTAATCGATTACAATAAACTTGGGCCCCAAGAACATCTGAGTAATCGATTACATGGAATGGTAATCGATTACTAGAGTTTCAGTACATGTAATCGATTACATGATGCTGTAATCGATTATGCAGGCCTAAAAGTTCATGTCTGAGTCTGGAAAAGCTTTCTGGTAATTGATTACATGGGCCTTGTAATCGATTACCAGTACCTTTAAAATGCAAAATTTTAAGTCTAAAGCATCTTCTTAACTATTCCTTCCTTTTTAAACTATTTTGAACCTCATTCCGATACTTACTTTGAAATCAAAACATTTTTGTAAATGTAAATGCCCATAGTTTCAAGATTAAGTAGAAAGAGTTAGGTCTTGAGCCTTAGATCTTTAGGTGATGACATAAACATAAACATGCTAATACAAGTTTTATTATAATCTTAGCATTTTAAGGTGATGGCAAGGAAAGAAAATATGCAAGGCTTGAAATTAAACATGAAAATGCAAGTTCATTCTTAATTTTTAAACTTAGGTGATGGCTTGAAACATAAACATGCAAGACAAGAAATGTAAACCGAAATGCAAGTTTATTCCTTATCTTTGAGCTTTAGGTGATGACTTGAAAAATAAATATGATATGCAATTCCAATTCTTTATTTTAGTGCTCTACGCCCCTTAGTGTTTTCACTCTAAATTAACAATCAACTTTAAGGTTGAAATAGGTAGGCTTTGAGATTAATTATTAAGGTGATAGCAAAGAAAATAAATATGAATGCAATCCATTTACTATCTCTTTGAGTCCTAGGCTCAAGATTACTCTTGCAATAATATAGTTTCTTTATTTTCTAAAAGTCTTTTTTAAAAGTGGAACCTTCAAGCTTTAGAGGTCCAACAAGTTGATGGTTTTGCAACCAACATCCAAGATCATCATCATCAAGCCATGGTTTCCTCCAAATGTAGGCTATTTGGCCGAAAACAAAGGGAAGGAAAAAGAAGAGTAAGAACCGAAAAAGAAAGTAGAGAAGGAAAAAAGCATCAACATTGCATCAAGGGTTAAGCAACAAAGAAAAGAATACAACTCCCTACCTTAGATATAATCCTTGATTGAGAGAGAGTTTGCTTTTGGAAAATAGAGAAGAAGAAGAAGAAGAACTCTTTGAGAGAAAGAAATCTTGGAAGTGTAAGAGAATGAGCAAAATGATTTCTTGGAGAGCTCCTTTTTATAGAAAAATGAAACACATGGGAATGGAGGGAAGGGTGGCCAGCCATTTGGAGGGAAGAAGGGAGAGAAAATATCTCTTTTTTGTATGTCATTTCAAGGTATGGCTAGGTATGGTTCTTTGAGACATGTGATGAAATGAGGGAGAGTAGCCGTGTGGTTTAATGGCCTTGGGGGAGGAGATTTTTCTCATTTCTTTTGTGTTATGATGTGGTTTAGGGGATAGGTTTGATTAGGTATTTGATTAGGATTTGTGGTTAAGTGTGTGAATGAGAAAGTGGGTAATTAAGGTAATTCAAGACATGGTTAATGAGCATTCTTGCCTATTAGGAGAGTCAAACCACATTTAATCAAGATTCTCAATCACATCCAAGGTTCCTTAAATCATGGGAATTGAAAGGAAAAACACTATTCATTGATTCATGACATAATGTCTTGATTTTAAGAAAAAGGATTTTGAGTTTCTCTAAGCAATCTTAGGTTCTAGTTAATCTCAATTAATTGTTTTGGTTCCAGATTAGTAATTAGAATTTTCTAACCTTTCATCAGAGTCTAATATTGCTTAGGTTTTGTTAATTGTATGATTAAGCTCATTAGGTGCTTAATCAGGGGTAAAATTGTAATTTTATACAAAAACTGCTCGGGACCATCGAGACTTAAACAGACATGCCCGGACTCATAAAAACATCATTTAAAAACTTTGGGTGGAGTTCGGGCTCAAACAGCTCATTAATCGGTGTTAAATAGCCACAGGGGCGTTTTGGTCATTTTTCCTGAAAACTCAGAAAAAGAGACTTTTTTGCTCTATTAACATTCATTCACATACAATCCCCTTCGAACATTGAGTTGACCCTTCGAGGACTACTAGGTTGGCTATGCTTGAATTCTGGGTGAGAAATGACCTCAGGGGCATTTTGGTTATTTTCGCTTAGACAGAAAAATCGGGGTGTTACAGAGAGGAAAAATGAGGGGTGAGTTCATCAAAACTCAATGAACAAGTCTCCACTCACAACCTACATGGGACAACAATAACATACATGACATATACATGCAACTGATAAAAATATTTTATATATTTAGATACATATAACTATACTAAAATAAAAATTTATCCGAATGAAATCATGGCAATAACTAGTAGAGAAACATGAAGTATTCTGTACATAATATATGAGCTGAATAGCTAAATTTTGAGCCAATGGCTAATATGATGGGCATCTAACTAGGTCCTATAAATGGACACTTCACTGGGTTCCTTACTGTGGGTGAGCTAGTCCTCTAGCGGACCACTTGGTACCAAGGTTAACGATCATTCCTGCGGCCGTTAACTCACTGTTCTATTTCTCACTAATTATTAAAATAATAATAACTTGCAATAACATTAAATAAATCTGAAAGTTCTGAATTCATATAATTCTAACAATATGACTGTAACATAACTGGGGTTCTAAAATTATGCCCAATAGATCACCAGCTTGTAAACATAGTGATTTTAGAAGCAACCAAAATACATATCTGACAATTGTTATATTCTAACAATCTGACTTTAGCATAACTGAGGTTTTAAAATCATGCCCAAGGAATCACCAGCTTGTAGACATAGTGATTTCAAAAACCAACAGAGTATATATCTGACAATTGTTATGAATCATACTTTGTTTAATACTTTCAATAAATTATATTTGATGTTCTAAAATCTTAATACAAAATCCATAGTCTGAAAACATAATATTCAATATTGTTGCTATAAACATTAAACTTAGGTCTCATAATTTCATAAACTAGAAAAAGATATTTCATAGAAGGCAAGATATCAAACATGGTCCTATAAGCTTTCTAAAATAAGGTTTTCAAGATAACTGTGAAAAATAATAATTTTTCTAAAATTTCTATAATCCATAAAAGCATATTTTCTAGGTATAAATCATTCTAAAATTTCATAAATAATTTATATAATATTGAAATAATAATAATAATAATAACTAAAGGTATGGTCATGAGTTTAGAAATCATATAAAAACTAATTTATGAAGAGCTAAATTTTAAAAAAATTATACTAGAAAGACTATAATGTGCTAAATTTATATTAGAAGGTGAAAGATATTAACAAATTTTATTTTTAATTTATTTCTATTTTTTGTTTTTCTCTTTTTTTTCGTTATGACTTTTCATGAGCATTTAACTTTCCTTTTAGTTCGAATTTGGCCTCCAAGCTAGAAATAGCACTTGTAGATAATTGAGTTAAATTTCTAATGCCACAAAAATCGTGTCAATCGGACATCTACAACTCAAGATAACTGTAAAATACTAAATAGGGGTCATATTAAACATGGGTCATACTTGACAGCACAAGAACAAAACTATATTAAAGATCTTTTATAGATGTATTCTAACTAAGTAGGTGATATCAACAACAATTAAATAAGGATAATAGCAAGACTAAATCTAATTATATCTTTTATAGCTACTTGGATAATTCGAATTCAAATTACTCTAACATATCTCTCAATTATCTTTTGTATCACAGATATATCTACATATATATTGAAATAAAATGCCGATGAGGTTTCTAAAACAAATAACATTTATCTGGATGTATTCACATTATGTATTTGTTTCTCTTTTGAAATAATAATAATGATAACAATAACAACAACAACAACAACAATAATAATAATGATGATAATGATGATGATTTACATGATGAACACATTTTGTACTCAATTCCAGTAATTAATAACTTCTTGAAATTATCTAATAATTCTCTATAAAATAGTGTCTAACAAATTATTTTCATAAGACATGTCAAATATAAATAATATCTAATATCTTTAAGCAAGTATCATTATAATTCAGTAATGCTTGAAAAATCATTTTCAAATCACAATGGTCATGATTTTGGTTAACTATCAATCATTTTAGAAATCTTCAACTATAGATTTGTCTGTATTCAAATTTTCATGAAACTAATATGCATACACAGAAACATATTTTTCTAACATATTTATTTAATTCTATAAATTTGAATTTTTGAAGGTATCTGACTATTTTATAACTACTTTAAATATTATATCTATTATTAATATAAAATACTTTATGCTAACATCGTTATTACGAAAGTAGTATCTGTGAATACTATATATATACACGAGTATTTAAATCTTTATTGAATAATTATAATCTCTAATAAAAGGTAGAAACCAATCTCAAATTGACACTTCGCTTATACACACATACACACACTCATATCCATATATTCAAATATAAATTGATATTTACATCATAAATAAAAATGATATAAATCTAAATAAATCCTAACATAACCTTAGAAATGATATAAAAACTAATTTATGAAGAGCATATGTGAAAAAGGAAAATTTAGTATGATGTACCTTTTATAATTCTAACAATATCTATAATGCTGATACAAATATTAATATCAACGATAATTATAAATAATATTGAATCTAATAGAGTTGATCGGATAATATTTTCAAAGTTTAAAAATTAAACAGTACTAATTATTATAAATAATATTGAATCTATTTTGATAAGATAATCGCTTCAAAATTTAAAATCAAACATCATATCACAAACTGAATATTGGCTTTATAAAAAGAATAATTATCAAATTTAAATAATAACTGAATATTAGCATATAAAAACTTTTATGTACAAAATTTATTATAAATTTATAATTTGTTTTTCTCCTTTTGGGAACTATATATATAAGGTTTTGGAATCTCTCTTATATTTTATCCAACACTCTTATAGCTTAGACTTGACCTTCCTAATGATATTTATTTTTGGGATATTACATTCTACCCCCTTAAAAAAAAATTTGGTCCCCAAATTTAACTTTACATATCTTAGGAATTACAGTTCATGGTACATAGTTGATGACATAGTTTATCATGAGAAAACGAACTTTGAATTAGGACAAGATTGTTAAAGAAGACACTGACTCTCTATTGAACCTAGATATGATTAACACTCTTAAAGGCCTCAAATAACATCACGTTCTATGCGAATAGGCGCACTTTCATTCACATAGTCATCATATTATTCATGGACATTTGCTCCAATATAGTGCAGGGAAACCTAATGCTCTGATACCACTTTGTCATGACCCAAAATCATGACCGGCACATAAGGGATATTGTCCTTTATGGAAGCGTTCTGAAACTAATTTCATGCAATCATGCATAGTAAATTACTAAATTAATGCTCATAATAAATCATAAAATAAATAAATAAATAAATTCCTCAAAATTTCTTGAAATCTTTATTAATAAAAAATACATAAAATATTTAATTATTCTAAATCGTTCCAAAACTCATAACTTAAATTGACAATCTTAAATCACGTTCCAGGAAGAAATTACATAAAATATCATAATGGTAAAATAACATAACTTTAAAATAACCATACATGCTAAGTGATGTCCAAGGATCCTGCCTGCACACTATTGGAGCACTCTATTCTAACATGATCCAAATTTAAACTTCACTACAAAGTGAAGCTCACCAATAGAACAGCTGCATGGCTTCTAAGGCTAAGATTGAACAATAATAAGATCTGCAGCTGTAACTATAAGGGGGAGGAAAAAGGAGGGGTGAGTTTATTAAAACTCAATGAGCAAGTCTCCACTCACAACTTACATGGGATAACAATAACATACATTACATATACATGCAACTGATAAAAACATTTTATATATTTAAATAGATATAACTATACTGAAATAAAAATTTTTCCGAATGAAATCATGGCAATAACTAGTAGAGAAATATGAATTATTCTGTACATAATATTTGAGCTGAATAGCTAATCTGATACGCACCTAACTAGGTCTCATAAATGGACATCTCACTAGGCTCCTTACTGTGGGTCAACTAGTCCTCTAATGGACCACTTGATGTCAAGGTTAACGATCATTCATGCAGCCGTTAATTCACTGTTCTGTTTCTCACTAATTATTAAAATAATAATAACTTGCAATAACATTAAATAAATTTGAAAACTCTGAATTCATATAATTCTAACAATATGACTGTAGCATAACTGGGGTTCTAAAATCATGCCCAAGGGATCACCAGCTTGTAGACATTGTGTAACACCCTAATATTCAATCCAATACTACTAGCATGTACTGAGGCTAAATATTAGTCGTTACTTCTTGATTTAGTTCTATTATCTTTGAAATTACTTACTGAAAATACGAGCCAATTTTTTTTTGTAACAATACCTCGATAAAGTATGAGCCGCGTATAATGTAATCGAACGATATCGTAAAGTGCGGAAATGTAAACACATAAAAGGCTCCATGCACAGCATCATGGATACATATACTGAAATACCTCATATATTAATATATAAAATGCCCACCAATAATGGCGGGACTGTTCCATACATAGAATACAATACAACTGAAAAGTAGGAAATACATAAAAATATAAACGACACATGCAAGAGAACACCCATACCCAAGTGCATCTGAAATGGATAACCTCAACACAAAAGAAGGTTTATCCTAATTACGTGTCGTGTGTGTACTAAGGACTACCCTCTAAACCATACGCCACACCAGGTAAGGTGGGACATAGCCGATCCACGGGCGAAGCGCGGTAAGAGTGAGCACTCGGACACGTCCTTTGTGCTGGGGTCGTATCTCGGGCATCCGAGCCCTTCGTGGCTGGGTAACCATCTCCTCGCTACCTGCTGGCACACGTGGGGGAGTGGGGGTAGAGTCCTCTCCATACATGTGGGCGGGTGGCTCCTCCGAAGGGTCTTCCTCCAAATACTGCGAGCGGGGTATATATTTGGGTACGGCGCTCGAGCCTGCGGTGTAAGTCCGGAGGATCCTTTCATTGTGTATGCGAGCACACTCAAAAACCATGTCGTCGCCATAGGGCGACATTGTAACATCCTAATTTTTAACCCAATACTCTAGAACATATTTAGGTTAATCATTAGTCTGTTACTTCATAGTTCTCATTTAACTTTGAATTACTTAGCGGAAAATACGGGAAATTTTTTTTTTTTTTTTTGAAATAAAAGTGAGAGCCGCGTGATGCGATAAGCGGTAAACCATGCAAAGTAAAACAATCGTCTCACAATCATCATAACATAAGGCACATCATGAACATCACTGAATATAATCTCATATATATATAACTTGCCCACTTATAAGTGTGGGACTTAATTCAGTACAAGGGAAATACAACCTAAAACATAAACATAATCTACTCCCCTACCCGAGTGCATCTAATAGGATAACCTCTAAACAAAAGAAGGTTTATCCCCATCTAAGTGGTGTGTGTGCTCTAACGGGGTACTCCATCGGACCATCGTCACCTCTCTTTGGCGTCCATCTCGCGAACGAGGCGGATATCCTGAAAAGCGGCGAGCTCCTCGGACGTGAAGAGGCGGAATGGGGATCGAGGGTGACCCCACGGTATGGTCGCATCTCCGGTCGTCGCGTAAGCCGTGGCTGAGTCACGGTATCCTCACCGCCTCTCACTTATCTGTGGTGGAGAGGGGCGAGTCCTCGCTATACGGATGGGTGGCGGGTCCTCGGATGGGTCGGTCTCCATGAAATAGGTCCGGGCACATAGTCGGGATAATCTCGCATGGCTAAGGCGGCGGTGTGCCTCGGAGTACTCTCTCGTCATGCGTCTGGCGCGACGCTCAAAAACCGCTCGTCGTCGCCATAGGGTGCAGACCGGGAGAAGTGATGGGTGTGCACGGGATGAGCGAAGGGGCGTCCTACAAACATGAAAATCCGCACCGTGCACTGCCCCTCAAAATGGGATGACCCGTGAGTCGGGTCATAGTGCACCTCCCATGTCGGGGTGTCCATGAATGCTACTGACGTCGCCATCTCAAGACGTGACGGAAAGAAAGAGATAGAGGAGTGAGAATCTTACTAAAGAATCTCAGTAGGGCCTCCTACTACCTAGGTGTCATCATCTACGTCCTCGTGAACCTTGGGTTTAATTATATGAAATGACTGAACATGCATTTAGTTCATTTTAAACTTCAAAAATATACTTTAGCCAAGGTCCGTTCATTTTAGGATGATCTTAATGTCATGAATGCAACATAATGGAAAATGTATGCATGGCACTACCTAATGCACATACATAAAGCATAACATCAAGTATCATCATCGTTGGTGGCATAAAGTGGCAATAGTAACATTCATATGGGACAAAACTTAGTGACATAATCATAATCATGAACTTTTCTTCCTCATGGGCCACCCTAAAAGACAATCGAATCAGGGTGCTCGGCCGAACCGGTGTCACCCAGAACGTGTCATACATCTAGGTTATGAGCTCATACCTTAACTAGTCGTCACTAGTTCTTACTTACCACTTAACGATAAGCGTATCATAAATCTCGACTATCTGAGTACGGGTTAGGGGGCAAATCTCTTAGGGGTGCTCGGCCGAACCGGTGCCACCTAAGAGTATAAAATGGTACCGATGTCACATGAGTTCTATGGAGGTGCTCGGCCGAACCGGTGTCATCCTAGAACCCATCTTAGTACCTTAATTTTCAAAATCTCTTTAGGTCCCCAAATTTGCCAGAAATTCGGCGGCCAAAACGGTCATTACACCGAGTTTGCTTCCAAATTTGTCGAAAATTTCTGGCCAAAGCAGTCATTACAATCGAATTTCCTTCCAAATTTGCTTTATGCCACATAAACATATAACCTCATAAATTCCTCATATGAATAACATCATCATCATTAGCATACTTCATGCATCATCATACATCATTCAAACGCTTACCCTCACGGTAGCTTATGCTTTGACCCTTACGGGTCTTAATCTTGAGATATAGCTCTCTAATATCCGTCGCTCATATTTTTATGCCCCTAAGGCTCATATTAAACATCATTCTTCATTCTCATGTTCATACTTAAATCTGAATAGCATAGGACAGAGTCTCTAACTTGTTTTTACTGGGTTCTAGAACTTACGTTTTAGACCCTTTCTCTGATTCCGTCTTCGCCTGAGGCGCTATACATTAAATCTAAATCAATTATGAGACATTCCTATGTTTAAGGACTAATTATTAATCATGTTTATCATGTTGTAAGGGTGCTGGACAGATTCCAGAAAATTAAATGTTCTAAGAGTTCTACATTTGCATTTTTACGGTTTTCTAGTTACTAGTTTCCCGTAGGTGCTAGAATTCGATTCTAACTCAAATGATACCAAGTTTTTCATGTCTAAACAATCTAAATCTGATTATGTTCCCATTAAAACAGTTTGGATTGGTTCCATAAACAAATGGGTCAAAACTATGTTAAATTCTAGCTTTACGGTATTTCTAGTTAGCTAGTTTCTTACCTATCATGCATAGGTTTGCTTCTACATCATCACATGATATTTTCACACATTCCAACACATTAAAACATCATCATACAGCATCACATTCATCACATCAGAGCCGAAAACATCTTGCCTCAATAAGAGAATTAAATTGACATTTCTAGGTACATAAGTTAACTAGTTTCTCTTGGAATCAATCTAGAATTTCTAAAACTCTTTGCAAAACATTTTAATTCATCAAGAGGCTAAGTGAAGCCTTAGGTCACTGACCAAAACATATTCCATCCCCTAAAAGAGATTGGAATCACAACTTATAACGACATAACCTTATAAAGAATTGTCAAACTTTAAGGAAAACTCAAAACATAGGCTATTGGCCCTAGTAGCTAGATGAAAACTCATTGCAAGTCCATCTTCACTACTTGGCCGAAAAACGTACATTCAAAGTGTGGTTTGCATTAAACTTTAACTTGGAATGAAATGGGCAAGTCTTTGAGCTCTAGGTTCTTAAGTTACGACATAAACTAAACGTGCTCATGCTCTTCATTTTTAATCTTGCTTTCAAGGTAAAGTGATGTCTTGAAATTAAATATGCAAGGCATAATTTAAACGTGTAAACTTGAAAGTAAATATGCGAAGCATAATCTTAAACGTGCAAGCTTGAAAGTAAAGATGCAAGATTCAATTCCTTATTTTAGTGCTCTTAGCCCAACAACAATCGACTTTAAGGCCGAAATAGATAGGCATTCGAGAAATTAATTAGGTGATAATGCAAGTTCAATTCTTTATTTTAGTGCTCTAGGCCCAACAACAATCGACTTTAAGGCCGAAATAGAAAGGCTTTGAGAATTAAGTTAAGTGATGATACAAGTTCCATTTTAATCTTTATGTTCTTAGGTGATAGCTTGTAAATAAAGATGCATAGCAAGAATGTAAATATGAATGCAAGCATAAAATAAATTATGCAAGTTCATTTTATCTTTCTAGAGCTCTTAACAAGACTTTAAAGGAACTTAAACCTCAACCCAAACTCATCAAATCAAGACAAAGTAAAAGTCTAGAGTTCTTAGAACTCAACATAACATATTTGGAAAATCAAACATCTAGCATGAAAAGGAAAAGGTAATGGCCGAAACTTCAAGGAAAGAAAAGAAATGTTTGAAACTCTAGAATCCATGATCTTGGTGATATACAAACTCCAACATCATGAGACCTCATCATTGAGTCATTAGAACCATTTTGAAACAACATCAAAGTTAAGGTTCTCAAAAGTTCAAGAAAGGAAAAAATCTAGAAACACTTTTGCTCAAGAACAAAAATCAAGCTCTAGAGTTTGTCTCAAGTGATGAACATCATCATGAAACTCTCATCATCAAGCTCTCATTCCTTTGTTCTCCAAGGCCCATGGCCGAAAATGAAAAGGTAAAGGGAAGAAAAGAAGTTCTAAAAAGAATCAAGAGAAACTATGAACTTTAAGCTTAGAACAAGAACTTTAAAGAAAGAACACATGAAAGAAAATCCCTACTTGGTGTGATGAACTTGAAGATGGAAGAAGAAGATGAAGATGATGAAGAACTTGAAGAACTCCAAGAACTTGAAGAACACAAAGACTTTGAGAGAAAAAGAAAAGCTTTGAGTGTTTCCTAAACTTAGCAAATGATCTAAAAGTGGTGCAAGCTCCTCAAGGCATTCTATTTATAGAGAAATGAAACAAATGGAGGATGCTCATGGGTGAGGATGGCTTCGGCCATGAGGTGCAGAATGGAGGCTCTCCATGAGTTCCATGAGGTGAGATAATGTGTTCTTGAGGTATGGTGAGGTATGGTTCAAAGCATGGTGAGGTATGGCTCAAGGTATGGCTCAAGCATGGTTCTTTGAGTGAGAAAATAATTAAACATGTGGTCAATGGGGAAAGGTGCTCGCCGAAATGCATCAGCCCATGGGGAGGATTAGTTTGCATTTTAATTGTGGTTTAGAGTTGTGTTTAGGTGTATCTTTGATTATGCTTAAGATTAGGAATTTGTAAGAAAGTGTTTAGGTAAGGTAAATGGGTAATTAAGGTGGTCTAGACATAATTAAGGAGTGGTCTTGCACCATTAGAGAGTTAAATCCTCAATTTAGAGTTTAAACAACTCTAGACACATTTCCTTGATTTAAGGAATTGGAGAGAGAAAACACTATTCATGATTCCAAGACTAGGAATCTTGAGTTCTAAAAAGGGATTTAAGTTTAATCTATGCAATTTTAGGTTCTAATTAACTTTAATAAATTATTTTGACTCTAGATTAATTAGGGAAATAAATTAATCTTCGTTTAGAGCCTAATATTGCTTAGGTTTGCTTAATTACGTCATTAAGCTTAAAAACACTATTCCAGGCGCAAAATCGTAATTTTGCACTAAAACTGCCGGGACCACCGGGACTTGAACAGATACCTCTAGACACATGAAATCATGTTTTTAAACCTCTGGGAAAGTTAGGGCTCAAACGGCACCTTTACCCGCGTAAAAAGCGCTATAGGGTATTTTTGGTCATTTTGACCAAACTAGTGAAAACGAAATTTTTCGCTTCGAAAGCATTCAAAGGCCATTCAATCCCCTTCAAACATTGAGTTGACCCTTCGAGGATGACTGAGTTGGTTACCCTCGAGTTCGGTCAGAAATGACCTCAGGGCATTTTGGTCATTTCCTGACAGAAAAATCGGGGTGTTACATTACTCCTCCTTAAAAAGAATTTCGCCCTCGAAATTCGTTACCTTAGAAAAGCTCGATACTTGTCTTGCATTTCGACTCTAGCTCCCATGTAAGCTCTTCGATTTGTCGCGTCCCCATGCTACCTTTACCAATGGAACAGACTTGTTCCTCACCGCTGACTCGCTGGGTCCACGATTCTCGTAGGGAAGATTGAAAGTTAGGTCGCCCCTTAACTGAACATGCTCTGGCTCTAAAGCGTGGCTAGGGTCGGACTCATACTTCCTTAGTGAGAGGCGTGAAAGACGTCATGAAGATTAGAAAGATTAGGGGTAAGGCTATTTTGTAGGCAACTGTTCCTATCCTTTGAAGAATTTGGAAGGGACCAAGGAATCTGGGCTCAACTTTTTGACTTTCATGGCTCTTCCTATGCCTGTAGGACCGCTAATCCTAAGGAACACATGTTCTCCCTCCTCGCACTCCAAGGGCTTGCGCCGCTTGTCCGCATAGCTCTTGTCTACTTTGAGCGGTGAGCATCCTATCCCTGATCCTCTTGATTTGTTCCGTTGTTTCCCTCACTACATCGGGTCCTAAGACACTTTGCTCCCCAGGCTCGTACCAACACAAAGGTGATTGGCACTTCCTTCCATACAATGCCTCAAATGCGGTGCCATACCGATGCTTGCGTGATAACTATTGTTATACGCAAACTCGATCAAAGGCAAGTACCTATCCCAACTTCCCCTTTGGTCTAACACACAGGCTCTTAGCATATCCTCTAGGGTTTGGATCGTCCTTTCAGATTGTCCGTCTGTTTGTGGGTGGTAAGCAGTGCTCAAGCATAGCTTTGAACCAAACGCCTTTTGGAAGGCTCCCCAAAACGCGACGTAAACCGCGGATCTCTATCCGAGATTATCGCCGACGGTACTCCATGCAATCTTACGATCTCTTGGATGTATAACTGAGCCAATTTATCTAAAGAGTACGTTACTCTAATAGGTAGAAAGTGTGCCGACTTGGTTAGTCGATCCACTATCACCCATATAGCATCATGGCCAGCTTATGCCTTAGGCAATCCTGTCACGAAATCCATAGATATGCATTCCCACTTCCATTCGGGATTGACAGGTTGCAACAAACCTCAAGGTTTTGGTGCTCGATTTTCACTTTCTGACATACCAAGCACTTACTAACCCATGCGACTACATCCTTTTTCATTCCGGGCCACCAAAACATCTTCTTCAAGTCTTGGTACATCTTGGTAACACCGGGATGAATGGTGAAATAGCTTTGTGAGCCTCCTCCAAGATCTTCTCTCGGAGGTCACCATCTTGGGTACGCAGATCCTTCCCTCAAATCTCCATATCCAATCCTCACCTCTTTCAAACCTTTTAACTTTCCCGCTTTGCAAAGATCTATGATCTCTTGAACTCCTCATTCTCTCGTTGTGCTAACATGATTCTCTCGCTTAAATCTACTTGTCACACTAAGATAGCACATTTTTATTCCTTTATCGATCGCTGACATCCCTAGATTCATATCTCTAAACTTCTCTATCAACTCAACTTCTTTGATCATCATGTGGGACAGTGTAACGACTTTCACTCAAGGCATCTACGACTACATTAGCCTTGCCGGGTGGTAACTTAAACCGAAATCGTAGTCCTTGAGGAATTCCATCCACCTTCTTTGCCTCATATTTAACTCCTTTTGATCAAAGAGGTACTTGAGACTCTTATGATCGGAGAAAACCTCAAACCTTACACCATACAAATGGTGTCTCCACATCTTTAAGGCAAACACTACGGCAACTAACTCTAGGTCATGGGTGGGGTAGTTAGCCTCGTGAGGCTTGAGTTGTCGGGATGCATAGGCTACCACTTGCCTATTTTGCATCAACACACACCCTAGTCCTTTGCCAAGCATCACAATATACCTCGAAGGGTACATTGGGGCTAGGTAAGACTAAGACTGGGGTCGTGGTTAACCTTTCCTTAAGCTCTTGGAAACTCTTCTCACATTCGGGGCTCCACTCAAACGGGGCATTCTTCCTAGTGAGCTTGGTCAAGGGTAGGGCTAATCGGGAAAATCCTTTGATAAACCTCTACGGTAGTAGCACTTTGCTAAACCCAAAAGCTCAGTATTTGCATTACGGTGGTTGGTCTATCCCAATTCATTACGGCTTCTACCTTACTAGGATCAACGGCTATACCTCCTTTTGACACAACGTGCCCTAAAAACTTGACCTCCTCCAACCAAAATTCACACTTAGAGAGTTTTGCATATAGCTTTTTCTCCTTCAAAATCTCCAAAACTATCCTTAAATGACGCTCATGCTCCTCGTGGGTCTTGAATAGATGAGTATATCATCTATAAACACGACCACGAATTGATCTAAATAGGGTCTAAAGATCCTATTCATGTAATCCATAAACACTGCAGCAGCATTTGTCAACCCAAAAGACATCACCGCGAACTCAAAGTGTCCATACCGAGTTCTAAAGGCGGTCTTTGGTATATCTTGATCTCTCACTCTAATTTGGTGGTATCCTGACCTTAGGTCGATCTTGGAAAACACTACCGCTCCTCTCAATTGGTCCATGAGATCATCAATCCTAGGCAAAGGGTATTTGTTTTTCACTGTCACACGATTTAATTGCCTATAATCTATGCACAACCTCATACTCCCGTCCTTCTTTTTCACAAACAAGACCGGCTCCCATGGTGAAGCACTAGGTCTTATGAAGCTTTCTCTAAAAGTTCCTCAAGTTGGGTTTTAAGCTCGGCTAGTTCTAGGGTGACATTCTATAGGGGGCAATGGAGATTGGTCCGCTCCAGAACCAACTCAATGGAGAACTCCACTTCTCGCTCGGGAGGGAACTCGGGTATATCTTCCGGAAACACCTCGGGATAGTTTCTCACTATAGGTATATTCTCTAAATTCTCCTCCAAAGTGTACCTCGCTAGCGGCTAGGAGAACATATCCCTTAGTCTTTTTCCCACTACAAAGGACCTCTACGGCATTGAGATAGAGTTTCAAAGGTTGACTTATTTCACTAGGGGAGAAGGAAAGACGACTGTTTTGGTGTCACAGTCTAACAATACACGGTTGGCGTGAAGCCAATCCATGCCAAGAACTATTCCTATACCTTTCATAGGTAAACAAATTAAATCCACAACATATGATCTATTTTCTGTGGTGAGGTGACAATTTAGGCAACAATAACAAGTATTCACAGGATGATTTGTGGGGTAGAGACAATAAGATCAAAAGGAAGTTTGGAAGTTTTCAAATTTAGAGCCTCGACACTAGCATATGAAATAAAAGAATGTGTTGCACCGCAGTCATATAGCACGCTTAAGGTTCTACCATCTATTTCGCACTTACCTTCTATGAGACCGTTGGATGTGTCCGCCTCGTCTACATTGAGGGTGAAGACCCTCCTTGGTGTTGCGTCGGGAATTCGCTTGTCGCCTCCCATTAGTGCGATTCTTTGGCGTAGTGGCCAGGCTTTCCGCATCGGGCGGATATTCGCCCGCTAGGCAGGGACGGCTGCCATGATCTTTCCCGCACTTGGGACATAGCACTACCGGGATAGCTTGGGCGGGGTTCCTTGAGGCGTCTGTTCTTAGTCCCACTTGACCCTCCTTGGTTGTTTAGGGGCCGCCCGACCCTCCTTGTCGGTTGTTGTTGTGGTTGTTGCGGTTGTTGTTGTTGTTCTGAATTGTGGTCGGTATGATTGCTTGGGTTGTTGGTGGAAGGGGGTTCTTTGTTGTTGTTGATGTGGCTTGAATTGGTTGGTGTGGTAGGGGTTGTAATGGTTTCGGGATTGGTTTGGATATTGGGGCTTGAATTTTGGGGCTTGAGGTGCTAGCCCCTTGTTCCGTGCTGCCCTTGCAGCATTGATTTTCTTCTGTCCCTCTTCCATGATCTGGCACTTGTTGACTAGGGTTGGAAAGTCCCTAATCTCCATGTGCGCTACAGCATAGTTGAGCTCTGCCGTTAGTCCGGCCTCATACTCCGGGTAGGCATGGATGGCAGAAGCAGCGACGGGGGTGCGACGATTTTCTTTCCTCGGGGGCAGGTGCACTCGAACAGTAAGTCATCGACGACGGGCGAGGTAGGTGTAAACCGGAAGCTCGTGATTGGCTGAGCAAAGAGGCAATCCAGAAATATGAACATGCGAACGGAACAACGACCCACAAAATGATGGGACTAGTGCGTGGCGTCAAAATGTAGCTCCCAAGTCGATGCGTCAATGTATATCACGAAGGATGCCCATCGTCCTCTAAAGACATGATAGAAGGAAAAGATAGAGGGAGTGGGAAACTTCCTAAAAAATCTCAGTAAGGAAATCCTTCTATCCTAGTGTCATTATCTACGTCCTCAGGAACCTTAGGTTTGTTATAAAAAGGTGTGCATGCATATAGTTTGTTATTAGGTTTCAAACATAATTATCCAAGGCCTATTCATTTTAGAATGAATCTAGTGTCATGTATGCAACATAGCAAGGCATGAATGCATGATAATACATTATGCAAGAAGGCAATAGGTCACAACATCAAGAAACATCATATAAGTACAGTAAAGTGGCACGTAACTTCTCATGTGGAACTTTCCCTTTTCTTAACCGTGTGACATTAAACTTTATACTTTGCATCATGGGGGCCACCCTAAAAACATCTCTAGGTTATGAGCTCATACTTAACTAGTCGTCACTAGTTCTTACTTATCCTATGATAAGCGTAACATAATAATCCTGACTTTTAGAGTATGGGCTAGGGGGCATAAGGATCACCTATCATAACCTTTAATTAAGGGAGTCCATAGGAATATTTCCTTCTTTGAAATGCTCTACTGGTATCTAGTACAGAGCGAATTGTCCGCTTTGATAACCTCAATGTCAATACCCTAACGGATTTGCTTTCTCCCCACCGAAGCAAGAGAAATGCATCTCAGTGCTATGTCACATTTAAAATCTACTGGAGTTTTCAAAAACTTTCTTAAGTCTTCAAATTTGATGGAAATTCGACAGCATAACGGCGGTATACCAAATTTCCTTCAAATTTGCTTTATGCCAGAAGAACTAATAGTGCATGTACTTTTACATTCAAATTCCAAAATCAAAACGAACTATTAATGTCATATAACACCTCCATTCATGGTTTATGCATCAATACATCATAACATGCCATGATTCAAGAATGATCACACCTAGGTCTCCATATATCTTTAGCATATGCACCCCTAATGTTCCATATGAAACTATAACATGCAAATGATGAGTTCTATCTCTAGAGATCAATGCCTCATAAAATAAACATGCTTATGATTCACAAATAGTCATACATATCTCATCAGTCTATGTCAGGCAAACTCATAGATTCATGGTAAACAAGATCACGGGTTCATATCATACAAAATCATAGGTTTATGTAGCATAAGATTATGGCTTTATGTCATTCAGGTAGGGAAAATGTTTATTGCATACTTTGGGTTCTGGTAATCGATTACATGAGCCTTGTAATCGATTACACAGCTTCGAATTTTGAAAACAGGAAAGTTGAGGGCTCTGGTAATCGATTACATGAGCCTTGTAATCGATTACACAGCTTCAGGTTTTCAAAACAAGAAAGTTAAGGGCTCTGGTAATTGATTACATGAGCCTTGTAATCGATTACAATAAACTTGGGCCCCAAGAACATCTGAGTAATCGATTACATGGAATGGTAATCGATTACTAGAGTTTCAGTACATGTAATCGATTACATGATGCTGTAATCGATTATGCAGGCCTAAAAGTTCATGTCTGAGTCTGGAAAAGCTTTCTGGTAATTGATTACATGGGCCTTGTAATCGATTACCAGTACCTTTAAAATGCAAAATTTTAAGTCTAAAGCATCTTCTTAACTATTCCTTCCTTTTTAAACTATTTTGAACCTCATTCCGATACTTACTTTGAAATCAAAACATTTTTGTAAATGTAAATGCCCATAGTTTCAAGATTAAGTAGAAAGAGTTAGGTCTTGAGCCTTAGATCTTTAGGTGATGACATAAACATAAACATGCTAATACAAGTTTTATTATAATCTTAGCATTTTAAGGTGATGGCAAGGAAAGAAAATATGCAAGGCTTGAAATTAAACATGAAAATGCAAGTTCATTCTTAATTTTTAAACTTAGGTGATGGCTTGAAACATAAACATGCAAGACAAGAAATGTAAACCGAAATGCAAGTTTATTCCTTATCTTTGAGCTTTAGGTGATGACTTGAAAAATAAATATGATATGCAATTCCAATTCTTTATTTTAGTGCTCTACGCCCCTTAGTGTTTTCACTCTAAATTAACAATCAACTTTAAGGTTGAAATAGGTAGGCTTTGAGATTAATTATTAAGGTGATAGCAAAGAAAATAAATACGAATGCAATCCATTTACTATCTCTTTGAGTCCTAGGCTCAAGATTACTCTTGCAATAATATAGTTTCTTTATTTTCTAAAAGTCTTTTTTAAAAGTGGAACCTTCAAGCTTTAGAGGTCCAACAAGTTGATGGTTTTGCAACCAACATCCAAGATCATCATCATCAAGCCATGGTTTCCTCCAAATGTAGGCTATTTGGCCGAAAACAAAGGGAAGGAAAAAGAAGAGTAAGAACCGAAAAAGAAAGTGGAGAAGGAAAGAAGCATCAACATTGCATCAAGGGTTAAGCAACAAAGAAAAGAATACAACTCCCTACCTTAGATATAATCCTTGATTGAGAGAGAGTTTGCTTTTGGAAAATAGAGAAGAAGAAGAAGAAGAACTCTTTGAGAGAAAGAAATCTTGGAAGTGTAAGAGAATGAGCAAAATGATTTCTTGGAGAGCTCCTTTTTATAGAAAAATGAAACACATGGGAATGGAGGGAAGGGTGGCCAGCCATTTGGAGGGAAGAAGGGAGAGAAAATATCTCTTTTTTGTATGTCATTTCAAGGTATGGCTAGGTATGGTTCTTTGAGACATGTGATGAAATGAGGGAGAGTGGCCGTGTGGTTTAATGGCCTTGGGGGAGGAGATTTTCTCATTTCTTTTGTGTTATGATGTGGTTTAGGGATAGGTTTGATTAGGTATTTGATTAGGATTTGTGGTTAAGTGTGTGAATGAGAAAGTGGGTAATTAAGGTAATTCAAGACATGGTTAATGAGCATTCTTGCCTATTAGGAGAGTCAAACCACATTTAATCAAGATTCTCAATCACATCCAAGGTTCCTTAAATCATGGGAATTGAAAGGAAAAACACTATTCATTGATTCATGACATAATGTCTTGATTTTAAGAAAAAGGATTTTGAGTTTCTCTAAGCAATCTTAGGTTCTAGTTAATCTCAATTAATTGTTTTGGTTCCAGATTAGTAATTAGAATTTTCTAACCTTTCATCAGAGTCTAATATTGCTTAGGTTTTGTTAATTGTATGATTAAGCTCATTAGGTGCTTAATCAGGGGTAAAATTGTAATTTTATACAAAAACTGCTCGGGACCATCGAGACTTAAACAGACATGCCCGGACTCATAAAAACATCATTTAAAAACTTTGGGTGGAGTTCGGGCTCAAACAGCTCATTAATCGGTGTTAAATAGCCACAGGGGCGTTTTGGTCATTTTTCCTGAAAACTCAGAAAAAGAGACTTTTTTGCTCTATTAACATTCATTCACATACAATCCCCTTCGAACATTGAGTTGACCCTTCGAGGACTACTAGGTTGGCTATGCTCGAATTCTGGGTGAGAAATGACCTCAGGGGCATTTTGGTTATTTTCGCTTAGACAGAAAAATCGGGGTGTTACAGAGAGGAAAAATGAGGGGTGAGTTCATCAAAACTCAATGAACAAGTCTCCACTCACAACCTACATGGGACAACAATAACATACATGACATATACATGCAACTGATAAAAATATTTTATATATTTAGATACATATAACTATACTAAAATAAAAATTTATCCGAATGAAATCATGGCAATAACTAGTAGAGAAACATGAAGTATTCTGTACATAATATATGAGCTGAATAGCTAAATTTTGAGCCAATGGCTAATATGATGGGCACCTAACTAGGTCCTATAAATGGACACTTCACTGGGTTCCTTACTGTGGGTGAGCTAGTCCTCTAGCGGACCACTTGGTACCAAGGTTAATGATCATTCCTGCAGCCGTTAACTCACTGTTCTGTTTCTCACTAATTATTAAAATAATAATAACTTGCAATAACATTAAATAAATCTGAAAGTTCTGAATTCATATAATTCTAACAATATGACTATAACATAACTGGGGTTCTAAAATTATGCCCAATAGATCACCAGCTTGTAAACATAGTGATTTTAGAAGCAACCAAAATATATATCTGACAATTGTTATATTCTAACAATCTGACTTTAGCATAACTGAGGTTTTAAAATCATGCCCAAGGAATCACCAGCTTGTAGACATAGTGATTTCAAAAACCAACAGAGTATATATCTGACAATTGTTATGAATCATACTTTGTTTAATACTTTCAATAAATTATATTTGATGTTCTAAAATCTTAATACAAAATCCATAGTCTGAAAACATAATATTCAATATTGTTGCTATAAACATTAAACTTAGGTCTCATAATTTCATAAACTAGAAAAAGATATTTCATAGAAGGCAAGATATCAAACATGGTCCTGTAAGCTTTCTAAAATAAGGTTTTCAAGATAACTGTGAAAAATAATAATTTTTCTAAAATTTCTATAATCCATAAAAGTATATTTTCTAGGTATAAATCATTCTAAAATTTCATAAATAATTTATATAATATTGAAATAATAATAATAATAATGACTAAAGGTATGGTCATGAGTTTAGAAATCATATAAAAACTAATTTATGAAGAGCTAAATTTTAAAAAAATTATACTAGAAAGACTATAATGTGCTAAATTTATATTAGAAGGTGAAAGATATTAACAAATTTTATTTTTTAATTTATTTCTATTTTTTGTTTTTCTCTTTTTTTTCGTTATGACTTTTCATGAGCATTTAACTTTCCTTTTAGTTCGAATTTGGCCTCCAAGCTAGAAATAGCACTTGTAGATAATTGAGTTAGATTTCTAATGCCACAAAAATCGTGTCAATCGGACATCTACAACTCAAGATAACTGTAAAATACTAAATAGGGGTCATATTAAACATGGGTCATACTTGACAGCACAAGAACAAAACTATATTAAAGATCTTTTATAGATGTATTCTAACTAAGTAGGTGATATCAACAACAATTAAATAAGGATAATAGCAAGACTAAATCTAATTATATCTTTTATAGCTACTTGGATAATTCGAATTCAAATTACTCTAACATATCTCTCAATTATCTTTTGTATCACAGATATATCTACATATATATTGAAATAAAATGCCGATGAGGTTTCTAAAACAAATAACATTTATCTGGATGTATTCACATTATGTATTTGTTTCTCTTTTGAAATAATAATAATGATAACAATAACAACAACAACAACAACAATAATAATAATGATGATAATGATGATGATTTACATGATGAACACATTTTGTACTCAATTCCAGAATTAATAACTTCTTGAAATTATCTAATAATTCTCTATAAAATAGTGTCTAACAAATTATTTTCATAAGACATGTCAAATATAAATAATATCTAATATCTTTAAGCAAGTATCATTATAATTCAAGAATGCTTGAAAATCATTTTCAAATCACAATGGTCATGATTTTGGTTAACTATCAATCATTTTAGAAATCTTCAACTATAGATTTGTCTCAGTATTCAAATTTTCATGAAACTAATATGCATACACAGAAACATATTTTTCTAACATATTTATTTAATTCTATAAATTTGAATTTTTGAAGGTATCTGACTATTTTATAACTACTTTAAATATTATATCTATTATTAATATAAAATACTTTATGCTAACATCGTTATTACGAAAGTAGTATCTGTGAATACTATATATATACACGAGTATTTAAATCTTTATTGAATAATTATAATCTCTAATAAAAGGTAGAAACCAATCTCAAATTGACACTTCGCTTATACACACATACACACACTCATATCCATATATTCAAATATAAATTGATATTTACATCATAAATAAAAATGATATAAATCTAAATAAATCCTAACATAACCTTAGAAATGATATAAAAACTAATTTATGAAGAGCATATGTGAAAAAAGGAAAATTTAGTATGATGTACCTTTTATAATTCTAACAATATCTATAATGCTGATACAAATATTAATATCAACGATAATTATAAATAATATTGAATCTAATAGAGTTGATCGGATAATATTTTCAAAGTTTAAAAATTAAACAGTACTAATTATTATAAATAATATTGAATCTATTTTGATAAGATAATCGCTTCAAAATTTAAAATCAAACATCATATCACAAACTGAATATTGGCTTTATAAAAAGAATAATTATCAAATTTAAATAATAACTGAATATTAGCATATAAAAACTTTTATGTACAAAATTTATTATAAATTTATAATTTGTTTTTCTCCTTTTGGGAACTATATATATAAGGTTTTGGAATCTCTCTTATATTTTATCCAACACTCTTATAGCTTAGACTTGACCTTCCTAATGATATTTATTTTTGGGATATTACATTCTACCCCCTTAAAAAAAAATTTGGTCCCCAAATTTAACTTTACATATCTTAGGAATTACAGTTCATGGTACATAGTTGATGACATAGTTTATCATGAGAAAACGAACTTTGAATTAGGACAAGATTGTTAAAGAAGACACTGACTCTCTATTGAACCTAGATATGATTAACACTCTTAAAGGCCTCAAATAACATCACGTTCTATGCGAATAGGCGCACTTTCATTCACATAGTCATCATATTATTCATGGACATTTGCTCCAATATAGTGCAGGGAAACCTAATGCTCTGATACCACTTTGTCATGACCCAAAATCATGACCGGCACATAAGGGATATTGTCCTTTATGGAAGCGTTCTGAAACTAATTTCATGCAATCATGCATAGTAAATTACTAAATTAATGCTCATAATAAATCATAAAATAAATAAATAAATAAATTCCTCAAAATTTCTTGAAATCTTTATTAATAAAAAATACATAAAATATTTAATTATTCTAAATCGTTCCAAAACTCATAACTTAAATTGACAATCTTAAATCACGTTCCAGGAAGAAATTACATAAAATATCATAATGGTAAAATAACATAACTTTAAAATAACCATACATGCTAAGTGATGTCCAAGGATCCTGCCTGCACACTATTGGAGCACTCTATTCTAACATGATCCAAATTTAAACTTCACTACAAAGTGAAGCTCACCAATAGAACAGCTGCATGGCTTCTAAGGCTAAGATTGAACAATAATAAGATCTGCAGCTGTAACTATAAGGGGGAGGAAAAAGGAGGGGTGAGTTTATTAAAACTCAATGAGCAAGTCTCCACTCACAACTTACATGGGATAACAATAACATACATTACATATACATGCAACTGATAAAAACATTTTATATATTTAAATAGATATAACTATACTGAAATAAAAATTTTTCCGAATGAAATCATGGCAATAACTAGTAGAGAAATATGAATTATTCTGTACATAATATTTGAGCTGAATAGCTAATCTGATACGCACCTAACTAGGTCTCATAAATGGACATCTCACTAGGCTCCTTACTGTGGGTCAACTAGTCCTCTAATGGACCACTTGATGTCAAGGTTAACGATCATTCATGCAGCCGTTAATTCACTGTTCTGTTTCTCACTAATTATTAAAATAATAATAACTTGCAATAACATTAAATAAATTTGAAAACTCTGAATTCATATAATTCTAACAATATGACTGTAGCATAACTGGGGTTCTAAAATCATGCCCAAGGGATCACCAGCTTGTAGACATTGTAACACCCTAATATTCAATCCAATACTACTAGCATGTACTGAGGCTAAATATTAGTCGTTACTTCTTGATTTAGTTCTATTATCTTTGAAATTACTTACTGAAAATACGAGCCAATTTTTTTTTGTAACAATACCTCGATAAAGTATGAGCCGCGTATAATGTAATCGAACGATATCGTAAAGTGCGGAAATGTAAACACATAAAAGGCTCCATGCACAGCATCATGGATACATATACTGAAATACCTCATATATTAATATATAAAATGCCCACCAATAATGGCGGGACTGTTCCATACATAGAATACAATACAACTGAAAAGTAGGAAATACATAAAAATATAAACGACACATGCAAGAGAACACCCATACCCAAGTGCATCTGAAATGGATAACCTCAACACAAAAGAAGGTTTATCCTAATTACGTGTCGTGTGTGTACTAAGGACTACCCTCTAAACCATACGGCTACAGTCACAGGTAAGGTGGGACATAGCCGATCCACGGGCGAAGCGCGGTAAGAGTGAGCACTCGGACACGTCCTTTGTGCTGGGGTCGTATCTCGGGCATCCGAGCCCTTCGTGGCTGGGTAACCATCTCCTCGCTACCTGCTGGCACACGTGGGGGAGTGGGGGTAGAGTCCTCTCCATACATGTGGGCGGGTGGCTCCTCCGAAGGGTCTTCCTCCAAATGCTGCGAGCGGGGTATATATTTGGGTACGGCGCTCGAGCCTGCGGTGTAAGTCCGGAGGATCCTTTCATTGTGTATGCGAGCACACTCAAAAACCATGTCGTCGCCATAGGGCGACATTGTAACATCCTAATTTTTAACCCAATACTCTAGAACATATTTAGGTTAATCATTAGTCTGTTACTTCATAGTTCTCATTTAACTTTGAATTACTTAGCGGAAAATACGGGAAATTTTTTTTTTTTTTTTTGAAATAAAAGTGAGAGCCGCGTGATGCGATAAGCGGTAAACCATGCAAAGTAAAACAATCGTCTCACAATCATCATAACATAAGGCACATCATGAACATCACTGAATATAATCTCATATATATATAACTTGCCCACTTATAAGTGTGGGACTTAATTCAGTACAAGGGAAATACAACCTAAAACATAAACCTAATCTAGTCGCCTACCCGAGTGCATCTAATAGGATAACCTCTAAACAAAAGAAGGTTTATCCCCATCTAAGTGGTGTGTGTGCTCTAACCGGGTACTCCATCGGACGATCGTCACCTCCTACTGGCGTCCATCTCGCGAACGAGGCGTATATCCGGAAAATCAAGCGAGCTCCTCGGACGTGAAGAGGCGGAATGGGGATCGAGGGTGACCCCACGGTATGGTCGCATCTCCGGTCGTCGCGTAAGCCGTGGCTGAGTCACGGTATCCTCACCGCCTCCCTTATCCGTGGTGGAGAGGCAGAGTCCTCGCTATACGGATGGGTAGGCGGGTCCTCGGATGGGTCGGTCTCCATGAAATAGGTCCGGGCACATAGTCGGATAATCTCGCATGGCTAAGGCGGCGGTGTGCCTACGAGTACTCTCGTCATGCGTGACGCCGACGCTCAAAACCCGCTCGTCGTCGCCATAGGGTGCGATCGGGAGAAGTGATGGGTGTGCACGGGATGAGCGAAGGGCGCCCTACAAACATGAAAATCCGCACCGCACGCCCCTCAAAATGGTATGACCCGTGAGTCGGGTCATAGTGCACCTCCCATGTCGGGGTGTCCATGAATGCTACTTAACGCCGCCATCTGAAGACGTGACGGAAAGAAAGAGATAGAGGAGTGAGAATCTTACTAAAGAATCTCGGTGGGCCTCCTACTACCTAGGTGTCATCATCTACGTCCTCGGGAACCTTGGGTTTAATTATATGAAATGACCGAACATGCATTTAGTTCATTTTAAACTTCAAAAATATACTTTAGCCAAGGTCCGTTCATTTTAGGATGATCTTAATGTCATGAATGCAACATAATGGAAAATGTATGCATGGCACTACCTAATGCACATACATAAAGCATAACATCAAGTATCATCATCGTTGGTGGCATAAAGTGGCAATAGTAACATTCATATGGGACAAAACTTAGTGACATAATCATAATCATGAACTTTTCTTCCTCATGGGCCACCCTAAAAGACAATCGAATCGGGGTGCTCGGCCGAACGGTGTCACCCGTAACGTGTCATACATCTAGGTTATGAGCTCATACCTTAACTAGTCGTCACTAGTTCTTACTTACCACTTAACGATAAGCGTATCATAAATCTCGACTATCCGAAAGTGCGGGTTGGGGGCAAATCTCTTAGGGTGCTCGGCCGAACCGGTGTCACCTAAGAGTATAAAATGGTACCGATGTCACATGAGTTCTATGGAGGTGCTCGGCCGAACCGGTGTCATCCTAGAACCCATCTTAGTACCTTAATTTTCAAAATCTCTTTAGGTCCCCAAATTTGCCGTAAATTCGCGCCAAAACGGTCATTACACCGAGTTTCCTTCCAAATTTGTCGAAAATTCGGCGGCCAAAACGGTCATTACACCGAATTTCCTTCCAAATTTGCTTTATGCCACATAAACATATAACCTCATAAATTCCTCATATGAATAACATCATCATCATTAGCATACTTCATGCATCATCATACATCATTCAAACGCTTACCCTCACGGTAGCTTATGCTTTGACCCTTACGGGTCTTAATCTTGAGATATAGCTCTCTAATATCCGTCGCTCATATTTTTATGCCCCTAAGGCTCATATTAAACATCATTCTTCATTCTCATGTTCATACTTAAATCTGAATAGCATAGGACAGAGTCTCTAACTTGTTTTTACTGGGGTTCTAGAACTTACGTTTTAGACCCTTTCTCGTTCGTCTTACTTTGAGGCGCTATACATTAAATCTAAATCAATTATGAGACATTCCTATGTTTAAGGACTAATTATTAATCATGTTTATCATGTTGTAAGGGTGCTGGACAGATTCCAGAAAATTAAATGTTCTAAGAGTTCTACATTTGCATTTTTACGGTTTTCTAGTTACTAGTTTCCCGTAGGTGCTAGAATTGATTCTAACTCAAATGATACCAAGTTTTTCATGTCTAAACAATCTAAATCTGATTATGTTCCCATTAAAACAGTTTGGATTGGTTCCATAAACAAATGGGTCAAAACTATGTTAAATTCTAGCTTTACGGTATTTCTAGTTAGCTAGTTTCTTACCTATCATGCATAGGTTTGCTTCTACATCATCACATGATATTTTCACACATTCCAACACATTAAAACATCATCATACAGCATCACATTCATCACATCAGAGCCGAAAACATCTTGCCTCAATAAGAGAATTAAATTGACATTTCTAGGTACATAAGTTAACTAGTTTCTCTTGGAATCAATCTAGAATTTCTAAAACTCTTTGCAAAACATTTTAATTCATCAAGAGGCTAAGTGAAGCCTTAGGTCACTGACCAAAACATATTCCATCCCCTAAAAGAGATTGGAATCACAACTTATAACGACATAACCTTATAAAGAATTGTCAAACTTTAAGGAAAACTCAAAACATAGGCTATTGGCCCTAGTAGCTAGATGAAAACTCATTGCAAGTCCATCTTCACTACTTGGCCGAAAAACGTACATTCAAAGTGTGGTTTGCATTAAACTTTAACTTGGAATGAAATGGGCAAGTCTTTGAGCTCTAGGTTCTTAAGTTACGACATAAACTAAACGTGCTCATGCTCTTCATTTTTAATCTTGCTTTCAAGGTAAAGTGATGTCTTGAAATTAAATATGCAAGGCATAATTTAAACGATGTAAACTTGAAAGTAAATATAAGCATAATCTTAAACGTGCAAGCTTGAAAGTAAAGATGCAAGATTCAATTCCTTATTTTAGTGCTCTTAGCCCAACAACAATCGACTTTAAGGCCGAAATAGATAGGCATTCGAGAAATTAATTAGGTGATAATGCAAGTTCAATTCTTTATTTTAGTGCTCTAGGCCCAACAACAATCGACTTTAAGGGGGAAATAGAAAGGCTTTGAGAATTAAGTTAAGTGATGATACAAGTTCCATTTTAATCTTTATGTTCTTAGGTGATAGCTTGTAAATAAAGATGCATAGCAAGAATGTAAATATGAATGCAAGCATAAAATAAATTATGCAAGTTCATTTTATCTTTCTAGAGCTCTTAACAAGACTTTAAAGGAACTTAAACCTCAACCCAAACTCATCAAATCAAGACAAAGTAAAAGTCTAGAGTTCTTAGAACTCAACATAACATATTTGGAAAATCAAACATCTAGCATGAAAAGGAAAAGGTAATGGCCGAAACTTCAAGGAAAGAAAAGAAATGTTTGAAACTCTAGAATCCATGATCTTGGTGATATACAAACTCCAACATCATGAGACCTCATCATTGAGTCATTAGAACCATTTTGAAACAACATCAAAGTTAAGGTTCTCAAAAGTTCAAGAAAGGAAAAAATCTAGAAACACTTTTGCTCAAGAACAAAAATCAAGCTCTAGAGTTTGTCTCAAGTGATGAACATCATCATGAAACTCTCATCATCAAGCTCTCATTCCTTTGTTCTCCAAGGCCCATGGCCGAAAATGAAAAGGTAAAGGGAAGAAAAGAAGTTCTAAAAAGAATCAAGAGAAACTATGAACTTTAAGCTTAGAACAAGAACTTTAAAGAAAGAACACATGAAAGAAAATCCCTACTTGGTGTGATGAACTTGAAGATGGAAGAAGAAGATGAAGATGATGAAGAACTTGAAGAACTCCAAGAACTTGAAGAACACAAAGACTTTGAGAGAAAAAGAAAAGCTTTGAGTGTTTCCTAAACTTAGCAAATGATCTAAAAGTGGTGCAAGCTCCTCAAGGCATTCTATTTATAGAGAAATGAAACAAATGGAGGATGCTCATGGGTGAGGATGGCTTGACCGATGAGGTGCAGAATGGAGGCTCTCCATGAGTTCCATGAGGTGAGATAATGTGTTCTTGAGGTATGGTGAGGTATGGTTCAAAGCATGGTGAGGTATGGCTCAAGGTATGGCTCAAGCATGGTTCTTTGAGTGAGAAAATAATTAAACATGTGGTCAATGGGGAAAGGTGCTGGCCGAAATGCATCAGCCCATGGGGAGGATTAGTTTGCATTTTAATTGTGGTTTAGAGTTGTGTTTAGGTGTATCTTTGATTATGCTTAAGATTAGGAATTTGTAAGAAAGTGTTTAGGTAAGGTAAATGGGTAATTAAGGTGGTCTAGACATAATTAAGGAGTGGTCTTGCACCATTAGAGAGTTAAATCCTCAATTTAGAGTTTAAACAACTCTAGACACATTTCCTTGATTTAAGGAATTGGAGAGAGAAAACACTATTCATGATTCCAAGACTAGGAATCTTGAGTTCTAAAAAGGATTTAAGTTTAATCTAAGCAATTTTAGGTTCTAATTAACTTTAATAAATTATTTTGACTCTAGATTAATTAGGGAAATAAATTAATCTTCGTTTAGAGCCTAATATTGCTTAGGTTTGCTTAATTACGTCATTAAGCTTAAAAACACTATTCCAGGGGCAAAATCGTAATTTTGCACTAAAACTGCCCGGGACCACCGGGACTTGAACAGATACCTCTAGACACATGAAATCATGTTTTTAAACCTCTGGGGAAAGTTCCGGGCTCAAACGGCACCTTTACCCGCGTAAAAACGCTATAGGGGTATTTTGGTCATTTTGACCAAGCTGCGAAACGAAATTTTCGCTTCCGAAAGCATTCAAAGGCCATTCAATCCCCTTCAAACATTGAGTTGACCCTTCGAGGATGACCGAGTTGGTTACCCTCGAGTTCGGGTCAGGAAATGACCTCAGGGGCATTTTGGTCATTTCCCTCGGACAGAAAAATCGGGGTGTTACAGACATTGGGGAGAAGAGGTAGCTATCTACAGGATGGGCGAATGGCTGTCCGGGAAACATGAAGACATGAACAATGCAGTGGCCTTCAAAATGATACGATTCGTGCTCCGGATCGTAGTGGAACTCCCATGTGGGTGTCTCAACGTAGAGCACGAACATCGCCATCCGAATCTAGAGACGTAATGGAAAGAAAGAGATAGAGGGAGTGAGATTTCTTACCAAAGAAACTCAGTAGGGTTTTTCCTCATATCTAAGTGTCATCATATACGTCTCTAGGGACCTCAGTTTCTTAGTAAAAACATGGGCATATAATGGTTCAATTATGAAGTTCGAAAATGTTAACTTTTGAGGCTTGTTCCTTTTAATTATGAAAACCTCTTGGTTACATAGTATATAAATCATGAAACTCAAATCATAAAACATGGTTCCTTATATCATGGATCATGGCACATAAACTCATATTTCATGGTGCATAAAATCATAGTTCTCAGAACATGGTACATGGTAACTTATCTTGGTTACTTTAGGTGACATTAAAACCTCATCATTTTCTTCCTAGGGCCACCCTAACTGATCTCCCTTTGGAGAAACTTCTAGGTCACTAGCACATGGACTTATCCCTTTTGATAAGTTAAAGGTCCCGACTTAAAGTATGGGTCTAGGGGGCTAGAATCACCTCATCCCCACCCTTGGTTTGGTGGTTCAAGGATCATTTTCACATAGTTTAAGTCACCTTAAGTCTTAGCATGTTTTATTGAGATGGCACATAGTTTTATGCATGTCACATATCTTTTATTACAACATAGGCATCTCTAAGTTGTCAAAGAACAATCACATGCAATAATAAAACTATCATTTGGGAATAATAGTTCACATAGCATCATATAAGTCATGAGGTAAAAACCAATTCGTCATTCATAGAGTAATGCTTAAACTTTTCCCTTAAGAGTGAAAACCCTCAATCAGGTAACCTCAAACTTCTAAATTATTTCCGCATACCTCTAAAGGATTGATTAACCTCATTACCATAATTTATTAAGTCCTAAAACCTAATCAATCATGGCTGGACTGCATTGGCAGTAAGCTAAGTTTGATGAATTACGGTGTTCTAAAAGATGCATTTTAAACCCTTTCTCACATCCGACTTTTTCTATGATACAACAATTAATACCTAAGCCAATTATGAGTCATTCTCACTGATCTAGACATCATATAATGTGATTCTATGGATGTTAATAATGCTGGGACAGAATTCATATTTTCTATAGCTATGGGGTTCTAGAATTCACATTTCAAGCAATTCAAGTAATT
The DNA here is from genome assembly GCA_031216125.1 of Dalbergia cochinchinensis. NCBI lineage: Eukaryota > Viridiplantae > Streptophyta > Magnoliopsida > Fabales > Fabaceae > Dalbergia > Dalbergia cochinchinensis. The sequence continues at coordinate 13,615,418 of CM062376.1, forward strand.
AAGCATGCTCCAAAATGTCTAGAACAATTATCATATATTTGGCAAGGTATTTAAACATATTCAGACCACCCAAAACATGATTTAAGGTGCTGGAAATGAACATGGCAGAACTGAAAATTGTTAGTCATTAAATCATGTATAAACTTCCTTTTCAATGTACATAGGTAGCTAGTTTCTGTTGGAACAATTTTAGGACTTCAAAAACATCTTAGAAATCAATTTATCTTGTCAAGAACTCTTATAAAATACATGGGGCAGTAGCTCTTTATTTTTACTCATGGTTGAAATCCTAATTATAAGAACATACTCAAAATACTTTTAAATGTCACTTATGTTTAGGAAAAACTTAAAACATAAACTATAGGCTCTTGTAACTAATGAAAACTCATCCTAGAGCTTTCATCATCACATGGCCGAATGCATTTTCAAGAGAATACCTCCTTGATTTAACTTTTCTCAAGATGAAATGGGCAAGTCTTTGAGCTCTAGTAATTTTTGGTGAGAGCATAAAAGCAAACGTGCTATGCATTCCATTTTTATAGTCCATTAGGAAGTAAGGTGATAGCTCAAAATAAATATGAGATGCACCTTCATTTTAGTCTTTGAGTTTAGTGATGGCTTGAAAAATAACATGAAATGCAAAGCTTGAATTTAAACGTGCATTATGCAAGCTCATTCTTTATCTTGGGGTTTAGTGATAGCATAGAAAATAAACGTGCTATGCAAAGCATAAAGTAAATGTGAATGCAAGTTACTTTTATATCTTGTCTAGAGCTTTTGCAAGACTTTAAAAAGGAACATAGTTCCAACCCAAACCTCATCCTCACAAGAAAAGAGAACTACTAGTGCTAGAATGCTCAAAATAAATCACAACCTTAAAAATCTTGAAGGTGGCCGAATCTTCATCATGAAGAATGAACCATTTTTAAACTCTAGGGACCAAGATCTTGATGAACTATGACATCAACATCCTAAGTCCTCATCATTGAGTACATAGCTTCCTTCAAAACCAACATTTAAACAAATTTTATGCTAAAGAAGAAAGCAAAACCGAAACCATGCTTGGTTTAAGGTCAAAGTTTCAAGCTTTAGAGTTTTTCATGTGACAAGCATCAACATGAAACCCTCATCATCAAGCTTTCATTTTTTCAAGCCTTAGAAGCCTACATGGCCGAAAATATGAAAGGAAAAAGGGAAGTCCAAAGAATGTTCAAGAGAGACATAAACTCCTTTCTTACTCAACCTTGAAAAAGGATGAAACTTTCCTTGTGAAAAATTCAAGCTTTAAGGGTTGTTAAATGACAAGCACCATCATAACACCCTCATCATCAAGCTTTCATTTTTCCAAGGCCCAAATGCCTTCATGGCCGAAACATAAAGGAGAAAAGGGAAGTTTCAAATGTTCAAGAGAAACATTAACCTCATTCTTAACTAACGTGTAAAAGATGAAACTTTTCTTAAGAAAAACTCAAGTTTTAGAGGTCTCATGTGAGATGAACTCATAGTCACCTCTAGAGAGCACTCATCATCAAGCTATCATGTTTAAGGCCTTGAGGCTGAAAACCAACGGAAAAGAAAAGGAAAAAACCGAAAAGAAAGAAGCAACATGGAGGTTCCACCTTTCATCGTTTCCTAACAAGATTCAACATAAAAATCAAAGACATATTTAGAAAGGTTCCCTACCTTGTGCTTTCGAAAAAGAGAGGAAAAGCTTGAGCTTGAAGAACTCTTGGAAAATTGAAAGAAAAAGAAGTAAGAAAGCTTGAGACTTTTAGAGATTTTGCAAGAAGTGAGCAAAGGAATGAAGTTGTGTAGTGTTGTGTATTTATAGACAAATGAATCATGAAGGAGTGGAGGGGGAGGGGCTGGCCGAAACTTCTCCAAGAAGAAGGAGGGAAGAAAAATCTCTTGTGTTATCATTCATGGTGTGATTGAGAGTATAGGTCATAGGTCTTAGGGTGGCTTTTGAAGGACAACTTGATGGACTACATAAAATATCATTCTTTTGAATTTTTTTGGGGGGGGGGGGGAAATGGTCGAAAATTATAAGGTCAAGGGAGGGAAGATTTCATTCAATTTAATCATGTACTAATGAAGCATTTAGGAGTAAACAAGGTTAGGTCACTAATTAAGGTTGTGTGCCTAAGTGTTTAGGTGAACTAAGTAGGTGATTAGGACCATTAATACGTTGGATTAAAAGTGATCTTGTAGGATTAATGGAGTCAAACTCCTATGACTATTGATTAAAGTGTGACAACTTTTTCTTGGGAAAGGAAGTGTTTTTGGGAATGGAAGTATGAATAGTTAAAACACTATTCATAGTTGCTTTTTCTTTAAAGAAAGAAAAGAATTAGAATTGAGTTGTAAATTTCCTTAAGCAATTTTAGGTTCTAATCAACCTTAAATAATTATTTTAGCTCTAGATTAATTAAGAAAATTAATTAACCTTTCATTAGAATATAATATTGCTTAGGTTTGAGTTAAGTAACTCGTTACACTTAAAATGCACTAAACGGGGGTAAAATCATAATTTTTACCAAAAGTTGCCCGGGACCTCCGGGACTTAAACCAACATGCCTTAAAACATCATTTTTGATCTCGGGACGAGTCCGGGTCGGAGTTAAAACTTAAAACTACTTTAAATCAAGTTAGGGGTATTTTGGTCATTTATACACAGAAACCTCAGAAATGAGATTTTTCTGCCTTGTTATCATTCATAAACATATAATCCCCTTCATATATCATAAAAGCCTTGTGAGGATGGCCGAGGCCGGTCGTCCTCATGTTTCTGGTAAAAATGACCTCAGGGGCATTTTGGTCATTTAAAAGTTTAGAGAAAAACGGGGCGTTACAAACATAGTGATTTCAGAAGCCAAGAGAATATGTATCTGACAATTGTTATATTCTAACAATCCGACTTTAGCATAACTGAGGTTCTAAAATCATGTCCAAGGGATCATCAGCTTATAGATTTAGTGATTTCAAAGGCCAATAGAGTATGTATCTGACAATTACTATGAATCATACTTTGTTCAATGCCTTCAATAAAATCATATTTGATGTTCTAAAATCTTAATACGAAATCCATAGTTTGAAAACATGATATTCAATATTGTTGCTATAAACATTAAACTGAGGTCTCATAATTTCATAAACTAAAAAAAGATATTTCATAACATACAAGGTATCAAACATGATCCCATGACTTTCTAAAATAAGGTTTTCAAGATAACTGTGAAAAATAGTAATTTTTTTAAAATTTCTATAATCCATAAAAGCATATTTTCTAGGTATAAATCATTCTAAAATTTCATAAATAATTTATATAATATTGAAAAAATAATAATAATGACCAAAGGTATGGTCATGAGCTTAAACCCACTCACCATTCATTGCTGGGAGTGCCTGACCACTGCCTACATAATACTGGGGAATTGGAATGACACTATCAATTGCCATAGAATTATAGACAAGAATTAGGAATGACTTAGAATTGAATGGGAAGAGAAAACATTCCACAATTAGCTAAAGATTTGCTAAACTCATAACCATATAAGGATAAGGATGAGAGGACCTACCAGAAGAGATTATTCAAGGATAACTGAGAGAAATTGAGTCTTTCTCTATAGGCAAAAATCCTTGGGTAGCTAAGGTTTTTAAAAGAATATTTAGAAGGACTATAATGTGCTAAATTTATACTAGGAGGTGAAAGATATTACTAACACATTTTATTTTTAAATTTATTTCAATTTTTTGTTTTTCTCTTTTTTTTTGTTATGACCGTAAGCATTTAACTTTCCTTTTGGTTAGAATTTGGCCTCCAAGCTAGAAATAGAACTTGTAGATAATTGAGTTAGCTTTCTAATGCCACAAAAATCGTGTCGAGCATCTACAACTCAAGATAACTGTAAAATACTAAACAGGGATCAAATTTGACAGCACAAGAACAAAGCTATATTAAAGATCTCTTATAGATGTATTCTAACTAAGTGGGTGATATCAACAACAATCAAATGAGAATAATAACAAGACTAAATTTAATCATATCTTTTATAACTACTTTGATAATTCAAATTCAAACTACTCTAACATATCTCTCAATTATCTTTTATATCATAGATATATCTACATATATATTGAAATAAAATGCCAATGAGGTTTCTAAAACAAATAACATCTATCTGGGTATATTCACATTATGTATTTGTTTCTCTTTTGAAATAATAATAATGATAACAATAACAATAACAACAACAGCAACAACAATAATAATGATGATGATTTACACGACGAACACATTTTGTACTCAATTCTAGTAATTAATAACTTCTTGAAATTATCTAATAATTCTCTATAAAATAGTATCTAACAAATTATTTTCATAATGGATGTCAAATATAAATAATATATAATATCTTCAAATATATATCATTGTAATTCAGTATTGCTTGAAAAATCATTTTCAAATCACAATGGTCATGATTTTGGTTAATAATCAATCATTTTAAAAATCTTCAATTATAGATTTGTCTATATCCAAATTTTCATGAAACTAATATGCATACACAGAAATATTTTTCTAACATATTTATTTAATTCTATAAATTTGAATTTTTGAAGGTATCTGACTATTTTATAACTATTTTAAAAATTATATCTATTATCAATATAAAATGCTTTATGCTAACATCGTTATTACTAAAGTAGTATATGTGAATACTATATATATACACTAGTATTTAAGTTTTTATTGAATAATTATAATCTCTAATAAAAGGTAGAAACCAATCTCAAATGGACACTTCACTTACACACACACAAACACACTTATATACATATATTCAAATATAAATTGATATTTACATCATAAATATGAATGATATATATCTAAATAAATCCTAACATAACCTTAGAAATGATATAAAAACTAATTTATGAAAAGTATATGTGAAAAAAGGAAAATTCAGTATGTTGTACATTTTTTAATTCTAGCAATATCTATAATACTGATACAAATATTAATATTAACAATAATTATAAATAATATTGAATCTAATAGAGTTGATCAGATAATATTTTCAAAGTTTAAAAATTAAACAGTACTAATTATTATAAATAATCTTGAATCTATTTCGATAAGATAATCACTTCAAAATTTAAAATCAAATATTATATCACAAATTGAATATTAGCTTTGTAAAAAGAATAATTATCAAATTCAAATAATAACTGAATATTACATATAAAAACTTTTATGTACAAAATTCATTATAAATTTATAATTTATTTTTCTCCTTTTGGGAATTATATATATAAGGCTTTTGAATCTCTCTTATGCTTTATCTAACACTTCCATAACGTATATTTGACCTTCCTAATGACATTTATTTTTGGGATATTACATATCCCTTCTTTGGGATTTCCCTAGAAGACACATATAGGTGAACAAACGGAATATTGCTTAAGAAAAATGAATCCATTCATGTAACACTTGAATAGCAAAAAAACAGGTTGTTAGATCCATCTATCTTTTAATTTGTTACGTAAATGTTATTACGGTGCATGTTTCATAGCTTAATTGGAGCCTTGGACGTCGTCACCGGTTACCAAACCCTAAAGTATACTAAATCTTAGGTAGCTTATTATGAACTAAACCAACGCTTGAATGAGCTTCAAATCCTGCTAATACAAGGGAATCAAGATAAGCTGGTTATCGTAATTTTGGAGGTAGTTACGTGCATTGGTTCTTGGGAATTTTTTTTTTTTTAAGTTTTAAGTCTCTGGCTGGCGATTTAATTAGTGATCATTAAAGTGGGGACAAGGATAAAACTTGCGTCCATTTTTTTATATTCATTTCATCCATTTTACTAATTAAATCATGACAAGTGGATTTTTTTTATTGAAATGAGTAGTTTAAAATATAAAAATGTGTACTAATCTCAAGAAAAAATTTCACAAATAATAACTTAGTTAAAAGATTGAATGCACTCCTTCCATCTTTGTATAATTATTTATTTTAACAATTTTCTTGGATAGAAATAATTATCCATTTAAAAATTTAGGCAGTATTAACTATTTCCTTTCAATAATACCTTTATTAAATACTATTGGAGAATGTGACATATATAATGGATGAGAAGAGAGAAATTAATGAAGGAGGAGAAAAAATGAGGATATTTTAATAAATTACTCTTAGTTTTTTATAACATTAATATTTTCATCATTTTCTTAATTTTAGTGTATATTTAAAATTGAATAATTATTCAAAGATGAAAATAGTAAATAAAAAAATGGATCTAAGTATTTTCTCATTTAAAATTCTAAACAGCACATTAACCAAAACAAAAAACGGTGGATAGTGATAATGGCAAACCAATGCCCAACTCTCTTCCTTTAAATCATCCCCTCAATTTTAATATTTATACAAGAATTAAAATAATGATTACATTTGGTTGATCTTCTAAAAAAATAAAATAAAAGGAGAAAATGTCATTTTATTTTTCTCTTTTTTCATTAAGTCATATCTACTCAATATCTCTCCATTCATTCTCTTTCCTGAATAAAAAGATGGATACAATAAATAAAAATAATTAACGGTTCACTGAAATCTGAAAATAACAATTGATTTAAAGTAAAGAAAAAACCTAAAACAACAGTTAATATGGGAAAGAGTAAAGCTTTTTTAATCGACGCCCAAGAATTCAAAAAAGATAAGTATTGATATAAAAGAGATATTTTCAAGATTTTAACTCATTGAACCCATTATAAAATTTAAAAACTTATCCCATTTAGGAAAATCCATCTGATCAAGCTGACTTGCAAATTTTTTTAACGACAATAAAAGTTAGTTTGTCAATAGGTAGGTTGAAATCACAAGACAGTTGATCGAAGTTATCAATTTCCGTTTTAATTAGAATAAATTATCTTTTTAACAAACTTGATATTGAGATCATATATGCTCTTCAATAAATTAATCCAAAGTTACTTTTCTCCAACAATCTTATGGTTTTTTACAAGCCGATATCGACAGTGGCAGAGCCAGAAGTTTTGGATGAAGGGGTCAAATTAGTTAATATAAAATAAAATAAATTATCATATAAAAGGTATAAAATGATTCATTATATAATATTTTTTATAAAAATTATTGGTAAATTGTGGTTTATTTCATTATTTATTTTCTCTTTTCTCTTAACAAAAGAGTCAATAATTTTTTTCTTAAACATCTATTAGGTTCAACATAAAAAAAATATGTGTATCAATATATTATTTAATATCAAAATAGAGTATCCATCATAAATAATTAATTAGGAAGTAGAAACTCCACTAAGTGGATAAAATAAGTTAATAAACGAAAATATTTTTATTATTTATTATGCATACTATATATAGAGATGACAAAAATTTTTAGAGGGGGTCATAATATAAAATATACATGTAATTATATAAATGTGCAAAATTTGGGAGGGCCGTGACCCCCCTCCACCCTTAATATCAACTGTGCTTTCATCACCACCGATGAACTTGAATGTATTGAAAAAACTTTGAGTAGTCAAAGTTGGGTGGAAACTATGCTAAATGTGCTGACTAAGTTTGAGAGCAAGGCAAAATCTACACAACATGATGAAGCATCATCATACAAACAAGATGTTCAAGAACAATTTGAATAAAGTTGACATCTGACATCATCAGGGCAAGCATGGCTGCACAAGGTTATGGCTATCAACAAATAATGGATTATAATGAAGCCTTAACACCTGTATGCTACTTGCTGCTGCTAACTTCTCCAGAGAAAGGGCTAAAAAGAAAGGCACAAGTGATGCTAAAATCTTTTCACCCAGATGCTGCGGATAAGGAATCAGCTGACAGACTATCTCTTGAGGTAATTCTATTGCCTTATCTTCAGAGATAATACTATTGCTATTTATCTTATCAAGAATCCTTTAGGCACTCTAAATCTAAGTTTGCTTTGCAAAATCCTTTTTGTGTTACCTTGTTCAAAACGGAGATGTTGAGTTAATAGATGTGCATATTATACACCTTGTCTCAAAAAGTATTCACAATATCTATTGCTAAAGATCTGTTGAATTTTTTTTCTTTAAAAAAGCTTTCCTCTTTTCTACAAGTTTCACATTTGCATAAGCATTCATACATAAAACATCTCTAGGGTTTTCCCTTCATAACTCCCATCTGAAGTCCTAGCAAGCCATCAAAAGTCATCGGTCAAAGTATCCTCTTGAAGATATAATATGTTAGTTTGCAAGATTAGAGAATCAGCTAGTATACTAGATGTCAGTTTGCAAGACCACAGATCTTTATGAGGAATAGGTTATCAGTTTACAAAATCATAAAGAAAATGGGTTGATTAGAAAGAAGACGATGTGTTTAGAAAGAAGATTGGTTGGTTAGAAAGAAGATATTGAGGGTCAGAAAATAATGGTTATATGGGAGCATAGTATCCAGTGCAAGAAGATGAGCTTGTGATGAGTTTATAAAGTGTCTTCAGAGAGTCAGAAAGTAAAACCATGAGTTTCAAAAAGTAACTCCTTCAAAAAGTGTTATCAAGAGTCAGAAAACTCTCTTTATGAAAGAAGGATAAAAAGGTGGGATAATTCCCACTCTTTTGAGTTTCTCTCTCCCATGTCACTTTACTTTCAGTCACGTCATATCTCTTAAAACCCCCACATCTTACATGTCACCTTTATATTCATCTTCTTGAACAAGTTACCTCTTTTACCATCACCTTTAACCTCAAACACTTTCCTTTAACCATTTTATCTTCACACTTATCTCTCTATAATCTCCGCCATACGCTTCCTTAAATCGCTTCATTTTCTCCCTCTCATAAGCACTTCTTCCTAACACCTAAATCTTCCTCCATTCCTCTCATCCTTACCCAAAATTCTTTGAAGCCTCAACCTTTCTTGATTTACCCTTGAAAAATGTCTAAAGGAAAGAAATTTGAAGGAAACATTGTTGATATGGGAATACTCCAGATGTATTATGAATCATTTCATCAACAATTCTATTCTGATAATTTTGCTCAATGTCCAATAGCTCTAAGAAAATGTTTGAGCCAAGAATCAATGGCCCATGTTTCTATTTTGATGGAAGTTATTACTTTCCAAGGATAGGAAAGGTTCGTTAACTTTACAGACAGGGTCTTCACTGGGATGGTCACTACTTGTTACTCGCAGTTGGTTCAAGTATCTAACTTTGTGCTGACCTTGTATATCAGAGGCATTGATATAGAAGTGAGTAGCTCTGATATCTCCAATATCATCTATGCCCCTAATGAAGGTTTCAAATGCTCTTTTGACAAATTTTGGTACACCTCTATTGGAATCTTGGCTGAGGAATTTAACTTTCGTCTCACTAACTCCCCAAATTATTTACCCTGTGAGATAACCACAGATTTGCTAAATTCAAATGCAAGGAAGGTCTTTACTTTTATCCAATTCACTCTTCTTCCAAGACTTAACCGCATGGACTTACTAGAAAGAGTGGATTGCATGTTGCTATTTTGTCTTCTATCTAAAAGAAAAGTAAACCTACCTCATCTTATCCTTGATCATATGATTGACTCCACCTCCAGAGATATAACTAATTTTGTGCCTTACGGAACTCTGTTAACCAAGATCTTTGAACATTGGAAGTATCCTTTGGTAAATGAATAGTATGAGTATATGGTTAGAACTGAATATATCATATCTCTCTTTGGGACCACAGGAAATCTGTCAATGCTTCCTCGTCAGAAAAAAGGGATGCAAAGAAATATGCAATCAATCTGGATAGTAGCTCCGAAGACTCTGTGAAGCCTCCGTCAGATACAAGACCCAGTGGCAACACCATTCCATTATCCAAACCTTCAGGATCTGGGACTGATCAAGGCAATAGATTTCGAATGCATGATGATGTATCTTCCCCAACCTTTAAGATACAGTCGTCAAATGATAATATGGGAAGTATGGTTACTGAAACTATCTTTACTCCTGCCAGTGATTCTCCTCCTTCTTATACTAAACAACCTTTCACTTTAGCTCCACCTATACCTCAACCAGCTCAAGACCAGGGTGCTGATCAACCCTCTACTAGCCATCATCAGACTGTACCACCTCCAAACTTCACTTATCTTGGGATAAGGAACCTACTGACAAATCAACAGCTCATTTTTTATAGATTTGATAGTTGGAAGATAGGTCCCGAAATCACGATGATTTACTCCATTAGATTGTCGATAAGAGCTAAGACGCAGAGGATAAAGAGCTAAGACGCAGAGGCTAAAGATGGTGTTCCTGACTTTGCAGCATACCTCCTTTTTGATGATGCCAAAAGGGGGAGAAGTGTAGATTGAAGAAAATCATATGCCTATGGAATTCAAAGGGAGCTATGCTATGGTGTGGAGGCTATGCTGAGATATTCAGGGGGAGCCTATGCTAAGAGGGAGCTCAGAAATTAATTTTTTTTTGCATAGACTTTCTCTTCTTTTGATTTTCTACATGCTTTTTTTTGTATATCTCTTGGCAATTAGTTTGTTTTAAGGTTTTATATAAATTTCTTTTCCTTCTCTATTCATATATATCATGTTTTTGATGCATGTATGTCATTCATGTTTCATGCTTTGTCTCTTTTAAAGCTCTGTTACATACATATGTTTTTTTTAAGCTCTGATTCATATCGATGCTTTTTCTATGCTCAATTAATCATATATCTCTTTGTTAGATGTTTGCTTCTTATCTCTTATGCCCATGCTTTGACTTGTTTATTCATATATATACTGGATACTTAGCTTACATAAGTTTTATGATTAGCTTTGGCAAAGTATCTTTAGGAGCACAAGTTGTTTGCTGCTCTAATACTCGTATTAGTATGCTGAGCCTTGATATATATGATGAGCTTAATCATTTTCTTTAACTTTAACAGAACACATTATCATTAACACACATATGAGATGTTTCTAAAGAGTTGTGTATAACTTGATCAGAGTATAGTTGTGAATAATTTCTGACAAGTCTTTAGAAACTCACACTTACATGTTTTGAAATAACATAGATTAGTTAACAAGCTTCAGAACTCTCTCAAAGTGTGCTGTGTTTGGATGTCAAAATATGTTATGTTCATTTAATAAGACAAAAATTCTTTTAAAAGATCATATATCTTTGTTTTGAAAATATCTTTTCATGTTCTGATACTTATGAGAAAAGTTTCACCACTCAATGCAAAAACTCATCCTTGCTAATTCAGGGATTGATCCCTAATGAGCTTTAGAAACTTCGCATAGCAATATGTTAATATTACCTTTTTAAAAGGTTTCTCCGAGCATCAGAAACTACATAAGCATCAGTATGTTTTTCTCCAAAATCACGAATGCTCTGTTATGTTTATCATATATCCTTGAGCATTCCTTTTAAAAATTCTTTTAAATAAAGACATGCTGAAAATAGATCTAATCAAGATAAAGTATCACAAGTATTACTTGATAAGATTTAAGTACGTAGATCTTTAGAAAGCTTCTTTTCACGACCAAGAATCAAGCCGATTGTATATCCATGGCATAAATTTTTTTCTCTTTAACAAACTACTCTGATACCTTTTCAGAAAATGCATTAAGCCTGTTTTATGCTTTAAGTGAAACAAATAACAGCTATGATTAAAAGTCACTTAAGGCCAAAAATGTTTTTATAAGATCCATATCATGCCTTAAGAAAAGAACTTCCTGAAAATCACTTTCTACAATAAAGTTGGAAGAATATGGGCTATCATGCTTATATTTCTAGAATATTTCTTTCAATTATCTCTTCGAAAGATTTTCTTTAAATTGGTTTGTCATCATCAAAAAGAGGGAGATTGTTAACTACAGAACCCTATCAATAGCCCCTCCAGAACCCTATCAATATGTGCTTATTTGTTTTGAATCACAACAAAACCAATTTAAAGAAAATACTTTGAAGAACAACTGATGTTTCTCTTGAGTTTCTTGTAAGAATATAATAGGTTTCTATTATTTAGCATGAGCAAGACTTACTCAAATGAGAATATATTTCAATCTGGATGTGTAAACATGTTTATCTCATGTTACGAGATTTGAACTGAAATGGAAGTGAAATTATATCCCTATTCAAGCGATTGATAGCTAACAATCAGAAGAAGATTTCAACGCAATAAGAAACCAAGTCTTGCGACTTCAGAAAGTAGCGCTGGGCATTAGAAAGTATGCTTACATGAAGATATCAAGCAATCTCTGAAGACCAAATGTTACACTATCTTCAATTAGCACAATTGCATATCAGTCATCATCAAAATGCTTAGATTGAAGATCAGAAAGTGAAAATAGTATCAAGGATCTGATACCACGCCAGAAAGCTCACGATTATTGTGGAGCTATCAAGGATCTGATACCACGCCAGAAAGCTCACGATTACTGTGGAGCTATGAGCATTACTAGAAATGGAGAGAAATTTGAATTTGAATTTTGAAATTCAAAAAGTCAAATCCCAATGTTAGAACCGATCAATCATCTCTCATGTCTTTGAAGTCAACTATTTCAAGTCTTAGAAGAAAGTTCAGAAATCATGGTTCAGAAAGTAAGAGTAATTTCTGAAGGACATCAAAAACCTATATTCTACAATGGCTTCTGCAAACTGATCTGACAGACATACAGGTTACTCTTCTAGACTATCTTTCCAAGACACAAATGGATAATCAACACTTGTCCTTGGAAGAACAAATCATAAGCAACGGTCATATGGAAGACCTTCTTTATATAGAGATGTTGTGCTTCATTGTAAAAGTGAGAAACTTTGTGCAAAGTGAAGAATTCTAGAAAAATCTCTCCTAATCTTTAGTAAGGTTCATATCATTATGTAATCAGATTCCTTACTTGTAAAATCTTCCTTCTACATTCTTAATTAGATTTATGCTTTTCCTAGGGAAGAAGTGATAGAAGGAAGTCATTAAAGTATTTATAGGAACTTTTCATGTATATATTAGGGAAACTTGAATGTAGGTTAGTTTGAGTGGCAACCTAAACACTTAACCTTTGTATCCTTGATCCGGTAGTGATTGCTGTGAGATAGCTTGGAAAAGCTACTATAAAACTACTTACAATGCGACAGTAAGGTGTTCTTACTAATCATGGTTTAGCTTGGAGAAGCTAGTCAAAGACTACTTGCAACTTGGAGAGACTGATACAAGACTACTTATAGCTCAGAGAGGCTAGGGCAAGACAACTTAGTTCAGCTTGGAGAGGCTACTGAATAACTACTTTTAACATGACATTAGAGGTTGCTACTAGTCATAGGTTTCAGCTTGCAGAAGCTGGTGCAGAACTACTCAGTTTAGCTTGGAAAAACTAGTACAGAACTACTCTATTCAGCTTGGAGAGGCTGGTGAAGAACTACTTAATCCGCGGTAGCAGATGATTTCTGAAGGTCACAGATGAGAGCTTGGGAAGCCTAATGTAAAGACTATCCATTTGTTCTTACTCAAGTTGAGAAAGATGTTTTTAATGGAACCTCGGTATTTGTTGAGTAGTGGATGTAGGCAATTTGGCTGAACCAGTATAAAAATATGTATGTTATCTTTCTCTCTGTGATCTCCTTTATATTTCTCTGTTGCGCTTTATTATTGTATTATACGCTGAAGTTATGCTCTTGCCATTCTGTTATTTATTTTATGATGTTCATTTATTAACAAATACTTCAGAGATCTACTTTATGAAACAACTAACTATGTTTCCGCTGCATTACAAGTTTACACTTAATAGTATCTTTGCTAAAAGTTTAAGAAATGCAAAATGAAGCAATGCATGATTAAACCCCCTTTCTCGTGCACATTTCTACCTACACACTGATATTCCCCTTCGTGACACTACATGTCCTAGGAATTTAACTTCTTCTATCCAAAATTCACACTTGGACAATTTGGCATAGTGTAACACCCTAAAAATTATATAAAAAAAATTAATTTGAGTTTTATTAGTCATAATTTCAAAAATTTGATACTTTGAACAACGATGATCCGACGGATTTGTAAAAAAAAAATGTGAATAGTGTTTTGTGGGCCCCGCAGGCCCACCGGGACAGCCAAAACCCTAGACTTGGGACCCTGAGATGCCCGAAATTGAGAAATTATATGATTATGGTTAAAAATAGGTAGAAATAAAGATTTTATACCTGAAATTATTTTTCGGGCAATGTTTGATTACCCGGGTACACTGTTTTACCCGTTTGGTAGAATTTCGGTGTGCGGTTTCTAACACTGTAAAAGCTACTTAGTGGCTAAGTAAGCTTTATCAACCACTTTATGCCAAGTGGATGACAAGGATTGAAAATTGAAAAGCAAGTTTTAATCATGACCTTTGATTTATTATATTTTACTCGGGTGCCAATAACTCATCCATTCGGTGGAATTTCGGTGTGCGATTTTAACACCGAAAAAGCTACTTGCTCACCAAGTTAATATGAGCCACTTATCTTGAGCCAAGTGGATCACCAAGATTCATTCTTTGACCAAGAAACCAAATCTTAGCCATCCATTTCATTATTTCATTTTGAAAAAGGAATAAATACCCATTTTGACTAGTTTTGTACCTAGATAAAGATAAATCACCAACTTTATCACTCCACCACCATCAATTTCAGCCAAGAGCTCCAAATACATCAGAATTCATCTTCTTTCTCTCATTCCACCATTAACAAACTTGAAGCTTCATAAACCCTAGCCTAAACTTGACAAAACACCAAGATCCTTTAACAAAACTTGTTCTACTCCTCATAATCTATCAAACCAACCGATTAGAATTTTAAATAATCTCCAAGCTGAACTCTGAGCTATCATTCTCTACTGTTTAAGGAAGGGTTAGGTGCTGTTTGGAAGGCTTGAAGTGAAGAAAAATCATTTTTGAAAGATCCCTTGGAGTTAGAAGCCCTAAAGCTTCACAAGTAGGGTTTTCTTTGACCTTTTCTTTCCAATTTTATGCTGGACTTTTCTGATTGTGTTTGGTCAGAAATTTCTGGATTTATTGGTTGATAATATGATGATATTGATGTTTTAATTTTGTTAAAGTGTTTGGGGTTGTGGAAAAATCATTTTTATCAAAAGAGATTCTGAAGTGGTTTGCTGGATTTTCGGTTTTCCTGCTGGCAGTGATTGTTCACGAATTTTCTGAGGGAATTGTGGGTGTTTTTATGAGCTATAAAATTTATATGTTGAATCCAACATCCTAGGATAGTTCCATGAATTTTCTTGATCTCTGATTTTGATTCCTAATGCCTTGAAAAATTCAAGAACCGAAGTTGTAAATATGCTGCCTGAAATGTTGAGTCTGAAGCTGTGAACTTGTGACATTTTATTAACCTAGTAAATGATCGAATTATGAGCTGAAATTTTTATAGGATATTGAGGACATATTGAAGTCCAACCCTGAATTTTTATATGATATTATATGATCATTTGGTAGGTTAATAAAATTGGTAACTATGGCTGTTGGCTGTAAATAGGGGGTTTTTAACCTCCGAAGTTGTCTAATTTTGTTGACATATTTAGAGGATTCTTTTTATTATGAAATTTTAATGGAACCTTGTGGACACATTGAGGTGTCATTGAGAATTTTTATAGCATTTTAATTGATCATTTGGTATGAGAATTAAATTGTGCTACTTGAGTGAAAAATCTGCCAATATGCTGAAGTTGTGATGATGCCTTGAATTAATGACCTAATGGCATTTGGTTCAAGTTGATGTGTATGAATGCATGCCATGAACTTCCAAGATTATGTTATGAGGAATGAATGAATAATATATATAGGTTTGAAGTATTATGAGATCAGAGAATTATGTTCATGCATATAGAAATGCGATGCATGTATATGTGAGCTTGACAATGATGTATGTGCTAAGTGAACAAGAAGTCCCCTTTAGTATAAAAAGGGCACGAAGAGGTCCCCAGTAGGGCACGAAGAGGTCCCCAATAGGGCACGAAAAAGTCCCCATTAGGGCACGGAAAAGTCCCCTTTATTATGTCAAGGGCACGAAAAGATCATTGTAATTGCCATATGTATATGTATATCTTGTTAAATTATTGGTCTTGAAGGAATTCCTATGATGTTGAATGTTATGAAATACATGTTTTAAGTGATTGAATAATAAAAGAGACCCACTTCGAAAAGGTGATTTTATAATTTTAAAATGAACATTTGATATGTACATATTGCATGCTCACGCTTTCTTAATAAACCGAAGTGGCTGGGGCGATGACGATGACAGTATGAATGTGTAATTGGGGAGTTACCCTACTGAGAATTGTATAATTCTCACCCCTATGTTTTTGTGTTCCTGTGTCATCTCCAGGTTGACGCAAAGGACCGAGGGACTGCTATGCAAAAGAACTCAGAAGTGCAATAATGTAGTAGTTAATGCTTTTATTATGTTGTATTTAGTGGAATGAACATGTGTGTAAATATGTTAGAGAACAAAGGTGTGTTAAAGCTCATAGAAGAGCTTCCCTTATGTACTTAACTTTGTATTAAATAAATAGTTTGGTTTCATTACTATATATTTTAGTATAATTATGACCTAGTTATCTCGCGAGCTAACCAAACTGGCTATAGATATTTAAAAAAAAATGGTCCATAAACTTAGAAGGAACAACTCTCGAGTATGACACCATAAGTTAAGGATGAGGTTGTACTTGGGAGGATGTTACACATAGAGCTTTCGTTCCCTTAGAATTTGAAGGACTATTCTAAGGTGTTCGGCATGCTCCTCTTCAGTCTTCGAATAGATGACTATCATCTATAAAACAACTACAAATGATCCAAGTGAGGTCAAAAAATTCGGTTCATGTAATCCATGAAAACAACTGGAGCCTTGGTTAGCCCAAATGACATTACTGTATACTTGTAATATCCATAATGAGTTCTAAATATTGTCTTAGGAATATCTTCATCTCAAACTCTAATATGATGGTACCTAGACCGTAAATCAATCTTTGATAACACTATTGCCCCTTGTAGTTGATCCACAGGATCATTAATTCTCAGCGAGGGATACTTATTCTTTACCATTACCTTATTCAATTGCCTATAATCAACACACAACCTCATGCCTCCATCCTTTTGCTTGACTAAAAGGACAGGGGCTCCCTATGGTGAAACACTTGGTCTAATAAATTGTTTCTTTAAAAGTTCTTCAATTTGTGTTTTTAACCCTGCTAATTGAAGAGGAGACATTCTATATGGGGAAATAGAGATAAGATCGGTTCCTAGCATTAATTTGATTGAAAACTCAATGTCCCTTTTCGGAGGGAATTCCGGAATATCTTCTGGGAAGACGTCAAGGTATTCTCTAACTATAGGAATTTCATTTAGCGTCTTCTCACTTTCAACCTCACTTGCTAAGAGGAGAACATATCCTTGACTCTCAGCTTTCTTAGAGTTTGACTCCATGAAATTTAAATAAAAACACATGGGAACTACAGGCTTAGTAGACAAGATTGAGCAAAAGGAAATAGTTTTATCAACACTATGTAAAGACGGTTGATTGGTTGTAAGCCAATTCATTCCTAAAATTACATCTAAACCAGACAAAGGAAGGCATACTAAATCAAATATAAATTTCCTATCTCCTTTTCGAAAAGAAAGATGTATACATACTTGGCTAGTCCTAATAAACTTATCGGTGGAAGTTGAGACTTTCAAATCATAAGGTAGTATGGATATAGGTAGTTGCAATTTATGTATGCAACTATGGGATAAATATATGAGTAGTACCCAAATCATACAGCACATCTAAGATGTTACCATCAATTTCACATTCACCTTGGATTGAGAAACTCCCTCAGCATTCAAGGTAAAAATGTACCTTTGGTGTTGTGGTCGAGAACAAGGATGCTAATTTCGGGTAGGATATTCATACATAATATGTCCTAGCTTGCTAAAATTATAATAAACATTCTGCCCTGCCAGACATGGCTTGTTCCCATGGTTTTTCCTGCACTTTGAGCATAACCTAACCTTCTACAGTTGCTTCCCTTTAGCGTTATTTGGTGGAAGTCTTCTTTTTGCTGATGGCTGGGCTTGAATCGTTAGCCTTGTGGTGCTAATATTCTCTTGGAGTCCTTTTTGGTTGCCTTAGAGGTTGCTAATTTCCTATTGTATCCCCCAACCAACCAATATTTGTCCACCAATGCCGCACAATCTCTAATTTCTAAAAGCCCCACTGCAGCTTCGATGTCTTCTCGTAATCCACGCTGGTACTTAATATACTTCCAAGCTTCATCTGGATCCCCTTGATAGATGGTAGAGAACTTGCACAACTCCTCAAACTTCGCAGTATACTCTGCCATACTCATATCTCCTTGTCTAAGTATCATAAATTCCAACTCTTTTGCATTCCATACTGAAGTGGGAAAATACTTTTGATAAAAGGCCTCTTTAAAAATGTTCCAAGTGATCTCAGGTTGAGAAGCCTCAAGCAACCTCCTAGCTCTATTCCACCAAAATTCAGCATCAGCCTCCAACATATATGTAGCAAAGGCCAACTTTTGATTTTCAGTATAAGCCAAAATCAAGAAGATCTTCTCCATTGCCTTGATCCACTCTTCTGCCTTGCCTGGGTTAAAAATTCCTCTAAAAGGGATCAAATTAGCCTTCTTAAATTCCACAAACTTTTGGTACTCCGTACCCATTTTGGTACCCCCAGGGTTACTAATGGGGTTTCTTTCCATATTTTGATCCAACCTTTCCATCATCTTATTGGCATCGTAGCAACCATTTCATGAAAAATATCCATGGTTCCTGCTTCTGGTTCACCTGTATTATTTTTATTGTTCCTATTTCACCTGTTAGAAGCCATTTGTCGTTGTCACACCAAACAAAATTATTGAGTTGATCAGGCTCAATATTAAGCTAAGTGCGACAGTAACCTATAACATTCACAACCAGTAGTCATGCTTACTAAAATTTCAAATATAACTTAAACAATTGAAATCTAGATTACATGACATTCATAAGATATTCAAAGTATGCCGAAGCATAATTGGTTCATTCCTTAGGCTGTGTTAAGATGAACCACTTTAATACCAAATTGTAATATCCTTTTAATTACAGTGTTCCACCTAGACTGTGACATCTTAACTAGGAGTATGCTACTACATTCTTTATTCATGTGTCATGAAATACAATTATAGTTATTAATTGTAAGATCATATCCAAATTAATTATTTAGTATTCACCTCATAGTAGTATGGAGCATTAGCACATTGAAATATTAGGAAGAAAGTAATGTAAAACAAAGTATCATATAATTTTTTGTGATTACTGTGAATGTTAGAAATTTTATTTATGAACATAAGGGCTCACGGCCATTTCAATACATACATATAGCTTATAGCCAGCTAGGATAGAGTAAATAAAAGCATCAAGCCCTCACAGGGACTGCCAACATATACATCAAAATATAAGACATACTCCTGCTCATAGCAGGCATTTATCACACTACTAAAACATAAATGAATGTCTGGCGATTCCTGTAAGTCATAGTAGCACTCTAGAGAAATTTGTTCACCATGGGGATGATGGCATCACCTCTTAGAAGGGAGTCAAGGTCAAAAGCTGAGCTATGATCAGGGGTTGATTGTGGTGCTGGCACGGGAGTAGGGTTAGGAGAAGCATGGGCCATATTTACATCACGAATAGGTGGAGTAGGTGGTGCAAGTGGCCACTGGATGATAACTAGTTGTGCCATGTGCATAGGCACTCTATCAAATAGGAAATCAGGATCAAAAAGTGAACTAGTAACTGAACCAGCAAACGAATAATGAAAAAAGATATATACACACAACTAGGCATGAGCTAGTGTGGAGAAAGAGTCCAGAGTAGGGTCATAGTGACACTATAGGTGTGGCGACTCAATGAAGAATACCATCGATACCATTCTCTGGATCTGTGGTAAACATGGAATACAAATAGGGATAAGAATTCTAAAATCCTCAGTAAGGTACTCCCGTACATACATAACTGTCATCATTATCTACCAGCTATTTCAGTTTATTTATGAACCTGTTTTTAAGAGTAATTATCTAGATTAACAAGATCTTTATCCGAAGCAGATTCATTTTATGTGATCATCATCCTTGGACTTAAAATAGTAATTAAACAAAAAGAAAAGTGGATGAATAAAGCCATACTTGGCTCTTTGAAAGCTTAAGTTCTTGTTCCTAATTTTTCTCAATGATTCTCCACCAATTTCTTGATCCAACTCTCTCTCAAATCCTCTTTTAACACTGTCTCCAGTAGCTAACTTGATAATATGAAGAGGTTAGGATTTGGAGTTGATCTTGAGTTTATGAGAGGTAGCACATAGGGTGTGCTTTTGGTTATGGGATTTTGGGTGAAGTTTAGTGTTCTTGGTTAAGGTTCTTCTATTTGCTAGAGAAAGAGGACGAAGATGGCTAATTGTTGAGGCTGCTTGGCTGAGAACTACTAAGAGAAATGTGTAGAAAGTTGTCTTGTAATGTATTGATATTTTGGGTAATAAATGAAATTAGGAAAATGCTTTTCCTTTAAGATAATTGCATGCAATTTTGGTGGCTTCTCATTGGTTTCTAGAAAAGACAATGGTGTGGCTTCTTTTAAGCTACACACTTGTCTTGCTAGGTGTCTATCTCATACTATAATTTCCTTATGGTATGAGAAACTACACATCGTGATTTAATCGAATGGGCAAAACACCATACCCCTAAAACATATAGTACTCGAAATTTTATTCCAAGTCTAACATTTTCATTTTTAATCATTTCCAACCTAAATCTCACATTTTCTTAGTCTTGGGCATCTCTGAGCCCAAATCCAGGATCTGGTGGCCTCGGCAGACCAGTAGAGCCCGTAGTGGTACTATTCACATTTTTTTTTTGCATCCTCTTCAAGTCATTCATATCTTGACTAGCCCAATCAGAATTGAAAAATTCTTATTAATAAAGTATAAATAAAATTTCTAAATACATAGACTCCCGCGAGCAAGACCCAAACTCAGAGATTTCTAAGGAGGAGACTTCAAATGATTAAGGAGCCGAGTTCTTCCCTTTTCCCTTTTACGCTCTTTTCATATTGTTATATAGCACAGAGGCTAGTGTTTGGTTCAGTGTGGGGGGACTGATTGGCTATTACAAGACCTTTCTTTTATCTTTCCTTCTTTCATTTACTTTTATTTCTCTTATTCAGTTACATTTGCTATTAGATATTTTGGAACTTATGTTTGAATGTTTTTACTATAACTTATATTTGCATTTATATTTTTTTAGTTTATGTTGGGTTGTTAAAAAAAAAGTTGCTAATTTGGTGAGTTAATGAGTCATGTTGGTCACACGTATCCTTTAACTCAAAGTAGCACTTGTTTTGAATGTTAGGCACTCAATTTTCATTTTGAGTAATAAGTGTGAGATTAATCTTGATTTTGATTGATTAGTTGGAAAAAGCTTGTGAGCTTCTGAGCCTAATTGATGATTTCTTGAATTGATCACTCTCATTTCTTTTTATGGTGTGGACACTCATATTGCTTGTCATTCTAGAACTTGTCTAATTATTTTTCAAAGCATTTTCAATGCATTGCATGGCATGCATGTGATTAAGGCATTTATTTTGTTTTTCTTTAACCACTTGGCTTATAAAGCCTACCGTCTTGCATGAACCCTTGCATAGCCTCCTTTTGAGCCTTTAACACCCCTTTCTTTGTCTTAAACTATCCATCATAACCTCAAGTGAAAAACAATGAAAAACACCTAACTTGAGCCTAAGAAGCATAGGTGAAGTTGTTGTGCTAAAAATCAATGTGGGAAAAGCCTTTTTGAACCAATTATGGTCTTTGAAAAATAGCTTATTGTGTTATGTTGGTGAATTGGTGAAAGCTTTTGCGATTATAAGAATAAAAATATCTTAAAATGATTAAAAGAAAACAAAAAGAAATCACCAATTCACTACTTTTTTTTAATAAGAGTTGCAATGCTTGTTTAAGGTTGCACCATAATAAGGGTTTTTGAAATCACCATTGGTTTGATTTTGGCATCTTGTTCACATATCCTTCATGTAAGCACACACCTTTTCTTTGTTCTTCCCTAACCTCTAAGGGAAAATGCATCTACATGGAGGAGGTATCTACACCTTTATAAAGCATGCTTCGTTCCCCTTCCCAATCAATGTGGGACTAGTCCACCCTCCTAATAGGGGCCCAGTGTCCTCACTGGCTGGCACATCGATCCCGGTACTGGCTCTAATACCATCTATAACATCCCAGACACCCGGTGATGCAGATATTGTCCGCTTTGCCCAACCTCTAAGGCTCACGGGCTTACTCTTTCCCAACCTCTAGAGGAAAATACGTCTGCATGGAGAAGGTATCTGTACCCTTATAAGGCATGCTTCATTCAAAACATGTCTATATTCTTGTTATCACTTGGGCAATGATGATAGTGGCTTTAATTTAATTTTTAATTAGTGGAGTCTCTGGGTCCTAATTACAAACAAACTAGATTCTAAAACCGGGAAAAGTTTTCTAATTTAATTTAAAATTATTTTGGGAGTTTCTATCACACAGTGTTATTCTCCCCTTTTTTCGACTTTCCAAATCTTTCAGCCTCTATGATTTTGAGTTGATCTCTCTAAGAGTTAAAAAAAAAAAAAGACAACTTTCTTTTTCGTTGAAGGTGAAGATAGTAATTAGAAGTGAAGTACTGATGATGAAAATGCAGTGAAAGGGTAGAGGTTAAAGGTTTAGATTTTGCTTTTGTGATATTTGATGAAGATGGATGTGAGGTTAGTTTTTTCATCATGGGGTTCTTAGCTTCCTCAAATATTGATGCTCCCTTCGAACTTGTTTTTGGTAATCAATAATTTGTCCCATGCTTTGCAGGAGCGCCAGCAGACCTGTCCTCTACGTTTCAGTCTTGCCTTTCATTCTCGTTCTATTGTCTTGGCAAGATGCCCATTGTTGCAGTGAGTGGGGAGTGCAAGGTATGGAAAAGAAAAGTTATAAAATTTGAGTAGCTATATATTCTTTGTTGTTAAGAAAAATTTAATAGTGCATCCTTGTAACAGCATGATATAATGGTATGTTTGTGGTTTTAGTACGATGTTTGAATATCTTCCTCGGAAGTATATGAATAGCTTAATATATAAATTAAAACCTTAAACAATAATAATGTACATAACACTTTATGGCAAGTAATGAAACAGATCATCTTGATATAAGGATAAAGAATATATGCTGCTCATAAATATGTGTGAGGTTAAGGTACCACTTATTCTCACTGAGACAGAAAATAAATGTATTGTAGACTATATATGTTATTCTACAATCTTTTAGAGAGAATAATAAATTTATACATTATAGAATAAAACCAAGAGAAGACATGTCACTTTCTAATATTGCTTATATTATGATTTTGATATTTTTGCTCAGTAATCATGTAAAATACACTCATTATAAATGATCATGACTTTTGAAACAATACTTTACACACTCCATGTGTATTAAATCTGAGTACACACATTACTTAAATACTGCTGTACTTGCATATGTTAACATACTCATTGCCTTTCTTGTAATAATATTTTGAGAAATATTAAATCTCCACCACTAAATTTACATCATATATTTACATCAAGTTAAAAAGTTGTAAATTAGCATGCAAAAAGTTGTAAACCAATATGCAATATTGTAAATCAAGATGGTTTACAGCTTTTTGCAAATTGGTTTACAACATTTTGTACACGGTTTATAACTTTTTATATACTGGTTTATAACATTTTACTTGGTGTAAGTATATGGTGTAAATTTAGTGGTGGTCATGTATCACTTCTCTAGTATTTTTACTTCTTTTTATGGTATTAGAGCTTTGAATTATTTTTGTCTCAAAGTAATACATTCGAGCGTTATATATATAAAAAGATAGATAGAGTTTAATAAATATTCAAACTAATTGCATATTTGTTCATTTCATTAAGCAAACTTAATTACAAAATTGTATTTTTTTTTGGCACTATTTTTATAATGTATACAACTTTAAAGTTAAACTTACATATTTTGAGTAATTACTTTTGTTCAAGTGTTCAATGGAAATGAATGTAAAAGAAGTTTGAACATTATAAAATATGTAAATTTTGGATTTTTCTTTCATAACTTAACTTCAATTAATTATTTTGACTTAAGATTAATAAATAAAATTAATTTATCTTTCATTAGAGCCTAATATTATCTATATTTCTTTAATTACTTTAATTAAGATTAATCAGCACTAACTATTGGTAAAATGGTAATTTTATACAGAAATTCCCTGAAACTTCCCGGTGATGACTGGGTCCAGTCGTTACTTAATTCCCGTGTTAAACTATCTTCAGGGCATTTTGGTAATTTTGCATACAGAAAAATTAGGGATTGCGATTTTCGCACAAATTGCTATCTAAACCTTGTATAACCTTATCTTATTATTAAAATACCTCATTGAGGATAGCCTGAACCAATGCCCTTGATTCTCGTGCAAAATGACCTCAAGGGCATTTTGGTTATTTTGCACAGTAGCAAAAATTGGGGTATTACATTGAGCTTGTAGGGTGTATGGTTTATGCTTTATCCAAGTTGCATGGGCTATTTGGAGAGGACTCACACTAGCATTTGAATAAGCTGCATATGGTATGCTACGGAATGAGACCCAATAGGGAAAAGGTGGATGATGTCCAACTCAGAGCATTCCCCTTCCCCTTAGATGATGCTACAAAAAATGGTTCTTTAACCTATTGGATGACATGGTGAACAATTGGATAGGGATGAAGAGAGTCTTTTTCAAGCGATACTTCCCCACTTCTTGAGTTATGGCCATCTGGAAGGACATCAGTGGGATCCGCTAGTCCAATGAAACTTTACATGAGTATTGGGAGCGTTTCAAGCTCCTTTGTACAAGCTACCCCAACTATTAGATCCCAGAGCAACTCCTCCTCCAGTATTCTTATGAAGGTCTTGTACCTGCTGATAGATGCATGATTGGTACTGCTAGTGGAGGGTTTGATTGATAATATGGCTACAAATTTCCTGCAATTTAGTTCTAAGATAGCCATTAACACCAAGGGCCTTCATGAGGTGAGCCAAGCAGAGAATCCAGTGTTGATCCAGACATTACAGGCACGTTTTTGGCTCATGAAGCACTTTATGGTTAACTAGGTAGCAACATCAGGTGTTCCCAAGGTCTATGGCATTTGTACTTTACATGACCATCACACAGATATGTAAGTAACACTATAAGATGACTCAATCACTAGAGTAGTAGCAACAAACCCTTTCCTGAGTCAACCACAAAACTAGCCATGCTAGTTCCCATTTAGGAACATATACAACCTAAGTTGGAAGAACCACCCTAATATGAAATGGGGAAATAATTATTGTTAGTAGAGCCAGTCTTCACAGTAAAAGTACCAGGCACCTTATCAAAGGCAATGGGCTCTTCCTACATCTTTCTTCTCAGATCCTATTATGACTAAGATAATGAAGATAATGATGGAGCAGATATAGGAATTGAGACAAGAGAATGCCCAACTAAGACAAAAGGTGACTCGGATTAAGAATAATCAGAGTTAACAAACCCCAGCCTCCCAACTTTCCTCTCAAACTGTGCCAAATCCTAAGAGAAATGTCAGTGCCATTACCCTGAGGTCTGGGATTAAAATTCCAGAGCTGAGAAGGCTTGAAGAGGAAGAAAAGTAAGAGAAAAATATTTTCATGTGCATGCTTGAATATGATTGAGGCATTTTTCTTGTTGTTAGCTACTTGTCCATACAACTACCTTTTGCATATTGCCTTTATCTAACCACTTTGAGCTTTAGTGTCCTTTCTTTTGTTTTTGCACATCTTTAGCCAATAGTAAAAAACCATGAAATTACCTAACCATGTAGGCTTAGGAGAGCATTTATGCATTTCTCATACGTGCTTGAGCGTAAGTGTGGGAAGAGCATGAGGACATGCCCCAATTTAAGTGTAGGAGAGGGATAAGACAATGTGTATCTTTGGGTAGCCAAAAAAATATTTCAGCAAGTGGCACACCAAGATAAAAAAAGGAGCAAAGTTGATTAAAAAAAACCAAAAAAACAAAATCTAAAAAAGGTTACTTGAAGGTGTGTCACATTATAATTCAAAGGCCCGTGAATATGTTAAGTTGGAAAAAGTGTATCCTTAAGCATTTATGCTCTTAGTGTATGCATTTGCTCTCATTTGACTAAAAAGATTCAGCTCATTGGCCTATACATGAAAGCATGAGGCATTAAATGATACATTTGTATTTTGCATCTTAAGATAACATGCTAAAAGGTGACATAAAACATACGGAAATGATCCTCTAGACCCCCTCGAATTAAAGATTATGAGAGGCAATCCAATAAGGAAGTGATCCTTTGGACTCCTCGAATTAAAGGTTATGAAAGGTGATCCTAGCCCCCTATCCCATACTAAAAGTCGGGTGTTAGCTTATCTTAAAGATAAGAATATGCTAGTGACAACTAGTAGGGTATGAGCTCATAACCTAGAACTCTCAAAAGACGAGAGAAATAAGGCTGCCCCAGATGAGAGAAAGAAAATAGCCTAAGTCACCTAAAAGATAAATTGAAGAGATTCATGTTATGTTTAATATGTTTCAAGAGCATCATTTGTGTTTGTATATAGTATTTTGCACCTTGCATTGACATACATTTCATGATGAGGCATAGTGCATTCATAACATTTAAGACGCATATTAAAATGAATGGGCCTTGGTAAATGATATTTTAGAACTTAAAAATTGAACCTTATGCATGCTCACTATTTTATAATGAAACTCGAGGTTCTTGAGGACGTAGATGATGACACTAGGATCGAAGGACACCCTACTAAGATTCTTTATCAAGTTTCTCACTTCCTTTATCTTTTCTTTCCGTCGCGTCTTCAGAGGTCGATGGCAACATTCGTAATCTACATTGACGCACCCACCTAGGAGATGTAATATGACACCACTCATAGGTTGTATCACTTTATGGGTCGTTGTGCCATTTGCCTTTTTGTGTTCATGGACCCCCCCTTCGCACACCCAGTCTCTAGCTTCTGGTTCTCTTCTGCTTCCCCCTTTGGCGACGACCTCGTCTTCGAGCGTGCACGTCCTCATAGGAGCGGACTCGCTGTACTCAGCCAACCACTTCTGCTATCCATGGCTTTCTAGAGTACGTACCCTACTCTCCCTCGGCTTTTTTGGAGACGGATCCATCCGAGGACTCTGCCACCCAGGTGCCATCCGAGGGCTCTTCACTCACCGTGCTAATGGACTATGGTGAGGGCAGTGAGGCCATGGTGACACAGCCGATCCGTGGAGGATGTGTGAGGATAACACCTCGTTGAAGAGCCCATGTGAGGCCCGCTCACTGTTTGGCCACTCCAACCGAACTGGCTCAGTGGGTCGGGTATGTTCCTTCCCCTTGGCACGGGCAGCAGTAGGAGCTGGCAGCTGTCGTGATTGTGGTCGAGCGTATGTTTGGCATAGGATATCCTTCTTTTGTATTAGGGGTTATCTACTTTAAACACACTAGGGTAAGTGAGGGTTTCTGATCTATGTACTTTGTGTTTTCATATATATCGAATGATTGTACTTATTGCAACTATCTAACTTGATGTATGGTTGAACCCTATTTATATATATATATGATGGTTGTTATGTTATGATTTGTGAGTTTACTTATGATGTGGATGTTTCCTTCATACTTATTTGTGATTTGTGATTTTACTTATAATTTTACTATTTCACGAAATCAAACGATGTAGTATTCACCTTATGCGCGGCTCTCGTTTTCATCTCTTATTTCCAAAAAAAAATTTACTTGTATTTTCACTAAGTATTTTCTAAAAGTTAGAATTAAGGACTGGAATAAAAGAGTAACTGTAACGCCCCGATTTTTCTGTCTGAGAGGAAAATGACCAAAATGCCCCTAAGGTCATTTTCTGTCCAGAATTCGAGGATGACCGACCCGGCAGTCCTCGAAGGGTCAACTCAATGTTTGAAGGGGATTGAATGGCCCTTGAATGGTTTTGGAGGCAAAAATCTCATTTTCTGCAGTTTTGGGTCAAAATGACCAAAATACCCCTATAGCGTTTCTACGCAGGTAAAGGTGCCGTTTGAATCTAAAACTTTCTCCAAAGGTCTAAAATAATGTTTTTACATGTTTAAAAGCGTCTGTTTAAGTCCCGGTGGTCCCGGGCAGTTTTAGTACAAAATTACGATTTTGCCCCTAAAATAGTGTTTTTGAGTTTAATGACGCAATTAAGCAAACCTAAGCAATATTAGGCTCTAATCGAAGATTAATTAATTTCCATAAGTAATCTAGAGTCAAAATAAGTTATTAAAATTAATTAGAACCTAAGATTGCTTAGAGAAACTCAAAGCTCTTTTCTAGTTTTAATTCTTTGAGAAAAGAATCTAGAAAATAGTATTTTCTCTCTCCAATTCCCTAAATCAAGGAAATATGTTGGCATTAGATTCCAAGTTAATGAAGTTTGACTTCATTAATTTAGAGAGACCACCTCCTAAATCTAGTCTTGCAAGCCTCTAATTAATCATTACCTCACCTAAACACGTACTTACAAATTCCTAATTCTAAGCCTAATCAAAGACACACCTAAACACACTCCTAAACCACATTAAAGGAGATGATTTCTCCTTATTCTTGGCTGAACAAGGCAGCACCCATACCTCTCTAAATTCATCACATGTTGATTTATTCTCACTCAAAGAGCCATACCTTGAACCATGCTTAAGCCCATACTTGAACCCATACTTGGCCACACCTTTGAATGACCACAACCATACCTTGAATGAGATATTTTCCTTCCCTCCAAAGCCATGAAACTCACGGCCTCTACCTCCCCCATTAAATTCTTCATGTTTCAATTTTCTATAAATACATATCTAAAGAGAACTTGGTGCCATTTGCTCATTCTCTCAAGCTAGCTTCAAGAATTGTCTTAAGTTTCTCTCAAGAGTTTTTTTTCCTCTCACTTTCTCTATCTTCTTCAAGAACTCAAGAGTTCTTTCTTCCTCTTATCTTCTTTATCCTTTTCACCACCACACAACCACCATTAAATCCTCCTTGAAACACTTAGCCGTATCATTCTCAAGATCAAATTCAAGAAGCACAACTTCCTTTCTTTTTCTTCTCTCTTGGTCGAAACTTCCTTCAAGCCCAAGGGAAGATTTTTCTTCCATTCTCCTCTCAAGACCAAGCCTTGTTCATTCTCCAAGAGACATACCTTTGGTAGGGATTTGTTTTATTAAATTTCTTTATCCTTTAAAGTCTTGTTTAAAATGAGTTTTGTTGGTTTCTCTTAGCTTCTTGGAACTTCTTCTCCTTTCTTTATGCTTCGGCCTTGGAGCCTTTCTTCAAAGAAAAATATTGGCTTGGTGATGAGGGTTCAATGGGTTGATCATGAGAATCACCACTTGTGTAACCTTTAAAGCTTGAAAACTTGGTTTTTGAACCAAGAAGAATTTTGATTTTTCCTTTCCTTTTCTTTGGTTCTAGTTTTGGTTCTTAAAACTTGTTTGGTTGGAGACTCAAGGATGAGAGCACATGATGTTGGTGTTGATGTATCATCAAGATCATGGCCTCTAGAGTTTCAAAGTTTCATCCTTTCTGTAACACCCTCCTAACTACCATGCTTTACTCGAGTGTTAACATAGTAATTAGAAAAGTATTACTTACCTTCATAATCTATACTAGTCGAAAGAAATGAAATGAAATAATGTAGACATATATGTTGCAAAGCCAATATATACATATATGGACATTGTTGTTCAGTTTACAATATGTAATACTGTAAAACAAACTAGTCATTTCCTAAACATCTGGGACTCAGTCCAAAAAGTACACCTCTACTGTCTAGTTTGACCTGCTCAAAGGTGAGATCCAGCAAAATTTTTATACAAACAGGATTGGACCTCACAACATTTAATAGGATCACTATGCAGGCTAGCGGGTCTCTAGTACCAAACTACCACTATATACATATCAAGGGTCCCTAAAGGTCTCACATCCTACTAGATGAAACCATTGGCCATCGGTATGATGGCCTCACCTCCGCCGGGGGCATCAGGACCCTCAGGTGGGTCTGAATCTGAAGACGAGGATGAAGAGGGATCATCCAGGAGGGGTCTTTGGCGGTGCATGCGGAATATCAAATATCCTTTGGGTGTGCCAAGTGGAGAGGCACACCATCATAAGGGAAAGCAGGGTCAAAGTCAGCAGTAAATATAGAGGTACTAAAGGAACGACCAAAAAACACATAAGCGCGGACTTGCAAGTAGCCCACTACATACAGAGAGTCGAGGACAGGATCATAATGCCACACCCACTGCGGTGAGTCAAGGAAAAACACTATTGATGGCATCTGCTGGATCTGATTAACACAAAATAAATATAACCGTAGGGATGAGAATATTATAAAATCCTCAGTAGGGTATTCCCTCAGGTATAATACAAAATTCAAATGATAAACTCATTCATGTAAGAATAATCATGCAAAATTATATGTATCCATACCAAGGTGTATACATCATGTAAAGCCAAGTACAAATACAGTAATGATTTGTATATTGTTCCCTTGTACCCATAGGATTCAATCTCGTGCATCTTTCTTTTTCCATTAACATATGGAAGACTTAAATCCATACTAATTAGTATTTACAGTGGATAACTCCACAATGGGCAATAGGCCTTATCGTGACATGAGCTCATTCCTATACGTGATCTTCGGACTTCATATTTTTTTTTCCTTTTTTGCCGAATCTCACGCAGTTCTATTCCTAGCCGATACATCTATCGACTCATAATATCTCTAGGGAAGTCCTTATTTTTGCTTTCCCTTTTTTGTCAACATAAGTCTTATTTCTATTTTCCCCATATGCTAGAATATGCACAATTGAATTTCTTGCACTTTTATTAAATATACTCACTCATCATCATTTAGCTTCTCAATGCATGCCCAAGTCATGTGCAAATGTTTATTTACAATGAATTCTTCATCCATTTCTCATAATCAAATCTTTAAATAATGTAGCATGTATGTATACTTCTCATACTTTTGTTATAAGCCATTTTACTTCTAACTCAAGAATTTGATTCCTTTCCAGCACAAGAACAGCATCTGGCAGAATTCATACTTATGGGGCATAATTTATATCACATACCAAAAAACCAATTTAAAGGCTATAAAAATTCCTTGAGATACTTCAATATGTCCATAAGGCCCTGTAAAAATTTCAGATTAAAAAGAACTTTTTAACTGTGTTAACAAAATTAGGCAATTTTGGTGGTCAGAACCCACTCAACCTCAGCTCAAAAACTGAAATTCATAATTTTTAACCCTATCAATTGAACCCAGAAAATTAGAAATAAAAATCCTAGTAAAACCTAAAGATGTCTCTGATATCCTGTACAAATTTCAAGTGATTATTCCATCATTTGGTATGGTAACAAAATTAGCAAAAGTTATAGCTTCTGTTCCAAGAGTTCAGGCAGCATAGGTACTAGTTTAGTCCCAGATTTTATTAAGGCAGTAAAAATCAAAATTAAAGCTCAAGAAAATTCATGGAACTATCTTAAGATGTTATCTTCAACATAAAATTTTTCTAGCTCATAAAAATACCTACAAAAAAGTCAGAAAAATCGTGATCATACACTGCCTGTAGGAAACCGAAAATCCAGCAAGCCTCACTCAACATCCTTTAACAAGAATTGATTTTTCCATGATACCAAAGTAACATACCTATGCAAATATATCAACATCTAGGTGTAACATCACATAAGAACCCAATTTTATCCTATTGAAACAAGCCAAACTCAGCAAGAACAGAAAATCACAAGAACAATTCACAAAAACCCTACTCTTGGAAGCTATTGGATCCTTGTCTCTAGCTTGTTCCAAGATGCACTTTCTTCACTCCAAAGCTCTCAAAATCCACTTAAAACCTCCTCAAATCAGTGATGGATGAGGTATTAAGGCAAGGTCTAGAGATTCTAATCGGTTATATTTGTAGAGATTGAAGTGTAGAACAACTTTTGTGAAGGAAGATTTTGGTTTTATCAAGGTTTGGTTTAGGATTTTTGAGGTTGAAATCAAGGTTTTTGATGAAGAAGAAAATGGAGGATTTGCTGCTGTCTCCCCTCAAGATGGCCGAGAATTGCATTCCTTTTTGGAGAAGATTTGAACTCATATATATCTTGTAATAATGGCATAATATTATATAATATATTTAGATAAGTTCTAATCAAAAAGTGAATTGGATGGCTATGATTAAATCTTGTAATCCAAGATTGAATCTTAGCCATTCACTTAATTTAAAGATATAAACTAATTTATTTTATAGAGATCAAATTAGTTTTCGGTGTTAGAATTCGCACACCGAAATTCCACCGAACGGGTAAAATAGTGTACCCGAGTAATCAAACATTGGCCGAAAAATATTTTCGGGTATAAAATCTTTATTTCTTCCTATTCCTAAACATAATATTATAATTTCTCAATTTCTAGTATCTTCGGGACCTAATTCTGGGGTTTCGGCTGTCCCGGCGGGCCTGCGGGGCCCGCAAAACACTATTCATGTTTTTTTTTTTTTTTGCTGCTTCCTTGAATCCTTCTCGTCATGTCTACATATGTCAAAATCTTAAAATTCTCATTAATAAAACCTCATTTAATTTCTAAAGAGAATTAGGGTGTTACACTTTCTCCTTCATGGTTTTGGCCATGGTTTCATTTTCTTTGATATTTTGGTTGTCACCAAAGATATGGTGAGATGGTTTCTAAAACTCAAAGCTTGGTTTTCTAACTTGATCCATTTTCGGTTCTTTAAATAATATTAATGTTTGATTTGTTTCTTTAAGTCCATTTCATTAGGCTTGATGATGATGTTCAAACCATAAGGTTTCCTTGTAACCTTGGTACAAGAACTCTAAAGCTTGCTTTACCTTGTTAAGATAAGTTGGGGTTGAGGTTTATACTCCTTTAAAGTCTTGAATGGGCTCTAGCAAGATATAAAATGAACTTGCATATTTATATTTCAAGCCTTGCATATTTATATTCCAAGTCTTGCATATTTATATTTCAAGTTCTTGCATCTCATATTTACTTTTCTATGTCATCACTAAGCTCTAAAGATTAAAGAAAAGGACTTGCATTATCACGTTTAAGTTTCAACCTTTACATTTTACGTTTATATTTTAAGTCATCACTTAAGAACTTAAAGATTTAAAACGAGAGCTTGCATATCACCTAATTAATCTCAAAGCCTTTCTATTTCGGCCGTAAAATCGATTGTTGCTGGGCCTAGAGCACTAAAATAAAGAATTGAACTTGCATATTTATTTTCAAGTCTTGCATATTTACTTTCAAGTCTTGCATATTTAATTTCAAGTTCTTGCATTTCATATCACTTTAAAGCTCTCACTTTACTTTATAATGAAGAATAAAATGGAATACATATCATGTTTATATTTTTGTCATCACTTAAAGAACCGAGAGCTCAAAGACTTGCCCTTTTTATCTCAAGATGAAGGTGGTTGTGGAAACATCCTCATGGATGCATATTTCGGCCATGTGATGACGATGAGCTTAGTGTGAGTCTCATCTAGTCACAAGAGCCAACAACCTACATTCTAAGATTTTCTTTAGACCTCAAAAGTTTTATAAAATTATTACCAATGAGATTTATGAATTAAACCTCTCCTAGGAATGTTTTAAAATAGCTACTGCCCTATGGCCATTCTTAGTCCCTTTTGTGAAATAAAATGGTTTTCAAAGAGTTTTAAAAATCCTAAAATGATGTCAAGAGAAACTAGCAATTTATATGTCTTGAAAGTGTGAGATTATGTGTTCTATGGAATCTATGCTTTTTCGATTCTGCCATGGTGTGTTTACTGCTGTATGATGATGTTTTGACAAGTTAGAATGTGCAAAAATTATATATATTGAGGTAGGGGCCTTTCTATGCATGTTAGGAAAGAACCTAGTCTAACAGAAAAACTGTAAAGTCAAATTTTAGCATAGTTATGACCCATTTATTTTTAGTTTCTGCGAAAACTATTTTAGTGGGATAATAATCAGATTAGGATTGTTTAATTATGAAAAACTTGGCAACATTTGATGTAGGATTGATTTTTAGAGCCTAGAGAGAAACTAGCGACTAGAAAACCGTAAAAAATGCAATTCTAGAACTCTTAGAACATTTAATTTCCTGATTCTATACAGCACCCCTATAAAGTAGTAAACATGATTTATAAATAGTTCAAAAGCTTAGGAATACCTCATAATTGGTTTAGATTTAATATATAGCGCCTTAGGTGAAGACGGAACCAAGAAAAGGTCTAAAACGTAAGCTCTAGAACCCCGTAATCATGATGAGGTAACTCTGCCCTTAGAGTATGATGCTGCCAAGATTTATTAATGAAAATAAATGCTAGTAAGAATTATTAGTTGTGAACCCTTAGGTGCATAAGAGATTGATAGAGAACAATAGAATAATCATATCTCACGTCTAAGACTCGTAAGGGTCAAAGCATAAGACACCGTAGGTTCGAGAGCTTAATAAGCTATAATGTTACATGAGAATGTATGTTTAATTATGAGAATGACTTGATGTCTTATGGTGATGTTGAATGGCTATGTATGTTCTATATGTTTCATGGCATAAAGCAAGTTTGAAGGAAATCCGGTGTACGCCGTTACGCTGCCGAATTTCCCATCAAACTTGAGAATTTGAGAAAAGTTTGTAAAAACTCCTGGGTGACACCGGTTCGGCCGAGCACCCCTAGGAAAGGTTCTGGGTGACACTGGTTCGGCCGAGTACCCTCGAAACAGATGTGACGTAACACTGAGATGTATTCCTCCCGCTACGGTGGGGAGGAAACAAATCCGTGAGGGTATTGACATTGAGCTTGTCAAAGCTGACAATTCGCTGTGTACTAGATACCAGTAGAGCGTTTTAAAGAAGGAAATGATCCTAAGATAGGTGATCCAAGAAATTTAAGTATACCCCCTCTATTAGCCCATATTAAATCTAGTAACGACTAGTTAGGATTGAGCTCATTTCTAGGCGATAGGTGAGATGTAGTTTGGTGACCAGATTATCACTGGACCGGTGAGTTGGTTGCATTTTTGGTGGATATGTTAAGAGGGTGGTCTTAAAGAAAAAGAACTTAAGAGTTCAACTTATGAGAAAGATGTCACATGAAAAGTACTTGCCTTTTATGCCACGTATATGATTTATGTTTCTTTATGTAGAGCCCAAGAGTAATGATGTTCATGTTAATGTGCATATGGTATTGTCATGTATTCATCAAATATCTGTTGCATCCATGCCATTAAGACTCATACTAAAAGACACCCACTCCGGATAAATAGATGTGGAAAGCTTAAAACCGAACCTTATGCATGTACACCTTTTTCATAATTAAAATCGAGGTGGCTGGGGACGACGACGATGACACTCGTGTTAGAGTCGGGAATCGCTACTAAGAATCTTGAACAAGTTTCTCATCCCTCTCTCTTCTTTTGTGTCGTCTCTAGACGAGGATTACAACGAGGTCCGTGACTTCTTCTGAGGCTCGTGCTTAAGGGTCACGCTAGCAAATGGAGTAGAAGGTTGCTATGGAAGCATAAATAGTTTAGCTTTTGGATTGATACCCATCCAACCTCATAGGTTGATAAAGATCACTTCATATATATAGGCATGTTTTGATGTAAATAATGGTACAATGATACTAGTAATTTATGTATTTATAAAGGAGTGATGATATTATGATTGTTATGTATGATACTATATTTCATGATTATGAATGGTGTGATTTCTTTTCTTGCACGATGTGGTTATGACGAACATTAGGTTAGCGCGCGGCTCACATTTTGTTTTTCAAGTTTTGAAAAAGAAAAATTTATTCGTATCTTCGGCTAAGTATTTTAATGAAAGGCTTTAAAGAATGAGACTAAAAGAGTAATAGACTAATGATTAACCTAAATATGTTCTAGAGTATTGGGTTAAAAATTAGGATGTTACAGTAATGGCTAATAATTAACTTGAATACGTCCTAGGCGTGTTAGGTTAAATATTAGGGTGTTACACAAACTAACCTATATTCGAGTTTCCTTAACATGTACATGAAAAGTTCCTGGGAAACCTTGAATGACTTCATTTTTTTACTTCTTCCATAGGAAAAGCATAAATCTAGCTAAGGATGTAGAAGAAAGATTTTCTTACACTTCAAGGGTAAAACTGATTACATGATAAACATTGAATATTCTAAGAAGTGGGAAGAGATTTTTGCAAAGTTTCCTCTCTCAAATCTTCAAATCTCTCATAAGATTTTAAGCATAGCATCTCCATATATAGAGGTCTTTCCCTTATGACCGTTACCATTGATTAGTTCTTCAAGCGACACGTGTTGATCATCAGTTGTGTCTTGAAAGAAACAAGTAGAAGAGAGATTGACAGATCTATTACATCAGTTGTAGAATCCATTATAAAGTTGAGTTTTCTGATCTTCCTTCAGAAACTACTTTTCTACTTTCTGAGTATGCTTTCTGAACTCCTCCTTCATGAAGCCAAGGTGGTTAATCAAATAGGTAGAAGAGATGACGTACCAATTTGAAACTGGGTTTGACTTGAACATTTGAAATTCAAATTTCAAATTTCATTCCCTTTCTTGTAGCATTCTGTGCTCCACTCACAGGTGAGCTTTTTGATGTATGCAATTAGTCCTTTAAAGAGTTTTTCACTTTCTAGTCTTCAATCTAATCTTCTTTGTTGATGATTTCTTTGCGATTATGATGATTAAAGATTAAGTAACACGTTGCTCTTGGACATGAGTTGATATCTTCATCTTGAGTGTATTTTCTAATGTCCCATACTACTTTCTGAAGTCTCTGAACTTGGTTTCTTGTAGTGTTGAAAACTTCTTCTAATCATTAGCTATCAATTGCTTGGACAATTTCACTTCTGTTTCATTTATATCTTATTGTAACATCCTCCCAAGTACAACATCATCCTTAAGTCATGACATTAGACTCGAGAATTGTTACTTCTTAATTATCGGACCTTTCTTAAATAACTATAGCAAATGCAATAAGATTGTGTAATAACTAGCATAATTTGATTAACATGTATAACAAAGATACCAGTCAATTACATAAGGAAGCTCTATTATGAGCTTGAATACATATACAATCTCTATTACATTCACCTACATATATACCTACAACTATATACCACATAAGAAGAACATCAACTACTAAACTACTGCAAAATCTCGAGTTTCTTGCGCGTAGCAGCCGCATTGTTCTCTGAATCAACCTGGAGACGACACGGAAACACACAAAATAGGGGTGAGAATTATACAATTCTCAGTAGGGTAACTCCCCCAATCACAATTATAATGTCATCATCATCACCCCAGCCACTTCGGTTTATTAAGAAAAAGTGGTCATGCATTATATAATAACGGTTTATTTTTAAAGTTCTAAATCATACTTCCGAAGTGGATTACTTTTAACATTCAATCACTTAATGTACATATACCATACTACTCAACATCATATACTACTAACTTCCTACTTAAATATATTGGTCTCAATATCAATACTAAACTTCTTCACTCGGCATATAGGACAAATGATTTCTTAGAAAATTTACTTCTTAAACTTGCCTTGGCCCTTGACTAATCTTGTCACATCTGGGCATTACATACCGCCATCCCCAGTGTGGCAATAATGGGTAATAGACTGCTTTTCAGGACTGAGCTCATTCCTATACATGATCATTGGATTTACTTTCTCCAATTCTCACACAGACCTATTCCTAACCAGGTTTACTTTCCCCAACTCAATTCAAGGGTAGTCAGGTTTACTTTTCCTGACAGATCGGATTTACTTTCTCCAGCCCAAGGATTATAAATCTTATGCTTTTCTTGGTAGTTAGGTTTACTTTCCCTAACAAACTGGATTTACTTTCTCCAGTCCAAGAAACATAATCTTATGCTTTTCTTTTGCATATAAACAATTGTAGTAATCATTCATATCTATGTGTACCTAACCTCATCAATAAGTTCACATGCTCAATTACTCATATTCATATTCAGGTACTCATGTCATACTGGTACAAAATGCTATTATTTCATCAATTCAAAGCATCAATTTATTTTCAGCACAATGACAGATTTCATACTATTCTGGCACAAATTTATTTGCACATAAAACAATCATTTAAGAGGTTATAAAAATTATCAAGGACACCACAATGTGTAACCAAGGTCCTATAAAAATATTAGGGTAATTAGAGTTCTCTAACTATATTAACAAAATTGTACAAATTTAGTGGTCAGAAACTACACACTCTTAGCCAATAGCCAAAAGTCTCAATCTTTCTACCCTATCAAATGAATCCAGAACTTTGTAAAAAAAATTAGGGTTGGACCTCAATATGTCCTCAACAACTTATGAAAATTTCAGCTAATAATTCGATCATTTGCTAGGTTAATAAAATTTCACAAGTTCACAGCTTCAGATTCAACATTTCAGGCAGCATAGTTACCACTTCGGTTCTTGAATTTCTCAAGGCATTAGGAATCAAAACCAGAGCTCAAAAAAATTCATGGAACTATCCTAGGATGTTACCATCAACATATAATTTTTATAGCTCATGAAAACACCCACAATTCCCTTAGAAAATTCGTGAACAATCACTGCCAGCAGGAAAACCGAAAATCCAGCAAACCACTTCAAAATCTCTTTTGATAAAAATGATTTTTCCACAACCCCAAACACTCCACCAAAATTAACACATCGATATCATCATATTAGAAACCAATATATCCAGAAATTTCGGACCAAACATAATCAGAAAAGTCCAGCATAAAATTGGAAAGAAAAGACCAAAGAAAACCCTACTTTGATGGCTTTAGGGATCTTGGCTCCAAAGGATGCTCCAAGATTGATTTTGCTCAACTCAAGGCCACCAAATCAGCACCAAACCCTTCCTTAATCAGTGATGTATGAGATACCAAGGTTAGGATTGATGAGGAATTGAAATTCCAATCAGTTAGATTTGTAGGTATTGATGTGTATAATAAGTTTAGTGAAGGAAGTTTAGTGTTTTATCAACTCTAGGCTAGTGTTTTTGGCATTTGAAGTGAAGTTTGAGCTCTCGGACATGGAGGAACTTGGTTTCCTTCTCCTTACAGCATGCTGCACGAAATTTTGAGCTTCTTGAAGAAGCTTGGCTTGTGGTTATCTTGTTATATATAAAAGAATGAGTATTATATTGTATAATTAAATGATCTTTGACCAAAGTAAGAAAAATGGATGGCTAAGATTTGGTTTGTTACTCAAAGAATGAATAGAAAAATGGATGGCTAAGATTTGGTTTGTTACTCAAAGAATGAATCTTGGTCAGCCACTTTGCTCAAGATAAGTGGCTCTCTTTAACTTGTAGAATAAATAGCTTTTACAGTGTCAAAATCGCACACCAAAATCCCACCGAACGGGTGAAATATGAGCACCCGAGTAAAATATTAATAAATGAAAAGCCATGATTAAAACTTACTTTTCAATTTTCAATCCTTGTCATCCACTTGGCATAAAGTGGTTGATAAAGCTTACTTAGCCACTAAGTAGCTTTTACAGTGTTAGAAACCGCACACTGAAATTCTACCGATCGGGTAAAATAGTGTACCCGAGTAATCAAACATTGCTCAAAAATAAATTCTAGGCATAAAATATTTATTTCTAACTATTTCTAACCTCATTTCCATGTTTTCCTAATTTCGAGCACCTTTGGGTCCCGAATCAAGGGTTCCGGCTATTCCGACGGGCCTGTAGGGCCTGTAACACACTATTCATGTTTTTATTTTTTACAAATCCATTGGATCGTCCTCATCATTGTTCAAACTATCAAATTTTTGAAATTATGACTAATAAAGCTCAAATAAATTTTTAGACAATTTTTAGGGTGTTACACTTATAACATGAGATAAACATGTTTACATATATACAGTGAAATATATTCTCATTTGAATAAGCCTTGCTCTTGCTGAACGATAGAAACCTATTATAAACTTATAAGAAACTCAATAGAGACATCAGTTGTTCTTCAAAGCATTTTCTTTAAATTGGCTTTGTTATCGTTCAAAACAAATAAGCTCAAAGGGTTCTGGAGCTAATAGTTGTGTGTAAGGAAGTTTTTTGACATGTATATTGTTAAGATTGATGCTTGCTCTAATGAATGTCTTACAATTTATTTGAATTGTTCTAGACTATTCTTTTAATCATAAATTCATAAAAATTTAATAAAAATCATCCATTAATATTAAGAACCCTTCAAAAACCAGTTAAAAATGTGCTTACTCCTAAGAAAGATCTCATTTTCATATGAAAGATTTCAAGTCCATAAGTTTGTGTAATACAGTCTACAAAGTCATTACCAAGGTCCTAGTAAATAGACTAAGACCTTTTATGGCTAAGTTGGTTAGTCCCATGCAAAGTGGGTTTATTCTGGAGAAGTGCTCCTATGATAATGCTATTGTGGCTTAAGAAGTGATGCATTATAAGAAAAAAAATAAAAGTAAGAAAGGTATGATTGCTTTCAAAATTGATCTTGAGAAAGTATTTGATAGGGTTGGTTGGTCTTTCTTAAAAGAAGCACTCCATAAGCTTGCCTTTTCGTAGCCCATCATTAATTTGATTGAATTTTATGTGTCGTCCTTTTAGTTGACCATCTTGTGGAATGGAGGTAAATTGCCAGCCTTTAATCCTACTAGAGCACTTAGGTAAAGGGATCCTATGTCACCCTACTTGTTTGTTGTGCATGAAAATGTTGAGCACTTTGATTAGTAGTAAGGTTCATATAGGTGCTTGGAAGCCAATTTCATTTGCTCGAGGGGCTTGTTGTGTCCCACTCATTATTTGCAGATGATGTCTTTCTTTTCATTCAACTACAGCCATGCAAGTTAGGTTCGTTAGGGAGAGCTTCTATTTTTTCTGCAAGGCTTTAGGCTTAAAGGTTAGTCTCAAAGCCATGTGTTTCCCTTGGTTTCTAGGCAACGACGAGAACTCCTCACTTCTATCTCAGTGACTAGTTTCACAATAGAGTTTGGGAAATACATGGGCTTTCCACTCTTGTCTAACTGACCTAAGTTTACTTTCATTGTGGAGAGAATTGGGCTCCCATTTGGCATTGTTGAAAGTTAAGCTTCTCAATAAGGCAAGGCAATAAGGCAAGGTGACTTACATTGGCCAAATAGATTTTATCTTCGCTTCCGATCCGATTTATCCAATGCAGGCTTTTTGGATACCAAATCCTATTTGTGATGCAATTGATAAAGCTACTACGAGGTTCCTTTGGAGCAGGATAGGAGCTCATCGGGGCTTCCACCTCTTTGATAGTGATATTGTCTCCCTGTCAATTAAGAATGGAGGCAGGGTATTTCGTAGACTCACAAGGTAAATACAGCTCTCCTAGAAAAACTACTGTGGGCTACACTCCATGAAGAGCAAAAGTTATGGGTATAGATTTTGAGGCATACATATTTGGGAAGGCAAGACTTATTTTTGCAAATTGCTCTCCTTCTTCCTCAACCATTTGGAAACTATTTGCAAAACGGCTGCTATCCTCAAAGATGGCTTCTGTATGAGACTTAGTGATAGATGCTTTGCTTTGGGCCCCCTTACAACCTAGTGGACTTTGTCCATGTGTCTCATTCTCATGTCCAAGTTCAGAATTATTGGGATGAGGGCTATTGAAACTTAATCACCTGCTCACTACCATTCCCCCTCATGTCAAAGATTGGATTGTTGAACAACTAGTTCCTATGGTTAATGATTGGCATGATGGCATCGTTTGGTGTGGGGCTATGTTGGGAGTGCACTCTACAGCATCTGGTTACTCCTGGCTCCTCTCTCATCATGTGTGCATGTAGATTGGGCTTGGATTTGGAAGCTGCTTGCCCTTCTTAAGGTGTGTTTCCTTATTTAGCTCTCTATTCACAATGTTGTTCCCACCAATTCTTTAAAGAAGCTCTATCATTTGTCATTTGCCTTGTGTCTTCATCTGATGCTTGTAACACCCCGATTTTTCTGTCCGAGGGAAATGACCAAAATGCCCCTGAGGTCATTTTCGATTCAACTCGAGGGTAACCAACTCGGTCATCCTCGAAGGGTCAACTCAATGTTTGAAGGGGATTAAATGGCCTTTGAATGCTCCCGGAAGCAAAAATCTTGTTTTCTGCAGTTTCGGGTCAAAATGACCAAAATACCCCTGTAGCGTTTTACGCGGGTAAAGGTGCCGTTTGAGCCCGAAACTTTCCCCAGAGGTTTAAAAACATGTTTTCATGTGTCTAGAGGTCTCTGATCAAGTCCCGGTGGTCCCGGGCAGTTTTAGTGCAAAATTACGATTTTGCCCCTAGAATAGTGTTTTTGAGCTTAATGACGTAATTAAGCAAACCTAAGCAATATTAGGCTCTAAACGAAGATTAATTAATTTCCCTAATTAATCTAGAGTCAAAATAATTTATTAAAGTTAATTAGAACCTAAAATTGCTTAGATTAAACTTAAATCCCTTTTAGAACTCAAGACTCCTAGTCTTGGAATCTTGAATAGTGTTTTCTCTCTCCAATTCCTTAAATCAAGGAAATGTGTCTAGAGTTGTTTAGACTCTAAATTGAGGATTTAACTCACTAATGGTGCAAGACCACTCCTTAATTATGTCTAGACCACCTTAATTATCCATTTTCCTTACCTAAACACTTTCTTACAAATTCCTAATCTTAAGCATAATCAAAGATACACCTAAACACAACTCTAAACCACAATTAAAATGCAAGAAATCCCCCCCATGGCTGATGCATTTAAAGCCACCTCATCCCTTTGACCACATGTTAAATTATTTTCTCACTCAAGAACCATGCTTGAGGCCATACCTTGAACCATACTCACCATACTTTGAACCATACTCTCACCATGCCTCAAGACCACATTATCTCACCTCATGGAACTCATGGTCTCCCTCCCCATCTGATGGCCGAAACCTCCTCCTCACTTTGCACCCTCCATTTGCTTCATTTCTCTATAAATAGATGGCCTTGGGAAGCTTGCACCACTTTTAGATCATTTGCTAAGTTTAGGAACACTCAAAGCTTTTCTTTTTCTCTCAAAATTCTTGTGTTCTTCAAGATCTTCAAGTTCTTCAAGCTCTTCATCTTCTTCATCTTCTTCTTCCATCTTCAAGAACATCACACCAAGTAGGGATTTTCTTTCATGTATTCTTTTCTTTAAAGTTCTTGTTTTAAGCTTGATGTTCATAGTTTCTCTTGATTCCTTTTAGAACTTCTTTTCTTCTCCTTCTTCCTCTTTATGTTTCGGCCATGGGCCTTTGGGAATGAAGGAATGAGAGCTTGATGATGAGAGTTTCATGATGATGTTCATTACTTGAAACAAACTCTAGAGCTTGATCTTTGTTCTTGAACAAAAATGTTTCTAGTTCTTCCTTTCTTGAACTCTTGAGAACTTTAGCTTTGATGATGTTTTTAAATGGCTCTATGAACTCAATGATGAGGACTCATGATGTTGGTGTTAATATATCACCAAGATCATGAACTCTAGAGTTTTAAAATGTTCCTTTTTCTTCTTGATGATTTCGGCCATTTCCTTAAATTTTCTAAGCTTCATGGTTTGATTTCCTAAAAATATTATGTTAAGTTTTAAAGAACTCTAAGCTTGACTTTACCTTGTTTGGATGAGTTTGGGTTATGGTTTAAATTCCTTTAAAGTCTTGTTAAGAGCTCTAGAAAGATAAAATGAACTTGCATAATTTATTTTATGCGTACATCCATATTTACATTCTTGCTATGCATCTTTGCTTTCTAGCTATCACCTAAGAACATAAAGATTAAAATGGAACTTGTATCATCACTTAATTTAATTCTCGAAGCCTTTCTATTTAATAAAGTCGATTGTTGTTGGGCCTAAAGCACTAAAATAAAGAATTGAACTTGCATTACCACCTAATTAATTTCTCGAATGCCTATCTATTTCGGCCTTAAAGTCGATTGTTCTTGGGCCAAGAGCACTAAAATAAAGAATTGAACCATGTATATTTACCTTCAAGCTTGCACGTTTAAGTTTATGCCTCGCATATTTACTTTCAAGCTTGCACGTTTAAGTTTATGCCTTGTATATTTAAATTTAAGTCATCACATTACTTTGTAAGCAAGATTAAAAATGAAAAGCATGAGCACGTTTAGTTTATGTCGAAACTTAAGAACTTAGAGCTCAAAGACTTGCCCATATCATTCCAAGTTAAAGTTAAATGCGAATGTATTCCTTGAATGTA
This sequence comes from Dalbergia cochinchinensis, assembly GCA_031216125.1. Classification (NCBI taxonomy): domain Eukaryota; kingdom Viridiplantae; phylum Streptophyta; class Magnoliopsida; order Fabales; family Fabaceae; genus Dalbergia; species Dalbergia cochinchinensis. Next base: position 13,659,840 of record CM062376.1, read on the forward strand.
TAATTTCGGCCAAGTAGTGATGATGGGCTTGCAATGGGTTTTCATCTAGCTACTAGGACCGATAGTCTATGTTTTAAGTTTTCCCTAAAGCTTTACAATCTTTATAAGGTTATGTCATCACAAGTTGTGATTTTATTATCTTTTAGGGGATGGAATATGTTTTGGTCAGTGACCTAAGGCTTCTCTTAGCCTTTTGATGAATTAAAGTGTTTTGCAAAGAGTTTTAGAAGTTCTAGATCGATTCCAAGAGAAACTAGTTAACTTATGTACCTAGAAATGTCAATTTAACTCTCTTATTGAAGTTAAATGTTTTCGGTCCTGATATGATGAGTGTGATGCTGTATGATGATGTTTTGATGTGTTGGAATGTGTGAAAATATCATATGATGATATAGAAGCGATCCTATGCATGATAGGTAAGAAACTAGCTAACTAGAAATACCGTAAAGCTAGAATTTAACATAGTTTTGACCCATTTGTTTATGGAACTTTTCCAAACTGTTTTAATGGGGACATAATCAGATTTAGATTGTTTAGACATGAAAAACTTGGTATCATTTGAGTTAGAATTGAATTCTAGCACCTATGGGGAAACTAGTAACTAGAAAAATCGTAAAAATGCAAATGTAGAACTCTTAGAACATTTAATTTTCTGGATTCTGTCCAGCACCCTTACAACATGATAAACATGATTAATAATTAATCCTTAAGCATAGGAATGCCTCATAATTGATTTAGATTTAATATATGGCGCCTCAAGTGAACCAGAAAGGGTCTAAAGCGTAAGTTCTAGAACCCAGTAAATACAAGTTAGAATTCTGCCTATCTTCTTTTCAGATTTAAGGAAATGCGAACATGAGGATTAGGAATTATGATTAATTATGAGCCCTTAGGTGCATAAAATATATGGCGTCGGATGTTAGAGAATTATATCTCAAGATTAAGACCCGTAAGGGTCAAAGCATAAGCCACTTCGTAAGGATAAGCGATTGAATGTTCCATGATGATGTATGTTATGTAAATGATGATGATGATATTCATATGAGAATTCATGAGGATATATGTTTTATTACGAGAACAACTTGAGCATGTGATCTCGATGAGAGCGTATAGTATTGATGTGTTGATGCTCCCGCCACGATGCGTTATGTAAAATTATGATATTATGATGCTTATGATGCATACGATGAATATGATGCCTTATGTTGATGTTGAATGACTATGCATGCTCTATATGTTTCGTGGCATAAAGCAAGTTTGAAGAAATCCGATGTATGCCCGTTACTGTGCCGAATTTCCCATCAAACTTGAGAATTTGAGAAAAGTTTGTGAAAACTCTGGGTGACACGGTTGGCCCGAGCACCCCGGGATAGGTTACGGGTGACACGGTTGACGAGCACCCCGAGATAGGTTACAGGTGACACCGGTTCGGCCGAGCACCCGGAACAGATGTGACGAGTAATCTTGAGGCGCATTTCTCCGCTACGATTGGGGAGGAAACAAATCCGTGAGGAGTATTGACATTGAGCTTGCCAAAGCGGACAATTATTTGTACTAGATACCGATGGCGTTTCAAAGAAGGAAATGATCCTAAGATAGGTGATCGAGAAAGTTATGTATACCCCCTCTGTTAGCCCATATTAAATCTAGTGACTACTAGTTAGGAATGAGGCTCATTCTGGCGATAGAAGTGAGATGTAGTTTGGTGACAGTTATCGCCGGGCGGTGAATCGGTTGGACTTTTGGGGGATATGTTAAGAGGGTGGTCTTTAAGAAAAAGAACTTAAGAGTTTTAGTTATGAGAAAGATGTCACATGAAAAGTACTATGCCTTTTATGCCACGTATACGATTTATGTTTCCTTATGATGTGCCCAAGTATTACGATTTTCGTGTTAATGTGCATATGGTATTGTCATGCATTCATCAAATATCTGTTGCATTCATGTCATTAAGACACATACTAAAAGACACCCACTTCGGATAAATAGATTTGTAAAGCCTAAAACCAATCCTTATGCATGTACACCTTTTTCATAATTAAAACCGAGGTGGCTGGGGACGACGATGATGACACTAGTGTTAGAGTCGGGAATCCCTACTGAGAATCTTGAATGAGTTTCTCATCCCTTCCTTTTCTTCCGTGTCATCTCTAGACGAGGATTACAACGAGGATCGTGACTTCTTACGAGGCTCGTGCTTGAGGATCACACTAGAAGGCAGGCGAGAGGGTCAGCTATGGAAGCATGGATAGCTTAGCTTTTGGGTTGACACTTACCCAACCTCATAGGTGGATAAGGATGACTTCACATATATGGACGTGTTTTGATGTAAATGATGGTACAATGATGTTAGTAGTCTATGTATCTATGAAGATGTGATGATATTATGATTGTTATGTATAATACTATGTTTCATGATTATCAATGGTGTGGTTACTTTTCTGCGTTATGGTTATGGCCTTACGATAGGTTAGTGCCTTGGCTCAGCTTTGCTTTCAAGTTTCAAAAAGAAAAATTTATTCGTATTTTCCGCTAAGTATTTTAATGAAAGGTTGTAAGGAATGAGACTAAAAGAGTAATAGACTAATGATTAACCTAAATATGTTCTAGAGTATTGGGTTAAAAATTAGGATGTTACAATGCTTACTCATGTGGTATTGATGGGGAAACTCATGATTATTGTTTTCATGGCTGCATGCATGCTTAGAAGGTTTGGTGCTTATTGGGCTTTCATTTAGCTGCAAAGTTTTTTGAGTTGGAATTCCATGAGTAGTTGAAGAAAATTTCTTTGGGGGAAGATGCATATCTAATCCTTGCAGCTATTTAGCATATCTAGTGTTCTAGAAACTCTTGTTTGTGACCAGTTTGTTTCTCCTCCCTACATTCTGGGGCAGCGAATTCTACACTTGGAAAATTCTTGTGTCAAAGTTTTAGGGAAAATGTCTTCGCAACACCAGCATATTGGGACGGCTGTTCACCCTTTCGTGTGACTTTGTCAAGCTTAACTGTGATGAGGCTTCCTTAGGCAACCTTGCAAAGTGAGGATTGGTGGATTGTTATGGAATTCCTCTAGGGCTTGACTTATGGGCTTCTCGGGCTTTATTGGTATCACACATAATTTGTGTGTATCATTTGCAAGGGATTACATTGAATTGTGTTGAGGTTTTATGCCTAGTGACTTAAGAGGATGAGGCTTTCTTTTATGTTTACTGCAGCCTTAGTTCATGACATGAAGCATTTGATTTAGCATGATGAGAAGGAAACTCTGCTCCAAACTTTATTGCTAAGTTAGGCACTAGGATAGGTTTTCTTTTTGGGTAATGAAAATACAAAGAGATAACCAAGACTAGCTGGTTAAATTAATAAGAATAATGCTATTGAGCTCTATTTCAGGATTATGCCACCTAAAATAATCCAAGCCTAATGCAGCACCAGTCTTTGCCACATGATGCGCTGCCCAATTAGCAGTCGTAGGATCAAAGCAAAATGAACACTCCAATTGCGCAAAGTCAGCGCATGGATACGAAGGAGCAAACTAAGGTCCAAGTGATGAGGAGAAATTTAATCAGTGGACATAGCCAAAAGGGCCTCTAAACAATCCATATCAACATACACACTATGGTAGCCAAGCATCCAAGCCAGGGAAAGACCATGCCAAACAACATCGAGCTCCACTCGGAGAATTCGCATCTTATCTACTGTTCCTGAGCAAGAAGCCAACCACCCACCATAAGTGTAACACCTCGATTTTTCTGTCTGAGCAAAAATGACCTAAATGCCCCTAAGGTCATTTTTCACTCGGAATTCAAGGACAACTGACCCGGCAGTCCTCGAAGTGTCAACTCAATGGTCGAAGGGGATTGTATGTGAATGAATGTTAATAGAGCAGAAAAATCTCATTTTTGAGTTCCGATGTGCTGAATAACCAAAACGCCCCTATGGCTGTTTAACACCGATTAATGAGCCGTTTGAGCCCGAACTCCACCCAAAGGTTTTAAATGATGCTTTAATGAGTTTGGGCATGTCTATTTATGTCCCAGTGGTCTCGAGCACTTTTTTTTGGCAAAATTATGATTTTGCCCCTGATTAAGCACCTAATGAGCTTAATCATACGATTAACGAAACCTAAGCAATATTAGGCTCTAATTAAAGGTTAGTAAAATCTAATTACTAATCTAGAGTCAAAATAATTAATTGAGATTAATTAGAATCTAAGATTGCTTAGAGAAACTCAAAATCCTTTCCTTAAAATCAAAACTTTATGTCATGAATCATTGAATAGTATTCTTCCTATCAATTTCCTTAAATCAAGGAACCAATGGATTTGTTTGAGAATCTTGATTTAAATATAGTTTGACTCTCCTAATGGGCAAGAATGCCTATTAACCATGTCTTGAATAACCTTAATTACCCACTTTCTCATTCAAACACTTAACCACAAAACTCCTAATCAAATACCTAATCAAACCTATCCCTTAAACCACATCATAACACAAAAGAAATGAGAAAAATCTCCTCCCCCATGGCCTTAAACCCCACGGCCTCCCTATCCCCCATTTCATCACATGTTGATTTATTTTAACAACAATTTACCCTCAAAGAACCATACCTCTAACCATACCTTCAACCATACCTAGCAATACCTTGGAATGACACACACAAAAGGGATATTTTCTCTCCCTCCTTCCCTCCAAATGGCCGGCCACCTTTCCCCCTATTTCACCCTTCATGTGTTTCATTTCTCTATAAATAGGAGGAGCTCTCCAAGAAATCATTTTGCTCATTCTCTTACACCCAAAGCTCTCCTTTTCTCAAAGAGTTCTTCTTCTTCTTCTTCTTGTTCTCCATTTTTTTCTCCAAAAGCAAACTCTCTCTCAATCAAGGATCATATCCAAGGTAGGGAGTGATTCAATGATTTCTATTCTTTTCTTTTTTTGTTTAACTCTTGGTTTGTAAAGATACAATGTTGATTCTTCTTTCCTTCTCCACTTTCTTTTTGGTTTTTGCTCAGCCCTTTCCTTCTCTTTGTTTTCAGCCAAATGGCCTACATTTGGAAGAAACCATGGCTTGATAATGAGGATATTAAGTGTTGGTGCAAAATCATCATTTATTTGACCTCTAAAGTTTGAAGGCTTCACTTTATAAAAGGTTTTTAACAAATAAAGAAACTATGTTGTTGTAAGAGTAATCTTGAGCTAGGACTCAAAGAGATAGTAAATGGATTGCGATCATATTTATTTTCCTTGCTGTCACCTTAATAATTAATCTCAAAGCCTACCTATTTCAACCTTAAAGTTGATTTTTGATTTAGAGTGAAAACTCTAAGGGGCCTAGAGTACTAAAATAAAGAATTGGACTTGCATATCATATTTATTTTCAAGTCATCCCCTAAAGTTCAAAGATAAGAAATGAACTTGCATTTCATGTTTACATTTCCTGTCTTGTATGTTTATGTTTCAAGCCATCCCCTAAACTTAAAGACTAAGAACAAACTTGCATTTTCATCTTTAATTCCAAGCCTTGCACATTTACTTTTCCTTGCCATCACTTGATAATGCTAAGATTAAAATGAAACTTACATTAGCATGTTTAGGTTTATGTCATCACCTAAATATCTAAGGCTTAAGACCTAACTCTTTCAACTTACACAAGTGATTTTGAATCTACGGGCATTTACCTTTACAAAAATGTTTTGATTTCAAAGCAAGTGTTAGAACAAGGTTCAAAATGGTTTGAGAAGGAAGGAATAACTTAAAAGATTTTTAAACTTAAACATGAAAAACATAGGCATAATCCTTGGCATGGATTGGCTTTATACCAACTGTGTATTGTTAAACTGTTATACCAAGTTTGTCTTCTTCCTTTCTACCCCTAGTGAAACCAGCCAACCTTTGAGACTATATTTAAACTTTGTAGAGGTCAACTGTAGTCAGAAGGAAACTGAGGGATATGTTCTCCTAGCCGCTAGTGAAGTAGACTTTGAGCAAAACTTAGAAGATATACCAGTAGTAAGAGACTATCCTGAAATATTTCCAAATAAAATAACCGAGTTCCCTCTTGAAAGAGAAGTGGAGTTCTCCATAGAGTTTGTTCCTGGAGCAGGACCTATCTCCATAGCCCCGTATCGGATGTCACCCCTAGAGTTGACCGAGTTAAAAACCCAGTTGGAAGAGCTGTTAGAGAAAAGCTTTATAAGACCTAGTGCTTCACCTTGGGGAGCCCTGGTCTTATTTGTCAAAAGGAAGGATGGAAGTATGAGATTATGCATAGACTATAGGCAATTGAATCGAGTAACGGTGAAAAACAAGTTCCCTCTACCTAGGATTGATGATCTGATGGACCAGTTAAAAGGAGCAGTGGTATTCTCCAAGATTGATTTAAGGTTGGGATACCACCAAATTAGAGTAAGAGATCATGATATATCCAAAACCGCCTTTAGAACTCGGTATGGACACTTTGAGTTCACTATTATGTCATTTGCACTGACAAATGCTCTCGTGGTGTTCATGGATTATATGAATAGAATCTTTAGACCCTATTTAGATCAGTTCGTGGTTGTTTTCATAGATGATATACTCATCTATTTGAAGACCCACGAGGAGCATGGGTATCATCTAAGGCTGGTTTTAGAGATTTTGAAGGAGAATAAGTTGTATGCTAAGCTGTCTAAGTGTGAATTCTGGCTAGAAAAGGTGAAATTTTTAGGGCATGTAGTGTCAAAAGGAGGTATAGCCATTGACCTTTATAAGATTGAGGCAGTAATGAATTGGGAAAGACTAACCACCGTAATGAAAATACGGAGCTTTTTGGGTTTAGCAGGCTACTATAATAGGTTTATAAAAGGATTTTCCCAGATTGCCCTACCCCTAACCAAGCTCACTAAGAAAAACACCCCTTTTGTATGGAACCCTGAGTATGAGAAAAGCTTCCAAGAGCTGAAGGAAAAGCTAACCTTAACCCCAATTTTGGTTTTACCTGACCCCAATGTACCTTTCGAGGTATGTTGTGATGCTTCGAGCAAAGGTTTAGGCTGTGTGTTAATGCAAAATAAGCAAGTCGTAGCCTATGCGCCCAGACAACTCAAGCCTCACGAGGTGTGTTACCCCACCCACGACCTAGAGCTAGCAGCCATAGTGTTTGCTTTGAAGATATGGAGGCACCATTTGTATGATGTAAGGTTTGAGGTTTTCTCCGATCATAAGAGTCTCAAGTACCTCTTTGATCAAAGGAGTTGGACATGAGGCAAAGAAGGTGGATGGAGTTTTTGAAGGACTATGATTTTGACTTAAGTTACCACCCCGGCAAGGCTAATGTAGTCGCCGACACCTTGAGTCAAAAATGTTTACACCTGTCTCACATGATGGTTAAAGAAGTTGAGTTAATAGAGCAGTTTAGGAATATGAATTTGGGGATGTCTTTAACCGACAGAGGTATGAAGGTGTGTCATCTTAGCATGACAAGTAGGTTTAAGCAAAAAGTTGCCTTAGCTCAAAGGGAGAACAAGGAGTTTAGGGAGACCCTAGAGGTAGTCAAGGCGGGCAAGTTGAAAGGTTTTGAGCAAGGCCCTGATGGTCTACGGAGGTTCGAAGGGCAAATCTGTGTGCCATAGGAAGGTGACCTCCAAGAGAAGATTTTGGAAAAACCTCACAAGAGCCATTTCACCATTCATCCGGGTACTACTAAGATGTATCAGGACTTGAAGAAGATGTTTTGGTGGCCCGAATTAAAGAAAGATATGGTCACCTGGGTTGGTAAGTGCTTGGTTTGCCAAAAGGTGAAAATTGAACACCAAAAGCCTTTAGGTATGTTGCAACCCCTGTCAATTCTTGAGTAGAAGTGGGAAAGTATATCTATGGATTTTGTGACAGGATTGCCTAGGACCCAAACTGGCCATGATGCCGTATGGGTGATTGTAGATCTACTGACCAAGTCGACTCACTTTCTGCCTATTAGAGTGACCTACTCTTTGGATAAGTTGGCACAGTTATACATCCAAGAGATCGTAAGACTACATGGAGTACCATCGACGATAATTTCGAATAGGGATCCGTTATGCTTAAGCACAGCATACCACCTACAAACAGATGGCCAATCGGAAAGAACGATCCAAACCCTGGAGGACATGTTGAGAGCCTGTGTTTTGGACCAGAGGGGAAACTGGGATAGGTATGTACCGCTGATCGAATTTGCATATAACAACAGTTATCACACAAGTATCGGCATGGCACCCTATGAATCCTTGTATGGATGAATGTGTCAATCTCTTCTATGCTGGTATGAACGTGGGGAGCAAAGTCTATTAGGACCTGAAATAGTAAAGGAAATGACGGAGCAGATCAAAAGGATACGGGATAGGATGCTTACCGCTCAAAGTAGACAAAAGAGCTATGTGGACTAGCGGCGAAAGCCGTTGGAGTTTAACAAGGGAGAACATGTGTTCCTTAGGATCACCCCCACTACAGGCATAGGAAGAGCCATGAAGGTCAAAAAATTGAGCCCCTGATTTCTTGGTCTCTTTGAGATTCTTCAAAAATTCGGTTCAGTAGCTTATAAAATAGCTTTACCCCCTAACCTTTCTAATCTCCATGACATCTTTCACGTCTCTCAGTTAAGAAAGTATGAGTTCGACCCTAGCCATGTTTTAGAACCAGAGCAAGTACAGTTAAGGAAGGACCTAACTTTCAATCTGCCGCCAACGAGGATCATGGACTACGGAGTCAAGCAGCTGAGGAACAAGTTCGTTCCTTTGGTGAAAGTGGCGTGGGGACGTAGCAAATCAGAGGAGTACATATAGGAACTAGAGTCAGAGATGAGGACAAAGTATCCAGAGCTGTTCTAAGGTTATGAATTTTGAGGACGAAACTCTTTTTAAAGAGGGGAGTAATGTAACACCCCGATTTTTCTGTCTGAGCGAAAATGACCAAAATGCCCCGGAGGTTATTTTTCACCCGAAATTCAAGGACAGCCGACCCGGCAGTCCTCGAAGGGTCAACTCAATATTCGAAGGGGATTGTATGTGAATGTTAATAGAGCAGAAGAATCTAAATTTTGAGTTCCGATGCACTGAATGACCAAAACACCCATATGGCTGTTTAACATCGATTAATGAGCCGTTTGAGCCCAAACTGCCCCCAAAGGTTTTAAATTATGTTTTTATGAGTCTGGGCATGTCTGTTTATGTTCTGGTGGTCTCAGGCAATTTTATCCAAAATTATGATTTTGCCCCTGATTAAGCACCTAATCAGCTTAATCATACGATTAACGAAACCTAAGCAATATTAGACTCTAATTAAAGGTTAGGAAATTTTAATTACTAATCTAGAGTCAAAATAATTAATTGAGATTAATTAGAACCTAAGATTGCTTAGAGAAACTCAGAATCCTTTCCTTAAAATCAAGACTTTATGTCATGAATCATTGAATAGTGTTCTTCCTATCAATTTCCTTAAATCAAGGAACCAATGGATTTGATTGAGAATCTTGATTTAAATATGGTTTGACTCTCTTAATGGGCAAGAATGCCATTAACCATGTCTTGAATAACCTTAATTACCCACTTTCTTATTCAAACACTTAACCACAAAACTCCTAATCAAATACCTAATCAAACCTATCCCCTAAACCACATCATAACACAAAAGAAATGAGAAAAATCTCCTCCCCCATGGCCTTAAACCCCACAGCCTCCCTCTCCCCCATTTCATCACATGTTGATTTATTTTAAGAATAATTTACACTCAAAGAACCATACCTCCAACCATACCTTCAACCATACCTAACTATATCTTGGAATGACACACACAAAAGAGAAATTTTCTCTCCCTCCTTCCCTCCAAATGGCCGGCCACCTTTCCCCCCATTTCACCCCCCATGTGTTTCATTTCTCTATAAACAGGAAGAGCTCTCCAAGAAATCATTTTGCTCATTCTCTTACAGCTCCAAGCTTTGTTTCTCTCAAAGAGTTCTTCTTCTTCTCCATTTTTTTTCCAAGAGCAAACTCTCTCTCAATCAAGGATCATATCCAAGGTAGGGAATGATTCAATGATTTCTATTCTTTTCTTTTGTTGTTTAACTCTTAGTTTGTAAAGATACAATGTTGATTCTTCTTTCCTTCTTCACTTTCTTTTTGGTTTTTGCTCTTCCCTTTCATTCTCTTTGTTTTCAGCCAAATGGCCTATATTTGGAAGAAACCATGGCTTGATGATGAGGATCTTGAGTGTTGGTTGTGTAACATCCTCCCAAGTACAACCTCATCCTTAAGTTATGGTGTCATACTTGAGAGTTGTTACTTCTAAGTTTGCGGACCTTTTTTCTTTAATTTCTATAGCCAGTTTGGTTAGTTCGCGAGATAACTAGATCATAATTATACTAAAATATATAGCAATGAAACCAAACTATTTATTTAATACAAAGTCAAGTACATAAGGGAAGCTCTTCTATGAGCCTTAACACACCTTTGTTCTCTAACATATTTACACACATGTTCATTCCACTAAATACAACATAATAAAAGCATTAACTACTACACTATTGCACTTCCGAGTTCTTTTGCATAGCAGTCCCTCAGTCCTCTGTGTCAACCTGGAGACGACACAGGAACACAAAAACATAAGGGTGAGAATTATACAATTCTCAATAGGGTAACTCCCCAATTACACATTCATAATGTTGTCATCATCACCCCAGCCACTTCGGTTTATTAAGAAAGCGTAAGCATGCAATATGTACATATCAAATGTTCATTTTAAAATTATAAAATCACCTTTCCGAAGGGGGTCTCTTTTATTATTCAATCACTTAAAACATGTATTTCATAACATTCAACATCATAGGAATTCCTTCAAGACCAATAATTTAACAAGATATACATATACATACGGCAATTACAATGATCTTTTCGTGCCCTTAACATAATAAAGAGGACTTTTCCGTGCCCTAATGGGGACTTTTTCATGCCCTATTGGGGACCTCTTCATGCCCTACTGGGGACCTCTTCGTGCCCTTTTTATACTAAAGGGGACTTCATTGTTCACTTAGCACATACATCATCCTCAAACTCACATATACATGCATAATCATTTCTATATGCATGAACATAATTCTCGGATTTCATAATACTTCAACCCTATATATATTATTCATTCATTCCTCATAACATAATCTTGGAAGTCCATGGTATGCATTCACATACATCAACTTGAACCAAATGCCATTAGGTCACTAATTCAAGGCATCATCACAACTTCAGCACATTGGCAGATTTTTCACTCTAGTACAATTTATTTCTCAGACTAAATGATCAATTAAAATGCTATAAAAATTTTCAATGACACCTCAATGTGTCCACAAGGTTCCATAAAAATTTCAGGGTAAATAGAGTTCTCTAACTATGTTACCAAATTAGACAAATTTGGTGGTCAAAGACCACTGATTCTCAGATAAATTCCCGAATTCCATAATTTTTAACCCTAGCAAATGAAACTAGAAAATTGGGAATAAAATCCTGGTAAAATCCTAAGATGTCTCTAATATTCTGTAAAAATTTTGAAGGAAAAATCAATCATTTACTATGTTAACAAAAATAGACAAATTCGTAGGTTCAGTTCCAATAGTTCAAGCACCATAGGTACAATTTCGGTTCTTGATTTTTTTTAACACAGAAAATGTGACCAGAATACCTCAAAATATTTACTGAAGATGCCTTATCATGTTAGCTACACCATATAAAATTTTCAACTCAATCTAAAGCCTCTAACTAGGTCAGAAAATTCATGATCAGTGGCTGCCTGTACAAAAACCGAAAATCCAGCAAGTATCACTCAACATCTTTTTGACAAAATTGATTTTTACCCAACACCAAACCAATCCACCTATGGAAATACATCAATATCTAAGTGTAACATCACATAAGAACCACATTTTATCACATTGAAACAAGCTAAAATCAGCAAGAACAGAAATCACCAGAACAAGTCACAAAAACCCTACTTATGAAGCTTTAAGGCTTCTAACTCCAAGGGATCTTTCAAAAATGATTTTTCTTCACTTCAAGCCTCCCAAACAGCACCTAACCCTTCCTTAGGCAGTGGGGAAATGAGGTATTAACGTGAGGATTTGAGATTTCAATCGGTTAGATTTGTAGGTATTGATGTGTAGAATGAGTTTAGTGAAGGAAGTTTAGTATTTTATCAACTATAGGCTAGTGTTTTTGGCATTTGAAGTGAAGTTTGAGCTCTTGGACATGGAGGAACCTGGTTTCCTTCTCCTTACAACATGATGCACGAAATTTTGAGCTTCTTGAAGAAGCTTGGCTTGTGGTTATCTTGTTATATATAAAAGAATGAGTATTATATTATATAATTAAATGATCTTTGACCAAAGAAAGAAAAATGGATGGCTAAGATTTAGTTTGTTGGTCAAAGAATGAATGGATGGCTAAGATTTAGTTTGTTGGTCAAAGAATAAATCATGGTTAGCCACTTGGCTCAAGATAAGTGGCTCTCTTTAACTTGCAGAATAAATAGCTTTTACAATGTCAAAATCGCACACCAAAATTTTACTGAACGGGTAAAACAGTGTACCCGAGAAATCAAACATTGCCCGAAAAATAATTTCGGGTATAAAATCTTTATTTCTACCTATTTCTAACCATAATCATAGAATTTCTCAATTTCGGGCATCTCCGGGTCCCAATTCTAAGGTTTCGGCTGTCCCGGTGGGCCTGCGAGGCCCACAAACACTATTCATATTTTTTTTTCCAAATCTGTTGGATCATCCTCATCATTGTTCAAAGTATCAAATTTTTGAAATTATGATTAATAAAACTCAAATTAATTTTTAAATAATTTTTAGGGTGTTACAGGTTACAAAACCATCATTTATTTGACCTCTAAAGCTTGAAGGCTTCTCTTTTTAAAAGGTTTTTAGCAAATAAAGAAACTATGTTGTTCTAAGAGTAATCTTGAGCCTATGACTCAGAGATAGTAAATGGATTGCATTCATATTTGTTTTCCTTGCTATCACCTTCATAATTAATCTCAAAGCCTACCTATTTCAATCTTAAAGTTGATTGTTGATTTAGAGTGAGAACTCTAAAGGGCCTAGAGCACTAAAATAAAGAATTGGATTTGCATATCATATTTATTTTCAAGTCATCCCCTAAAGCTCAAAGATAAGAAATGAACTTGCATTTCATGTTTACATTTCATGTCTTGTATGTTTATGTTTCAAGCCATCACCTAAACTTAAAGAATAAAAATGAACTTGCATTTTCATGTTTAATTCCAAGCCTTGCACATTTATTTTTCCTTGCCATCACTTGATAATGCTAAGATTAAAATGAAACTTGCATTAGCATGTTTAGGTTTATGTCATCACCTAAATATCTGAGGCTCAAGACCTAACTCTTTCAACTTACACAAGTGATTTTGAATCTATGGGCATTCACCTTTACAAAAATGTTTTGATTTCAAAGCAAGTGTTAGAACAAGGTTCAAAATGGTTTGAGAAGGAAGGAATAACTCAAAAGATGTTTTAAACTTAAATTTTCATATTTTGAAGGTACTAGTAATCAACTACAGGGCCCATGTAATCGATTACCAGAGAGTTTTGTCATATTCGGATATGAACCTTTTGGCTTGTGTAATCGATTACACGATATTCTGGAAAACCAGAAGCGTTCCTGAGCCCTAGTAATCGATTATCATTACATGTAATCGATTACTTAGATCTTCTTCAGGCCCAAGTCAGTTGTAATCGATTACAAGGCTCATGTAATCGATTACCAGAGCCTTCAACTTTCCTGTTTTAAAACTCGAAGCTGTGTAATTGATTACAAGGCTCATGTAATCGATTACCAGAACCCAAAGTAAGCAACAAAACATTTTCCTACTTGAATGACATGAAACCATGATCTTGTTTAAATATGAATCTATGAGTTTGCCTGACATAAATTGATGAGATATGTATAACTGTTCATGAATCATGAGCATGTTTATTTTATGAGAACTCATCAATTGCATGTTATAGTTTCATATGAATATTAGAGATGCATATGCTAGAGATATATGAAGAACTAGGTATGATTATTCTTGAATCATGGCATATTATGATGTGTTGATGCATGAACCATGAATGGATATGTTGTATGACATTGATAATTTGTTTTGATTTTGAACTTTGAATGTTAAAGTACATGCACTATTAGTTCTTATGGCAAAAAGCAAATTTGAAGAAAATTCGGTGTACCGCCATTATGCTGCCGAATTTCCATCAAATTTAAAGACTTAAGAAAGTTTTTGAAAAACTCCATGAGATTTTAAATGTGACATAATACTGAGATGCATTTCACCCGTTCTGGTTGGGAGAAAGAAAATCCGTGAGGGTATTGACATTGAGCTTACCAAAGCGGACAATTCGCTATGTACTAGATACCAGTAAAGCGTTTCCAAGAAGGAAAATTCCTATGGACTTCCCAAATTAAAGATTATGATAGGTGCTCCCTATACCCCCTAGCCTGTACTCTAGAAGTTGGGATTATTATGTTACGCTTATCATAAGATAAGTAAGAACTAGTGACGACTAGTTAGGTATGAACTCATAACCTAGAAATGTTTTTAGGGTGGCCCCCATGATACAAAGTGTAAGGTTTAATGTCACATAGTTAAGAAAAGAGAAAGTTCCACATGAAAAGTTACATGCCACTTTATGCCACCTATACGATGTTTCTTGATGTTGTGTTCTATTGCTTTCTCACATAATGTATTATCATGCATTCATACTTTGCTATGTTGCATACATGACATTAAGATTCATTCTAAAATGAACGGGCCTTGGATAATTATGTTTACAACCTAATAACAAACTTTATGCATGCACACCTTTTTATAATAAACCCAAGGTTCCTAAGGAGATGATGACACTAGGATAAGAGGATTTCTTTACTGAGATTCTTTAAAAAGTTTCTCACCCCCTCTATCTTTTCTTTCCATCACGTCTTCAGAGGACAATGGCATCCTTGGTAATATATGTTGACTTACCGACATGGGAGCTGCATTTTGATGCAACACACCAGTCTTATCATTTTGTGGGTCGTTGTTCCATCCGTAATTTCGTGTTCCTGAATCGCCCTTTTGCTCAGCCAATCACGAACTTCTAGTTCACACCAACCTCACCCTTCACCGATGACCTACTGTTCGAGCGCACATGCTCTAACATCTCGTGCTACTTTATGGATTGATGACTAGCCCCACAAACCAATACGGGTCTTTTCAACGTGCTTTGTCCTCACTCACACGCTTCCTGGGAAAACTTCCCAGGAGGTCACCCATCCCAAAATTGCTCCAAGTCAAGCACGCTTAACTGTAGAGTTCTTTAGTGATAGGCTATCGAAAAGAAGATGCATCTTGTTAGTATAGATAGTACAAATCAATTCATATAAGTCATCCTTGACTGTATAGTCCTATACCTACAAAGTCTTTAGGATCCAACTCATTCGGGCGTGTAATCGGTTCATTCACGTACCCCTTCGCTTGGAAGTCTGCCAGGAGCCGCTCCTTGTCTGTGCCTTCTTGCACCAGCGATCATTCCCCGACTTCGTCCTCGACCGTTACAGATTTTGTAACATCCTCCCAAGTACAATGTCATCCTTAAGTCATGACATTGAACTCGAGAGTTGTCACTTATAAAGTAGCGGACCTTTCTTAAATAACTATAGCAAATTCGATAAGTTTGTATAATAATTAGCGTAATTCGATTAAAATATATGACCAACATACAAAACATTTATTTACTACAAAGTCAATTACATAAGGAAGATCTACTATGAGCTTTAACACATATACAATCTCTATTACATTTACCTACACAATTACTTGCAGCTATATACCACATAAGAAAAGCATCAACTCCTAAACTACTGCAATCTCAAGTTTCTTTCACGTAGCAGCCGTATCATTCTCTGGGTCAACCTGGAGACGACATGTATAACATCCTAATTTTTAACCCAGTACTCTAGAATATATTTAGGTTAATCATTAGTCTATTACTCTTTTAGTCTCATTCTTTAAAACCTTTCATTAAAATACTTAGCGGAAAATACGAATAAATTTTTCTTTTTCGAAACTTGAAAAACAAAACGCGAGCTGCGCGCTAACCTAACGTTCGTCATAACCACATCGTGCAAGAAAAGTAATCACACCATTCATAATCATGAAACACAGTATCATACATAACAATCATAATATCATCACTCCTTCATAAATACATAAATTACTAGCATCATTGTACCATTATTTACATCAAAACATGCCTATATATATGAAGTGATCCTTATCCACCTATGAGGTTGGATGAGTATCAATCCAAAAGATAAACTATCTATGCTTCCGCGGTGACCCTCTGCTCCATTTGCTAGCGTGACCCTTAAGCACGAATCTTAGAAGAAGTCACGAACCTCGTTGTAATCTTCGTCTAGAGATGACACGGAAGAAAAGAGAGGGATGAGAAACTCATTCAAGATTCTCAGTAGGGATTCCCGACTCTAAACAAGTGTCATCATCGTCGTCCCTAGCCACCTCGGTTTTAATTATGAAAAAGGTGTACATGCATAAGGATTAGTTTTAGACTTTTCAAATCTATTTATTTGAAGTGGGTGTCTTTTAGTATGAGTCTTAATGTCATGAATGCAACAGATATTAGATGAATGCATGGCAGTACCATATGCACTTTAACATGAAAATCGTAATACTTGGGCACATCATAAGGAAACATAAATCATATATGTGGCATAAAAAGGCATAGCACTTTTCATGTGACATCTTTATCATAAGTCAAACTCTTAAGTTCTTTTTCTCGAAGACCACCCTCTTAACATATCCACCAAAAATCCAACCAACTCATCGGCCCGACGATAATCTGGTCACCAAACTACATCTCACCTATCGCCTAGGAATGAGCTCAATCCTAACTAGTCGTCACTAGATTTAATATGGGCTAATAGAAGGGGTATACATAACTTCCTCAGATCACCTATCTTAGGATCATTTCCTTCTTTGAAATGCTCTACTGGTATCTAGTACACAGCGAATTGTCCGCTTTGGCAAGCTCAATGTCAATACCCTTATGGATTTGTTTCCTCCCCACCGTAGTGGGAGGAATGCGTCTCGGTGTTATATCACATCTGTTCTAGGGGTGCTCGGCCAAACCGGTGTCACCCAGAACCTTTCCTGGGGGTGCTCGACCGAACCGGTGTCACCCAGGAGTTTTCGCAAACTTTTCTCAAATCCTCAAGTTTGGTGGGAAATTCAGCAACGTAATGGCGTACACCGGATTTCCTTCAAACTTGCTTTATGCCACGAAACATATAGAACATGCATAGCTATTCAACATCACCATAAAACATCAAGTCATATAGTCAAACTCATCATAGCATGTATGTCATCACATCATTACTTTAACGTTCTTAAAAGATAGCATGTTCCTAACCAGTTTGCCAGAATCAAGGACCGGGCTCAGCTAATGCATATGCCATGCTCAAGTCATTCTCATAATTAAACATACATTTTCATGTAACATTATAGCTTATTATGCTCTTGAACCTACGATGTCTTATGCTTTGACCCTTACGGGTCTTAGATGTGAGATATGATTATTCTATTATTCTCTATCTACCTCTTATGCACCTAAGGGTTCACAACTAATAATTCTTACTAGCATTTAAGTTCATTAGTAAATCTAGGCAGCATCATCCTCTAAGGGCATAATTACATCTTTAAGATTACGGGGTTCTAGAATTTACATTTTAGACCCTTTCTTGGTTTCGTCTTCACCTAAGGCGCTATAAATTAGATCTAAACCAATTATGAGGTATTCCTAAGCCTTTGAAATAATTATAAATCATGTTTACTACATTATAAGGGTGCTGTACAGAATCAAAAAATTAAATGTTCTAAGAGTTCTAGAATTGCATTTTTATAGTTTTCTAGTTGCTAGTTTCTCTATAGGCTCTAAAAATCAATCCTACATCAAATGTTACCAAGTTTTTCATATTTAAACAATCCTAAACTTAAGGTTAACATACTAAAACAGTTTTGGCAAAAGCTAAGAATTAATGGGTCAAAACTATGCTAGAACTCAACTTTATAGTTTATCGGTAAGACTAGTTTCTTTCCTAATGTGCATAGAAAGGCTCCTACCCTCAACATACATAATTTTTACACATTCTAACATATTAAAATCATCATCAAACAGCAACCAAATCATCAAGGCAGAACTGAATTCATTCATCATCACACCAAGCATGAAATTTCATTTTCAATACACGTAAGTTACTAGTTTCTCTTTGAATCATTTTAGGATTTATAAAACTCTTTGAAAACCATTTTATTTCACAAAAGGGAGTAAGAATGGCCATAGGGCAGTAGCTAGTTTAAAACATTTCTAAGAGAAGTTTAATTCATAAATCTCATTGGTAATAATTTTATAAAACTCTTGAGGTCTAAAGAAAATCTTAGAATGTAGGTTGTTGGCTCTTGTGACTAGATGAGACTCACACCAAGCTCATCATCATCACACGGCCAAAATATGCATCCATGAGGATGTTTCAACAACCATCTTTATCTTGAGATAAAAAGGGAAAGTCTTTGAGCTCTAGGTTCTTTAAGTGATGACAAAAATATAAACGTGCTATGCATTCCATTTTATTCTTCATTATAAAGTAAAGTGAGAGCTTTAAAGTAAATATGAAATGGAAGAACTTGAAATTAAACATGCAAGACTTAAAAGTAAATATGTAAGTTCAATTCTTTATTTTAGTGCTCTAGGCCCAGCAACAATCGACTTTAAGGCCGAAATAGAAAGGCTTTGAGATTAATTAGGTGATATGCAAGCTCTCGTTTTAAATCTTTAAGTTCTCAAGTGATGACTTGAAATATAAACGTGAAATGCAAAGCTTGAAACTTAAATGTGATAATGCAAGTCCTTTTCTTTAATCTTTAGAGCTTAGTGATGACATAGGAAAATAAATATGAGATGCAAGAACTTGAAATATAAATATGCAAGGCTTGAAATATAAACATGCAAGTTCATTTTATATCTTGCTAGAGCTCATTCAAGACTTTAAAAGAGCATAAACCTCAACCCCAACTTATCTTAACAAGGTAAAGCAAGCTTTAGAGTTCTTGTACCAAGGTTACAAGGAAACCTTATGGTTTGAACATCATCATCAAGCTCAAGGAAATGGACTTAAAGAAACAATTTAAACATTAATATTATTTATAGAACTTGTAACGCCCCAATTTTTACTGTAATTTTTACTGTCATTAGAAATTACTCAATTACTGAATTACCGTAGGTAATTATTACATAAGATTTGAGGCCGAACAATCCTCAATAAAGGAATATAACATTAGAAGAGAGGTTAGGAACGATTCATGCGAGAGTCGCAAATCCCGAATTTCTGTACGTATAAAATGACCAAAATGTCCCTGAAGTTATTTTACTCAGAAAATGAGGATTGTGGGCCCCACATATTCTCAAGGGGATGTTTTGAGAATAATAAGGGATTGTTTGTGTTATGTGTGTTAATAGAGCAGAAGAATCTCAATGTTGAGTTCCGACGCACGAAAAGACCAAACGCCCTGTGAGGTGTTTTAACTCCGATGTGCGTGCCGACTGAGCCGGAACCTCACTAAAATGTTTTAAAATGTGTTTTTAAGCCATGATTAACCATTGGTTAAGCTCGGGTGGTCTTGGGCGCTTTTAAGTGAAAGTACGATTTTGCCCCGCTTTTGGCGCTTTGCGAATTTCGGGATTTTCGATTCATATACCGAAACCTAAGCAATATTAGGCTCAAATTAAAGCTTATTAAATTCTAAATATTAATCTAGATTCAAAATTATGTATTTAGATTGATTAGAACCCAAAATTGCTCAAAAACACCCAAATTGCTTACTAATTCACTTAAGCCCTTAACAGTAAATTCTCTAAATTACATGAATACCTTGCCTACACCTAAATAATGCATGGAACACACAAATTTCACTTCTTTGGGCTGTAATGCACGAAATTATTGATGCCATTATGCAGCTGAATTATTTCCAAAAGTTGCACTAAAACAAAATGCCAAAATGTCACCATAAGAGACATAATTCCTTAATTTCATACAACTTTGTCTAAAATGATTTTTCCTCCATTATTACTCCTGAAAAATTCTGACAACTACCTCCTCATTTTGGCCAATTAGAAGCCTCAAAATCTTCTATAAATAGGCTTGCTTGAGTGGTCTTGGAATGCTTGGTTCATAACTAGTTTTTAGGAGCACCAAAAACTTTCTTTCTTCCTCCTCTTTGGCTGAATTCTTTCTTCAATTTTTCAAAGAGATTTTGTGTCATTTCACTTCAAGAAATCAAGTTCTCTTCCTCTTCTTCAACTCAGATTAGGTAGGGAGTAGTTTCTAAATTTATTTCTATGCTTTGAGGAGTTGTGTTTTTAGCTCAAAATGATGAAATTATGAACTTGCCTTAGCTTTTCATTTTGGTTTTCCTCTTCAATTTTTCTTTAACCAATTCAACCATATGGCCTAGGTGGAACTAAGATGATGGCTTGATGATGAGGACCTTGAGGGTGGGTTGTAAATCCATCACAAGTTAGGCCTCTAAAGCTTGAAAATTCCACTTGATGCAAAACCTTAAAGAATAATGCTTTATGATGCTAAAACAAAGATTTTTAGTTTAGAACTTGAAAGATGTATTTTTTTTCCTTTTATGTTTTATTTCTTGTTAAGATATGTATTGGGTTGAATTTATAATTCTTTTAAAGTCTTGAAGGAGCTCTAGTAAAGAAACAAAATGAATTTGCATCCATGATTAAGTTTATGCTTTGCATAACCATGTTTACCTTCTATGTCATCACTAAATTTTCAAGAATGAATAAATGAACTTGCATTTCTCATGTTTAAATTCCAAGCTTGTATTTCATGTTTATGTTTCAAGTCATCACTTAATCTTTCAAGATAATTAAGAGGTTGCATCTCATATTTAATTTATGCTCTCACTATATTTTATAATGGCTAAAAGAATCAACGCATGACATGTTTATTTTATGCCATCACCTAAAGATCCTAGAGCTTAAAGACTTGCCCATGTATCACAAGCAAAGAAATATGATTATTGGAGTTAAAGAATTTATTCTTTAAAAAGTCTTGAGATTGGAGCTTAAAAAGATGTAATAATAATTCTCTTCTCCCTCTTCTGGTCCTGTGCGGACTACCGCCGCTCCGGTTTCTTAATATTCTCTTCTCCCTCTACTGGTCCTGTGCGGATTACCGCCGCTCCGATTTCTTGTATCATGTTTATATTTCAAGTTCTTGCATCATGTTTAATTTTCAAGTCATCACCTTAAATCTTAAAGATAAAGAAATGGAATTGCATATCATGTTTATAATTCCAAGCTATCACCTTATAAAGATAAGATTAAAATAAGGTTGCATAGCATGTTTATAATTCTAAGATGTCACCTAAATCTCTAAAGCTCAAGACTTACTCCTTTTATCTTAAGTGAGAATTTTAATTGTGAAGATCCTCCCAAATTTGACAAAAGAACTAGTATTTTATATGCACTTAAAATATGATTCTATGTAATTGCATGAGGTTCATGATTCGGCCACTGATCTGAGTTTAGTATCAATGTGTGATAATGATTTGATATGATTGAAGTTGTGATAATTATGGTTTATTGTTAAGAGAATGATTCATAATTGGTTTAGTAACTAATTAGTTCTATAATTGATAATTCTATGTAAGGATTGGATGCTTATTAAGTACTTGATATCATTGAATGATTTCTGACTTGCATGTTATAGTTCTTTGTAGCAAATAATAAGAATGCTTATACATGAAATGTTCTTATGTAAAATTCACCTTTGTTGCTAGAAGAAAGTGTATCATTGTAAAAGTGTAATTTGGAAAGGTTACGGCTAAGGAAAGACTTGGTATTTAAGCGTGTCCATTGTGACCCACCTCTCTTTCTGGGAATCTCCCATATGCATGATTACAGCTGATATATATTATTCTAGCTTAAGACTATAAATGAGAAAATGTTATGATGTTTATGAATTGTATTATGATATAACATGCAAAGATTTAATGGTGACTTAAACTTATAAGAAAATGATCCTTTGGAACCATCAGACTATAGGTGGTGAAAAGGTGATTTTAGCCCCTAACCCGTTCTCTCAAAAGGGTAGAGTCGGGACTTTAGCTTATCAAAAGGGATAAGTATATGCTAGTGACGACTAGTAAAGTATGAGCTCATAACCTAAATTACTCCCAAAAGGGTGGAGTATAGGGTGGCCCAAGGAAAATAATGATGATGATAAGATTTTAAGTCACCTAAGGCACTAAAGAAATGAAATATGTGCACTTTGTGTCCATGTGTAGCTAATATTATATGACGTTCTTTTATGCATGTTATTTTGATAATGATGATGAGGAATATGATGTAATGATAAAGGAAAAGTTCATTGTAAATATGACATGTTAAGAATAAGATGCATTATAAGACGCATGATTAAAAATTGACGAACCTCGGTTAAGTATTTGTCCGAACTTAAAATGAATCTTTGCATGCTCACTATTTTAGAATAATCCCGAGGTTCCTGGGACTTTGATGATGACACTGTAGAAGGAGGTACCTTACTGAGAATTCTTTAGCAAGATTCTCACTCCCTTTTCTTTATTTCCGTCATTGTCTCCAGATTCAAATGGCGACATTCGTCTGTTCGTTGATACCCCTACTTGGGAATTCCACTATGATCCGGTGCATCGCTCGTATCATTTTGAAGGAGGTGCTTGTGATTCGTGTTTTTATTTACATAGGTCGTCCATTTGCACATCCTGTCCCTAGTTATCGATTTTCTCCTACTTCTCCCTATGGCGATGAAATGGTTTTCGAACATGCACGTCCACTTGATGAAAGGATGTTACGTTCTTATCCCGCTTCATCTGCTGTCCATGGATTTCGAGAGTATGTTCCCGAGACGAGATATTCTCAAACTGATCCTTCAGAGGACACTCCTACTCATGTATATTCTGAGAGCTCTGCTCCTACTCCCACACGTGTAAGAGAGGGTAGTGAGGAAACAGCTTGTTCAGTAGAGGTTAGCGAGAAGGCCGTCCATGCGACCCGACTGGTGCATCTCGTGTGTCCCTCCCGAGGGAGCTCATCGATGGATCGGATTTATTCCCCATTTTCAGGACAAAGGGCCATAGAAGGTTCTTAGTAGACTTATGTGTGATCATGCACCCTAGTTTTAGGATAACCTTCCCGCTTATGGAGTTATCTAGTTTAGGGGCATGAATTTCCTTAAGTATATTTTCTTTTATGGGTTTGCATAAGATAATGATGTATGAACATAACCCACCCTTTGAGTGAGGTTATTGTATGTAAATATATGCTATAATGTGCTTATGGATGTTATATGATGGAGCCTAAGTGATATGATGTGATATATTCTTAAACGTCTTATTATACTCCGCTTACTCGTTCACGTTGTACTCGGCTCACGTTTTCAATTATGTGTTTTAAAAAAAAAAAAGGCTCGTAATTTCACTAAGTATTTTCAAATTATGAAGAAAGAACCAAAGCAAGGAGTAAAGTCTAGTCATTAATCTGATTCAACCTAGGTGTATCTGGTTAATTACTAGGGTGTTACATTTTGGTATCAGAGCAGTTCGATTCTCATGGAGCCTGAGGATTGGACTAGCTATGCTTCTAAAGCATAATACGTTAGTGACGTCATGTGTAGATGTTTATCATTAGGATGAGCTTGGGGAGTAGAAATACATGACTCCTGTATGTTGAAAGTGCCATGGTACCTTGTTCACTTTGCATGGAATTTTGGGCGTGATCACCTCGTTGTTCTTTGTTTTGTGTGTATAGGGACCAATGGCACGTCGACAACAGACTAGGAGCGCAGCACAAAATAATCACGACAACGAGACAGCCGAAGCACTCCGCGACGTAGCAAGGACCATGAGAATGATGATGGAACGAATGGATCAGGATCGTCAAGCCAATATGAATCAGCGACATGAGATTCCTGAACATGCCTGTTTCGGGGAGTTTCGTAAGGCAAACCCACCGGTTTCAAGGGGACATCAATCCAAATATTGCGGATGAATGGATTCGAATATTGAGAAGGTCTTTCTTTGTAGTCCCATGCTCGGAGGAGCAAAAGGTCACCTTCGCTACTCATATGCTTGAGGGTGATGCCAGTTTCTGGTGGGCAGGTGTTCGAAGACTCCTGGAGACGACCGATGTGGACATTGATTGGGAACTATTCAAGGTCCATTTTTACGAAAAGTACTTTCCAGTCGATTAGAAATGCCAAGGACATTGAATTCATGCAACTTGTCCAGGGGAATATGAATGTGGCCCAGTACACTGCCAGATTTGAAGAACTCATTAAGTTCTCAAGAATGTACCAAGGAAATCCTGATGAGTACTGGAAATGCATTAAATACGAGTCAGGGTTGAAGGCGGAACTTAATGTGGCGATTGCACATTTGGAGATTAGGATTTCTCTACCTAGTTAACAAATGTCGGATTATTGAAGAAGGTCGAGAAAACTAAACACCCCAAAGTCAGATAATATTACCAAAAGTTGACACCTCAAGGTCGCGATTCAAGAGGCGAAATCGACCTCCATTTCCCCTCAATCAAGACCACAAGGGACACAAAGAAATTTTCAACAAGGAAGGCCAAACAACAACAATCGCTATAATAACAACCGCTACAACAATAACCCCAGAACAATCACAACAACAACAATAACAACAATAAACGCAAACCAGCACAAACACGTCCACCACTACCTCCACGGCCTCCGCCATCCATGGAATGTCCCAAGTGCGGCAAGAATCATGGGAGCATGCCATGTCGAGCCGGAACAAACGTGTGCTATCGGTGTGGAAAACCAGGTCATTACTCCTGAGAATGCCTTTGAAAGGAACCCGCCAACCCCAATCCCAAGCCGCAATACCAGGGAAGGGTATTTCTGTTAATCTTTGAAGAAACAACGAAGTCACGAAATCTCGTGGAAGGTAAGGGTAATATGCATGGTAAAGACTTAATTGTACTATATGATTCTGGCGCTTCTCATTCTTTTATCTCCCATTCATGTGTTAAAAGCCTTAATTTACCTATGACTGAGCTTCCTTTTGACCTTATTGTTTCTACCTGACTGAAAACCCGTTAGGACTTGTAAATGTTGTTTAGATTGTAGTTTTATTATAGATAATAGATCCTTTGTTTTAGATCTTATTTGCTTACCCATGCGAGGTTTAGATGTGATTCTTGGCATGGATTGGCTTGAGGCCAACCGTGTCTTGTTAAAGCTGTTATGAGAAAACCATCACTTTTCTTCCTATTCCTATTGAACCTAAGAAACCCATAAGTCTTTACATAAGCTGCTGTGGAAATGGGTGTGGTAAGGGTGAGAGTAAAGGTTACATTTTCTTAGCCGCTAGTGATGTAGACTTTGAGCAAAGTATCGATGAGATACCAATAGTAAGAAATTATCCCAAGTATTTCAGGATGAGATACCGAGTTTCCCCAAGAGAGATAGAATTTTCCATAGAGTTGCTTAGGGTGCGGGACCTATATCCATAGCCCCATACAGATGTCCCCATTAGAATTGACCGAGTTAAAAACTCAATTGGAAGATTTATTGGAGAAAAAGTTTGTTAGGCCTAGTGCATCACCTTGGGAGCCCTGTGTTGTTTGTAAAGAAAAAGGATGGGAGTATGAGGATGTGTGTAGATTATAGGCAGTTGAATAAAGTAACGGTGAAAAACAAGTATCCTCTGCCTAGGATCGATGATTTGATGGACCAACTGAAAGGTGCAGTAGTGTTTTCTAAGATAGATTGGAGGTCAGGCTACCATCAAATTAGAGTGAGAGATGAAGACATACCTAAAACGGCCTTTCGCACTCGATACGGCCATTTTGAGTTTGCAGTAATGTCCTTTGGGTTAACTAATGCTCCAGCCATTTTTATGGATTACATGAATAGGATCTTTCGACCCTATTTAGATCAGTTTGTAGTTGTCTTTATAGATGACATTCTCATATATTCTAAGACCCATGAAGAGCATGAATGCCACCTAACCATAGTACTAGAGATCTTGAAGGAAAAGAAACTATATGCCAAGATTTCCAAGTGTGAGTTTTGGTTGGATAAGGTGCAACTTTTAGGGCATGTAGTATCTAAGAAAGGAATTGTCAGTAGATCCTAGTAAGGTAGAAGCGGTAGTAAATCGGGAAAGACCAACCACGATGAATCAAGTAAGGAGCTTTTTGGGTTTAGCCAGGTTATTACCGTCGATTTATCAAGGGATTTTCCCAGATTTCCCTACCTTTGACCAAGTCGACTAGGAAGAACACCCCTTTTTCATGGACCCGGAGTGTGAAAAGAGCTTTCAAGAGTTAAAACACAAGCTAACCTCGACCCTGTTTTAGTGTTACCCGACCCCAATGTGCCTTTCGAGGTGTATTGTGATGCTTCAAAAAGGGTTTAGGTTGTGTATTGATGCAGATAGGCAAGTGGTGGCCTATGCATCAAGACAACTCAAGCCACATGAGGCAAACTACCCTACCCATGACCTTGAGTTAGTCTGCCGTCGTGTTTGCTCTAAAGATTTGGAGACACCATTTATATGGAGTTAAGTTTGAGGTGTTTTCCGATCACAAGAGTTTGAAATATCTCTTTGATCAAAAAGAGCTAAACATGAGGCAAAGGCGATGGATGGAGTTCTTGAAAGATTATGATTTTGGATTGAACTACCATCCTGGTAAAGCTAATGTAGTAGCCGATGCTTTGAGTAGGAAGTCCTTACAAGTGTCCCGTTTGATGGTGAAGGAGGTTGAATTGATTGAGCAATTTAGGGACTTAAACCTAGGAATGACTTTGACCACTAAGGGCATCGAGCTTGTCATCTTAGAGTGACAAGTGAGTTCAAAGAAAGGATTGTTCAAGCTCAAGGGGCGATGCTGAGTTTCAAGAGACTTTAGGGGCGTGAAGGCGGGAAAGTTGATAGGTTTTACCCAAGGAATGGGCGATTTGTGGAGGTTTAAAGGTCGAATATGTGTACACGCTAGTGGTGGCCTCCGAAAGGATATTTTGGAGGAAGCCCATAAGAGCCATTTTACCCTTCATCCTGGTGCCACCAAGATGTATCAAGATTTGAAGAAGATGTTCTGGTGGCCTGGAATGAAGAAAGATGTGTGCACATGGGTGAGTAAGTGCTTGGTGTGTCAAAAGGTGAAGATTGAACACCAAAAACCCTCTGGAATGCTGCAACCTCTATCGATCCCTGAGTGGAAGTGGGATAGTATCTCCATGGATTTTGTATTTGGATTACCAAGGACCCAAATGAATCATGATACCATATGGGTAATCGTGGATCGATTGACAAAGTCGACCCACTTTTTACCTATTAAGGTGACTTATTCCTTGGATAGGTTAGCACAATTATATATTCAGGAGATAGTGAGGTTACATGGGGTGCCGTCGACGATAATCTCGGACCGAGATCCGCGATTTACGTCGCGATTTTGGGGAGCCTTTCAAAAGGCATTTGGTTCAAAGCTGTGTCTAAGCACGACCTATCACCCCCAAACAGACGGTCAATCTGAAAGAACTATCCAAACCTTGGAGGATATGTTAAGGGCATGTGTTTTAGATCAAAGGGAAGTTGGGATAAGTACCTACGAGTGATTGAATTTGCATATAACAACAGTTATCATGCAAGTATCGGTATGGCACCGTATGAGGCCCTCTATGGACGGAAATGTCAATCTCCCTTATGTTGGTATGAACCGGAGAGCAAAGTTTACTTGGACCTGATATTGTGAGGGAAACAACGGAACAAATCAAAAAGATTAGGGATAAGATTCTTCTTGCTCAAAGTCGACGAGAAAAACTATGCGGACAAGCGAAACCGCTAGATTTTCAAGAAGGGGACCACGTGTTCCTAAGGATCACCCCCACCAGGCATAGGCCGAGCAATAAAAGTAAAGAAATTGAGCCCCAGTTTCTTGGTCCGTTTGAAATCCTTACCAAAGTAGGACACAGTAGCCTCACCGTATAGCCCTACCCCGAGTCTATCCAACCTTCATGATGTTTTCCATGTCTCTCGATTAAGAAAGTATCAATCGACCCAGTCATGTACTAGAGCGAACATGTACAATTAAGAGATAACGACATTTAACTTACTACCCACGAGAATCGTCGATCGAGGAGTTAAGCGAGTTAAGGAACAAGGCTGTACCCTGGTCAAAGTAGCATGGGGACAGGGTGAAACCGAAGAACTTACATGGGAGCTGGAATCAAACATGAAAGCACAATACCTGAAGTTGTTCTCGGTGCTTGAATTTAGGAGGCGAAATTCTTTTAAGGAGGGAGTAATGTAACGCCCAATTTTCTTGTAATTTTTCTTTGTCATTAGAAATTACTCAATTAGTGAATTACCGTAGGTAATTATTACATAAGATTTGAGGCCGAACAATCCTCAATAAAGGAATATAACATTAGAAGAGAGGTTAGGAACGATTCATGCGAGAGTCGCAAATCCCGAATTTCATGCGTATAAAATGACCAAAATGTCCCTGAAGTTATTTTACTCGAGAAAATGAGGATTGTGGGCCCACATATTCTCAAGGGGATGTTTTGAGAATAATAAGGGATTGTTTGTGTTATGTGTGTTAATAGAGCGAGAAGAATCTCAATGTTGAGTTCATGCCTTGACGAAAAGACCAAAGCAGCCCTATGTTGTTTAACTCGATGTGCGTGCCGACTGAGCCCGAACCTCACTAAAATGTTTTAAAATGTGTTTTTAAGCCATGATTAACCATTGGTTAAGCTCGGGTGGTCTTGGGCAGTTTTTAAGTGAAAGTACGATTTTGCCCTGCTTTTTGGCGCTTTTGAATTTCGGGATTTTCGATTCATATACCGAAACCTAAGCAATATTAGGCTCAAATTAAAGCTTATTAAATTCTAAATATTAATCTAGATTCAAAATTATGTATTTAGATTGATTAGAACCCAAAATTGCTCAAAAACACCCAAATTGCTTACTAATTCACTTAAGCCCTTAACCGTAAATTCTCTAAATTACATGAATACCTTGCCTACACCTAAATAATGCATGGAACACACAAATTTCACTTCTTTGGGCTGTAATGCACGAAATTATTGATGCCATTATGCAGCTGAATTATTTCCAAAAGTTGCACTAAAACAAAATGCCAAAATGTCACCATAAGAGACATAATTCCTTAATTTCATACAACTTTGTCTAAAATGATTTTTCCTCCATTATTACTCCTGAAAAATTCTGACAACTACCTCCTCATTTTGGCCAATTAGAAGCCTCAAAATCTTCTATAAATAGGC
Organism: Dalbergia cochinchinensis; assembly: GCA_031216125.1. Taxonomy (NCBI): domain Eukaryota; kingdom Viridiplantae; phylum Streptophyta; class Magnoliopsida; order Fabales; family Fabaceae; genus Dalbergia; species Dalbergia cochinchinensis. Next base: position 13,689,292 of record CM062376.1, read on the forward strand.
TTGCTTGAGTGGTCTTGGAATGCTTGGTTCATAACTAGTTTTTAGGAGCACCAAAAACTTTCTTTCTTCCTCCTCTTTGGCTGAATTCTTTCTTCAATTTTTCAAAGAGATTTTGTGTCATTTCACTTCAAGAAATCAAGTTCTCTTCCTCTTCTTCAACTCAGATTAGGTAGGGAGTAGTTTCTAAATTTATTTCTATGCTTTGAGGAGTTGTGTTTTTAGCTCAAAATGATGAAATTATGAACTTGCCTTAGCTTTTCATTTTGGTTTTCCTCTTCAATTTTTCTTTAACCAATTCAACCATATGGCCTAGGTGGAACTAAGATGATGGCTTGATGATGAGGACCTTGAGGGTGGGTTGTAAATCCATCACAAGTTAGGCCTCTAAAGCTTGAAAATTCCACTTGATGCAAAACCTTAAAGAATAATGCTTTATGATGCTAAAACAAAGATTTTTAGTTTAGAACTTGAAAGATGTATTTTTTTTCCTTTTATGTTTTATTTCTTGTTAAGATATGTATTGGGTTGAATTTATAATTCTTTTAAAGTCTTGAAGGAGCTCTAGTAAAGAAACAAAATGAATTTGCATCCATGATTAAGTTTATGCTTTGCATAACCATGTTTACCTTCTATGTCATCACTAAATTTTCAAGAATGAATAAATGAACTTGCATTTCTCATGTTTAAATTCCAAGCTTGTATTTCATGTTTATGTTTCAAGTCATCACTTAATCTTTCAAGATAATTAAGAGGTTGCATCTCATATTTAATTTATGCTCTCACTATATTTTATAATGGCTAAAAGAATCAACGCATGACATGTTTATTTTATGCCATCACCTAAAGATCCTAGAGCTTAAAGACTTGCCCATGTATCACAAGCAAAGAAATATGATTATTGGAGTTAAAGAATTTATTCTTTAAAAAGTCTTGAGATTGGAGCTTAAAAAGATGTAATAATAATTCTCTTCTCCTCTCTCTGGTCCTGTGCGGACTACACGCTCAGGTTTCTTAATATTCTCTTCTCCTCTCTCTGGTCTGTGCGGATTACCGCTCCAGATTTCTTGTATCATGTTTATATTTCAAGTTCTTGCATCATGTTTAATTTTCAAGTCATCACCTTAAATCTTAAAGATAAAGAAATGGAATTGCATATCATGTTTATAATTCCAAGCTATCACCTTATAAAGATAAGATTAAAATAAGGTTGCATAGCATGTTTATAATTCTAAGATGTCACCTAAATCTCTAAAGCTCAAGACTTACTCCTTTTATCTTAAGTGAGAATTTTAATTGTGAAGATCCTCCCAAATTTGACAAAAGAACTAGTATTTTATATGCACTTAAAATATGATTCTATGTAATTGCATGAGGTTCATGATTCGCCCACTGATCTGAGTTTAGTATCAATGTGTGATAATGATTTGATATGATTGAAGTTGTGATAATTATGGTTTATTGTTAAGAGAATGATTCATAATTGGTTTAGTAACTAATTAGTTCTATAATTGATAATTCTATGTAAGGATTGGATGCTTATTAAGTACTTGATATCATTGAATGATTTCCTGACTTGCATGTTATAGTTGCTGTTGCAAATAATAAGAATGCTTATACATGAAATGTTCTTATGTAAAATTCACCTTTGTTGCTAGAAGAAAGTGTATCATTGTAAAAGTGTAATTTGGAAAGGTTCTGGCTAAGGAAAGACTTGGTATTTAAGCGTGTCCATTGTGACCCACCTCTCTTTCCTGGGAATCTCCCATATGCATGATTACAGTTGATATATATTATTCTAGCTTAAGACTATAAATGAGAAAATGTTATGATGTTTATGAATTGTATTATGATATAACATGCAAAGATTTAATGGTGACTTAAACTTATAAGAAAATGATCCTTTGGAACCATCGGACTATAGGTGGTGAAAAGGTGATTTTAGCCCCTAACCCGTTCTCTCAAAAGGGTAGAGTCGGGACTTTAGCTTATCAAAAGGGATAAGTATATGCTAGTGACGACTAGTAAAGTATGAGCTCATAACCTAAATTACTCCCAAAAGGGTGGAGTATAGGGTGGCCCAAGGAAAATAATGATGATGATAAGATTTTAAGTCACCTAAGGCACTAAAGAAATGAAATATGTGCACTGTGTCCATGTGTAGCTAATATTATATGACGTTCTTTTATGCATGTTATTTTGATAATGATGATGAGGAATATGATGTAATGATAAAGGAAAAGTTCATTGTAAATATGACATGTTAAGAATAAGATGCATTATAAGACGCATGATTAAAAATTGACGAACCTCGGTTAAGTATTTGTCCGAACTTAAAATGAATCTTTGCATGCTCACTATTTTAGAATGATCCCGAGGTTCTGGGGACTTTGATGATGACAACTGTAGAAGGAGGTACCTTCATTGAGAATTCTTTAGCAAGATTCTCACTCCCTTTTCTTTATTTCCGTCATTGTCTCCAGATTCAAATGGCGACATTCGTTCTGTTCGTTGATACCCCTACTTGGGAATTCCACTATGATCCGTGCATCGCTCGTATCATTTTGAAGGGAGGTCTTGCGCATTCGTGTTTTTATTTACATAGGTCGTCCATTTGCACATCCTGTCCCTAGTTATCGATTTTCTCCTACTTCTCCCTATGGCGATGAAATGGTTTTCGAACATGCACGTCCACTTGATGAAAGGATGTTACGTTCTTATCCGCCTTCATCTGCTGTCCATGGATTTCGCAGTATGTTCGAGGCGAGATATTCTCAAACTGATCCTTCAGAGGACACTCCTACTCATGTATATTCGAGAGCTCTGCTCCTACTCCCACACGTGTAAGAGAGGGTAGTGAGGAAGCAGTTGTTCAGCCGAGGTTAGCGAGAAGGCCGTCCATGCGACCCGACTGGTGCATCTCGTGTGTCCCCTCCAGGGAGCTCATCGATGGATCGGATTTATTCCCCATTTTCGGGACGGTGGCCATAGAAGGTTCTTAGTAGACTTATGTGTGATCATGCACCCTAGTTTTAGGATAACCTTCCCGGCTTATGGAGTTATCTAGTTTAGGGGCATGAATTTCCTTAAGTATATTTTCTTTTATGGGTTTGCATAAGATAATGATGTATGAACATAACCCACCCTTTGAGTGAGGTTATTGTATGTAAATATATGCTATAATGTGCTTATGGATGTTATATGATGGAGCCTAAGTGATATGATGTGATATATTCTTAAACGTCTTATTATACTCCGCTTACTCGTTCACGTTGTACTCGGCTCACGTTTTCAATTATGTGTTTTAAAAAAAAAAAAAAAGGCTCGTAATTTCACTAAGTATTTTCAAATTATGAAGAAAGAACCAAAGCAAGGAGTAAAGTCTAGTCATTAATCAGATTCAACCTAGGTGTATCTGGTTAATTACTAGGGTGTTATAGAACTGAAAATGGATCAAGTTAGAAAACCAAGCTTTGAGTTTTAGAAACCATCTCACCATATCTTTGGTGACAAAACCAAAATATCAAAGAAAAGGAAACCATGGCCGAAACCATGAAGGAGAAAGGATGAAACTTTGAAACTCTAGAGGCCATGATCTTGATAATACATCAACACCAACATCATGTGCTCTCATCCTTGAGTCATTTTCCAACCAAAACAAGTTTTAAAAACCAAAACTAGAACCAAAGAAAAGGAAAGGAAAAATCGAAATGCTTCTTGGTTCAAAAACCAAGTTTTCAAGCTTTAGAGATTACACAAGTGGTGATTCTATGATCAACCCCTTGAACCCTCATCATCAAGCCGATTTTTTTCTTTGAAGAAAGGCTCCAAGGCCGAAACATAAAGAGAGGAAAAGAAGTTCCAAGAAGCCAGGAGAAACCAACAAAACTCATTTTAAACAAGACTTTAAAGGATAAAGAAATTTAATAAAATAAATCCCTACCAAAGGTATGTCTCTTAGAGGATGAACAAGGCTTGGTCTTGAGAGGAGAATGAAAGAAAAATCCTCCCTAAAGCTTGATGGAGCTTCGGCCAAGAAGAAAGGAAAAGGAAAGGAAGTTGTGTTTCTTGAGCTTGATCTTGAGATTGATATGGCTAAGTGTAACACCCCGATTTTTCTGTCCGAGGGAAATGACCAAAATGCCCCTGAGGTCATTTCCTGACCCGAACTCGAGGGTAACCAACTCGGTCATCCTCGAAGGGTCAACTCAATGTTTGAAGGGGATTGAATGGCCTTTGAATGCTTTCGGAAGCGAAAATTTCGTTTCATGATTTGGTCAAAATGACCAAAATACCCCTATAAGCGTTTTACGGGTAAAGGTGCCGTTTGAGCCCGGAACTTTCCCCAGAGGTTTAAAAACATGATTTCATGTGTCTAGAGGTATCTGTTCAAGTCCCGGTGGTCCCGGGCAGTTTTAGTGCAAAATTACGATTTTGCCCCTGGAATAGTGTTTTTAAGCTTAATGACGTAATTAAGCAAACCTAAGCAATATTAGGCTCTAAACGAAGATTAATTTATTTCCCTAATTAATCTAGAGTCAAAATAATTTATTAAAGTTAATTAGAACCTAAAATTGCTTAGATTAAACTTAAATCCCTTTTTAGAACTCAAGATTCCTAGTCTTGGAATCATGAATAGTGTTTTCTCTCTCCAATTCCTTAAATCAAGGAAATGAGTCTAGAGTTGTTTAAACTCTAAATTGAGGATTTAACCCTCTAATGGTGCAAGACCACTCCTTAATTATGTCTAGACCACCTTAATTACCCATTTACCTTACCTAAACACCTTCTTACAAATTCCTAATCTTAAGCATAATCAAAGATACACCTAAACACAACTCTAAACCACAATTAAAATGCAAACTAATCCTCCCCATGGGCTGATGCATTTTCGGCCACATGCTCCCCATTTGACACATATTAAATTGTTTTCTCACTCAAAGAGCCATGCTTGAGCCATACCTTGAGCCATACATCACCATGCTTTGAACCATACCTCACCATACCTCAAGAACACATTATCTCACCTCATGGAACTCATGGAGAGCCTCCATTCTGCACCTCATGGCCGAAGCCATCCTCACCCACATACATCCTCCATTTGTTTCATTTCTCTATAAATAGAATGCCTTGAGGAGCTTGCACCACTTTTAGATCATTTGCTAAGTTTAGGAAACACTCAAAGCTTTTCTTTTTCTCTCAAAGTCTTTGTGTTCTTCAAGTTCTTGGAGTTCTTCAAGTTCTTCATCTTCTTCATTTTCTTCTTCCATCTTCAAGTTCATCACACCAAGTAGGGATTTTCTTTCATGTGTTCTTTCTTTAAAGTTCTTGTTCTAAGCTTAAAGTTCATAGTTTCTCTTGATTCTTTTTAGAACTTCTTTTTCTTCCCTTTACCTTTTCATTTTCGGCCATGGGCCTTGGAGAACAAAGGAATGAGAGCTTGATGATGAGAGTTTCATGATGATGTTCATCACTTGAAACAAACTCTAGAGCTTGATTTTTGTTCTTGAGCAAAAGTGTTTCTAGATTTTCCTTTCTTGAACTTTTGAGAACCTTAACTTTGATGTTGTTTCAAAATGGTTCTAATGACTCAATGATGAGGTCTCATGATGTTGGAGTTTGTATATCACCAAGATCATGGATTCTAGAGTTTCAAACATTTCTTTTCTTTCCTTGAAGTTTCGGCCATTACCTTTTCCTTTTCATGCTAGATGTTTGATTTTTAAATATGTTATGTTGAGTTCTAAGAACTCTAGACTTTTACCTTGTCTTGGTTTGATGAGTTTGGGTTGAGGTTTAAGTTCCTTTAAAGTCTTGTTAAGAGCTCTAGAAAGATAAAATGAACTTGCATAATTTATTTTATGCTTGCATTCATATTTACATTCTTGCTATGCATCTTTACTTGCAAGCCATCACCTAAGAACATAAAGATTAAAACGGAACTTGTATCATCACTTAACTTAATTCTCAAAGCCTTTCTATTTCGGCCTTAAAGTCGATTGTTGCTGGGCCTAGAGCACTAAAATAAAGAATTGAACTTGCATTATCACCTAATTAATTTCTCGAATGCCTATCTATTTCGGCCTTAAAGTCGATTGTTGTTGGGCCAAGAGCACTAAAATAAGGAATTGAATTTTGCATCTTTACTTTCAAGCTTGCACGTTTAAGATTATGCTTGATATTTACTTTCGAGTTTACACGTTTAAATTATGCCTTGCATATTTAATTTCAAGTCATCACTTTACCTTGAAAGCAAGATTAAAAATGAAGAGCATGAAACACGTTTAGTTTATGTCGTAACTTAAGAACCTAGAGCTCAAAGACTTGCCCATTCCATTCCAAGTTAAAGTTTAATGCAAAACCACACTTTGAATGTATGTTTTTCGGCCAAGTAGTGAAGATGGACTTGCAATGAGTTTTCATCTAGCTACTAGGACCAATAGCCTATGTTTTGAGTTTTCCTTAAAGTTTGACAATTCTTTATAAGGTTATGTCGTTACAAGTTGTGATTCCAATCTCTTTTAGGGGATGGAATATGTTTTGGTCAGTGACCTAAGGCTTCACTTAGCCTCTTGATTCGATTTAAAATGTCTTGCAAAGAGTTTTAGAAATTCTAAATTGATTCCAAGAGAAACTAGTTAACTTATGTACCTAGAAATGTCAATTTAATTCTCTTATTGAGGCAAGATGTTTTCGGTTCTGATGTGATGAATGTGATGCTGTATGATGATGTTTTAATGTGTTGGAATGTGTGAAAATATCATGTGATGATGTAGAAGCGAACCTATGCATGATAGGTAAGAAACTAGCTAACTAGAAATACCGTAAAGCTAGAATTTAACATAGTTTTGACCCATTTGTTTATGGAACCAATCCAAACTGTTTTAATGGGAACATAATCAGATTTAGATTGTTTAGACATGAAAAACTTGGTATCATTTGAGTTAGAATCGAATTCTAGCACCTATGGGGAAACTAGTAGCTAGAAAACCGTAAAAATGCAAATGTAGAACTCTTAGAACATTTAATTTTCTGGAATCTGTCCAGCACCCTTACAACATGATAAACATGATTAATAATTAGTCCTTAAGCATAGGAATGTCTCATAATTGATTTAGATTTAATGTATAGCGCCTTCGGCGAAGACGGAACTGAGAAAAGGGTCTAAAACGTAAGTTCTAGAACCCAGTAAAAGCGAGTTAGAGATTCTGTCCTATGCTATTCAGATTTAAGTATGAACATGAGAATGAAGAATGATGTTTAATATGAGCCTTAGGGGCATAAAATATGAGCGACGGATATTAGAGAGCTATATCTCAAGATTAAGACCCGTAAGGGTCAAAGCATAAGCTACCGTGAGGGTAAGCGTTTGAATGATGTATGATGATGCATGAAGTATGCTAATGATGATGATGTTATTCATATGAGGAATTTATGAGGTTATATGTTTATGTGGCATAAAGCAAATTTGGAAGGAAATTCGGTGTAATGACCGTTTTGGTCGCCGAATTTCCGACAAATTTGGAAGGAAACTTCGGTGTAATGACCGTTTTGGCCGAATTTACGGCAAATTTGGGGACTTAAAGAGATTTTGAAAATTAAGGTACTAAGATGGGTTCTAGGATGACACCGGTTCGGCCGAGCACCTCCATAGAACTCATGTGACATCGGTACCATTTTATACTCTTAGGTGACACCGGTTCGGCCGAGCACCCCTAAGAGATTTGCGCCCTAACCCGTACTCAGATAGTCGGGATTTATGATACGCTTATCGTTAAGTGGTAAGTAAGAACTAGTGACGACTAGTTAAGGTATGAGCTCATAACCTAGATGTATGACACGCTCGGGTGACACCGGTTCGCCGAGCACCCCCGATTCGATTGTCTTTTAGGGTGGCCCATGAGGAAGAAAAGTTCATGATTATGATTATGTCACTATGTTTTGTCCCATATGAATGTTACTATTGCCACTTTATGCCACCAATGATGATGATGCTTGATGTTATGTTTTATGTATGTGCATTAGGTAGTGTCATGCATACATTTTCCATTATGTTGCATTCATGACATTAAGATCATCCTAAAATGAACGGACCTTGGCTAAAGTATATTTTTGAAGTTTAAAATGAACTAAATGCATGTTCAGTCATTTCATATAATTAAACCCAAGGTTCCCGAGGGCGTAGATGATGACACCTAGGTAGTAGGAGGCCCTCTGAGATTCTTTAGTAAGATTCTCACTCCTCTATCTCTTTCTTTCCGTCACGTCTTGAGATGGCGGCGTTCAGAGCATTCATGGACACCCCGAGCATGGGAGGTGCACTATGACCCGACTCACGGGTCATACCATTTTGAGGGCGGCACGGTGCGGATTTTCATGTTTGTAGGGCGCCTCTTCGCTCATCCGTGCACACCCATCACTTCTCCCGATCGCACCCTATGGCTAATTTACGGCGGGTTTTTGAGCGTGCAGCGCCAGACGCATGACGAGAGAGTACTCCGTAGGCACACCGCCGCCTTAGCCATGCGAGATTATCCCGACTATGTGCCCCGGACCTATTTCACGGAGACCGACCCATCCGAGGACCCGCCTACCCATCCGTATAGCGAGGACTCTGCCCCCTCTCCACCACGGATAAGGGAGGCGGTGAGGATACCGTGACTTCGACCACGGCTTACGCGACGGCCGGAGATGCGACCATACCGTGGGGTCACCCCCGATCCCCTTTCCGCCTCTTCACGTCCGAGGAGCTCGCTTGATTTCCGGATATCCGCCTGCGTTCATGAGATGGACGCCTTGATGAGGTGACGATCGTCCGATGGAGTACCGGTTAGAGCACACACACCACTTAGATGGGGATAAACCTTCTTTTGTTTAGAGGTTATCCTATTAGATGCACTCGGGTAGGGGAGTAGATTATGTTTATGTTTTAGGTTGTATTTCCCTTGTACTGAATTAAGTCCCACACTTATAAGTGGGCAAGTTATATATATGAGATTATATTCAGTGATGTTCATGATGTGCCTTATGTTATGATGATTGTGAGACGATTGTTTTACTTTGCATGGTTTACCGCTTATCGCATCACGCGGCTCTCACTTTTATTTCAAAAAAAATTTCCCGTATTTTCCGCTAAGTAATTCAAAGCTAAATGAGAACTATGAAGTAACAGACTAATGATTAACCTAAATATGTTCTAGAGTATTGGGTTAAAAATTAGGATGTTACATTATGGTATCAGAGCAGTTCGATTCTCATGGAGCCTGAGGATTGGACTGACTATGCTTTCTAAAGCGTAGTACGATAGCTATGTCATGCGTAGAGCTTAACTAGAGATAAGCTATAGGGTAGGAGTTCATGACCCTTGTCTACTTGCGCGCGCCATGGTAACTAGCTCATTTTACATGGAATATTGAGCCTGATCACCTCAGTGTTTATTGTCTCATGTGTTTAGGGACCAATGGCACCAAGGAGACAACCTAGGACCCCGACTGAGGGAGACCAAAGCGATGCCATCGGCTGCTTCTTTGTTCGTGACATGGCAAGAGCCATGGAACGAATGTTCGAGAGGATGAACCAACAAGGGAACACCGGACGTGCTCCCCCTACTGCCGAAATGGTCGAGCAAGCGAGGTTTGGTGAGTTTCGCAAGGCGAACCCACCAACCTTCCGAGGAGCCATGGACCCCGACAAAGCTGATGAGTGGATCAAAAACATGGAGAAGATCTACTCGGTGGTGGCTTGCTCGGAGGAGCAAAAGGTCACCTTCGGGCCGCTTATATGATGGAGTCGGATGCCGAGTTACGGTGGGTGGCACCAAGATCGCTAGAAGCTTCGCATCTGTCAATCAGGAGCTATTCAAGACCTACTTCTATGAGAAGTACTTCCCGGAGTCCGGGAGGTACGCGAAAGATATTGAGTTCATGCAAGCGACTCAAGGAGGGTCTCATCGTCGCCCGACACTGCGAAATTCGAGGAGCCGATTAAGTTCTCTAGGGTGTTTCAAGGAAACCCGACGAGGTGTGGAAGTGCGTCAAGTATGAGGCCGGACTAACGGCAGAGCTCAACTATCTTTGTGGCGCACATGGAGATTAGGGACTTTCCAACCCTAGTCAACAAGTGCCGGATCATGGAAGAGGGACAGAAGAAAATCAATGCCGCAAGAGGCGAGACGAACAAGGGGCTAGCACCTCAAGCCCCAAAATTCAAGCCCCAATATCCAAACCAATCCCGAAACCATTACCACCCCTACCACACCAACCAATTCAGACCACAACAACAACAAAGAACCCCCTTCCACCAACAACCCAAGCAGCCATACCGACCACAATTCCAGAACAACAACAACAACCGCAACAACCACAACAACAACCGACAAGGAGGGTCGGGCGGCCCCCGAAACAACCAAGGAGGGTCAAGTGGGACTAGGAACAAGACGCCTCAAGGGACCCCCGCCCAAGCTATCCCAGCCGTGCTATGTCCCAAGTGCGGGAAGGATCATGGCAACCGTCCCTGCCTAGCGGGGCAGAATATCTGCTTCCGATGCGGAAAGCCTGGCCACTACGCCAGCAACTGCACTAGTGGGAGGCCAGCAAGCCAGAATTCCCGGCCGCAACACCAAGGGAGGGTCTTCACCCTCAATGTAGACGAAGCGGACACATCCAACGGTCTCATAGAAGGTAAGTGCGAAATATATGGTAGAACCTTAACTGTGCTATATGACTCTGGTGCAACACATTCTTTTATTTCATATGCTAGTGTCGAGGCTCTAAATTTGAAAACTTCCAAACTTCCTTTTGATCTTATTGTCTCTACGCCCACAAATCATCCTGTGAATACTTGTTATTGTTGCCTAAATTGTCACCTCACCACAGAAAATAGATCATATGTTGTGGATTTAATTTGTTTACCCATGAAAGGTATAGGAATAGTTCTTGGCATGGATTGGCTTCACGCCAACCGTGTATTGTTAGACTGTGACACCAAAACAGTCGTCTTTCCTTCTCCCCCTAGTGAAATAAGTCAACCTTTGAAACTCTATCTCAATGCCGTAGAGGTCCACTGTAGTGGGAAAAAGACTAAGGGATATGTTCTCCTAGCCGCTAGCGAGGTACACTTTGAAGCAATTTAGAGAATATACCTATAGTGAGAAACTATCCCGAGGTGTTTAGGAAGATATACCCGAGTTCCCTCCCGGCGAGAAGTGGAGTTCTCCATTGAGTTGGTTCTGGAGCGGGACCAATCTCCATTGCCCCCTATAGAATGTCACCCCTAGAACTAGCCGAGCTTAAAACCCAACTTGAGGAACTTTTAGAGAAAAGCTTCATAAGACCTAGTGCTTCACCATGGGGAGCCCGGTCTTGTTTGTGAAAAGAAGGGCGGGAGTATGAGGTTGTGCATAGATTATAGGCAATTAAATCGTGTGACAGTGAAAAACAAATACCCTTTGCCTAGGATTGATGATCTCATGGACCAATTGAGAGGAGCGGTAGTGTTTTCCAAGATCGACCTAAGGTCAGGATACCACCAAATTAGAGTGAGAGATCAAGATATACCAAAGACCGCCTTTAGAACTTCGGTATGGACACTTTGAGTTCGCGATGATGCCTTTTGGGTTGACAAATGCTCTGCAGTATTTATGGATTACATGGATAAGATCTTTAGACCTTATTTAGATCAATTAGTAGTCGTTTTTATAGATGATATACTCATCTATTCAAGACCCACGAGGAGCATGGCGTCATTTAAGGAAAGTTTTGGAGATTTTGAAGGATACCAAGCTATATGCAAACCTCTCCAAGTGTGAATTTTGGTTGGAGGAGGTCAAGTTTTTAGGAGCACGTTGTGTCAAAAGGAGGTATAGCCGTTGATCCTAGTAAGGTAGAAGCCGTAATGAATTGGGATAGACCAACCACCGTAATGTAAATACTGAGCTTTTTGGGTTTAGCAGGCTACTACCGTAGGTTTATCAAAGGATTTTCCCGATTAGCCCTACCCTTGACCAAGCTCACTAGGAAGAATGCCCCGTTTGAGTGGAGCCCCGAATGTGAGAAGAGTTTCCAAGAGCTTAAGGAAAGGTTAACCACGACCCAAGTCTTAGTCTTACCTAGCCCCAATGTACCCTTCGTGGTATATTGTGATGCTTGAACAAAGGACTAGGGTGTGTGTTGATGCAAAATAGGCAAGTGGTAGCCTATGCATCCCGACAACTCAAGCCTCACGAGGCTAACTACCCCACCCATGACCTAGAGTTAGGCGCCGTAGTGTTTGCCTTAAAGATGTGGAGACACCATTTGTATGGTGTAAGGTTTGAAGTTTTCTCCGATCATAAGAGTCTCAAGTACCTCTTTGATCAAAAGGAGTTAAATATGAGGCAAAGAAGGTGGATGGAATTCCTCAAGGACTACGATTTCGGTTTAAGTTACCACCCCGGCAAGGCTAATGTAGTCGCCGATGCCTTGAGCCGAAAGTCGTTACACCTGTCCCACATGATGATCAAAGAAGTTGAGTTGATAGAGAAGTTTAGGGATATGAATCTAGGGATGTCAGCAACCGATAGAGGGATAAAGATGTGCTACCTTAGCGTAACAAGTGGATTTAAGCAGAGAATCATGTTAGCACAACGAGAGAATGAGGAGTTCGAAGAGATCATAGATGCTGTTAAGGCGGGAAAGTTAAAAGGTTTCGAAAGAGGCGAGGATTGGATATGGAGATTTGAGGGAAGGATCTGCGTACCCCAAGATGGTGACCTCCGAGAGAAGATCTTGGAGGAGGCTCACAAAAGCTATTTCACCATTCATCCGGGTGTTACCAAGATGTAGCAAGATTTGAAGAAGATGTTTTGGTGGGACGGAATGAAAAAGGATGTAGTCGCTGGGTTAGTAAGTGCTTGGTATGTCGAAAGTGAAAATCGAGCACCAAAAACCTTGAGTTTGTTGCAACCTGTCAATCCCGAATGGAAGTGGGAATGCATATCTATGGATTTCGTGACAGATTGCCTAAGACGCAAGCTGGCCATGATGCTATATGGGTGATAGTGGATCGACTAACCAAGTCGGCACACTTTCTACCTATTAGAGTAACGTACTCTTTAGATAAATTGGCTCAATTATACATCCAAGAGATCGTAAGATTGCATGGAGTACCGTCGACGATAATCTCGGATAGAGATCCGCGGTTTACGTCGCGTTTTTGGGGAGCCTTCCAAAAGGCGTTTGGTTCGAAGCTATGCTTGAGCACTGCTTACCACCCACAAACAGACGGACAATCTAAAAGGACGATCCAAACCCTAGAGGATATGCTAAGAGCCTGTGTGTTAGACCAAAGGGGAAGTTGGGATAGGTACTTGCCTTTGATCGAGTTTGCGTATAACAATAGTTATCACGCAAGCATCGGTATGGCACCGTACGAGGCATTGTATGGAAGGAAGTGCCAATCACCTTTGTGTTGGTACGAGCCTGGGGAGCAAAGTGTCTTAGGACCCGATGTAGTGAGGGAAACAACGGAACAAATCAAGAGGATCCGGGATAGGATGCTCACTGCTCAAAGTAGACAAAAGAGCTATGCGGACAAGCGGCGCAAGCCCTTGGAGTTCGAGGAGGGAGAACATGTGTTCCTTAGGATTACCCCCACTACAGGCATAGGGAGGGCCATGAAAGTCAAAAAGTTGAGCCCCCGATTCCTTGGTCCCTTCCAAATCCTTCAAAGGATAGGAACAGTTGCCTACAAAATAGCCTTACCCCCTAATCTTTCTAATCTCCATGACGTCTTTCACGTCTCTCAGCTAAGGAAGTATGAGTCCGACCCTAGCCACGTTTTAGAGCCAGAGCATGTTCAGTTAAGGGACGACCTAACTTTCAATCTTCCCCCTACGAGAATCGTGGACCGCGGAGTCAAGCAGCTGAGGAACAAGTCTATTCCATTGGTAAAGGTAGCATGGGGACGCGACAAATCCGAAGAGCTTACATGGGAGCTAGAGTCAGAAATGCAAGACAAGTATCCCGAGCTTTTCTAAGGTAACGAATTTCGAGGGCGAAATTCTTTTTAAGGAGGGGAGTAATGTAACACCCGGATTTTTCTGTCCGAGGGAAATGACCAAAATGCCCCTGAGGTCATTTCCTGACCCGAACTCGAGGGTAACCAACTCGGTCATCCTCGAAGGGTCAACTCAATGTTTGAAGGGGATTGAATGGCCTTTGAATGCTTTCGGAAGCGAAAATTTCGTTTCGCAGCTTTGGTCAAAATGACCAAAATACCCCTATAGCGTTTTTACGGGTAAAGGTGCCGTTTGAGCCGGAACTTTCCCAGAGGTTTAAAAACATGATTTCATGTGTCTAGAGGTATCTGTTCAAGTCGGTGGTCCCGGCAGTTTTAGTGCAAAATTACGATTTTGCCCTGGAATAGTGTTTTTAAGCTTAATGACGTAATTAAGCAAACCTAAGCAATATTAGGCTCTAAACGAAGATTAATTTATTTCCCTAATTAATCTAGAGTCAAAATAATTTATTAAAGTTAATTAGAACCTAAAATTGCTTAGATTAAACTTAAATCCCTTTTTAGAACTCAAGATTCCTAGTCTTGGAATCATGAATAGTGTTTTCTCTCTCCAATTCCTTAAATCAAGGAAATGAGTCTAGAGTTGTTTAAACTCTAAATTGAGGATTTAACCCTCTAATGGTGCAAGACCACTCCTTAATTATGTCTAGACCACCTTAATTACCCATTTACCTTACCTAAACACCTTCTTACAAATTCCTAATCTTAAGCATAATCAAAGATACACCTAAACACAACTCTAAACCACAATTAAAATGCAAACTAATCCTCCCCATGGGCTGATGCATTTTCGCCCACATGCTCCCCATTTGACACATATTAAATTGTTTTCTCACTCAAAGAGCCATGCTTGAGCCATACCTTGAGCCATACCTCACCATGCTTTGAACCATACCTCACCATACCTCAAGAACACATTATCTCACCTCATGGAACTCATGGAGAGCCTCCATTCTGTACCTCATGGCCAAGCCATCCTCACCCACATACATCCTCCATTTGTTTCATTTCTCTATAAATAGAATGCCTTGAGGAGCTTGCACCACTTTTAGATCATTTGCTAAGTTTAGGAAACACTCAAAGCTTTTCTTTTTCTCTCAAAGTCTTTGTGTTCTTCAAGTTCTTGGAGTTCTTCAAGTTCTTCATCTTCTTCATTTTCTTCTTCCATCTTCAAGTTCATCACACCAAGTAGGGATTTTCTTTCATGTGTTCTTTCTTTAAAGTTCTTGTTCTAAGCTTAAAGTTCATAGTTTCTCTTGATTCTTTTTAGAACTTCTTTTTCTTCCCTTTACCTTTTCATTTTCGCCATGGGCCTTGGAGAACAAAGGAATGAGAGCTTGATGATGAGAGTTTCATGATGATGTTCATCACTTGAAACAAACTCTAGAGCTTGATTTTTGTTCTTGAGCAAAAGTGTTTCTAGATTTTCCTTTCTTGAACTTTTGAGAACCTTAACTTTGATGTTGTTTCAAAATGGTTCTAATGACTCAATGATGAGGTCTCATGATGTTGGAGTTTGTATATCACCAAGATCATGGATTCTAGAGTTTCAAACATTTCTTTTCTTTCCTTGAAGTTTCGCCGATTACCTTTTCCTTTTCATGCTAGATGTTTGATTTTTAAATATGTTATGTTGAGTTCTAAGAACTCTAGACTTTTACCTTGTCTTGGTTTGATGAGTTTGGGTTGAGGTTTAAGTTCCTTTAAAGTCTTGTTAAGAGCTCTAGAAAGATAAAATGAACTTGCATAATTTATTTTATGCTTGCATTCATATTTACATTCTTGCTATGCATCTTTACTTGCAAGCCATCACCTAAGAACATAAAGATTAAAACGGAACTTGTATCATCACTTAACTTAATTCTCAAAGCCTTTCTATTTCGGCCTTAAAGTCGATTGTTGCTGGGCCTAGAGCACTAAAATAAAGAATTGAACTTGCATTATCACCTAATTAATTTCTCGAATGCCTATCTATTTCGGCCTTAAAGTCGATTGTTGTTGGGCCAAGAGCACTAAAATAAGGAATTGAATTTTGCATCTTTACTTTCAAGCTTGCACGTTTAAGATTATGCTTCGCATATTTACTTTCGAGTTTACACGTTTAAATTATGCCTTGCATATTTAATTTCAAGTCATCACTTTACCTTGAAAGCAAGATTAAAAATGAAGAGCATGAGCACGTTTAGTTTATGTCGTAACTTAAGAACCTAGAGCTCAAAGACTTGCCCATTCCATTCCAAGTTAAAGTTTAATGCAAAACCACACTTTGAATGTATGTTTTTCGGCCAAGTAGTGAAGATGGACTTGCAATGAGTTTTCATCTAGCTACTAGGACCAATAGCCTATGTTTTGAGTTTTCCTTAAAGTTTGACAATTCTTTATAAGGTTATGTCGTTACAAGTTGTGATTCCAATCTCTTTTAGGGGATGGAATATGTTTTGGTCAGTGACCTAAGGCTTCACTTAGCCTCTTGACGATTTAAAATGTCTTGCAAAGAGTTTTAGAAATTCTAAATTGATTCCAAGAGAAACTAGTTAACTTATGTACCTAGAAATGTCAATTTAATTCTCTTATTGAGGCAAGATGTTTTCGGTTCTGATGTGATGAATGTGATGCTGTATGATGATGTTTTAATGTGTTGGAATGTGTGAAAATATCATGTGATGATGTAGAAGCGAACCTATGCATGATAGGTAAGAAACTAGCTAACTAGAAATACCGTAAAGCTAGAATTTAACATAGTTTTGACCCATTTGTTTATGGAACCAATCCAAACTGTTTTAATGGGAACATAATCAGATTTAGATTGTTTAGACATGAAAAACTTGGTATCATTTGAGTTAGAATCGAATTCTAGCACCTATGGGGAAACTAGTAGCTAGAAAACCGTAAAAATGCAAATGTAGAACTCTTAGAACATTTAATTTTCTGGAATCTGTCCAGCACCCTTACAACATGATAAACATGATTAATAATTAGTCCTTAAGCATAGGAATGTCTCATAATTGATTTAGATTTAATGTATAGAGCGCCTCAAAGTAAGACGGAAGAGAAAGGGTCTAAAACGTAAGTTCTAGAACCCCGTGAAAAATCGAGTTAGAGATTCTGTCCTATGCTATTCAGATTTAAGTATGAACATGAGAATGAAGAATGATGTTTAATATGAGCCTTAGGGGCATAAAATATGAGCGACGGATATTAGAGAGCTATATCTCAAGATTAAGACCGTAAGGTCAAAGCATAAGCTACCGTGAGGGTAAGCGTTTGAATGATGTATGATGATGCATGAAGTATGCTAATGATGATGATGTTATTCATATGAGGAATTTATGAGGTTATATGTTTATGTGGCATAAAGCAAATTTGGAAGAAAATTCGGTGTAATGACCGTTTTGGCCGCCGAATTTCCGACAAATTTGGAAGGAAACTCGGTGTAATGACCGTTTTGGTCGCCGAATTTCTGGCAAATTTGGGGACTTAAAGAGATTTTGAAAATTAAGGTACTAAGATGGGTTCTAGGATGACACCGGTTCGGCCGAGCACCTCCATAGAACTCATGTGACATCGGTACCATTTTATACTCTTAGGTGACAGCCGTTCGGCCGAGCACCCCTAAGAGATTTGCCCCCTAACCCGTACTCAGATAGTCGGGATTTATGATACGCTTATCGTTAAGTGGTAAGTAAGAACTAGTGACGACTAGTTAAGGTATGAGCTCATAACCTAGATGTATGACACGTTCTGGGTGACACCGGTTCGGCCGAGCACCCCATTCGATTGTCTTTTAGGGTGGCCCATGAGGAAGAAAAGTTCATGATTATGATTATGTCACTATGTTTTGTCCCATATGAATGTTACTATTGCCACTTTATGCCACCAATGATGATGATGCTTGATGTTATGTTTTATGTATGTGCATTAGGTAGTGCCATGCATACATTTTCCATTATGTTGCATTCATGACATTAAGATCATCCTAAAATGAACGGACCTTGGCTAAAGTATATTTTTGAAGTTTAAAATGAACTAAATGCATGTTCGGTCATTTCATATAATTAAACCCAAGGTTCCCGAGGGCGTAGATGATGACACCTAGGTAGTAGGAGGCCCTACCGAGATTCTTTAGTAAGATTCTCACTCCCTCTATCTCTTTCTTTCCGTCACGTCTTGAGATGGCGGCGTTCAGTAGCATTCATGGACACCCCGACATGGGAGGTGCACTATGACCGACTCACGGGTCATACCATTTGAGGGGCAGTGCGGTGCGGATTTTCATGTTTGTAGGACGCCCTTCGCTCATCCGTGCACACCCATCACTTCTCCCCGACCGCACCCTATGGCGGCGGCGAGCGGGTTTTGAGCGTGCGGCGCGCATGACGAGAGAGTACTCGTAGGCACACCGCCGCCTTAGCCATGCGAGATTATCCCGACTATGTGCCCCGGACCTATTTCACGGAGACCGACCCATCCGAGGACCCGCCTACCCATCCGTATAGCGAGGACTCTGCCCCCTCTCCACCACAGATAAAGGAGGGCAGTGAGGATACCGTGACTCAGCCACGGCTTACGCGACGACCGGAGATGCGACCATACCGTGGGGGTCACCCTCGATCCCCATTCCGCCTCTTCACGTCCGAGGAGCTCGCCCTCTTCCCGGATATCTGCCTCGTTCGCGAGATGGACGCCAGTAGAAGGTGACGATCGTCCGATGGAGTACCCGGTTAGAGCACACACACCACTTAGATGGGGATAAACCTTCTTTTGTTTAGAGGTTATCCTATTAGATGCACTCGGGTAGGGGAGTAGATTATGTTTATGTTTTAGGTTGTATTTCCCTTGTACTGAATTAAGTCCCACACTTATAAGTGGGCAAGTTATATATATGAGATTATATTCAGTGATGTTCATGATGTGCCTTATGTTATGATGATTGTGAGACGATTGTTTTACTTTGCATGGTTTACCGCTTATCGCATCACGCGGCTCTCACTTTTATTTCAAAAAAAATTTCCCGTATTTTCCGCTAAGTAATTCAAAGCTAAATGAGAACTATGAAGTAACAGACTAATGATTAACCTAAATATGTTCTAGAGTATTGGGTTAAAAATTAGGATGTTACACTAAGTGTTTTAAGGAAGATTTAATGGTGGTTGTGTGGTGGTGGAAAGGATGAAGAAGATGAGAGGAAGAAAGAACTCTTGAGTTCTTTGAAAGAAAAGAAAGAAACCAAGACACTCTTGAAAACTCAAAGCTAGCAAATGAAGTAAAGGTTCTCACAAGTTCATTTGCATGTGTATTTATAGAAAAACAACCCAAGGGTGAAGGAATGGAGGGGGTGGTCAAAATTTTGAGGAAGGAAAGGAAGGAAAATATCTTCTTCAAAGTATGGTTGTGGTCATTCAAAGGTATGGCCAAGTATGGGTTCAAGCATGGTCTTAAGCATGGTGTAGGCATGATGTGGTATGGGTGGCCATGAGGGAAGTATGGGTGGCCATGCCTTTCTAGAAGAACTTGGGGAACAAGTTGTTCCTTAATTGTGGGTTAGGATGTGTGTTTAGGTGTAACTTTGATTAGGCTTAGGATTAGAAATTTGTAAGTAAGTGTTTAGGAGAGGTAATGGTTAATTAGAAACTTGTAAAACTAGATTTAGGGGGTAGTCTTACTAAATTAATGGAGTCAAACTCCATTAACTAGGAATCCAATGCCAACATGTTTCCTTGATTTAGGGAATTAGAGAGAGAAAATACTATTTCTAGATTCCTTTATCAAAGAATTAAAACTAGAGAAGAGTTTTGAGTTTCTCTAAGCAATCTTAGGTTCTAATTAACATCAATTAATTATTTTGACTCTAAATTAGTAATTAGAATTTACTAATCTTTAATTAGAACCTAATATTACTTAGGTTTTGCTAATCATATTATTAGGCCTAAAATGCACTATGTAAGGGCAAAATCGTAATTTTGTACAAAAACTGCCCAAGACCACCGAGACTTAAATAAATACTTTTAAACACATGAAAACATCATTTTAAACCTTTGGCGAAAGTTTCGGGCTCGAACGGCACCTTTACCAGCGTAAAAATGCTATAGGGGTATTTTGGTCATTTTGATTCGAAACTACAGAAAACACGATTATCACTTTCGAAATCACTCAAGGACCATCTAATCCCCTTCAAACATTGAGTTGACCCTTCGAGGATTGCCAGGCCGGCTATCCTCGAATTCTGGGTAGAAAATAACCTCAGGGGCATTTTGGTCATTTTCTCTTAGATAGAAAATCGGGGCGTTACAACATGGGAACACAAACATATAGGAGTGAGAATTATACAATTCTCAGTAGGGCATCCCAAAACATATACTAAAATATTTGTCATCGTCATCATCCCACCACTTCAGTTTATTAGAAAAAGAGGGATCATGCACTTTATAATAATGGTTCAAGTTTAGAGTTCCAAATCGTACTTCTGAAGTGGGTAGTTTTTAATGATCAATCACTTAATACACACATATCATAAAACTCAAACATATAGTTAATAATCCTAATCAAGAAATTAAATATGATATGATTATGCATGTGCTAAATATAATGAACTTATCTCAAAGTGACCTGGTTTTACTTGTGGCCATAGAACTCAACTCGGTGCCTTTTTCTCTTTTCATCGACATAGAAAAGACTTAGTGTATACCCGACGGGTATTTACTATGGATAACTCCACAACGAATAGTTATACCACATGGTATTTATAGTGGTTTACACTACACAAGGGAAATAGACTGCTTATTAGGACTGGGCCTATTCCTATACATGATCATTGGATTTACTTTCTCCATTTCTCACACAAATCTATTCCTAGCCGATACGCCTACCGACTCATATTATCTCTAAGGAAGTTCATCTTTTTGCCTCCTCCTTTATCTCTAGGGAAGTTCCTCTTTTTGCTATCCCCTCATTCCACATAAGTCTTGTTTCTATTTTCTCCATATGTCAGAATATACACAAGTGAAATTTATACACTCTCTTTTCTCATATTACTGCATCATGTACTTTCTTTTCTCAAATGCATGTATAAGCCATATGTAGGCTTTCAATCATAATTAATTTTCATTTTTTCCTCATAAATCAATCTTTAAATTGTCTAGCATGCATTCATACTCATCATACTTAAATCAAGAGTCATTATATCATCAACTCAATACTTAAGTTCATTTCAGCACAAATACAGCAGGTTGGTAGAATTCATGCCTAAAGAGTACAATTTATTCCGTCCATCAAACATCCATTGCAAGGGCTATAAAAGTCTCCAAGACACCTCAATGTGTCCACAAGGCCCTGTAAAAATTTCAGGAAAAAAAATCCTTGTCTAACTAGTTTAACAAAGTTAGACGAACTTTGTGGTCAGGAACTACTCAGCCTCAGCTCAGAACCAGAATCTCATAATTTTTAATCCTAGCAAATGATTGGATCAATTCAAACTAAAAATCAGGATTGAACCTCAAGATGTTTTAAATGCCTTATAAAAGTTTCAAGTGATAATTCAATCATTTGCTATGGCAACAAAATTAGACAAAATCATAGCTTCAAGACTAGAAAATCAGGCAGCACAGACATAGTCTCAGTTCATGATTTTTTTTCAGGTAGTTAGAATCTTTATCATACTCCACGAAAATTCTCAAAGTTGCCTTAGGATGTTAGCTTCAACATATAGTTTTTATAGCTCATGAAAATACCCACAATTCACCCAGAAAATTCGTCACTAGTTGCTGCCTAGAACAGAATCGAAAATCCAGCATGCATGTTTCAATTTCTCTTTAGCAAAAATGATTTTTAACATCATCCAAACTCTCCACCAAATTAAACACATCAATATCTATTTATCATCAACCAATATATCTAGAAAATTCCAGCCAATTCAATCAGAAACAATTAGAGCAAAACTGGAAAGAAAAGTGAACAAATAAAACCCTACTTGAATCTCCATAGCTCCTTGCCTAGAACAATCTTCCCCAAGTGTTTTTCTTCATTCAAAATCCTTCCAAACAGCCCTTAAAGCTCTCTTTGGCAGTGATGTATGATGGCTCAAAGTGGAAAAATAGTGATGGATTAAAATTCTAATCGGTTAGATTGGTAGATTATGAAGAGTAGAACAAGTTTAGTGAAGGAAATTGGAAGTTTTAACAACTCTAGGTTAAGGTTTTTGAGGTTGGAAATAAATTTTGGAGCTCTTGAGAAAAAGAAATCGAGGTTGCTGTTCCTCCTTCCTTGTTGTCCGTGAATGCTTGCTAACTTAATTGTAACGCCCAAATTTTTACTGTAATTTTTACTGTCATTAGAAATTACTCAATTACCAAATTACCGTAGGTAATTATTACATAAGATTTGAGGCCGAATAATCCTCAATAAAGGAATATAACATTAGAAGAGAGGTTAGGAACGATTCATGCGAGAGTCGCAAATCCCGACTTTTTCAGACGATAAAATGACCAAAATGCCCTGGGTTATTTTACCGTAAAATGAGGATCGGGCCCCACCTATTCTCAAGGGGATATTTTGAGGATAATAAGGGATTGTTTGTGTTATGTGTGTTAATAGAGCGTAATGATCTCAATTTTGAGTTCACGCCACGAATGACCAAACGCCATGCGGGTCGCTTTTAACTCCGATGTGCGTGCCGACCGAGCCTGAACCTCACTAAATTGTTTTAAAATGTATTTTTAAGCCATGATTAACCATTGGTTAAGCTCGTGGCCTCGGCGCTTTTAAGTGAAAGTACCATTTTGCCCTGTTTTGGCTGGCGAATTTCGATTTTTGATTCGTGATACCGAAACCTAAGCAATATTAGGCTCAAATTAAAGCTTATTAAATTCTAAATATTAATCTAGAGTCAAAATTATGTATTTAGATTGATTAGAACCCAAAATTGCTCAAAAACACCCAAATTGCTTACTAATTCACTTAAACCCTTAACCGTAAATTCTCTAAATTACATGAATACCTTGCCTACACCTAAATAATGCATGGAACACACAAATTTCACTTCTTTGGGCTGTAATGGACGAAATTATTGATGCCATTATGCAGCTGAATTATTGCCAAAAAGTTGCACTAAAACAAAATGCCAAAATGTCACCATAAGAGACATAATTCCTTAATTTCATACAACTTTGTCTAAAATGATTTTTCCTCCCTTATTTCTCCTGCAAAATTCCGTCCACTACCTCATCATTTTGGCCAATTAGAAGCCTTAAAATCTTCTATAAATAGGCTTGCTTGAGTGGTCTTGGAATGCTTGGTTCATAACTAGTTTTTAAGAGCACCAAAAACTTTTTTTCTTCCTCCTCTTTGGCTGAATTCTTTCCTCAATTTTTTCAAAGAGATTTTGTTTCATTTCACTTCAAGAAACCAAGTTCTCTTCCTCTTCTTCAACTCAAATTAGGTAGGGAGTAGTTTCTAAATTTATTTCTATGCTTTGAGGAGTTGTGTTTTTAGCTCAAAATGATGAAATTATGAACTTACCTTAGCTTTTCATTTTGGTTTTCTTCTTCAATTTTTCTCTAACCAATTCAACCATATGGCCTAGGTGGAACTAAGATGATGGCTTGAGGATGAGGACCTTGAGGGTGGATTGTAAATCCATCACAAGTTAGGCCTCTAAAGCTTGAAAATTTCACTTGATACAAAACTTTAGAGAATAATGCTTTATGATGCTAAAACAAAGATTTTTAGTTTAGAACTTGAAAGATGTATTTTCCTTTTATGTTTTATTTCTTGTTAAGATATGTATTGGGTTGAATTTATAATCCTTTTAAAGTCTTGAAGGAGCTCTAGTAAAGAAACAAAATGAATTTGCATCCATGATTAAGTTTATGCTTTGCATAACCATGTTTACCTTCTATGTCATCACTAAATTTTCAAGAATGAATAAATGAACTTGCATTTCTCATGTTTAAATTCCAAGCTTGTATTTCATGTTTATGTTTCAAGTCATCACTTAATCTTTCAAGATAATAAAGAGGTTGCATCTCATATTTAATTTATGCTCTCACTATATTTTATAATGGCTAAAAGAATCAACGCATGACATGTTATTTTATGCCATCACCTAAAGATCCTAGAGCTCAAAGACTTGCCCATATATCACAAGCAAAGAAATATGATTATTGGAGTTAAAGAATTTATTCTTTAAAAAGTCTTGAGATTGGAGCTTAAAAAGACGTAATAATAATTCTCTTTCTCCTCTATCGTCCTGTCATGACTACCGCCTCCTGGGTTTCTTAATATTCTCTTCTCCCCTCTACTGTCCTTGCATGGATTACCGCCTTACTTCTTGTATCATGTTTATATTTCAAGTTCTTGCATCATGTTTAATTTTCAAGTCATCACCTTAAATCTTAAAGATAAAGAAATGGAATTGCATATCATGTTTATAATTCCAAGCTATCACCTTATAAAGATAAGATTAAAATAAGGTTGCATAGCATGTTTATAAGTCTAAGATGTCACATAAATCTCTAAAGCTCAAGACTTACTCCTTTTATCTTAAGTGAGAATTTTAATTGTGAAGATCCTCCCAAATTTGACAAAAGAACTAGTTTCTAAATGAGTTTTAAGGCTTTGCAAGGATTTTACGGGGAACTAGTATTTTATATGCACTTAAAATATGATTCTATGTAATTGCATGAGGTTCATGATTCGCCATCGATCCGAGTTTAGTATCAATGTGTGATAATGATTTGATATGATTGAAGTTGTGATAATTATGGTTTATTGTTAAGAGAATGATTCATAATTGGTTTAGTAACTAATTAGTTCTATAATTGATAATTCTATGTAAGGATTGGATGCTTATTAAGTACTTGATATCATTGAATGATTTCCTGGCTTGCATGTTATAATTGCGGTTGCAAATAATGAGAATGCTTATACATGAAATGTTCTTTATTATGTAAAATTTACCTTTGTTGCTAGAAGAAAGTGTATCATTGTAAAAGTGTAATTTGGAAAGGTTCTGGCTAAGGAAAGACTTGGTATTTAAGCGTGTCT
The DNA here is from genome assembly GCA_031216125.1 of Dalbergia cochinchinensis. Taxonomy (NCBI): domain Eukaryota; kingdom Viridiplantae; phylum Streptophyta; class Magnoliopsida; order Fabales; family Fabaceae; genus Dalbergia; species Dalbergia cochinchinensis. The sequence continues at coordinate 13,714,384 of CM062376.1, forward strand.
ATTGTGACCCACCTCTCTTTCCTGGGAATCTCCTATATGCATGATTACAGTTGATATATATTATTCTAGCTTAAGACTATAAATGAGAAAATGTTATGATGTTTATGAATTGTATTATGATATAACATGCAAAGATTTAATGGTGACTTAAACTTATAAGAAAATGATCCTTTGGAACCATCAGATTATAGGTGGTGAAAAGGTCATTTTAGCCCCCTAACCCGTTCTCTCAAAAGGGTAGAGTCGGGACTTTAGCTTATCAAAAGGGATAAGTATATGCTAGTGACGACTAAGTGAAAGTATGAGCTCATAACCCTAAATTACTCCCAAAGGGTGGAGTATAGGGTGGCTTAAGGAAAATAATGATGATGATAAGATTTTAAGTCACCTAAGGCACTAAAGGAATGAGATATGTGCACTATGTCCACATGTAGCTAATATTATATGACGTTCTTTTATGCATGTTATTTGATAATGATGATAAGGAAAATGATGTAATGATAAAGGAAAGGTTCATTGTAAATATGACATGTTAAGATTATGATGCATTATAAGACGCATGATTAAAAATTGACGAACCTCGGTTAAGTATTTGTCCGAACTTAAAATGAATCTTTGCATGCTCACTATTTTAGAATAATCCCGAGGTTCCTGGGGACTTTGATGATGACACTGTGAGAGAAGGAGGTACCCTTCCAGAATTCTTTAGCAAGATTCTCACTCCTTTTCTTTATTTCCGCTTGTCTCCAAATTCAAATGGCGATATTCGTCCCGTTTCGCTGACACTCACTTGGGAATTCCACTATGATCCGCGCATCGCTGTATCATTTTGAAGTGAGGTAGTCGTGTTTTTATTTACATAGGTCGCCCATTTGCACATCCCGTCTTAGTTATCGATTTTCTCCTACTTCTCCTATGGCGATGCAATGGTTTTCGAACATGCACGCCCACTTGATGAAAGGATATTACGTTCTTATCCCGCTTCATCTGGTCAGCCCATGGATTTCCGTGAGTATGTTCCCTAGACGAGATATTCAAACCGATCCTTCAGAGGATACTCCTACTCATGTATATTCTGAGAGCTCGCTCCTACTCCCACACGTGTAAGAGAGGGTAGTGAGGAAACAGCTTGTTCACCGAGGTTAGCGAGAAGGTTGCCCATGCGACTCTCACTGGTGCATCTCGTGTGTCCCTTTCCCGAGGGAGCTCATCGCTGGATCGGATTTATTCCCCCATTTCCTGTGCTGGGCCATAGAAGGTTCTTAGTAGATTTATGTGTGTTCATGCACCCAAGTTTTAGGATAACCTTCCGCTTTATGGGGTTATCTAGTTTAGGGGCATGTATTTCCTTATGTATATTTTCTTTTATGGGTTTGCATAAGATAATGATGTATGAACATAACCCACCCTTTAAGTGAGGTTATTGTATGTAAATATATGCTATAATGTGCTTATGGATGTTATATGATGGAGCCTAAGTGATATGATGTGATATATTCTTAAACGTCTTATTATACTCGCTACTGCTCACGCCTGTACTACTGCCACGCTTTCAATTATGTGTTTAAAAAAATGGCTCGTACTCACTAAGTATTTTCAAATTATGAAGAAAGAACCAAAGCAAGGAGTAAAGTCTAGTCATTAATCAGATTCAACCTAGGTGTATCTGGTTAATTACTAGGGTGTTACATTAATGAAGAAGATGTTGTTGTGTTTGGCTTGTAAAGGAAGTTTGGCTATTGTATAATATAAATGAATGGTTCTCAAAGAAAGATAGTAGAATGGATGGCTAGGATTTGATCTTGGAAGCCAAGATTAAATCTTAGCCTTACACATGGGTTGAATAGATATACATTATCTATTTATCATGATTAAATTATCTTTTGGTGTCAAAAATCACACACCAAAATTTTACCGAACGGGTAAAATACCGTATTCAGGTAATCAAACATTGCTCAAAAATTAATTCTAAGTATAAAATCCTGATCTCTAACTATTTCTAACCTTAATCGTCTCTTTTCTCAGTTCTGGGCATCTCCTGGTCCCGAATCTGGGGTTTCGGCTGTCCCAACAGGCCTGTGGGGCCGCAAGGTTACTATTCACATTTTTTTTTTACAAATCTCTTGAACCGTCCTCATCATTGCTAAAATTGTCAGATTTTTGAAATTATGACTAGTAAAGCCCAAAATAATTTTTAAATAATTTTTAGGATGTTACACATGACCCCCAAGAGAGCGCGTCTGTCGCACCCCCGACGCTGCTTCCGCCATCCACGCCTATCTGAAGTACGTCCCCCGTTCACCCCCGGCCTTCTTCGAGACTGACCCCTCCGAGACGGACATCCCGTCCATGGGTTCCTCTCTCACCATACCCATGGATCTGGGTAGTGAGGATACAATGACGCAGCCACTTCGAGGAGGTAAAGTGAGAGCACACGCCCGATCCTCTCATTGCTTGGCCACCCCGGCTGAGTTGGCCTAGTGGGTTGGATATGTACCTCCCATCGACGAGCAGGAGTAGGGGCTGGTAGTTGACTCTAGTACCCACATACCTTCACGACTAGGGTAGCCTTCTTTTGTTTTAGCGGCTATCTATTTTAGATGTACTGTTGTAGATAGGAGACCAAGATGTACTCTCTTTATGTTTTCATTATGATGCACGAATGACTGCATTAACTTTACTACTACTGTTCTAGTGTATGGTATGATTATTTATTTATCTAATTATGAAGTGGTTTCTTTTATGGTATTATGTTCCTTTTGATATGACGTGTTTTTCCCTCTTAATTTCTTGTAAGACGACGATGTAGTTCACCTTACGCATGCGTATGGCTCACGTTTTGACTTTCCTTTCAAAAGGAAAAATTTTACCTGTATTTTCCGCTAAGTATTTTAAAGAAACGTTTTAAAAAATGAGACTAAAAGAGTAATAGACTAATGGTTAAACCAAATATGTTCTAGGAGTATTGGGTTAAAAATTAGGATGTTACAATGAGAGTCTTGGATAATGCAACCAAAGCCCGCTAACCCCCATTCCCATTATACACTACCATCAACATTCAGCTTAACATTACCATGGGGAGGAGAAAGCCATACTGACATATCGACACAATTGACTGGAGAACAAGTAATGTCATCAATTAGAAGCTGCGCCTAGCGGGCCACCATAGGGGTAGACCAAGGGTCAGTATGGAAAATACCCTGGTTACGACTCCATCAAGTCCACCACAAAGTAGCCACAAAAAGAACACCATTAGCACCAAAACACCATCTTTCACCTAAACAACCGGATCATCAATTTCAAATCGAGAAAACAAAAACGTGCCAATATTATTCCAAATGCTACGGTTTTGAAATAGTCCCTCAGACAATGAAGGAGAGTCTCCTCTTGGCCATAGTGCGAGCATGCACTATTAGTTGCCATGATACCATAAAAACGAAAAGAATTGATAGGTAAACTACCATGAGTGCATAACCAAAGCAAAACATTGACTTTCTTCAGAGCCCTTACCTTCCAAATCCAGCTCCAATTAATATTAGGACCCCAAGGAAAAGATTGAAACAACAACCACTTATAAGCACTTGTAGCAGAGTAAATACCATTCCCAGCTGGCTGCCAAAACTAACCTACTCGAGAAGAAGACCGACTAATATTCAAAAAATCTTGAATTAAGGTCCAAAGTTAAGGTGATAAAGAAGTCCGAAGAGATGAGAGTCCAAATGTCTCCATCCCATAAATCACCCATAGTGAGGTGAGTATTCGAAATATACACATAGTCAACAAGCTCACATAATCTACCAAAAGGAAAGCAAAGATCATACTATAGGGACAGAGCACAGTCTACCCCCTATGAGAATCCCTACCAGAGCTTATGGACAGCAAACATAATAGCATGCCAAATGGAAGAAGACTTAGGCGAGGGTTCCACCGAGAGCAAGTTAGCACCAACCCCTTTAAGATACTTATGGGAAAGAACACGAACCCCGAGGCTGTTATCTTGAGTCAAGATTTTCCAAGCCAGATTATCAAGAAGCGAGATGTTCACATATCTAGCTTCTCTAAGACCTAGTCCACCATACCGTTTCGAGGCAATGAGGGTTTCCCAATTCACAAAGTTGAAACTCCTATTACTGCTACTACCATTCTAGATAAAAAGTTGGGTTTTCTTGTCAATGGCATCACAAATCCCACTAGGCAAGGTCATAACCTGCATTTGGTGCACATGGATAGAAGCAATCATGGACTTGGCAAGGCAAATACGTCCAGCCTTATTAAGTAATCTCCCTTTTCAACCTGCAAGTCTAGGGTTAATATTGTCAAGAATATGCTAAAAATGAGCTTTCGTTACTCTACCAACAATAAGAGGGACTCCAAGGTATTTTCCCAGATTAGTAGTAAAACGAATAGAAGATATGCAGGTAAAATTATCCTTACGATGTCTTGAAACATTACTTAGAACAAAAAGCTCTAGACTTACCAAAGTTAACCTTTATACTAGAGGCAGAACAAAAAGCATTAAGCATTTGTATAATTAAATGAACCTGAGAACTCTTTGCCTTGCAAAAAAAGAGAACATTATCAATAAACATAAGGTGGGATATCTTAGGTCCCTCGCATGAAACAAAGATCGGCTTCCAATGCCCCACCTCCACCAAGTTATCGATCATCGCTATCAACCTCTCCATACAAAGAACAAATAAGAATGGGACATAAGGATCTCCTTGTCTGAGACTCTGATTTGGATTGAGACTCTGATTTGGAGAAAACCCTTCCAACTTGCTAACATTCCAAAGAACATTAAGCACAAAGGAGGAGACACACATCATAATAAGCCACATTGTTGCTTAAAGAAAACTAAAATCACCGAGTATTTTCTGGAATGCGCCAATCCACTCTATCACAAATCTTTTCAAGATCCACTTTGATGGCAATAACCCTTTCATGGATTTTGATTTAACACCTCTTAACACCTCTGAGAGCACATAGAGCCCTTTTAGGAGGGCAAATAGAAGGCAGCAGAATAGGCCAACCAGCAGAGCAAGCACAAATCATTCCTCCATCCCGTCAATGTCTCCTTCTCCCATTTTCTTAGCTATTCCTTGCAATAATAAGTATCAAGTAAGTCGCGCACTCCAGTCAACACTCATCAGTCACAAATCATTCAAATGAATGGACCAAGACCAACGACCCGAACCCAAATTCCATAAGTCCGCGAAGAAGCGCCCTCTCAACCTTGACTGCGACGGACCGCCGGCGGAGCTCGTTGTTAGGCCAATGGCCTCCGATCATTCCTCCGCCGCCGCCGACTGCCTCGAGAGCATGTCGGACCACAAGCTCATGGAGTCCATTCTCAGCAAGAAGACCACCCTCGAGAAATATGGTCGCAACTTGAAGGACGGAGCCGCCAAAATTATTGCCACCATCAAGCGCTGCGAGGCTGAGCTCGCTCGCCGCCGCAAAACGAAGCCCCGCCGGGAGGTTAGCTTCTTATGTCAACACAATTCTTTTTTTTTTTCGTTTTTCTTTTTAATCTTAAGGTGGGTGTCGTTGATCTATGTAGAATGAACAGAAAGTTAGTCAGTGAAAACTGAAAAGTCAGTACTAAAAGCAGTAAGAGATAGCAAGAAACTCGAAAAAGGTTATAGCAACATTCAAATGGACAAAAGTAGTTCGAGGATGTGAAATTGGAGTAGGAGCTGGTGGTGCTTTACTAACATTGCTAGCATTTCCCAGTTCAGCTAAGAACAAAATTATAACAATTCGATAAATTGATCCATGAGGTTTTATGAATAGCACAAAATGAAATACAAAATAGGACAAATTGGTCCCCCCAATAAAACATTTCTTTTAGTAATGGGTGAATAGGATGCCATGGTGGAAGATAACTGTGCCACGTTAGTTGATGATGGCCACATTGTCATACATGTTAATGGAGCTTCTTGACCGAAGGACTAACTTGTTTCACATTTTAAACGGTTTGGGACTAATCTGTTAGTTTGTTTTATTTTTTATTCGTTTGATACTAATATGCCCAATAGTGAAATTGATAAGGACCATTTTCAGGATCCCATGACTTTATCTAATTGTTAATTAGTTGTTTCGGTTTCTTTCTTTTCATTTTTTTTTTTAAATTGAACTTCTTAGGGCATATTGTACTGTTGATTTCTTTCAGTTCTTGATGTTGATGGACTTGTTCTCGGTTTTGTTACTTATGTCTTGTTTGGTTTTTGTTTTCCTCTGTAGAACAGGAAGTTGCTGTTGATGATGATGATGATAAGCCAAGACATGCTACAGGGTCAAGTGATGTTGGTGAGGTTTCTGTTTTGGTTTCATGTAATCTTGTAGCAATGCTCGTTACCTGTAGAGTATGTGGGATTTGTTTGCTTCTGTGATAGAGTTAAGTGGAAAACAATGAAACCTGAAACTCAAGCTTGGCGGCGCTAGGGGGGGACTTAATGATATCAGTACTCCCAGAAAGTGGCCCTTGAAACTGATCTCTAAGTGTATTTTAACGCCAATTCCCTCTGTAGCATACTAAGAATTTGAATGTTTTCGTAGATGTTCCCATTGACTCAAGACAAGAGAAAATATCCTCTCAAGCAAGGTTTCATTCCTCATTTGCATCTTGTTTTGTTAAGAAAATGGAAGATGATGTAAGATCCTTTGCATCATTCATAAACTACTCTATTTTTCCCTTTTAAATTGCCTGTTAGCACTCTATTTGACTTTAATTTGTTAAGCAGACTGATTGTACAACAGTTGAAGCATTTAGTAAAGAGATGCCAGACTTCAAACATTGCAAGGCAAGAGGAAAGAGACTTAGATCTTCTTCAAGAAAATTGCAATTTCAATGCCCTAGCGAACTTTTCAAGCATGATAGATTTAAAGAAGATAATAGCTGCAGGGCAACTTCCACTTTCTCCCCACAGAACAGTGGGAAAACCCCATGCAGAAGCTTTGCAAAAATGTAAGAGACAAATGTCTTCCCTATAGTTTTTCATTACAGCCCTATAGAGTGCTGACATTATATTGTGATTTTGCATTGAGGCATGTACCTCATCTTGTCATTTTACCATTGTTACTTGACACAAATTTTTGGCTTCTCACAAACTGTTGTAATGCACTTTTGACTGTATGCCAATGTTTTTCTTGATTCTATGGATTTTAGTTTCCAAGAGAGAGGGAAATAGAGGAAGGTAAAAATGCATAGCTGGAGATAAATTTCAATTTTTCATTCACGTTCTTTTTTATCTTTTAGTTATTACCTGTATGATTTTCCGTGTAGCTGTGAAGTTTATCTGTATTATTTATTGCAATTATATTGCCCCACCTATTGTGCTCTCTGGTGCTGTGGTTTTTTCCAAGGATCACCTTTATGTCCAACATAATAAACATTTGATACATAAAAGTGCCAACAACACTAACTCTTCTGCACCCATTACTGCTTTAGCTGAAGATTGTGGCATATATGATCTGTTATTTATGGCTCTAATCGGGATTTTGAATGAATGAATTCATATGTTGGATTCTTATTTGCTTTTGCTTCACCTGTCAGGAAGGATACTTCACAAGCAATTCAGTCAGATGGCTCAAGGTCCAGGAAGGTATATGAATAATGTCTTATCTATATTATACAAAAAAAAAAAAAAAAATTGTCTTATTTATCCATTCATCTTTTGTTGCTAGCATATAACCTTTGGTGGTTAGGATTATTTATGTTTTAAGCCTCAATTTGGTCAGTAGTTTGTTGATAATCAAACACCATGTTCCCGTCACTAATTACTTAAGAATGATAAGTTATATATAAGATGTCTTAAACAGGGTCAGCCCATTGTTCTTGATGGTGATGATGATGGTGATGAACCTTGTGTACTGGAGAATGCACAGAAAGAAAACAAACTTGCTGAATGGTAAGGGATTTTGATTGCTTTTAAATGTTTAGCTATTTATTTATTTATTTCATCTTCAGTGAAATGCCCACGAAATCTGTAGTTTTATTTGATTCGTATGTGCCTCTTTTCAGCATGAAAGAAGCTAAGATCTATTATCCATCAAGGTACTTCAAAAGAGTGATACTTAAACTTTGTCCTTCAATATTCATATCTGTTTAGATCTAATTTTTTTTCTTTCATGACCTTTTGATGTTCATTTGTGAATTGTGATGGCTTAGAGATGATCCGCAGTGTGTTGAAATTTGTTACTCAGACATAGATTGCCTTGCCGCCGAAGGCTATTTGACATCAACTATTATGAACTTTTACATACGGTAAGTTTATTTATGCTTCCCTCCCTTAGCTCCCATTGGTCCCTTTGAGTACTTTCAAATTTTCTGTGAAGTGAGACATGTAGTTTTGGTACTTGCTTTCACCTGTTACCCTAAAGTCCTAAACTTAATAGGATGTGATTTGTTGGTGGTGTAGATGGAAATCAATGCATGCTTGGTAGTACAGTGAAGAGAATTGATTTTTCAGTTCTTTCCGAAATATTGAAACTATTAGAATTGAAATTCTAATTGTGTGGTTTTTTTTTTTCAATTACTGCATGAGGTATTTAATCTTTTGACATAAGCTCGGTTTTTGTGTTTTAATTTAAACACCCATTTTCGTCCATCAAATATAAACACAATGCCACATTGCCATTGGTCGTCAATTTGATGTTTTGTACTTTGTATACATCTTCCGACAACTAAAATGGACATTTCGTATATTTCATTTACTCCTAATTTTCAAACGTGGGGCAGTATAGGTTACTTACTCTTATCTAATAGATTGCATATTCTTTTTTCTTATGTAACTAGAATTTGACTTGCTCCCTGGGGACAATTGAATTAAATAGATATACAATTTTAAGTTATATAAATTTTTTTGGTAGCAAATTGTAACATAAAATTGTCCATGAATAAAAATAAATTTTTTCAAAATCTAATTAACATTTTCTCTAGTGCAGAACCCAAGCAATGCATTGAAAATTTAATCGTGTGTTGATAGATAGATACATAATATATATCAAATTTTTAATAAAGATTAATAGAAAAGAATAAATTATCAAATGCATCCATAACAAATGAAGAAAATGTATTATATTCATGACAAATTGATGAAAAATATTTATCATTTCATCCCTTTACTACTCTCTTCTTATTGAGTAAAAAAAAAAAAAAATTCATATTAAATAAAATAGATCCATAAGCATGATCCATTCGAGTGAATATTCTTAAATGATATTCTTAAATGATTTTCATTAAATAAGAAAATGTGGTTGAAAATTTTCATTAAATAAAATATATATTTCAAATATACAAAAATATGAATTTATGAGAATCAACTTTAGTTAGAGATATTTCAATGATTTTAATGAAAACACATTAAAAACAATTATATAATGTTGGTCTACATAGTTTGTTATAGTACAGATCATATAGTTAACTCTAAAAAAAATATATAGTTACAAATTATTTCATAAGAACTCAACTTGTAGCCTCCTCCTAGTAGAAGAAAAATGTTGCTCCTTCTTCATACACATTAGTTTTTAGTTTAATTTCATTTCATGAAAAGTTTTAAGGGTGCATTTGTTTCATATTTAAAAAAAAAATAATTATAAAATTTAAATTTTATATATAACTGAAAAAGCTGAAAATCAATTTTTTTTTAATATTCTGATTATTTTTCAAAAATTATCCAAATATACGAAAAGTGATTTCGAGCCCAACAATGCTCATCCAAATAGACTCTAAATCACACAAAAGATCATTGCAAAATAATTTTGTAAATATTTAGGATAATAACTAATTTGTAACAATCATATGTAAATTAACATTTTATAACATTTTATAAGGTAAAAATAATTCAAATACTCTATAATATAAATTTCATAAATCTCCATAATTTACTTGAGTAGGATATCCTTGAAAGGTTTTAGTAAAATTTTATGAACGAAATAATCGATTTTAGTATGATATTGGTAATTAAAAGGTGCAAACTTATCATCATGTCAATGTGTAATATTTTGATGGATCAATTTAAATCTAAGTTAAACTTGAATTGATTGGTGATTTCAAAATAAAAAGAAATGTAGAGGAGACAAAATTTGAAATTTAAATTTTTATTAAATAATATTAAAAGAGAGATGATTGCTCCTCTTAAATAGAAAAGTTATTATTAATATAATTTTTGATATAATAGAAAAATAATTAAATTTATTAGTGAATGATTAATATTTAATAGAGTAATATTTGGATGACACTTGGCAAATGTAAGAATCTATTTTTTTTGTGCAAATTTTGGAGGGAAAAACTTAAGTCATTGAGTGACAAATGACATGCCTTGAGAGTGGCACTATTCAACTATTAGTATAGAATAGATTTTATGATATAATAGCAGCCATGAGTTGTAAGGGATTGACACTAGGATTGATGGGCTTTACTTAGTTGAATATAACAGCTGGAAATTTGATATTGATCCATTCCTTTCAACTATTACTATCCTCTTGCTTTGATTCTTGACCTGATTGCCTGTTTTTTTCCTTCTCGGATTTACCATGCTGAAAACTTGAATGATACTGAAGTACAGTTGTTGTCCTTGGACCTAGTTTGCATGTCTAGTTTTTAACTGCTCTACTTATGAAATTTTCAATTGGCTAGATATTTGAAGCAGCAAGCATCTCTGATGAATAGATCATTATTTGACTATCACTTTTTCAATACATATTTCTACAAGAAGCTACAAGTAGCTGTTTCCTGTAAGGTACTTAATTATATTCATGCACATGCATACCTGTCTTTATCTGACTATCAGACTCTGAAAAATTGAGTAGGATAACAGATAGTTAATTGGTTACAATGTCAAAGAGAGATTTAGAAAGTGGATAGTAGATGTTAAGAGGTTTAGTTGAAAATCATTTTTCAAATTGGAAGTTGATTTCAGTATATGGTATGATGGATCTATTTATTATCCACTGTCCATATTTTAAACCCAAAGGGATTTAGCTTGTTTATTTTATTTGTTTATTCTGGGGGAGGAGGGCGACTGTCCATATTTTAAACCCAAAGGGATTTTGCTTGTTTATTTTGGGGGAGGAGGGCGGGTTGTAAGCCTGTAACAAATAAAAAGCATTCATATGTCTTAATCCAATAACTTAAACTTTTGGGTGAGTTGATTTATGACACGAAAAAAAGGATATTAATACTTAATGATTTAAAAATGCAACATTCTGATTCTTCATTACATTAATGGCTACATTTCTAACATTAATATATTTAATCTTTACATCTCCAAAATTAATTTTTATATCTTTAAGATGAGGTTTTATGATAATGGGATTGTTGAGGTGGCATCATATGGTGCTTTTGATTTCCTTCCAAAAAATCCACCGCCAATGGTGCCCAATCATCAAATTCCACAACCAATGAAGCCCAATCAAATTTATTCATTTGTTTTCTTTTATTTTCTAGATATAACTTATATTATAAGGACTTTTGTAAAAATTATTTAAGATATTTATATTTATATGATAAAGAAAAATGTCATAAAACAATATTTTTAAAAATTTTGATTTCAAATGGGTGATAACAGCTAATATATACAGTGCACGGATAATATATTTATATATGATCATCAATGTATTTTAAACTTAAATATAAATTATATTTATTAAATATAAATTATATTTATACAAATTTAATTTTCATAATAACTAAATTTTATAAAGGGTTACCTAGTGGATAAGCCTCTTACTTGGTGGGGTACGGAGAGGATAGATGTACACAGCCCTACCCCAGCTTTGCGAAGAGATTGTTTTCAAAATTTGAACCCATGACCTCCAAGTCACAAGACACCGATTTTATTATTGTGCCGAGGCTCAACTTCTATAATAAGTAATTTTTATAAGTAGTTTAAAATATTATTAATTTAAACTATTATCAATTCATTTCTTTCAATATTACAGCACTCTAATTATTATAAATATATTTTGTATTTATTTAAATTGTATAATTGATCCATGCTTGTACAGACAACTGTACTAGTTGATATTTTAAAAAAATTTATTTTGTAAACAATGAATTGTATAAGAGTGGCTTTAGAGCATTTGGGGCAAAAAAATGATGAGATTCTGTTAGGTTGTTTATCTATTTGTTTTGAAAATGCTTTTGTCATTAAAGTTTATTTCTCCCCTTTGCCTCCCTCACGTTCCCTTCTATTTGAACTCTATCTAGTATATGCTCTAATTCATTTTCCATTCAAACATCTAGCGAACTGAAAGAGAGTCATTATTTGCAAAGTTCAGAAGGTGGTGGAAGGGTGTAAATATTTTCCAGAAGGCCTATATTTTGATTCCAATACATGAGGAGTAAGTTTTCTTGTTAGTTGTGAAACTTTTTGCAAATGACACTTGCAAAGACGTTCTTTTTGTGCTTTCCTATTCGTTCATGTGATAAAAAAGGCCTTTAATGTCAAGAAACATTAATCCATGTTTTAATAGTTGAGCTGCATACCTTTTCATTTTAAATTTTGACTTCTAATGAAACTGACTTAAAAAATTTAGTTTAATTAAATGAAATAATGAACAGCGTTTGCTTATAAGCGGACATGCTACTAATGGTCATGGAAATCCAGAAATCTAACATTTTATCCTTATTGTGCATTTGCATTGCTAGTACAAATAAGGACCATGATTATATTTCATACTTTTAGGAAACTATTGGCATTTAATAAGATAAAGGAGGCTACACTAATGAAAGCTGTTGTCATTTGATAACTTAAAAAAAATGAGTTGTTGTTTAAGACTTTCAGTTACCTATTGCAGGCTGAGTTCATTTTTTCTAGGTGTTGATGATGGCACATATTTTTCAGTGACTCTAATCATTCCTGAAATTGAGTTTTTCCATATTTTAGAATTGATTTGAGTTTTCAAACATGCCCTTAGATTAAACCATGTGTCGCTTATTTGTCTATGTCAGATGTATCTCATTTCCATTGAATGCTAGTCTTGCAAAATACATTTGGATTTGGTCTGAGTTGCTTTGATTAACTAAGATGAGGTGAGACTTAGTTGCATGGGTTTGATTAACTAAGATGGGGTTGGTTCTCCAGTTTCAATGGACATATGTCTCCATGTCATTTTAATTGGTAGAGCTAGAAAGACAGAAAATGAAGAGATGGGTTGGTTCACCAGTTTCAATGTGCATATAATGTGGATAAGGGACTGACATGCCCTATTGTTATTTGTTAGTTTTTTTTTTTAATATATTTTTTCTTGCTATATCTCCTGTATGTGTGTCCACTTTCCTCTTCTGCCTTTTAGTGTTCCTTGTCAGAAGAACTAGTGGTGCAGAATAGCTAGCAGTAAGCATAAATCAGAGATGTGGTGTTTTTAAATTATAAACTTTATTTAATGTTGTCCATGCTTATATGTATGTGCTTCCTTCGCAATATTTGGTGGCAGGGTCATTGTTGATAGATCTTCGTCTACCCTTCCCCTTCACTTCACTGATTTCTTGATTTATTACGTATTATGATGTTTCATGTATTCAGTCTTCATTGGAGCTTGATCATTATTTGTATTCCGGATAAAGAAGATGAATCGGGGCCAATCATACTTCATTTGGATTCTTTGGGTCTTCACTCTAGTAGATCACTATTTGTTAACATTAAAAGGTGAGAATAAAGAAGTACTTGTATGATTGTATCCCATTGGATATGTGACATACCCAGTTCATCTGTGCTCTGGTTATTTGTCTTAAAAATATCTTGCCACTTCCTAGCTATTATGTGGTATAATCTCTTGATGTTGGTTGTGACTTGTGAGAGTTGGCAAGTTTGATATCTTCTTTGTGAGTAGAAAATATGATGAGGTCATTTTGTAGCAGTTAATATGCTGAAGTCTCTTTAAGCAGCAAATATAATATAGTTATTTCATCGGATTTTTTCCCTTTCTAAAATGGAAAAAAACATTATTTACAGAAATAAAATGGTGAGAACATTAGTTACAGGATTTGCGTCATTTTGGTTTTATTGTTGGAGATTGTTGGAACTTTCCAACCATTTCACAGATTAAATGTATTTGATATTGTTGGGACTTTCAACGATTTCAATGCACATTGAAATTGTTGAAACTTTCAATGATTTCAAATACACGGTTAAATGTATCTGGAATCCATTCAAATTGAAATCGTTAGAACTTCCAACGATTTCAGGTAATAAAACGAAAACGAAGCAAATCTTGTAATTAATGTTCTCACAATTTTATTTCCATAATTAATATTTTTTCTATTTTAGAAGGGTGAAAAATCCCATTTCATTTTGAATGAATCAGGTTATGTCTTGATTGTCCATTTGTATAGGAGCTATTGGAAAATATCTTAATATATCTTTTGCCAATAGAAATCACGTAAGTCTTATGGAAACAATTGAAAATGCATTATATCTAACTTCATATATATTGTAGGCTTGCTTTTTTGTTTGTCATTCTAACTTTCTCACATTAGCAAACTATACATGTTTCCTATCGATGCTAAAAAATATAAGTGGTTTGACACTTGTTTCTCCTAAGCAAAATGTCGGGTTCAAATCTTTGTGGATGGAAAAAAATTGTACTGAGAGCTTTTCCCCTATAGAGCTGACCCAACTTAAACTAGATTTGTTGAAGTCTAGATTGTGGATACTGGTTATTTATATGGGAAAAAAAAATACATGTCCTCAAAGTCTGAGTATCTTCGGACTTCTAAGTTTCACCTGGATCCATTTGGCAATTTATCTAGTTTCTTTATATGGTATAAACATTCCCACATGCTTTGAAATGGGTTTATTTATCTATTTTTCTTTGTATATTGGAAGGTGTGTCACAACATGCTGCTCGAGAAGTATAATTTTCTTTGAAATAGTGTATTGCATTGTGCAACTTGATAACTAGGTCACATGTATTCCCATCAAAAGTATGTTCTAATCATGTAGACTTTCTTACATGGTTGTAAGAACTGGAATGGACAGTGACCTGTTAGCCAGCTACTTGGGCATTACGTTGGAAGGATATGATAAATTCAGTTAAGTCCGTTGACCCAGGTGAAAAATCAATTTGAACTTTGTAAAATCCAATGGTTGCATTATTTTTGCCTTCTTTTCACATTGTTTTATCTTTGATTTTATGGCTGAATCCTGGGGTGATGCTGGGTCTGGTAATCAGAGGTGGTGTTTATTCATATTTCTTGAAGAATTACACTGATATGAGGAAGAGTTAGAGCTCCTCAACCCTCTCGAAGGTCTAAGACTTACTAATCAAACGACAAAATACACCTAGCTAATCCTCATTTCCCTTTATTTATAGTCAATTAGCTAATAACTTCCCTAACTAACTAAAGGGATCCTAATAGGTGACAACCGGGCCATTTGATTAGGTTGACAACACTTCAGTTTTTGCTGCTTTACTTCGTTAGTCTATTTATGTCACTTCTTGTTGGCTGCTTTCAGTCATTTATCTTCAATTTAAACATCAACTAAATGATGTGAAATTATGCTTTGTAGCTATTTGATAGAAGAAAAGAACTATTTGGATCGAGAAGGTATGTCGTCAGATGTTTCCATCTCTGACAGAATATGGAAGGGCCTTCCTCGTAGAATTGAAACTGAAGTGATCAAGGTAAATTTGTGAGCTGATCATGTATTATTAATACTATCGGCCATAGTTGTTTGAACTTTGAAGATGACATCTTATTTTCACATTTTTTCTTAAAACTGAATATGCAAAAGTAAATGCATGCTCTTTACCGATGACTGTTGTCCTTGACGTAATAGATTAATGCTTGTGTTGGAATTCTTGAGACCTTTATTAAGTAATCAAATTTGGTGCAGTGACATCCTTGTTTAGTACGTTGTTTGGTGAACAGCTAGTAAACTGAGTCAGAGACAGCTTCAGGAAAATAAAAAGAAATGTTATTCCAACACTGCTCCCATTATCCCTGCTCATCCATTATATTTAATGGTGATAGAGTGGGTATTTCACTTGGGCACCTACTTTTGGGAATTTATACAAAAAAAAAAGAAAAAGAAAAACACTTTTTAAACCTTAAA
The DNA here is from genome assembly GCA_031216125.1 of Dalbergia cochinchinensis. Classification (NCBI taxonomy): domain Eukaryota; kingdom Viridiplantae; phylum Streptophyta; class Magnoliopsida; order Fabales; family Fabaceae; genus Dalbergia; species Dalbergia cochinchinensis. Next base: position 13,730,445 of record CM062376.1, read on the forward strand.
TTTTTATTATAACTTTCAAAACCAAGGAAATTTTTTCAGATTTTAACAGTTGACAGCAGGTGTAGCTCATCGAAGTTAGGTTTGAAATTTGATGCTAAGGACCATAGCTGCAAAAGTATTATGTTATTTATAGTGATGCTTTTTCTAAGATTTCAATATCATGGAATTTCCAGGAATGTTTCAACATTTTGCTTTTTTACACATGCTTTTTCCACCAGGTTCCGCAACAGAAGAATGAGTATGATTGTGGTCTTTTTGTACTGTACTACATTGAGCGTTTCATTGAAGATGCACCTGAAAGACTGAAAAAGAAAGATCTAGTCATGGTAATACGTTTAGTTGTTTTTGCAGTCTGATTTGATTTCTAATAATGGGTTTTATTGATTGATCCTCATCAATTTCCAGTTTGGCAAGGAATGGTTCAAACCTGAAGAGGCATCCAGTCTGAGAAAGAAAATCCGCAACTTGCTTGTAGCAGAACTTCAAAGTACGATCAGCCATAATTATTCATCAGAATCTTCTCATTCATCATCTGCTGGCAGGGCGACTGAATGTGTTGAGACCGCCAAGGATTCTTTGATCTAATTGCAGCATGAATTGCATTTCTTATTTTCGTTGGGTGAAACATAGATGGTTCACTTTGTTGATGCGATTGGTTTTTCCACCGCACAGACATGAGCGATCTGCTTGGTCCAATGGCCTGAGAAATAGTCCAACAGTCTTACATACAAAGAAAAGGTAGCTCGCAGTTTGCTATGCGTAAATAACTACCAACTTGTCTGGTTTCTAACCATTTCTTATGGGATAGGAATTCCAAATGTATAGTAGGAGACAGTTCAGAGCTGACAACTAGAGATGATAGTCTGATAGAGATGGGCTTTAAGGTGAATCTACCAGTTATTTTGTACTTGAATCGTGATTTGATATTGCAGGATTTCAATGGAAGGTACTGTGACTTGGTTTCGTAGTAGTATCTTTCGTGCATGTGCTTTAACTTTTATTTCCTTTTTCGTTTCTGAAAATCTTTAACCCAACAAAAAACTATCAAGTTTGAACTTGGAAGTGTAGTGGAAATAATGTCAGCATATGTTAGAAAATAACTTTCTGAACTAAAAAAATATGAAAAACATGTTTAAGGAGGTTTTAGAAAAACAATTATAAAAAGCACAAAGCAAAACATAAAGGAGATTTAGGGAAAGAGAAGATATTGCACAAGAAATTTTTTATATTGGTTTGGCTAACTTACTTAAATATAGTTTTCAACAACTATTGAGTTTCACTAATCAAACTTTTTTCAATCCTGAGAAAGTTAGATAGTCTTTCTATAGCCTTCTCAAGTTATTTCAGGTGACTAGTAGCACGCTCTACTGTCACTCCTAAGTAGTCTTGGACTAGTCTTTTCTAGCTATTTCATAATGATTACTACTGGATGGATCAGGATACAAAGATTTTTATGGGTTGGTTCACTCCAATTATCAAATACTCAAGTTTTCCTAAGATGAAATAGTATGAGTTAAAAATTTGGGTGACTTCTTTCTAACTATTCTTCTAGAAAGCAAGTATTTTCTATTAAGAACTTAGAAAGATGATTTTTACAGAAGAAAGAAACTGATAATAAGTTGTAATAACTTTATAGAAGATGAAGGAGAATCTTGTGTTCTTGAGAGCTTTTCAAAAGATTTAGCCAAAAATTTTAAGTTGTAAGCACATGACTTCCTTTTATACTTGATCTTTCATTTATGACTGTTGCCCTTGATTTGTTTTCCTAGGGACACGTGTTGATAATCTTTTTGTGTTTTGGAAAATGTAATCTAGGAGAGCAGGTTGATGCATTAGAGTTACTTTTGCAGTTGTAGAAGCTGTTGTTTAATAGAGGTTTCTGAGTCCATATTCAGAAATTACTTTTTGACCATTGCCCTTGATCTGTTTTCCTAATGACACGTGTTGATCATCTTTTTGTGTCTTGGAAAATGTAGTCTAGAAGAGTAGCTCGACGTGTTAGAGTTACTTTTGCAGTTGCAAAAGCCGTTATCTAATAGAGGTTTCTGAGTTCATATTCAGAAATTACTTTTTACTTTTTGAACGAGGTTTCTGAACTTTTTCTTCTAGAAGTTGGAAAGGTTGACCAAGTTAAAAGAGAGATGTTACTATCAATCCTTGACTGAGTTTGACTTTATTTTGAATTTTCCTTCCCATTTTTGTAAAGTGCACCGTTTACAGTAAACGTGCTTTTTGAAGTGCTATTTCAGTTTTTGGACTTTCTTTTTCATCTTCCATGCTTCAATCAGAGTTTGCTACGATGGAAATATTATGATCATGATGATTGAGGATGGTAACCTCACTTTGGTTCAGAGGTGGATTGAAATCTTCTCTTGAATATTACTTTTTGAAGACATGGGCTACTTTCTAAAGATCTAAGACTTGATTTCTTGCTCTTGAAAATATTCTTTCATGTGTTGAGCATAATATTGTCCATTTAAAAGATTATTTTTCACTCCTTTAAGTTATTGATCTCTTTGGATGAGATTGGTCATGTTTGCACATGCTATTGTGAAAATAACCTCGTTTTAGGGACTTATATGCCAACGTGAATAAACATGTTTAGTAGTCAAGAAACTCAAGTAAATGATTAGTCTTTTTACAAAATATTTTCACGAATTTGGTTTTGTTATCACTCAAAATATTAAGTATTGATGCCTTCAGAAGGGTTTTGAAGCTAATAATCTCCCCCTTTTTGATGATAACAAACCCAATTTTTGAGAAAATCTTTTGGAGAGATTTTGAAAGCAATATATGAGTAGATATTGGCTATAGGAATTCTATATACTTTCAAACTACATTTAATAGAGTTTCAGAAGGTCTCTTTCTTAAGGTATGATGTAGATATGAGTGACTCATTTAACCACCTTAAGTGACTGGAATCAGAGCTGTTTGTCTCCAAAGAATGTTTCTAAAGTGTATCAGAGCAATTTCTGAGAAGTATTAGAGCAATTGTTTTTTTAATGTATAGGATGATTTTAGCTTTCTGAACAAAAATAGCTTGATTTTTAGTCAATTGACTTCTAAACTAAAACATATTTGAATGAAAAGGATAATGCAAGTGATATTTATTCTTGATATAGAATTTATACACAACACAACATTATCCAAGACGTTTTTGAAACTAAATCCAGTGACACAGTACATAAACCATGCAATAGATAAGCTTTGCATACACGAGAAGCTTTTGAAGCTCAATTTTTTATTGCCATGTTTATGTTTATGACAGAAACAAATAGCATTTTAACATAACTCTCAAACATGTGTATCAGAGCATGATAGTTGATAAATTGAATGTATTAAAGCACAAAAGATATGTATTACAACCATAAAAGATATGTATCAGAGTATATGGTGGATATATATAAAAGTTATCAGAGTATAAACTCAAAGCTCATAAAATACACATGAGATAATATGATAAGCCTTTTCAGAAAATGCATAGATATTGATTGTAATGAAGAATAAGACTTAACATATTGTATGTTAGATTAATAGTTCAAAGAAACAGAGCAATGACAGGTGAAAAAAAAAGTTCAGAGCATAAAGTCAAAATGTAAAACAAAAAGAATGTTGATTATGCAACAATGAACATGAAGTCTCTAGACTCCCACTTAGCTTGACCCCTTGATTTTCTCAGCACATAAGATTTTCTACATTTTTCTTCTTTTCACCATCTTTTCTTTTCCTCCTTTTGTCATAAAAAAAAAGGGTGTGTTGGAAATCTTTCCATACCATCATTGGCCCCTTTTTCTGAGTTCTTGAAGAAGCTAGATCAGCAGCTCTTCGTGTCTTCTTAGTTGGGCACTAATATCCCGATTGGAGGCTTCAACTCTATCCAACCATGAGGCCATGTCCCTTTGATTGTGTAGAAAAGCTAGACCTTTGGGAGACTTGTTGAAGGCTCAGATGGAGGCTAGTTTGGAAGGTGGATTGTGGTAAGTGTTAATGGGGCAGCCTTGGATGCAGGCTAAGATATGTTAAGGGGAATTGTGTCCCCAAGCTTAGGAAAGGCTACTTCATCATCATTAGTAGTAGTAGTTGGAGTGGATGGTGGCTCATTTTTAGGTGAAGTGATGTGTGAAGCGATGGAAATAGCAATGTGTATGGAAACTAGTGGAATTTTAGCAGGTGGGATATTAGCAGCAGGTATAGTGTAACATCCTAATTTTTAACCCAATACTCTAGAACATAATTAGGTTAATCATTAGTCTGATACGCCATAGCTTCTTTATTACTTTAAAATACTTAACGGAAATACTGGTAAATTTTTTTTGAATTATAAAAGCAAAGTGAGAGCCACGCGACACGTTAATTAGTAATGCACGAAAGGCAATGAAGCAAGCGTCGCATAACAACATGACATAAGCACATAAAAGCACATCATAATAACATGGAACTGCATATTTATATAGTATGCCCACTTAGGTAGAGTGGGACTTAGTTTAGTACAACATGAGCAATATAACTAAAAACGAAATACAAGAGAAAGTGCAACGGAAACTATAAAAGCAACTCCCCTACCCAAGTGCAACTAACAGGATGACCTCTAAAACAAAAGAAGGTTCATCTCCATCTAAGTGGTGTGTGCTATACCCGGGTACTCCATCGGTCGATCGTCACCTCCTACTGACGTCCATCTCGTGAGCGAGGCACATATTCGGGAAACTGGGCGAGCTCCTCGGGCGTAAAGAGGCGGAACGGGGATCGAGAATGACCCCCGTGGTGTGGCCGCATCTCCGGTCGTCGTGCAAGCCGTGGCTGAGTCACGGTATCCTCACTGCCCTCCCTCATCAATGGTGGAGAGGGGGCGGAGCTCTCGCTATATGGATGGGTAGGCGGGTCCTCGGACGGGTCGGTCTCTGAGAAGTAGGTTCGGGGCACGTAATCGGGATAGTCTCGCATGGCTGAGGCGGCGGTGTGCATGTAGAGCACTCTCTCGTTATGCGTACGCGCGCGCTCAAAAACCCACTCGTCGTCGCCGTAGGGTGCAGTCGGGGAGAAGCGATGGGTGTGCACGGGGTAAGCGAAGGGACGTCCTACGAACATGAAGACTCGCACCGTGCACTGTCCCTCAAAATGGTATGACCCGTGATCCGGGTCATAGTGCACCCCCCACGTCGGGGTGTCCACGAAAACCACGAACGTCGCCATCTGAAGACGTGACGGAAAGAAAGAGATAGAGGGAGTGAGAATCTTGCTAAAGAATCTCAGTAGGGTTTAGTAAACAAGATAAGTGAGCATGCATTAAGTCCATTTTCAGGTTCTAAAACATAATTTAGCCAAGGTCCGTTCATTTTAGCATGATTCTTAATGACATGGATGTAAACATACTAAAGAATGTATGCATGGCTCTACTTAATGCAAGAATAATCATCATATCTTTAAGAACATCATAGTAGTAGTGGCATAAAGTGGCAAATAAATTCTCTTTGTGACATAATTATCATAACTTCCTCATAGGCCACCCTAAAAGACAAGCGCTCTGGGGGTGCTCGGCCGAACCGGTGTCACCCAGAACGTGTCACATCTCTAGGTTATGAGCTCATACCTCAACTAGTCGTCACTAGTTCTTACTTATCAATCTCGATAAGCGTAACATAATCATAAACATAATCCCGACTTATCCAGTACGGGCTAGGGGGCATTTCTTGGGGGTGCTCGGCCAAATCGGTGTCACCCAAGAATTAAATCTTGGTACCGATGTCACATGAGTTCTTTGGAGGTGCTCGGCCGAACCGGTGTCATCCGAGAACCCATCTTAGTACCTCATAAAAATTTCATAGGTTTTCAAAAAACTTTCTGAGTCCCGAATTTGTCAGAAATTCGACGGCATAACTGTAGCATGTCGAATTTCTTCCAAATTCTTCTTTATGCCACATAAGTCAATCAAACATGCATCCTTCATCATAATTTCATGCATTCACATAATCATCCTCATACTTTCACAAGTAACATTAAAGATTCGTTATGCTCTTGGTCCTACGGTATTTTATGCTCTTACCCTTACGGGCCTTAAATTTGTGATGTAGTTAACCTATCATCTCTTACCAAGCGTTTATGCACCTAAGGGTTCTCTCTTATCAAATCTTATCATTTATTTATGCTCTCTATTAAATCTGAACGATATCATTCCTTAGGGGCAGTGTTATACACTTATGGTTACGGGGTTCTAAAACTTGCGTTTTAAACCCTTTCTTGGTTCTGTCTTCGCATAAGGCGCTATAAGTTAAACCTAAACCAATTATGAGTCATTCCTACATCAAGGAACTAATTATAAACCATGTTCTCTACATTATAAGGTTGCGGGACAGATTCTAAGAATTAAATGTTTTAAGAGTTCTAGAATTGCGGTTTTACGGTTTTCTAGTTACTAGTTTCTCTATAGGTGCCAAAAATTCATTCCTACTTCAAATGTAACCAAATTTTTCATGATTAATCAATCCTAATCTGATTATCTCCCCATTGAAACGGTTTGGGCAGTGTCCATAACTAAATGGGATAAAACTATACTAAATCTTGACTTTACGGTTTTCCTAGAAAGCTAGTTTCTTTCCTAACTTGCATAGAAATGTTCCTACTTCATCATTCATAATTTTTACTCATGCAAACACATCAAACATCATCACATGGCAGCAAACACATCATGGAAGAACCGAAACATTAAGTCCCAAAAAGATACATAACTTGATATTTTTAAAACACATAAGTTACTAGTTCCTCTTGGAATCATTTTTCAAGACTTCTAAAACTCTTTTGCAAACCATTTTATCTTGTCAAGAGACTAAAAACATCCTTGGGTTAGTGACCACTTAATCCCTCCTTAAAAGAGAGTTAAATTCATAGAACCTTGTTAGTCTTAAACTTAAACAAATTCATGAGACTTAAAAGGATTCTTAAAACTTGACTTATTGGTCTTTGAAGCTAGATGAAACTCATTCCAAGTTCATCATCACTTCATGGCCGAAATCATGCATTCAAAGAATGCTCCCTCATTAAACTTTAACTTGAGATAAAATGGGCAAGTCTTTGAGCTCTAAGATCTTTTAAGTGATGACATAATTTAGACATGCTGTGCACTTTATTTTTATTCTTCATTACAAAATAAAGTGAGAACTTAAAGTAAACATGCTAGACTTGAATATAAAAATGCAAGGCTTAAAATAAATATGCAAGACTTGGAATATAAATATGCAAGTTCAATTCTTTATTTTAGTGCTCTAGGTCCAGCAACAATCGACTTTAAGGCCGAAATAGAAAGGATTTAAGATTTAGTTAGGTGATAGTGCAAGTTGTCATTTTAAATCTTTACGTTCTTTAGTGATGAAAGGTAAATATGCTAGACAAGAATATAAATATGAGATGCACTCTATTCTTTAGCCTTTAACTTTACGTGATTGCTTGGAAATTAAATATGATGCAAAGCTCAAAATAAATATGTAATGCATAAGCTTAAATTTAAATATGAATGCTAGTTCATTTTATTTCTTATTAGAGCTCATACAAGACTTTAAAGGAACTCAAACCTCAACCCAAACTCATCATGACAAGATAAAGAAAAACAAGAGTGAACCTCAAGGGTTCTTTAAATACAAAGTTTCTTTTCTTGGAATGTAAACAAAAATAACATTTTTATTAAAACTCAAGCTCTAGAGGCCTCATTGTGATGAACACATAGTCATCATCTAGAAGCTCTTATCATCAAGCCATTGTGAGCTCCCTTGGCCAATATGGCCGAAATCATAAAGAAAGAAAAGGAAAAAGAACCGAAATTGTTGGTGAAGAAAAGAAACATTTGGAGCTCTAGAGACCATGATCTTTATGATGCATTAACACTAACATCATGAGCTCTCATCATTGAGTTCATGTTAATCATTTTAAAACATCATCAAAGTGAAAGGTTTCAAAGATCAAGAAGAAAGAACAAAGAAAACATCTTTAACATAAGAACAAAGATCGAGCTTTAGAGATTATCCAAGTGATGAACATTATCATCATGGAACCTCATCATCAAGCTCTCATTCCTTTTCTCTCAAAGGGCTCATGGCCGAAACAAGGAGGAGAAGAAAAAGAAAAGAAGTTCTAGAAAGGATTCAAGAGAAACTAAGAACACATAAAGAAATTAAAAACTTTAAATGAAAGAACTCTTGAAAGAAAATCCCTACCTAGTGATTAGGAGGTTGGAATGAGAGAAGAGGATGAAGAACTTGAAGAACTTGAAGACTTGAACTTGAGAGAAAAAGGAAGCTTTGAAGTGTTTCTTTGAAAACTTATACTTTGCAAATGAACCCAAAATGATACAAGTTCACCCAAGCAAACTATTTATAGAGAAATGAAGCAAATGAAAGGTGCAAGGTGGGAGAGGGTGTTCGGCCATCAGAATGGAGGGAGCCCATGAGTTCCATGAGGTGAGACAATGTGGTCTTGAGGCATGGTGAGATATGGTTCAAAGTATGGTGAGGTATAGTTCAAGGTATGGCCTCAAGCATGGTTCTTTGAGTGAGAAACAATTCAACATGTGAGGTAAAAGAGAGAGAGAGGGTCGAAATGCATCAGCCATGGGGAGGGTTCTCTTTGCATTTGAATTGTGGTTTAGAGTTGTGTTTAGGTGTATCTTTGATTAGGATTAAGATTAGGAATTTGTAAGAAAATGTTTAGGTGAGAAAATGGGTAATCAAGGTTGGCAAGACATAATTAAAGAGTGTTCTTGCATCATTAGTGAGTTATAAATTCATTTTAGTGTATAAACAATTCTAGACACAATTCCTTGATTTAAGGAATTGGAAAGAGAAAACACTATTCAAGATTCCAATAGTGAAATCTTGACTTTTAGAAAAGAGATTTAAATCTAATTTAAGCAATCTTAGGTTCTAATTAATTTTAATAATTTATTTTGACTTTAGATTAATTATGGAAATTAATTAATCTTCGATTAGAGCCTAATATTGCTTAGGTTTGCTTAATTACATCATTAAGCTCAAAAACACTATTCTAGGGGCAAAATCGTAATTTTGCACTAAAATTGCTCGGGACTGTAGGGACTCAAATAGATGTTTTGAAACATGTAAAAACATGGTTTTAAACCTCTGGGGAAAGTTTCGGGCTCACACGACACCTTTACCCGTGTAAAACGCTATAGGGGTATTTTGGTCATTTTGACCCGAAACCGCAGAAAATGAGACTTTCGCCTCCAGAACCACTCAAGGGTCATTCAATCCCCTTCAAACATTGAGTTGGCCCTTGGAGGATCTGTGGGTCGACCATCCTCAGTGCGAGCCGAAAATGACCTCAGGGGCATTTCGGTCATTTTTCACTCAGACAGATAATCGGGGCGTTACATATAGAAACAGAACCATTATCAAATGCATGGTTAGGAGCAAGAGTAGCAGAATCATGATTAGAACTAGAAGCAGGTACAGAAGTAGTGGGAGCAGTCTTAACATGAGGAGTGCTAGTTTCTAAAGCTTCACCCTTTTCCTCCAATGGAGTTATTCTTATGGAAGGAAGAGGTTGAGGCACCATCAAAATGACAGCAGTTTCAGGTTCAACTGCTTCCTTTATAGGTTTCTTCACTATTGATTCCAGGGATTGAGAAAGCTCACTTCTTTGAAGCATCTCATTCTCCTTAGGACTTTGTTCTATTTCAACAATTTCTTCTTCCTCTTTCTCCTCTTCTAAGGTGTCAACTACCTCATAACCAGCATCTTGAAACCTTGCTATTTTCATAAGAAGCACAATGGTTGAGGGAACATCCTTTGGCAGGTTTCTTAGCTTGTGCTTAATGTCCCTTCTTTTCACTGTTCCAAATATTATTAGCAATCATTTTGTCTGATCTTCTTTGAGTTTCAGTAGATTCAGAGAGATCCCTTTCAGTTTCTGAAGGAGATGGAAGCATATGAGGCTTTTGTCTTTGCATTTTCTCTTTTCTTAACTTAGTTCTTTTCTCAATGTTCAAAGGAGCTACAAGACTAGCCCTTGAGCTATCTCAGATGACTTTTTGACTTGTTCATTCCTTATTCTAGGACTTTGCCTTACTAGACTAGCCCTTGAGCTTATAGGCTCTCTTCTTTTGGATTTAAACAAGCTTGCTATGTATTCAATACCTTTCATATATTCAAATCACTCCTCAGCAAGAGGATAGTTCATATACTGGAATATTCTTGTCAATAGCATTCTGTAAAATACTCTAGTCATTCTCCTTTTGTCCTTGGTGATTGCACTTAGCATATAGTCCATGATAAGTCTAGGCAGGTTCACATTTTTCTTGGACAAAAGGCAATATAAAAACACACAAATCATTCCTACTAACATGTTCGTGCTTCCTAGTCTAGGCAGGATTGAACATTATACCACAGTGAATACTTTTCTAGCCTTACTACTGAGCATAGAGGTTGTGATTTCACTTGGCTTGTGAATGATGGAGTCAGTAAGGTACTTGGACACGTCTCTGTCATTGATTCCTAAAAAGCTAGCCCAGTTTGGTGAGGAGGTGCAGATAAAACCTTCATACGGTGCCTTGACAACATTTGAGAGTCCCGTAAGGCCAATCTCTATTGGACAATCTCTGATCAACGTCTTCAAAGATAAGTTTAGTGTGCCCTTCAGTTGTGAGTAAAAGGTTATTACTATTCCTAGAAAGATTCTATCATTGATCTCCAAGAACTTCTTCCATCCTTGGAATGAGAAAATTATTAGCTCTAGAACCCTTCAGAAAACTTTATTGCAATATCTTTTGAATGATAACCTACCCAATTTAAGGAAAATATTTTGAAGAATGACTAATATCTACCTTGAGTTTCTTGTAGAAGTAAACAGGTTCCTTCGTTAGAATATTATCATGTCTATAGCGACAATAATTTTGTTTTACACATACAAACATGTATATGATTTAAAGATATAGGAACTAAATGAAAGTGAAAATTATGTCATGAAATGAGCATATACATGTCTAACGAATTGAAGGAAATCAACAAGTATAAGAAACCAAGGCCAGATCTTCAGAAAGTACGCTTGAAGTAAAGATATCTATCCATCTTTGAAGCATATGTGTTCTACAATCTTCAATCCTCATGATCACAATTGTAATATTATCAATAAGCATTGATTAAACACCGAAAGATCAAAGACTCTACAAGGAACTGATTCCGCACTTCAGAAAGTTCTCATTACAGTGAAATAGTGCACTTTATAGGAAAATGAGGGAAAGTTGAAATTCAAATTTCAAGTCAAACCTAGTTACAGACTGGTATGTTATCTCTTCTACCATCTTGGTCAACTACTTCAGCTTCTAGAAGGAAGTATTCAGAAATCTTGTTTAGAATGTAAAAAGTAGTTTCTAAAAGTAGTCTTAGAAATCACTATTTCACAACGACTCTGCAATAGCTCTAACACAAGACAAGCTACTCCTTTAGATTACATTTCCAAGGCACAAATAAATGATCAACATGTGTCACTTGGTCAATAGATCAAGAGCAACGATCATAAAGAAAAACCATCTATAAATAGAGAAGCTGAGCGTTCAAATAAAAGGGACTTTTAGTGAAGAGCAAGTGTTGATACTTTGCAAAAATTTCTCCTCATCTTTTGTAAAGTTCATTACTTCTTGTAATCAGTTTCCTTGTTTGTAAAAATCTTCTTTCTACGTTCTTAGTAGATAACATGTTTTTCCAAGGAAGAATCATAAAAAGAAGTCACTCAAGGTTTTCACGAGTCTGTTATTGTACATCTTAAGAAAACTTGAGTGTAGGTTAGTTTGAGTGGCACCCCAAACACAAATCTCTTGTAACCTCGATCCAATAGTGATCAGGATGAGATAGCTTAGAGAGGTTAAGAAAAAACTACTTGCAATGCGACAGTAGAGTGGGCTATAGGTCACAGTTTAGTTTGGAGAGGCTAGTACAAGACTACTCGGGTTAGCTTGGAGAGGCTAGTACAATACTACTCGGATTAGCTTGGAGAAGCTAGTACTAGATTACTCAGGTTCAACTTGAAGAGGTTAGTGAATAACTACTTGGGTTATGACAGTAGGATTAGCTATTAATCACAAATAAGAGCTTGGGAAGACTACTGCAAATACTATCCTTGGACTTTCTCGATTTGAGAAAGGGTTTTAGTGGAACTCAACTGTTGTTGATGTAACACCCTAAAAATTGGCTAAAAATTAATTTAAGTTTTGTTAGTCATAATTTCAAAAATCTAACAATTTTAGTAATGATAAGGACAATCCAACATATATGTTAAAAAAAAATGAATAGTAACTTGCAGGCCTAGTAGGCTCACCAGGACAGCTGAAACCATAGAATTGGGATCCAGAGGTACCTGAAATTGAGAAATTACAGGATTAAAATTAAAAATAGGTAGGAATAAAGATTTTATATCTAGAATTAATTTTCGGGTAATATCTAATTTCCCGGGTACAATGTTTTACCCATTCAGCGGAATTTCACTATGCGATTTTTAACACCGAAATCTAGTTTAATCTCTATAGCTGAAGAGGCTTATCATTTTAAATCAAATGAATGTCCAAGATTCAATCTTGAATTACAAGATTTAATCATAGCCATCCATTTTACTTCCTTAGATTAAAGATTATCCAATTATATTATATAAGCCAAATATCCTTCAGCCATCACCAAGAGAGAAACAATAGCAATCCTCTTTCCATTCCAAGAGCTCAAGTTTGATTTTCCAACCTCAAAATCCTTAGCCTAAAATTGTTAAAACCCTAACTTTCCTTTAATAAACTTGTTCTATACTTCGATACCTACAAAACTAACCGATTGGAATTTCAATTTCTTACCAATTCTTACTTTGATATTTCATTCTTCATTGCCTAAGGAAGTCTTTGGGCTTGAATTGGTGGCCTTGAAATGAAGGGAAATCAATTGGAACAACCTTTGGAGTTATAAAGCTTTAAAGTTTTCAAAGTAGGGCTCTTGAACCTTTTGTTTTCAAATCTATTTTCTGAAGCTTGATTTTTGATTTAATTGGTATTTTCTGGTTCTATTGGGTGATTACATATATATATATACATATAGATGTATTTTCTTTGGTGAATTAGTTTGTTGTTATGGAAAACTCATTTATGCTAAAGAGATGTTAAACCTTACTTGCTGAATTTTTGCTTTTCCTACTGGCAGTGGCTGTTCACGAATTTTCTGGCATAATTGTATGTAATTTTATGAGCTATAAAAATTATATGTTGAAACTAACATTCTAAGGCAACTTTGACAATTTTTGTGGAGCATGATAAAGATTCTAACTGCCTAAAAAAATCATGAACCTAGACTATGTCTGTGCTGCCTGATTTTTCTGGTCTTGAAGCTACGAATTTGTCTAATTTTGTTACCATAGCAAAGGACTGATTTTTCCTTTGAAATTTTTACAGGGTATTAAAGACATCTTAAGTTTAACCTTCTGGTTTTATTTGCTAGGGTTAAAAATTAGGGAATTCGGGAATTTAGCTGAGAATCAATGGTCTTTGACCACCAAATTTGTCTAATTTTGTTAACATAGTTAGAGATATCTTTTTGCTCTAAAATTTTCATGGAACCTTGTGGACACATTAAGCTATCATTGAGAATTTTTATAGCCTCTAAATTGGTTATTGGATGTGAAAAATAAATCTTGCTACTTGAGTAAAAAAATCTACTATTGTGCTGGAAAATAAACTGATGCTTTGAATTGATGAAATAATAACGTCTTGTACTAGTATGACATGAGTATAAGAATATGAATAATTGAGCATGTGAGCTTATTGATGAGGTTAGGCACATATAGATATGAATGCTTATTATAATTGCTCATATGCGAAAGAAAAGTATAAGATTATATTTCTTGGGTTGGAGAAAGTAAACTTGGTTTGTCAGGGAAAGTAAACCTGACTACCAAGAAAAGAATAAGGTTTATAATTCTTAGGCTGGAGAAAGTAAATCTGGTCGGTCGGGGAAAGTAAACCTGACTACCCTTGAATTGAGTCGGGGAAAGTAAACCTGGCAAGGAATAGGTCTGTGTGAGAAATGGAGAAAGTAAATCCAATGATCATGTATAGGAATGAGCTCAGTCCTGAAAAATAGCCTATTACCCATTATTGCCACACTGGGGATGGCGGTACGTAACCCTTAGATGTGACAAGATTAGTCAAGGGCCAAGACAAGTTGTAGTAGAAATTGTTTTAAGTAGTCTTTTTTCTTCTGTGCTACGTGAAGAATTTTAGTATCAATATTGAGGCCAGTATGTTTAAGTGTGATTTTGGTAGTATATGGTTTATATGATGTTGAGTAGTATGATATGTGGTTGAATAATAAAAGCTATCCACTTCGGAAGAATGATTTTAGAACTTTAAAATGAATCATTAATATGTATTGTATGGTCACATTTTCTTGATAAATCGAAGTGGCTGAGACGATGACGGTGACGATGACATTTTGATTGTGTATTTAGGGAGTTGCCCTATTGAGAATTGTATAATTCTCACCCCTATTTTGTGTGTTCCCATGTCATCTCTAGGTTGATCCAGAGAACAGTGAAGCCGCTACAAGAAAAACTATACTAGAGTTGTAGTAGTTTAGTAGTTGATGTATTTATTTTACTGTATCTTAGTTGTGGTTATATGTATGTAAATGTAATAGAGAGCAGATATGTATTAAAGCTCATAGAAGAGTTTCCTTTATGTACTTAACTTTGTATTGAATAAATGTTTTGGTTTCCTTGTTATATATTTCAATAGAATTACGACATAATTATCTCGTGAATCAATCAAACTAGCTATAGATATTTAAGAAAGGTCCGCTAATTAATAAGTAACAACTCTCAAGTACGATGTCATGACTTAAGGATGATGTTATACTTAGGAGGATGTTACAGTTAAGAACTGGATGTAGGCAGGTTGGCCAAACCAATATAAAAACCTTTGTGCAATATCTCTTTCTCTCCTTTAACTCCTTTATATTTCCTGCATATGAACATAGTTAACCGAGTTTTCTGAACAATCATCTTTTAAACATTTTATCTTATTAGTTGTTTTTTAGAAAGTAGCTTTCTGATATAACTAACATTGTTTTCATTGTACTTCAAGCTCATAGCTTGATAGTATTTTACTTAAGTTTTTGGAAGTGAAAAAGATAGAAAAAGCAAAGCAAGATTCAAACCCCCTTCTCATGCACTTATCTACCTACAAGTGGCATAAGAGCTCAGGCCTCTAAGGGGTTGAACAATCTAACGATTGTATAGGACAAAGATCCTAAGAAGTTATGGCACCAAACATCCATATAGCAGAAGGTCATTCTATCAATAGACCGTTATTCTTTGATGGTGGGGACTATTCTTATTGGAGATAAAGTTCACCCGTCTTGATCTATGGGAAATCATCCAAGAGGAGATTATGTTCCAATGGAGGAAGTTTCAGGAACTGCTGATGCACCCACAATATTAAGAGAAGTCCCCCGGAGTAGGTGGACAGAGCAACACAAAGCTAGAGTTCAGCTGAACTCTAAAGCTAAATACCTACTCATGTGTGCACTAAGCAAAGTAGAATATGAGAAAATCATTGCTCGTGACACGGCTAACGAGATATGGGATAGATTGCATATGTATATGAAGGTATTGATTAGGTTAAAGAAACTAAGATCAGTATGTCAGTTCATCAATAGGAAATGTTTAAAATGTCAGATGAAGAAAGTATTAATGAAATGACCACAAGGTTTATGCATATCATAAACCAACTAGAGGGATTGGGCAAAAGATATTCTAATTCTAAAATAGTTACAAAAATTTTGAGAAGCCTCCTTACTAAATGGATGCCTAAGGTCACAACTATCACTGAAGCTAAGGACCTTCAAACTCTGGGCTTGGATATGCTCATTGGGTCCCTTAAAACCCATGAGGTAGTGCTCTTCGAAATGCATGGTGAATCCATCAAGAAGAGCAAGTCCATGGCCTTAAAATCATCTCATTAGAAACAAAATAAAAGCAAAGCAATGAAAGTTGTTGAAACCTTGGATAGGGAGGAAGAATCTGATGATGATTCTAAAGAACCGAATGGAGATGATATCTCCATATTGGTGAGGAAGATGTCCAAAGTCTGGAGAGGCAAGACAAAAAGAAAAAGAGACATTAACCTCAAGAAGGGTAGAAGAGGCAAGGGAAAGCTTGAAAGCATCACTTGCTACAACTGTGATGAGAAGGGACACTTTAAGCCCAAATGTACCAAGCTTAAGGGTCCACAGAAGAATTTCGGCTCCAAGAAGAAAGGCATACTAGCCACATGGAATGACTTAGAAGAGGAAAAGGTAGGATCCGAATGTCAGGAAGAACTAGAAGACATTGTCAATCTATGCTTCATGGCAAACTATACTTCAGAAGGTGAACATGGACATTGGCTACTCCAGATACATGTCCGGATCTAGAAGGTGGTTTAGAAACCTGAAGCCGAAGAACTCCAAATTAGTCAAGTTTGCTGATGGAGGTACGACCAAGGTCACAAGCATAAGAAATGTTAGTAAGGATGATTACCACCAAATTTTTGATGTGCTACTTGTTGATGGTTTGACTCACAATCTGTTAGTATCAGCTAGTTCTATGACCAAATGTTTAATGTTTTATGTAATCCTCATGCATACAAGATAGTAAATCCCACCTCGGGACAAGTCAGCTTATCTAGCAAGAGGCATGATAACACTTCTGTGTTATTTTTGGCTGACTTTTTAGATTAGGATGTAAAATGTTTCGTATCTTTCATGAATGATAAGTGGCTGTGGCACAAGAAGCTTGAACATGCTCGTATGATGTTTTGGATTCAATGCTCCCATATAATCATCATTCTCTGATCGTCAAATTCTTCTTTCTGACTAACCCATCTTATTTTTGAACATATCATCTTCCTTATAATCTTGCATACTGATACACTATTCCTCACAGAGAACTATTGCCTTGTAAATTGACAACTGATTTACCCACTGATACTCTTGATCTTGCAAACTAAGCTCCTGACATTATATACTAACTTTTTGATGTTCTATTAGCCAACTGACACCAAAGATTCAACTTCTGCTATTCTAGCAAACTGATAAGCAGTGTCTTCAAGAGGATATATTTTCTGATGATTTCTGATAGCTTTGCTAGATCTTCAGAAAGGAGTTATGAAGAGGGAATTCCCAAAGATATTTTATGCATGAATGCTTATGCTGAATTGAAAACATTTTGAAAAGAAGAAGGCTTTTTGAAACACGAATAAAAACATTCAAGAGATCTTTAGCAATAGATATCATGACTACTTCTTGAAACAAGGTATTCATAGAATACATCTATTTACTTAATTAAACAAGTTAGCACAAAGAAAGGATTTTGCAAAACAAGCTAGGATTCAAAGAGCTAGAGGCTTCAAAAAAGAAGAACTTTGAGAAGAAAAGAATCTCCTTGGAGTATATATCTCTTTTAGCTTTCCAACTTTAGGCTTGATTTTCTCAATTTTTCATGAGAACTTTATAAGTTCTTTGACTGGTTTGAGATACGTAGATGAATAGTCTTGATAACCTTCTAACAAGTCATCTCATGAAGCAGATAAAATATTATAACAAGGGTGAGATGCAAAAACATTTACCTTAATTGTCACTGATGATGTTCTTTAGTTATGAAGCATAGAATGACAACAAGATTTAGCACATCAAGACCTCCTGACAAATCTTTCGAGCTCTCTGACACATTCTTCTTTGCATAGGGACATGACGAATAAGCTTTAAACTAATGCATGATGTCTATCTTTACTGGTATAAGAAGATTTTCTTTCTCAAGATGATCTTTGTCCTGATTTGTGATTCATGAGATTGATGTCCTCTTGATATAGTTGTTATGGACTGCTAATATATTTCATAGACAGAGAACTGATCTCCATATTCAATCTCAGATAACATTATCAGATATTTCTACTTCAAAAGAAGTTTAAGCAATTTTCATTGCCTTAGCATTACAAGCATCTAATATAACAATCTCAAGATCAAAGATATCTTGAAACGGTTTATGATCTTCCAACGTCATGTACAATCTGTTTCATATAGTCTTTCATATGTACCGAACAATACATATGCAGTATATCAACTTTAACTTAGGGCATATATGAACAAAGGCTTGACTTGTTGGAACAACTGAACTTTCTCCATTGTAATGTTCTTGTCAACATGTCTCTTTGGAATCCTTTTCATCATTTGAATGATTTGTGCCATATCCTAGAGTCTTTTCAACAAAGGATGATCAGATGATAGATTGATCTTATGATGAAGATATATGCTATTCTGTCCTTCAGACCTTTATCCTCTGCAATCGTTGAATTGCTTAACCTCTCAGAGGCCTAGCTCTGATACCACTTGTAGGTGGAAATGTGCATGAGAAAGGGGGTTGAATCGTGTATTAATTCTTTTCATGTTTTCTGAAACATTTGAAAACAAGTACCATCAAGTAAAAAACTTGTAGTGCAGTGGAAACATAATTAGTAGTTTCAGAAAGTAGATTTCTGAACCTTGTTAAATAAAATGTTCATACTAAAAATGAATAACAGAGGACAAGAAAGATAAAATAGTGTATGAGTGAATAAAAGGCACAACAAAGAAATATAAAGAAGATCAGAGAAAGAAAGAAAGGACACAAAGGATTTTATACTAGTTTGGCCAAACTGTGTACATCCAGTACTCAACAACTATTAAGGTTCCATTTCAACAACTTTCTCAACCTGAGAAAACAAACTAGATAGTTTTTACATTAGCCTTCCCAAGCTCTCACTTAACTTAGAAACTGTCACAAATTGAGTATTCTTTTACTAGCCTCTCTAGGCTAAACCGAATAGTATTGTACTAGCTTCTCCAAGCTAACATGAGTAGCATTGTAATAGTCTCTTCAAGCTAACATTAGTACTGCACTAGCCTCTCCAAGCTAACCCATGATCAATAGCAACCTCTGCAGTCATGTTGAAAGTAGTCTTGACACTGGCCTCTCCAAGCTCAAACCATGACCAGTAGCAACATCTACTGTCATATTGAAAGTGGTCTTCGACTAGCCTCTCCAAGCTAAACTGTGGGTAGTAAAAACCTCTACTGTCGCGTTGTAAGTAGTTTTACAGTAGTCTTTCCAAGCTATCTCACAGCGATCACTACCAGATCGAGGGTACAAAGGCTAAGTGTTTGGGTTGCCATTTAAACTAACCTACACTCAAATTTTCTTAACATATACATGAAAAGGTCCGGGGAAAACTTGAATGATTTCGTTTTAACACTTTTTCCCTAGGAAGAGCATAAATCTAATTAAGAACATAGAAGGAGGATTTTCTTACACTTCAAGGATAAAAATGATTACATGATAAGTATCGAATATTCCAGGAAGTAGGAAGAGATTTTTGCAGAGTTTCCTCTCTTGAATCTTCAAATTTCTCATCAGCCTTTAAGCAAAGTATCTCCATATATAGCAGTTTTCCTTTGTGACTGTTGCCCTTGATCAGTTCTCCAAGTGACACGTGTTGATCATCAGTTGTGTCTTGAAAGAAACAGCTAGAAGAGAGGTTGATAGATCTGTCACATCGATTGTAGAAGCCATTGTAATGTTGAGTTTCTGAACATGCTTTCTGAACTCCTCCATCATGAAGCCAAGGTGGTTGTTCAAACAGGTAGAAGAGATGACGTACCAGTTTGAAACTGGGTTTGACTTGAACATTTAAAATTCAAAATTCAAAATTTCCTCATTTTCCTGTAGTATTCTATGCTTCGCTCACACGTGAGCTTTCTGATGAATGCAATTAGTTCCTTGAAGAATTTTTCACTTTCTGATCTTCAATCCAATCTTCTTTACTGATAAATTCTTTGTGATTGTGATGATTGAAGATTAAGTAACACGTTGCTTTTGGACTTAAGTTGATTTCTTTATCTTGATGTACTTTCTGATGTCCCGTGCTACTTTCTGAAGTCTCTGAACTTGGTTTCTTTGTAGTGTTAAAATCTTCTTCTAATCGTTAGCTATTAGATGCTTGAATAAGGATATAATTTCGCTTCTGTTTCAATTCAAATCTCTTAATATGAGATAAACATGTTTACACATGTATATTGAAATATATTCATATTTGAGTAAGCCTTGCTCTTGCTAAACAATAGAAACATGTTATATTCTTACAAGAAACTCAATAGAGATATCAGTCATTCTTCAAAGCATTTTCTTTAAATTGGCTTTGTTGTCATTCAAAACAAATAAGTGCAAAGGGTTCTGGAGCTAATAATAAGTATGCCCAAGCTTCTTATGCCACAACCACTTTTCATCCAAGAATAACACATACATGTTATCATGCTTCTTACCAGATAGAATAACTTATCCTGAAGTAAGAGTTACTATCTTGCATGCATGAGCATTCAAAACAACATTAAACCTTGGTCACAGAACTAGCTGATACTTAACAAGTTGTGAGCCAAACTATCAACAAAGAACACATCAGAAATTTGTATGGGAATCATCCTTTCCAACATTTCGTATGTAACATCCTAATTTTTAACTCAATACTCTAGAACATATTTAGGTTAATCATTAGTCTATTACATCATAGTTTCCTTTTTACCTTAAAATACTTAGCGGAAAATATTGGTAAATTTTTTTTTTTTGAATTATAAAAGTAAAGTGAGAGCCGCACGACTTCACGAACAATGAAGCATGAAAGGAATGAAACGCAATCCAAATAAACACATCATAAACATCTGATCATGAAACATGTATATGCACAGAATAATTTAGCAAACTGCATAAGTAGATATATATATATATATATATATATATATATATATATATATATATATATATATATATATATCATGCCCACCCACGAAAGGCGGGACTTAGTTTGGTACAATAGCAATACATGGAAAACGAAAGTACAACAGAAGGCATAAAAAGAAACTCTCCTAACTCTAGTGCACCTACAAATAGATAGCCTTAAGACAAAAGGAGGCTATCTTGGTCTAGTCAAAGCTCGGGCACCAGAACGCGATGGTCATCTCCTACTGCGGGCCTCTCTAGAAAGGAGGGATGTATCCGATCCACTAGGCTATCTCGACTAGGGTGGCTATACATTGCATCGGTCGGGCATGAGCTCCACGGCGGAGAATCATCCTCACCAGTCCTCCACGCACCGGCTGAGTGACAGAAGCCTTGCTACCCTCCCCAAAGTCCATTGGCACAGTGGGGGAAAATCCCTCGGAAGGTACCTGAGTGGCAGAGTCCTCTGAAGGGTCCGTCTCGGAGAATGATGAGGGCGAGCGGGGCACATACTGTGGGTAGTCCCGGATGGCAGAAGCTGTCGGTGGGGTGCCAAGGATCCGCTCCTCTCGAGGGCGTGTGCGCTTGAACACGAAGTTGTCGCCGAAAGGTGAGGCAGGAGAAAATCGATGACTATGTACAAGGTGACTGAAGGGCCGTCCAACGAACATGAATACACGAATGACACAGTGACCCACAAAATGGTATGACCCGTGGTCCAGATCATGATGCACCTCCCATGTCGGGGTGTCCACAAAAATCACGAACATCGCCATCTGAAGACGTGACGCAAAGAAGAGATAGAGGGAGTGAGAATCTTGCTAAAGAATTTCAATAGGGCTTTTTACTACCTTGGTGTCATCATCTACGTCCTCAGGAACCTTGGGTTTAGTGTACAAAATAAGTGAGCATGTATTAAGTCCATTTTTAAGCTTTTGAAACATAGTTAGCCAAGGTCCGTTCATTTTAGTATGATTCTTAATGTCATGGATGCAACATAGTAAAGAATGTATGCATGGCTCTACTTAATGCAAGAACAATAATCATAACATTAAGAACATCATAATAGTGGCATAAAGTGGCAATTGAAATCTCATATAGGAAAACTTTGTGACATAATCATCATACTTTACTTCCTCATAGGCTACCCTAAAAGACATTCGTTCTGGGGGTGCTCGGCCGAACCAGTGTCACCTAGAACGTGTCACATCTCTAGGTTATGAGCTCATATCTAATTAGTCGTCACTAGTTCTTACTTATCAATCCCGATAAGCGTATCATAATCATAAACATAATCCTGACTATCTAGTACGGGCTAGGGGGAATTTCTTGGGGGTGCTCAGCCAAACCGGTGTCACCCAAGAATACATCTTGGTACCGATGTCACATGAGTTCTTTGGAAGTGCTCGGCCGAACCGGTGTCATCCAAGAACCCATCTTAGTACCTCATGTCTCATAAAGAGAATCTCATGGATTTTTCAAAAGCTTTCTATGTCCCCAAATTTGTCAGAAATTCAGCAACGCAACAACAGCATGCCAGATTTCTTCCAAATTTACTTTATGCCACATAAACAAGTAGAACATGTATCCTCAATCAGAATTTCATACGTTTACATAATCATTCTCAAATAAAACATACATTCACATGTAATATTGAAACTCATTATGCTCTTGATCCTACGGTATCTTATGCTTTGACCT
Source organism: Dalbergia cochinchinensis (assembly GCA_031216125.1). Taxonomy (NCBI): domain Eukaryota; kingdom Viridiplantae; phylum Streptophyta; class Magnoliopsida; order Fabales; family Fabaceae; genus Dalbergia; species Dalbergia cochinchinensis. The sequence continues at coordinate 13,752,963 of CM062376.1, forward strand.
TTACGGGCTTTAAACTTGAGATGTAATTATTCTATCATTCTCTATTAACCTCTTATGTACCTAAGGATTCTCTTCTAACAAATCTCACTATCATTTATGTTCTTTTAATAAATCTGGGCAGCGCCATTCTTCAAGGGCAGAGTTATACATTTATGATTACGGGGTTCTAGAACTTACGTTTTAGACCCTTTCTCGGTTTCGTCTTCACCTAAGGCGCTATAAACTAAATCTAAACCAATTATGAGGCATTCCTATGCCTAAGAACTAATTATAAACCATTTTTGCCATATTATGAGGTTGCTGGACATAATCCAAAAAAAATTAAATATTCCAAGAGTTCTAGGATTGCACTTTTACGGTTTTCTAGTTACTAGTTTCTCTACAGGTGCTAAAATTCAATCCTACTTCAAATGTAACCAAATTTTTCATGATCATTCAATCCTAAACTGATTGTTATCATACTAAAACAGTTTTGGCATTGATTAAGATTAAAGGGGTTAAACACATGTTAAACTCTAACTTTACGATTTTTCTATGAAGCTAGTTTCTCCCCTAACATGCATAGAAGTATTCCTACTTCATCATATATCATTTTCACACATTCTAACACATCAAAACATCATCCTACAGCAACAAACATATCAGGGCAGAACCGAATTGTTCAAGTCCAAAAAGACACATAATTTGACGTTTTTAAAACATATAAGTTGCTAGTTTATTTTTAAATCCTAGAACATAGGTTATTGGCCCTTGTAACTAGATGGAACTCATTCCAAGCTCATCATTATTACTTGGCTGAAATTATGCATTCAAAGAGTGCTTCCAAATTAAACTTTAACTTGAGATAAAATGGGCAAGTCTTTGAGCTCTAAGGTCTTTAAGTGATGACAAAATATAAACATGCTATGCACTTCATTTTTATTCTTCATTACAAAGTAAAGTGAGAACTTTAAAGTAAATATGCAAGACTTGGAAATAAATATGCAAGGCTTGAAATTTAAAAATGCAAGACTTGAAAGTAAATATGCAAGGCTTGAAATTTAAAAATGCAAGACTTGAAAGTAAATATGCAAGGCTTGAAATTTAAAAATGCAAGACTCGAAAGTAAATATGCAAGGCTTGGAATTTAAATATGCAAGACTTAAAATAAATATGCCATGCAAGTTCATTTCTTTATTTTAGTGCTCTAGGCCAAGCAATAATCGACTTTAAGGCCGAAATAGAAAGAGTTTGAGAATTAATTAGGTGATAATGCAAGTCTTGTTTTAATCTTTGAGTCCTTAGGTGATGACTTGAAAATAAAAATGCAAAGCAAGAATATAAACATGAGTACAACCTTAAAGTAAATATGCAAGTTCATTTATATCTTATTAGAGCTCATACAAGACTTTTAGAGGAACTTTAACCTTAACCCAAACTCATCATGACAAGATAAAGTGAGGTCTAGAGTTCTTAGAACTCAAGATAACATTCCTTAAAATATAACTATAAATGAGCTTTATAACATCTTTTATGAAAACTCAAGCTTTAGAGATTTCTTTGTGGTGAACATAGAGTCACCAACTGGAACTCTCATCATCAAGCTATCATGTTGGACCACCCAAGTTGGTTGGCCGAAATTTTAGAGAAAAGGAAAAGAAGGAAATTGAAACTTAAGAGCAAGAAAGAACCATTTTGAAACTCTAGAGACCATGATCTTGATGATGTATTAACACCAACATCATGGGTCCTCATCATTGAGTTTATGTAACCATATTAAAACATCATCAAAGTTAAAGATTTCAAGGTTCAAGAAAGAAAGAACTATAAACATTTTTAACTCAAGAACAAAGATCAAGCTTTAGAGGTTGTTCAAGTGATGAACATCATCAAGAATCCCTCATCATCAAGCTCTCATTCCTTTGCTTTTCAAAGGCTCATGGCCGAAATGAAGAAAGAGGAGAAAAAGAAAAGAAGTTCCAAAAAGATTCAAGAGAAACCATGAACACATAACTAGATTAAGAACTTAAATGAAAGGAACACTTGAAAGAAAAATCCCTACCAAGTGATTGGAGGTTGAGATGAGTGAAGAGAATAAAGAACTTGAAGAACTTGGACACTTGAACTTTGAGAGAAAAAGAAAACTTCGAAATGCTCTTTGAAAACTTACACTTAGCAAATGAACCCAAAATGATGCAAGTTCACCCAAGTATGCTATTTATAGAGAAATGAAACAAAATGAGAGGTGTTTAGGGGAGGGAGAGCTTCAGCCATTTACAGCCAAGGAGGAGAGAAAATATCCTCTCCAAGGTATGGTTCAAGGCATGGTAGAAAGCATGACTAGGTATGGGTTCAAGTATGGATGCAAGTATGGGTCAAGCATGGTTCTTTAAGTGAAAAACAAATCAACATGGGATGTAAATGGGGGAGAGGTGGCCGAAACTTGCATCACCCATGGGGGAGGATTTCTTGCATTTGAATTGTGGTTTAGAGTTGTGTTTAGGTGTATCTTTGATTAGGGTTAAGATTAGGAATTTGTAAGAAAGTGTTTAGGTGAGAAAATGGGTAATCAAGGTTGTCAAGACATGTTTAAGGAGTGGTCTTGCATCATTAGTGAGTTATAAACTCATTTTAGTGCATAAACAATTCTAGACACAATTCCATGATTTAAGGAATTGGAAAGAGAAAATACTATTCAAGATTCTAAGATTGGAATCTTGAGTTTTAAAAAGAGATTTAAGTTTAATCTAAGTAATTTTAGGTTCTAATTAATTTTAATAGCTTATTTTGACTCTAGATTAATTATGGAAATTAATTAATCTTCAATTAGAGCCTAATATTGTTTAGGTTTGCTTAATTATGTTCCAAGGGCAAAATCGTAATTTTGCACTTAAACTGCCCGGGACCACTAGGACTTAAACAGACGCTTTTAAACATGTAAAACTATTGTTTTAGACCTTCGGAGAAAGTTTCGGGCTCAAACGGTACCTTTACCCGCGTAGAAACGCTATAAGGGTATTTTGGTCATTTTGACCCGAAACTGCAGAAAATGAGATTTTCACCTCCGAAACCATTCAAAGGCCATCCAATTCCCTTCGAACATTGAGTTGGCCCTTTGAGGACTGTTGGGCCGGCCATCCTCAAATTCCGGCAGAAAATGACCTCAGGGGCATTTTGGTCATTTTCCTCTCAGACAGAAAAATCGGGGCGTTACATCGTATGCATGTGACCTTGGCCTTACTTCATTGAAAAACTTTATTGATCTAGAATTTTTGGGTCATAGGTTTTTGAACCAAATTCTGGATCCTAACATGTATCTGGAGCAGCCATTGTCCATGTACCACTTGTTGTTACGTTCCAAGTGCATTCTCAGGCAAACCTGTAACAAACACAATTTTTAATTTAGGTACCCAGACTTTTTTGGGTCCTTTTGGTTAGTCTTTGTGAAGAAGGTTTTCCAACCCTTTTGACAAACTTCTTTCTCATGAAGCACTTGTTAAGTGGGTGTCTCTTCATAAAATAGAAAGTATAAGAAGCCTTGTTCTTTATTTTCTTAAACTGAGTTGGCTTTCCTTTCTTATCAATTTTCTCTTCATATCCTAACCCAGTCTTTTTTAAATATGGCCTTTGACCTCCAAGCATTAGATTAAGTTTATTTGATCCATTTACCATTTTTTCAAGGTCAGATTTAAGAAGCTTGAAGTTCTCTCTAGCTCAGAAATGACTTTCTTAGTGTTTTTATTTTTACTTGAGACTTTAGATTCTAAGACATTGGAATTTTCATTTAAAACTTTGTTTTCTCCTTTTAATTCTTCTTTTTCAAGCCTTAGATTCTCAGCTTCTATTTTGGCCATTTCAAGTTCTAAAACAACTTTTTGATGTTTCCTTTTCAGGTTAAAATAGTAAGAGGAAAGATTTTGTGAGTCCTTAAGCATCTCTTCATACAAAGCTAAGAGTTCATCATAGAAAAGGTCAGAGTCAGAGTTGTTTACCTTAGATTCACTTTCCAATGTATAGCCTTCCATGAAGCATAGCTTTGTAACATCTAACTCCTCCTAATCTTCTGATCCTTTATTCTCTTTTTCTAATTCACTCTAGGTGGCCAGCATGCCTTTCTTTTTGGACATGAACTTCTTTTGTGAACCTGAGTTTTGGACATTCTGGTTTGAAGTGTCCTTTCTCTCTACAGTTGTAGCAGGTGACATTTTCTTGCTTTTCCTTGCCTTTTCTGTCCTTCCTGAGGTTGATGTCCCTTTTTCTCTTTGTCTTACCTCTCCAGGCTTTGGACATCTTCCTCACCAGCATGGAGAGCTGGTCTTCATTTTCTTCTTCTATCTCATCATCTGATTTATCCTCGTCTTCAGAGGTTTCAGCAACTTTTATTGCCTTAGCCTTATTCAGCTTATGATGAGATGACTTTAAGGAAATGGACTTGCTCTTCTTGATGGATTCACCATGTATTTCAGAGAGCACTACCTCATGGGTTTTGAGTGACCCAATGAGTGCATCTAGACCGAGAGTTTTGAAGGTCTTTAGCCTCTGTAATGGTTATGACTTTAGGCTGCCACTTGGCAGGGAGGCTCTTCAAGATTTTTATAACCATTTCGGAGTTAGAATATCTTTTGCCTAACTCTCCCTTTAATTGATTTACAATGTCCATAAACCTTGTGGTCATTTCATCAATATTTTCTTGATATGTCATTTTAAACATCTTATATTAATGAACCGGCATACTGATCTTAGTTTCTTTAACTTGATTAGTACCTTCATGCAACATATGCAATCTGTCCCACATCTCCTTTGCCATGTCACAAGCAATGATTTTGTCATATTCAACCTTGCTTAGTACACACATGAGCAGGTATTTAACTTTAGAGTTCAACTGAACTCTAGTTTTGTGTTGCTTTATCTACTAGCTTCTAGGAACTTCTCTTGATGTTGAAGGTGAATCATCGGTTCCAAGAACCTCTTCAGTTGGAACATAGTCACCTCTTTGAATAATTTCCCACAAGTCAAGAGTAGTATATTTTATGAACAACTCTATTCAGTCTCTCTAGTAGGCATAATCCCCACCATCAAAGAATGGTGGTCTATTAATGGAGTGTCCTTCTGCTATATGAATATTTTGTGCCATTTGTCCCTTAGATCTTTGCCCTCTGCAACATTACAATGCTCAACCCCTTAGAGGCCAAGCTTTGATGCCACTTGCAGGTAGAAAAGCGCACGAGAAAGGGGAGTTGAATTGTGCTTCGCTTCCTTTTCACTTTTAGCTTTTAAAAACTTTAACATAATACTATCAAGCTTTAAGCTTGTAGTGCAATGGAAACAATGTTAGAATTTCATGAAGTTACTTTCTAAATAATAGCCTTAGTAACAGAACAGCTAAAAAGATAGACTTTAAGCAAATATAAACAAATAACTACAGAACAGTGAATATAAAAAATATAAGGGAGAAGAAGATACTGCATAGATATTTTTGAACTCCAAAGCACATCAAGTCTCCACTCTCAGCCAGCTCTCTTTGCTCCTAAGGCTGGGAAGCACGCATCTACTAGTGGGGATGGATTGCATGTTACTTTTCTATCTGCTAACAAAAAGAAGGGTAAATTTGCCCAGACTTGTCTTTAACTACATGCTAAGTGCCATCTTTCCAGAGAAAAGGAGAAATGCCGTCATTCCTTATGGGATTCTTTTGACCAAGATTTTTGAACACTTGCATTATCCATTGGAAAACAAGTTGTACAAGTATATGGAAGGTACTATGTATTCTTTCGACTTTTTCAGAACCATGTGGAAGCCTACAAGTGCTACCACATCTGGGGTCAGGAGACAAAGCCTAAGGATAAGGGATGCAACCATCGAAAAAGTTGCTAAGAAGACTAAAGGAAGAGGAAGAAAAAGAAAGATAATCATTCTTGAAGATAGCTTTGAAGACAGCCAAAGGCCTGGCGTAATTATCAGATATGGAGTGTAACACCCTAAAAAAATTATTTTAAAAATTATTTTGGACTTTATTAGTCGTAATTTCAAATATCTAACAGACGTAGTGATGATGAAGACAACTCAACAACTACAAAAAAAAATGTGAATAGTATTTTGAGGGCCCCGTGGGTCTGTCGGAACATTCAAAACTCTAGATTCGGGACCCGAAGGTGTCCGAAATTAGGAAAACATGGGAATAGAGTTAGAAATAAAAATTTTATACTTAGAATTAATTTTTGGGTAATATCGGATTACTCGGGTACAGTGTTTCACCTGTTTAGTGAAATTTTGGTGTGTGATTTCTAATATCGAAAACTAATTTAATCTCTATAAAATGAATGACCTTGTCTCTTTAAATCAAATGAATGGCTAAGATTCAATCTTGAATTACAAGATTGAATCATAGCTATCCATTTTACTTTTTAGATTAGGATTTATTGAGTTCTATTATATAATATTAAGTCATTAAATTACAAGATAAATATGAGCTCACTTTTTCTTCAACACACCAAGAAGCATTCGACCATCACAAGGAAAACAGCAGCAACCTCATATCCATTTCCAAGAGCTTCATCTTGATTTCAAATCCCAAATATACTAGTTTAGAGTTGTCAAAATCAAAATCTTCCTTCACTAAAATTGTTTTACACCTTAACACTTACAAATATAACCAATTGAAATTTCAATTCTCTACTAATTTTGACTTTGATCCCTCACTTCTTCACTGTTTAGAGGAGGTTTGGTGTTTGATTGGGAGTCCTAAAAGTGAAGATAAATCAAGTAGAGCATCCTTTGGAGAATAGAGCTCAAAAGCTTTCAAAGTAGGGTTTTTGTGACTTGTTCTTGTGATTTTCTGTTCTTGCTGATTTTGGCTTCTATCAATATGATAAAATCTGGTTCTTATATGATTTTACACCTAGATATTGATATATTTACATAGGTGGGTTAATTCGGTATTGTGGAAAAATCAATTTTGTCAAAAAGATGTTGAGTTATACTTGCTGGATTTTCGATTTTCTTACAGACAGTGTAGGATCACGATTTTTCTGAGTATGCTGTATGTATTTTTATGAGCTAGAAAAATTCTATATTGAAGTTGACATCTTAGGCTAGTTCCATGAATTTTCTTAAGCTTTGATTTAGATTTATACTACCTTAAAAAAATCTAGGACTGAACTGGTACCTATACTACCTAAACTCTTGGAACTGAAGCTGTGAATTTGTCTAATTATGTTACCATAGGAAATGATTTAGTTTTCCTTTGAAATTGTTACAGAGTGTGGACAACATCTTGAATCATAAATGTGATTTTTCTCTTGAGTTTATTCAATCATTTGCTAGGGTTAAAAATTATGAGAGTCCAGTTCTAAGCTGAGTATATGAGGTCTCTAACCACCAAAATTGTGTAATTTTATTAACATGGTTAAGAAATGATTCTTGCCATGAAAATTTTATAGTACTTTGGGGACACATTGAGGTGTCTTGGAGAATTTTTGGGGACCTATGATTGATCATTTGGTATGCCAAATAAATCGTGCTATTTTAATGAAAATTCTGTTAAGGTGCCGGAAGCAATTTAATTCTTGATTTGAAAGTATAATGGTTTATAACACAAGTATGATAACTATACATGCATGTTGTATTATTTAAAGATTTAATTATGAGGAATGGATAAGGAATTCATTGTGAATGAACATTTACATGTGACTTGGACATGCATTGAGAACACTGAATGATGATAGTTGAGTATATATGACAAAAGAGTAAGTTAGAAATTCAATTGCGCATATTCTAACAAATGGGGAAAATAGAGGAAAGACTTATGTTGATTAAAAAGGTAAGGCAAAAATAAGGACTTCCCTAGAGATATTATGAGTCGGTAGACGTATCGGCTAGGAATAGAATTGTGAGATTCGGAAAAAGGAAAAAATAAAGTCCAAAGATCACGTATAGGAATGAGCTCATGTCCTGATAAGCAGTCTATTGCCCATTGTGGAGTTGTCCATTGTAAATACCACTTAGTATAGATTTAAGTCTTCCATATGTTAATGGAAAGAGAAAAAATGCACAGAATTGAATCCTATGGTTACAAAAGAACAATGCACGAATCATTACTATATTTCTATTTGACTTTACATGATGTATATACTTTGGTATTGATAGATAAAATTTTGCTTAAATATTCCTCCTTGAATGAGCTTATCATTTATATTTTGCATTATACCTGAGGGAATACCTTACTGAGGATTTTATAATATTCTCATCCCTACGGTTGCATTTATTTTGTGTTAATCAGATCCAGCAGATGCCATCCCTAGTATTCTTCCTTGACTCACCAGAGTAGGTCTAGCACTATGACCCAATGTAACGCCCCGATTTTTTTCTCTGAGAGGAAAATGACCAAAATGCCCCTGAGGTCATTTTCTGCCCGGAATTGGAGGATGGTTGGCCCGGCAGTCCTCGAAGGGCCAACTCAATGTTTGAAGGGGATTGGATGGCCCTTGAATGGTTTCAGAGGCAAAAATCTCATTTTCTGTAGTTTCAGGTCAAAATGACCAAAATACCCCTATAGCTTTTCTACGGGAGTAAAGGTGCCATTTGAGCCCGAAACTTTCTCCGAAGGTTTAAAACAATATTTTTACATGTTTAAAAGCGTCTGTTTAAGTCCTGGTGGTCCCGGGCAATTTTGTGCAAAATTACGATTTTGCCCCTAGAATAGTGTTTTTGAGCTTAATGACGTAATTAAGCAAACCTAAGCAATATTAGGCTCTAATCGAAGATTAATTAATTTTCATAATTAATCTAGAGTCAAAATAAGCTATTAAAATTAATTAGAACCTAAAATTGCTTAGATTAAACTTAAATCTCTTTTTAAAACTCAGGATTCCATTCTTGGAATTTTGAATAGTATTTTCTCTTTCCAATTCCTTAAATCATGGAATTGTGTCTAGAGTTGTTTATGAACTAAAATAAATTTATAACTTACTAATGATGCAAGACCACTCCTTAAACTTGTCTTGGCAACCTTGATTACCCATTTTCTCACCTAAACACTTTCTTACAAATTCCTAATCTTAATCCTAATCAAAGATACACCTAAACACAACTTTAAATCACAATTAAAATGCAAGAAATCCTCCCCCATGGCTGATGCATGTTTCGGCCATTCCTCCCCCATTTGCATCACATGTTGATTTGTTTCTCACTCAAAGAACCATGCTTGACCCATACTTGTACCCATACTTGAACCCATACCTAGCCATGCTTTCAACCATACCTTGGAGAAGATATTTTCTCCTCCTTGTGGTTGTAATGGCCGAAGCCATTTCCTCCCCAAACACCCCTCATTTGTTTCATTTCTCTATAAATAGCATGCTTGGGTGAACTTGCATCATTTTGGGTTCATTTACTAAGTGTAAGTTTTCAAAGAGCACTTCAAAGTTTTCTTTTTCTCTCAAAGTTCAAGTGTCCAAGTTCTTCATCCTCTTCACTCATCTCAACCTCTAACCACTTGGTAGGGATTTTCTTTCAAGTGTTTCTTTCATTTAAGTTCTTAATCTAGTTATGTGTTTCATGGTTTCTCTTGAATCTTTTTGAGTTAAAAATATTTATAGTTCTTTCTTTCTTGAACCTTGAAATCTTTAACTCTGATTATGTTTTAAAAATGGTTACATGAACTCAATGATGAGGACCCATGGTGTCAATGTTAATACATCATCAAGATCATGGTCTCTAGAGTTTCAAAATGGTTCTTTCTTGCTCTTGAGTGTCGGTTTCTTTCCTTTTCTTTTTCTCTAAAATTTTCGGCCAATAATTGTTAGATGAACCCTCATGATAGCTTGATGATGAGAGTTCTAGTTGGTGACTTTATGCTCACCACAAAGAAATCTCTAAGGCTTGAGTTTTCATAAAAGTGTTATAAAGTTCATTTATGGTTATATTTTCAAGGAATGTTATCTTGAGTTCTAAGAACTCTAGACCTCACTTTATCTTGACATGATGAGTTTGGGTTAAGGTTAAAGTTCCTCTAAAGTATTAAATGAGCTCTAATAAGATATAAATGAACTTGCATATTTATTTTGAGGTTGCACTCATGTTTATATTCTTGCTTCGTATCTTTATTTTCAAGTCATCACCTAAGGACTCAAAGATTAAAACAAGACTTGCATTATCACCTAATTAATTCTCAAAGTCTTTCTATTTCGGCCTTAAAGTCGATTGTTACTGGGCCTAGAGCACTAAAATAAAGAAATGAACTTGCATTGCATATTTACGTTTAAGCCTTGCATATTTATTTCAAGTCTTGCATTTTTACTTTCAAGCCTTGCATATTTACTTCAAGTCTTGCATATTTAATTTCAAGCCTTGCATATTTATTTCCAAGTCTTGCATATTTACTTTAAAGTTCTCACTTTACTTTGTAATGAAGAATAAAAATGAAGTGCATAGCATGTTTATATTTTGTCATCACTTAAAGACCTTAGAGCTCAAAGACTTGCCCATTTTATCTCAAGTTAAAGTTTAATATGGAAGCATTCTTTGAATGCATAATTTCGGCCAAGTAATAATGATGAGCTTGGAATGAGTTCCATCTAGTTACAAAGGCTAACAACCTATGTTCTAGGATTTTCTTTAAGCTTGATGAGTTTTATAAAGTTATGACCAACAAGATTTATGATTCTAATCCTCTTTTAAAGAAGAATTAAATTGGTTACTGAGGTAAGGTTGTTTTTAGCCTCGTGATAAAATAAAATGGTTTGTAAAGAGTTTTAAAAGTCCTAAAATGATTCCAAGGAAAACTAGCAACTTATATGCTTTAGAAATGTCAAATTATGTGTCTTTTTGGACTTGAACAGTTTGGTTCTGCCTTGATGTGTTTGTTGCTGTATGATGATGTTTGATGTGTTAGAATGTGTGTAAATAATATATGATGAGGTAGGAACAGTTCTATGCATGTTAGGAGAGAAACTAGCTTCATAGAAAAACTGTAAAGTTGGAATTTAACGTGTGTTTAATCCCTTCAATCTTAATCAATGTCAAAACTGTTTTAGTATGACAACAATCAGTTTCGGATTGATTAATCATGAAAAATTTGGTCACATTTGAAGTAGGATTGAATTTTAGCACCTATAGAGAAACTAGTAACTAGAAAACCGTAAAACTGCAATCCTAGAACTCCTATAACATTTAATTTCTGGATTCTATCTAGCAACCTCATAATATGGTAAACATGGTTTATAATTAGTTCTTAGGCATAGGAATGCCTCATAATTGGTTTAGATTTAATTTGTAGCGCCTTAGGCGAAGACGGAACTGAGAAAGGGTCTAAAACGTAAGTTCTAGAACCCCGTAATCATAGATATATAACTCTACCCTTGGAGTATGGTGCTGCCCAGATTTATTAAAGGACATAAATGATAGTAAGATTTTTTAGAAGAGAATCCTTAGGTGCATAATTAACAAGAAGGTGGATTCTCTGATGGATCTGACCATGACCTAGTAGAACGGGGTGGTGACTAGGGTATGTAAACTGGCAAATCACGGACAGCCGATGCAACTGAACAAGCAAGAGGATACTGTCAAGTCTAAGAACGAGTACGCCGAAAGGCAAGGTCATCTGGAAAAGGAGCAGTGGGGGAAAACTAATCACTAGAAACGAGGTGCGCAAAGGGACGATCTATAAACACGTACAAACAAACAGCACAACGACCCACAAAGTGATGTGACCAATTCATTGAATTGAAGTACATTTCCCAAGTGGGAGCATCAACAAAGATCATGAACGTTGCCATTATCCTCTAAAGATGAGATGGAAAGAAAAGAAGAGGGAATGAGAAACTTATAAAAGAATCTCAGTAGGCCTATCTCCTCCTAACATGTGTGTCATCATCGTCGTCCCCAGGAACCTCGGGTTTCATTATGAAAAGGTGAGCATATATAGAGTTCATTGTTAAGTTCCAAATACCATTAGCTGAGGCCCATATCTCTTAGTATGAATCTTAATGTCATGAATGTATCATACTATATTATGAGTGCATGTTAATGCCATATGCAAAAAATCATAGAAATCACAACCAATGCACATGACATAAATAACATAAATCCTTCTAACATGATTCTTTCTCATTACTCTTTTAGCTGACTTAAGATTTCTTAATCTCTTTCCTTGGGGGCTGCCCTAAATAATCTCTCCTCTTGAAATTTCTAGGTTATGAGCTCATATCTCACTAGTCGTCACTAGTCTATACTTATCTTCTCGATAAGTAATTTCCTGACTCCCGGAGTGCGGGATAGAGGGCATAGGATCATCTTTCATAACCTTTAATTCAGGGAGTCTAAAGGATCACCTCTCTTAACCTTTAATTCGGGGAGTCTAAAGGGTCACTTCCATGTGTTTATGTCACCTTAACCTTGGCATATTATCTAGAGATGCAAACATAACACATATGCTCACAACTTATCACTTAACATTTAATACTCATAAACTTCATGAATCATGCATCTTGATTAATCAATCATAAACATAGCATGCCACAATTCATCATATAACTTGATCACATAAGTATGCAACACAGTCTTTGCATATAAATATACATAACCATGTTATCGTCAATATCTCATGAAAGTAAGCATGCTCTTATCCAGTATGCCGAAACTAAGGATTGGACTCAGCTAATGCTTATATCATTCTCAATAGGATTAGTGCAACATACTAATGATCATCACAAGTCATAATAATTTTCAACTAAAACCACATGTATATAGCTTCCATAAGGTATCATTCACACTAATCTCATCAATTTATCAATATTTACACTTAGGCCCAAAAGATGGTCAAAATTGCAACTCAAAGATTACGGGTCAAAACGTAATTTTCCTTTTTAACAAATATTTTCAAACTAATGGTCTTTAAAACTAATCTACACATTTCAGAGACCCATAACACTTAGAAATCATTTACACTCATCATAAAAGCCATTTTGGACCATAGGCCAAATTTTTGCTATATTTTAGGGGTCAAAGTGCAAAATCGCTCATTTTTAACATTTAACAATAACCGAAACTTCTAAAACTTTTTCTAAACATCATAAATGGTATTTTGAACTCATGGACTCATTCAACATCATTACTAACTCTAATTAAAAACCATTTGGCTGAAATCACATAATTGATGGTTTAAAACACAACTTTTCATATTTTGCAAAATTGCTCAAACTAACACTTGTAATTACCCTTTTAATCTAAGGTATCAAAAACAATTTTTTACATCAAATATAAGTAATCCTTAAGTGTGCAAACAATGTGAACAGTGGTGAATAGGGCTGAAATAGTACCAAAAAATTAGCCTCCTATAAACTTCATAAAATTACAATTTTGATCCTTTCTAGTTACTAGTTTTTCCCAAAATGCTAAATGTAACACCCCGATTTTTCCCTGTGTACAAATGACCAAAATGCCCCTAAGGTCATTTTTACCTGGGAATCGAGGACAACCGATCCAAGCAAACCTCGAGTGGATATTTTAATGTTTGAAAGGGATTAATTATGTTATGCATAATGCTAGAGATGAAAATTTCAATTTTTGGTTTTTCTACATGAAATTACCAAAATATCCCTGCAGAAAATTAATGCAGAATTAATTGATGATTAGACCCAAACTTTACTCGGAAGTTTGGGATGGTATTTTTAAGGAATGTACTATGTCTGTTTAAGCCCGGGTGGTCCCAAGGAGTTTTTGTGCAAAATTACCCTTTTGCCTCTAACTAGTGCATTATGAGCTTAATTGTGTGACTAAGGAAACATAAGCAATATTAAGCTCTAATTAAAGACCTAAAATTGAGTCAAAATAATTAATTGAGGTTAATTAGGATCTAAAATTGCTTAGGGAAAACTCAAATCCCTTTCTTAATCCAAGACTTTATGTCATATCTTATGAAATAGTGTTTTCTTTCTCCAATTCCTTAAATTAAGGAAACCAAAGATGTGATTGGATTTCTTGTTAAAAAGAGGTTTGACTTTATTAAGGGAGCAAGAGCACTCTTTAACCTTATCTTGAATGGCCTTAATCACTTACTTTTTTACCTAAACACTTAATTATAAACTCTTAATCAAAGGCCTAATCAAATCTACTTCTAAACACACTCCTAACATACATGAAATGAGAATATCTCCTCCCTATTCTCCTTAATAAAATCGGTGCCACTCCCCCTCTCTCACTTCCTCACATTTTATTTTACTCACTTACATACTCAAAGAAACCTTACCCAAACTCATACCTAGTCATTCCTCCACCACTCCATGACATGATACACATAAAAGAGATATTTTCTTCCCCCTATACCCAAATATGGCCGGCCATTCCTTCATTCCTATCACACTCTCACATTCTCATTATAAATACTTACTCAAAGGAAACCACACTTTTACCATTCATTTTTTTTGGAGTTCAACCTTGTCTAAAAATCTAGTCTAGAATTCTCTCTTCTCTCTCTTCCTAAAATGCTTTCTTCCTCCTCCTCTATCTTCAAAGAAACCACCATCAACCACCACATCTCAACCTCAAACCACCACACAACCACCATAGATCTTCTCTAAAATACATTACCTTTCCACTTCCAAGATCAAAAACTCAAGACAAACCTTTCTTCCTTTTCTTTCCTCTTTGGTCGAATCCTTGAAGCTCTCCAAGGAAGATTATTTTTCTTATTTCCTTTCAAGATCAAGCTCTTTTCTTTCAACAAGAAAAACATCTTTGGTTGGGATGTTGTTTAAAGTTCTTTTTCTTTTTCTTTAGATCATTTTTGGTTGGAATGTTGGTCTGAATGGAAATAATTTCTTCTTCTATTATCTCTTCATTTTTGGGTTTGATGGTGAAATAAAGAATGAGTTTCACCTTTGCCATTTTTGGTTTTGGACTTCCTTTTCTCTCTTTTCCATTTAGGCCTTAAAGGCCTTTTGTGTTCAAAAATATTGGCTTGATGATGAAGGCTCCTAGATTATGATAATGAGATCATCACATTTGTAACCTCTAAAGCTTAAACTTTGCCTTTCAGTTTTCAAAGAACCATAATGAGTGAGGCGTTAGATTCTTTATATTTCATTTCTTTGAGCTTGATGGTGACCCCAAACAAAATAAAGGTTCTTGGAACCATGGTGTTAATGGACTCTAAAGCTCATGTCCACTTAGTAAGATTGATTGGTGTTTTAGAGTTGTTACTCTAAATAGGAGTCTTGAGCTTAGGACTTAAAGAAATAACAAATGGAAATGCATTCATATTTATCTTCCAATTCCTTGCATTTCATATTTATATTTGAGCCTTGCATATCATGTTTATTTCCAAGTTATCACCTAAATCTTGAAGATAAGAAAATGAACTTACATTTCATGTCTATATTTCTTGTCTAGCATATTTATGTTTCAAGCCATCACCTAAATCTTCAAGATTAAAAATGAGCTTGCATTCTCATATTTATATTCAAGCTTTGCATATCATATTTATATTTCCATTGCCATCACCTTATACTGTCAAAGATTAAAATGAGGCTTGCATTAATATGTTTATGTTTATGTCATCACCCAAATATCTAAAGCTCAAGACTTACCCTTTTCAACTTACATAGGAATTTTAGTTCCATGGGTATTTGTCTTTACAAATATGTTTTGATTTCAAAGGAATGAAGTTTTGAATTTGATGTATTATTACATTGAGGTTTCAAAACTTGTGTCTTGCAAATTTCCTTTGAGAAAAATGGTAACTCCTAAAGTGTTAAAATAGGTTTTACATGGTAAAATGTTATTAATAAAACATTGAGTATTGCTACTGACCTAAGAGTTTTCATTTACTTTCCCAAAGGGATAAATTGGCTTTAAGTGTGTTCCTTGACCTAGAATTAATTCTAAGAAAAACTAGTTACTAGGAATGCTTATTATTGCAACTTTGCATGCTTTTGGAAATTTAAATTTTGGACTCTGCCTTAGCATTTCCAGATCTGATATATGCTGTTTGGAGTGGTTTAGATGTGTGAAAATTACTATTAATTGTTGTGATAATCATTCTTGGCATCTTAGGCAACACTAGTAACTAAAAAGGATAAAAAATGTGATTTCTAAAGCTTTCAAAAACTGAATTCATGGATTCTATTCCAGCATGTGATTAATTGGTAGAAATGTTTTTTTCATGTGTATATATGTTAGACTCCATAATAAATGGTTTAGAAATTAATTTTAGCATCTTAGGAAAAGTCAGTAATGGGAAAAGGTCAAAAACGTAACTTCTAGAACATCAAAATTGTTTAATTTCAAACCCTGCCCAATTTGTCCAGCATTGTTTAATTATGCTCATGAGGTTAAAAACTATTGGAAACCATTGTAATTAATCCCTTAGATGCATAAAAGAATAATCTCACAAATTAGGTTTACTCGATTTGTAGTTCGACCCATTTAAGAGATAATGAGCATATTTATTTTATGAGATAATTGGTTCATGATATATTGTGAAATATATGTGATTATAATGTTGCATATTTGGCTACCAATTTATATGATTTATTATGGCATGTTATGATTACACTTGGAATATTTGAGATGCATATGATGAGTAATATGAAAGCATGTGATATTATATGTTAAGTTTGTGCTTTTGCATCTCAATATAACATGCTAAGTTTATGGTGACACAAAGCACATGGAAATGATCCTCTAGACTCCCGAATTAAAGGTTATAAGAGGTGATCCAAGTAAGTTACATATTCATAATAAAAAAGGTAAGGAAATGATGTGTTTCTCCCCCTCTATTACCCCATGTTAAATCTAACAATGGCTAGTTAGGTTGAGCTCATCCTAGGCAATCAGTATGTTGGTTGGTTTTGGTGTTAATTTTAAAAATCACCGGGGAAGGCGTGTAAGTTGGATTTGGTGTTAACATGAAAGGGTGGATAGATAAGAAAGGAACTCGAGAATTTATTTATGAGAAAGTAAATTATCATGGGTTCTCTTGCCTTCCTACGCATGTTAAACGACATTGACTCATCATGTTGCCCTATCATGTATCCATTTACTTGCCACTGCTTGGTTCTCTAGCTTATCTCATGCTTGTGTGCTTAGCCTTATCTTGTGTTTTAGACTTACAGGTTATTGATTTATGTTGCATGTAGGGCTTGCATCTGTTACTCATGTACTGAGGCATTGCCATGCATACATGAGATACTTGTTACATTCATGCATTAAGATTCATGCTAAAAGATACAGGCCTCGGTTAATGGTATTTAAAACTTAATAAATAAATCTTATTTATACCCACTACTTTCATAATGAAACCCGAGGTTCCTGGGGATGATGATGACATCACGTGTGTGGAGATGGAAACCCTACTGAGATTCTTGTATAAGTTTCTCACTCCCTCTCTTTTTTTCCATCTTCGTCTTCAGACAAGGTTAATGGCAATGCCGTTGGACTTCCCTGAGATGCCAATGTAGGAGTTACACTACGGTCTGGATTAGAGTGGCATAGCAGAAGCAGAGATATAATCTTTCATTTTCACAATACTTAGAAGTTGCCTCGTCTTCGTACAAGTTTGTAACTTAGTCGCGAGGGATTTAGCTACATTATAGTTATGATTAGCTTTTGAATAGTTATGATCTAGCATAAACTTAGTCGCGAGTATTATTGTTATAGTATGTTTGTGGAATATTCCTATATTATCACTATTATTATTATTTGGCTTGATATTTGAAGTTAATGTTATGAGATGACGATGTTCTCAGTTTATGCTAGACTCTGTTCTGATCCGTATGTGTGTGCGATGTGATGAATAGTTATACATTATAACTTATATGCAAACGGCTCATAGTTTGGTTTTTGTAAAAAAAAAAATGGATCATATTTTCCATAGACTTATTTTCAAAGCTCAAAATTAAGTAAAATTCTAAGACGAAAGAATAACAACTAACGTTTAACCATTATGTGTCCTAGGCGTATTGTGTTGAAAGTTAGGGTGTTACTGTAACATCCTCCCAAGTACAACATCATCCTTAAGTCATGACATCAGACTTGAGAGTTGTTACTTATAAATTATCAGACCTTTCTTAAATAATTATAGCAAATGTGATAAGATCACGTAATAACTAGCGTAATTTGGTTAAAATATATAACAAAGAAACACAACATTTATTGATTACATAGCTAAGTACAAAAGGAAGCTCTTCTAAGAGCTTTAATACATATACATTCTCTATTAAATTTACATACACATATGCCTACAACTATATACAACATAATAACAATATCAACTACTAAACAACTGTAATTCCAAGTTCTTTTATGTAGCAGCCACATTGTTCTCTGGATCAACCTGGAGGTGACACGGGAACACAAAACACATAGGGCTAAGAATTATACAATTCTCAGTAGGGAAACTCCCCAAAAACTCACTCATACTGTCATCGTCATCGTCCCAGCCACTTCGATTTATTAGGAAAAGAGTGATCATGCCTTTCATACCAATGGTTCATTTTTAAAGTTTCAAATCATACTTCCGAAGTGGGTAGCTTTTAATAATCAATCACTTAATGCATATGTATTATAATGTCAAGCATCTAGGAGATCATCCTAAGCAGACATTCAAAAATAACAACCAAAACATAAGTAGAAATTTCATTCTTACAAGCGTTATCAAGTAAACTTATATGCAGAAATAATAATAAATTATGCATTCCTTTTCATGGCCAAGGAACTTAATCTAGTGCATTTTTCTCTTTTCATTGACATAGGAAAGACATAGCTTATATCATGCTGTAAAACTCATTTCAGTGCAACTTTCGCTCTTCATTGACATAGGAAAGACTTAGTTTATATCCAACAAGTATCTGCCGTGGACAACTCCACAATAGATAGTTTATACCAAATGGCATTTATAGTGGACCACACCACACAAGGGAAATAGACTGCTTATCAAGATTGAGCTCATTCCTATACGTAATCATCGGACTTCATTTTTTTCCATTTCTGAATCATACACAGTTCTATTCCTAGCCAATACGTCTACTGACTCATAATATCTCGGGAGAAGTTCCTCTTTTTGCCTTCCCCTTAATTCAATCTAAGTCTTGTTTCTATTTTCTCCATATGTCAGAATAGGTACACTCATAGTATTTTGGGAAAGTTCCTACTTTTGCCTTCCCCTCATTCAATCTAAGTCTTGTTTCTGTTTTCTCCATATGTCAGAACATGCACGATTAAAGTTCATATATTCTCTTTTGCCACATATACATTTCATTCACTGATCTTTTCCAAATGCATGCATGAGGTACATATACGCATTCATTCATAATATGATTTCAATCATGCCTCAAACCATTCCTTAAAGTCACTAGCATGCATTCATATTTGTCATACTTGAACCCAATGTCATTATTTCATCAACTTAAAGCATCAATTCATTTTCAGCAAAATGGCAGATTTCACATATCTATAGCACAAATTATTTTGCATTTAAAACCATGAAATCCAAGGATATAAAAATTATCCAAGACACTTCAATGTGTCCCTAAGGTCCACTAAAATGTTTGGAGTTAAAAGAGTTCTCTAAGTATGATAACAAAATTCAAAAAAATAGGAGGCCAGAAACCCCCTATTTGCAGCCAACAGCCAAAGTTCCAATCTTATTACCCTATCAAATGATCATATCAAATCATACAAAAATTCATGGTTGGACTTTAACATGTCCTCAATACCCTGTAGAAATTTCAGTGGAAAAATCAATCATTTGATGTGATAACAAAATTAGATAATCTAAGAGCTTTAGAATTGGCTGTCCAGACAACTCAAGAATAGTGTCGGTTTATGATTTTTATAAAATAGTAAAACTCATTTTTAGGACCCACAAAAAATCATGGAGTTGGCTTAGGATGTTATCTTCAACATATAATTTTTATAGCTCACAAAAAATACTACAAATACATCAGAAAATTCATGAACCATAACCTATCCAGAAGAAATCCGAAAATCCAGCAGCATAGTCTAATACTCCTTTTGACAAAAATGATTTCTTGAATCATCCAAACACTCCCCCAAAATTAATACATCAATATGCATATATCATCAACCAACACAATCAAAAATATCAATTTAAATCAGAGATTAACACAGAAAAATGGATTTGAAGAAAAAGAGGTTCAAAAACCCTACTTTAGTGGCTTTAGGGATCTTCACTCCAAAGGATGCTCCAAGGATGATTCCCTTCACTTAAAAGCCTTCAAACCAGAATCAAACCCTCCATTAGGCAGTAGTATATGAGGTATCAAGGTGAGAAATGGTGAAGAAATGAAATTTCAATCGCTTAGAATTATAGGTTTTGATGTGTAGAACAAGTTTTGTAAGAGAGTTTGTGGTTTTAGGAACTTTAGGCAAGAGTTTTGGTGATTTGAAGCAAGTTGTAAGCTCTTGAAGAAATGAAAATAGTGGCTGGTGTTCTCTTCTTAGGCTGGCCAACATTGGGTTTTAAGAATAAGAAAATTTGGCTTCTTGGAGAAGCTTGGTTTGGTGTTGATCTTATATATAAAGAATGAATATTATAATATGTAATTAAGTAATCTTTGACCAAAGAAAGAAAAATGGATGGCCAAGATTGTTTTCTTAGGCAAAGAATGGATCTTGGTCTTCCACTTGGATCAAGATAATTGGATTACTTTAACTTGGGGAGCAAGTAGCCTTTTCAGTGTTAAAATCACACACCGAAATTCCACCGAACAGATGAGTCATTGGCTCCGGAGTAAAATATAATAAATCAAAGGTCATGATTAAAACTTGCTTTTCAAGTTTTAATCCTTGCCATCCACTTGGCATAAAGTGGTTGGTAAAGGTTACTTAGCCACTAAATAACTTGTACGATGTTAAAAACTGCATATCGAAACTCCGTCGAACGGGCGAAACACTGTACCCGAGTAATAAGATATTACCCAAAAATTAATCATAGGTAAGATATCTCTATTTCTAAATATTTCTAATCTAAATCCTCTCTTCTCTCGGTTTTGGGCATCTCCTGGTCCCGAATCTTGGGTTTCGGCTATCCCGAATCTAGGGTTTCGGTTGTCCCGACGGGCCCGCGGGGCCCGCAAGGTTACTATTCATGATTTTTTTTATTTTTTTTTACAGATTCATTTGACCATCCCCATCATTACTAAAACTGTCAAATTTTTGAAATTATGACTAGTAAAGCCTAAATTAATTTTTAAATAATTTTTAGGGTGTTACATTACCATCCACCTTAAAAAGAATTTTGCCCTCAAAATTCATTTGAAAACAATTTCAAAGACAAATTTCACAAATCAAGCAAGGAATTCACACAAAGCTCAAACAATTCAATCAAAAAGTAACAATCGAATCCTAAAATATTCCTACCTAGGATCGAATTGTCAAATAGTGATATCCCCTTAGTTCTTGGTACTCTTGTGTGGTGACTTCCCAGCAAGTTTTGTGTATCTTTCTGGATACTCCCAAATCTTATGTCCTGGTTTTCCACAGCGATAACATACGTTTTGTCCAACCAAGCAAGGTCTTCCCCCATGGTTCTTCCTACATTTTGGGCAATCTTGTCTCATGGTCGATCATTGTTGTGGTTTATTCTCAGACATATTAGGTTGAAACTGCTTCTTTTGGGATAGAGCATCCTCATAATCTTGGTCTTCAAGTGCTCACCTCTTCTTAGAATCATCCCTAGTTGATTTGGCAATTGCTAGCTTCCTATTGGATTCCTCTGCAAGCCGACACTCATTCACCAGCGTAGCAAAATCTTTAATCTCTAAGAAACTCACAACTGCTTTAATGTCCTCCCATAGCCCTCCTTCATACTTCATGCACTTCCAAGCTTCATCAAGATTATGCTGGTAATTAGTAGAAAACTGGCAGAACCCCTCAAACTTGGTTGTGTACTCTGCTACACTCATGGATCCTTGCTTGAGTGCCATGAACTCCAGCTCTGCTGCATTCCGATTTAAGCTCTCTATTATCCATTTGGCCATTGCAGCTTGTGCTCTCATCTCTGCAGCCATCTTACGGAGAGTATCCATCATGTCATCTAGCTCAACATTCCCGCTCCTAGCACATCCATGGTTTGCCATTAGTTCCTGGACACACCAAACAAAGATATTGAGTTGATCAGGCTCAATACTATGCTAAGTGTGATAGCAACCAACAACACCGGTAGATTGTCATGCATATCTAAACCCTATATCCTACCATATAGATAAGATTCAAGGCATGACTTATCTAAGATTTGGAAACATAGCCAGTCCATTCCCCAAGGTCCTACAAGGATGAACTACTCTGATACCATAATGTAACCTCCTCCCAAGTACAACATCATCCTTAAGTCATGACATCAGATTTGAGAGTTATTACTTATAAATTATCAGACCTTTCTTAAATAATTATAGCAAATGCGATAAGATCGCGTAATAACTAGCGTAATTTGGTTAAAATATATAACAAAGAAACACAACATTTATTGAATACATAGCTAAGTACAAAAGGAAGCTCTTCTAAGAGCTTTAATACATATACATTCTCTATTACATTTACATACACATATGCCTATGACTATATACAACATAATAACAATATCAACTACTAAACAACTGTAATTCCAAGTTCTTTTACGTAGCAGCCACATTGTTCTCTGGATCAACCTGGAGGTGACACGAGAACACAAAACACATAGGGGTGAGAATTATACAATTCTCAGTAGGGAAACTCCCCAAAAACTCACTCATACTGTCATCGTCATCGTCCCAGCCACTTTGATTTATTGGAAAAGAGTGATCATGCCTTTCATACCAATGGTTCATTTTTAAAGTTTCAAATCATACTTCCGAAGTGGGTAGCTTTTAATAATCAATCACTTAATGCATATGTATTATAATGTCAAGCATCTAGTAGATCATCCTAAGCAGACATTCAAAAATAACAACCAAAACATAAGTAGAAATTTCATTCTTACAAGCGTTATCAAGTAAACTTATATGCAGAAATAATAATAAATTATGCATTCTCTTTCGTGGCCAGGGAACTTAATCTAGTGCATTTTTCTCTTTTCATTGACATAGGAAAGACATAGCTTATATCATGCTGTAAAACTCATTTCAGTGCAACTTTCGCTCTTCATTGACATAGCAAAGACTTAGTTTATACCCAACGGGTTTCTGCCATGGACAACTCCACAATAGATAGTTTATACCAAATGGCATTTATAGTGGACCACACCACACAAGGGAAATAGACTGCTTATCAGGACTGAGCTCATTCCTATACGTAATCATCGGACTTCATTTTTTTCTATTTTCGAATCATACACAGTTCTATTCCTAGCCAATACATCTACTTACACATAATATCTCGGGAGAAGTTCCTCTTTTTGCCTTCCCCTTAATTCAATCTAAGTCTTGTTTCTATTTTCTCCATATATCAGAATAGGTACACTCATAGTATTTTGGAAAAGTTCCTACTTTTGCCTTCCCCTCATTCAATCTAAGTCTTGTTTCTATTTTCTCCGTATGTCAGAACATGCACAATTAAAGTTCATATATTCTCTTTTGCCACATATACATATCATTCACTGTTCTTTTTCAAATGCATGCATGAGGCACATATACGCATTCATTCATAATATGATTTCAATCATGCCTCAAACCATTCCTTAAAGTCACTAGCATGCATTCATATATGTCATACTTGAACCAAATGTCATTATTTCATCAACTCAAAGCATCAATTCATTTTCAGTACAATGGCAGATTTCACATATCTATAGCACAAATTATTTTGCATTTAAAACCACGAAATCCAAGGCTATAAAAATTATCCAAGACACTTAAATGTGTCCCTAAAGTCCTCTAAAATGGTTGGAGTTAAAAGAGTTCTCTAAGTATGATAACAAAATTCAACAAAATAGGAGGCCAGAAACCCCCTATTTGCAGCCAACAGCCAAAGTTCCAATCTTATTACCCTATCAAATGATCATATCAAATCATACAAATATTCATGGTTGGACTTTAACATGTCCTCAATATCCTGTAGAAATTTCAGTGGAAAAATCAATCATTTAACGTGGTAACAAAATTAGACAAACTCAGAGCTTCAGAATTGGCTGTCTAGACAACTCAAGAATAGTGTCAGTTTTTTATTTTTATAAAATAGTAAAACTCATTTTTAGGACCCACAAAAAATCATGGAGTTGGATTAGGATGTTAGCTTCAACATATGATTTTTATAGCTTACACAAATACTACAAATACATCAGAAAATTCATGAACCATAACTTATCTAGAAGAAATCTGAAAATCCAACATCATAGTCTAATATTCCTTTTGACAAAAATGATATCTAGAATCATCCAAACACTCCACCAAAATTAATAAATCAATATCCATATATAATCAACCAACACAACCAAAAATATCAATTTAAGTCAGTGATTAACATAGAAAAATGGATTTGAAGAAGAAGAGGTTCAAAAACCCTACTTTGATGGCTTTAGGGATCTTCACTCCAAAGGATGCTCCAAGGATGATTCCCTTCACTTCAAAGCCTTCAAACCAGAATCAAACCCTCCATTAGGCAATAGTATATGAGGTATCAAGGTGAGAAATGGTGAGGAAATGAAATTCCAATCGCTTAGAATTATAGATTTTGATGTGTAGAACAAGTTTTGTAAAGAGAGTTTGTGGTTTTAGGAACTTTAGGCAAGAGTTTTGGCGATTTGAAGCAAGTTGTAAGCTCTTGAAGAAATGAAAATGGTGGCTGGTGTTCTCTTCTTAAGTTGGCCGACATTGGGGTTTAAGAAGAAGAAAATTTGGCTTCTTGGAGAAGCTTGGTTTGGTATTGATCTTATATATAAAGAATGAATATTATAATGTGTAATTAAGTAATCTTTGACCAAAGAAAGAAAAATGGATGGCCAAGATTGTTTTCTTAGACAAAGAATGGATTTTGGTCTTCCACTTGGATCAAGATAATTGGATCACTTTAACTTGGGGAGCAAGTAGCCTTTTCGGTGTTAAAACTGCACATCGAAATTCTACCGAACAGATGAGTTATTTGCTCCGGAGTAAAATATAATAAATCAAAGGTCATGATTAAAACTTGCTTTTCAAGTTTTAATCCTTGCCATCCACTTGGCATAAAGTGGTTGGTAAAGGTTACTTAGCCACAAAGTAACTTGTATGGTGTTAAAAATTGCACATCGAAACTCCGCCGAACGGGCGAAACACTGTACCCGGATAATAAGATTTTGCCCGAAAATTAATTCTAGGTATAAAATCTCCATTTCAAAATATTTCTAATCTAGATCCTCTCTTTTCTCAGTTTTGGGCATCTCTTGGTCCTGAATCTAGGGTTTCGGCTGTCCCGATGGGCCCGTAGGGCCCTCAAGGTTACTGTTCATGATTTTTTTTATTTTTTTTACAGATCCGTTGGACCATCCTTATCATTACTAAAACTATCAAATTTTTGAAATTACGACTAGTAAAGCGCAAATTAATTTTTGAATAATTTTTAGGGTGTTACAGTTACACTAAAAATAATTTTTATAACAATTATTAGTGACTTGTACTCATCTAAACATCATAAATCAGTAACCATTCCAATTCTAATAGATCAGGTTAGAAACTAAAACTTAAGCTTCTAAAATCATGAGAAAATCATGTTTCTTAATCCTTTTCAATTTCTAAGTCTTTCAAAAATTTCTTGTTCATCTAAAAGACAAGATCCAAGCCTCAAAATGAAATCAAACCAATTTCAAACTCAAGATCCTTATGAGGGCCTAAAATCATATGTTTGAGATGTGTCCATGATCAAAATTTCCATTTAAAATAAAAGGAGCAAATCTTGAGCTTTAGAGATTTAGGTGATGACTAGAATCATAAATATGTCATGCAATCATCATTTTAATCTTTGTCATTATAAGGTGATAACTTGGAAATATAAAAATGATGTACAAGACTTGAAATATAAATATGAAGATTCAAGTTCAATTTTAAGTTTTCAAAGTTTAGGTGATAACTTGAAAAATGAATATGAAGATGCAAGTTTCAATTTTAAGTCTTCAAAGTTTAGGTGATAAGTTGAAATATAAAGATGATGTGCAAGGCTTGAAATATAAATATAAAGATGCAAGTTTCATTCTTAAGTCTTTAAGATTTTTAGGTGATAACTTAAAACATAAACATGAATATGCAAGTCCGTATTATTATCTTTAAGAATTAAGATCATAACCTGAAATATAAACATAATAATGCAAAGCTTGGAATATAAACATGATATGCAAGAACTTGAAACTTAAACATGGATGCAAGTTCATTTATATATCTTGTTAAGCTCAAAACTTAAAACTTTTAGAGTATGAAACTCTTTAACTCCAATAAATCTTAACAAGAGGAAGTAAGCTTTAGAGTTCTTTGTCACCATGGTTTCAAGAGCCTTATTTCATTGAACTCATCATCAAGCTCAAAAAGAACCAAATCAAAGAAAAACAACAATTATTTCATTAATCTTTTGACATAAAGAATTAAACCTTGAGCTTTAGAGGTCATTTATATGATGGATTCACAACCACCACCGTGATTCCTCATCATCAAGCCATGGTCATTATCAAAACTTAAGAATCGAAAATAAACAGAAAGAGTAAGTGAAAGAACATAAAATAAAATCCCTATCAAGTTGTTTCTGGCTTATTAAAGAGAAAGCTTAATCTTCTATGAAATATCAAAGACAAAAATCTAATCCCAAGGATGATGTAGTTTCGGCCAAGTGAGGTTGGAATGGAGGGAGGATTTTTCTTGTGTTCTTGTGTTTAGAAATGGAAAGTTTAGGTGTTTAGGAGTCGGTTTATGGTGGGTATGTGTTTGTTTGAGCTTGAGAACTTGGATGAATGTCAAGAATGGAGTCTCTTGGAGGTAGAGAAGGAAGAAGATGAAGGCTTAGTGTTTCTTTGAGAAAATGCAGAATTTTTTATCAATTTTTGTGAGCAAGACTACAACCAAAAATTCAAATAGTAAGAATGAGTGTTTGTGTGTGCATTTGCTTGAAAAATGTAACATCCTAATTTTTAACCTAATACTCTAGAACATATTTAGGTTAATCATTAGTCTATTACGTCATAATTTCCTTATTACTTTAAAATACTTAGCGAAAATACTGGTAAATTTTTTTTTTGAATTATAAAAGCAAAGTGAGATCCGCACGACACGATAAATAATAAAGCACGAAAGGAAATAAAGCAAGCATCGCATAACAGCATGACATAAGCAAGTAAAGGCACATCACAATAGAACTGAACTGCATATTTATATAATATTATATGATATGCCCACTCATGGAGAGTGAGGCTTTGTTTAGTACATCATGAACAGATAAAACTAAAAAGAAAATACAAAGGAAAGTACGACGAAAAATATAAAAGCAACTCCTCTACCTAAGTGCAACTAAAGGGATAACCTCTAAACAAAAGGAGGTCCATCCTCATCTAAGTGGTGTGTGCTCTACCTGGGTACTCCATCGGTTGTACGTCACCTCTTACTGGCGTCCATCTCGCGGTAAGGCACATATTTGGGAAATTGGGCGAGCTCCTCGGGTGTATAGAGGCGAAACGGGGATCAAGAGTGACCCCTGCAACGTGGCCGCATCTCCGATCATCGTGCAAGCCGTGGCCGAGTCACGGTATCCTCAACGCCTCCTTCATCAGTGGTGGAGTGAGGGCGGAGCTCTCGCTATACGGATGGGTAGGTGGGTCCTCCGACGGATCGGTCTCAGAGAAGTAAGTCCGGGGCACGTAGTCGGGATAGTCATGCATGGCTGAGGCAGCGGTGTGCATGCAGAGCACTCTCTCGTTATGCATACGTGCGTGCTCAAAAACCCATTCGTCATCGCCGTAGGGTGCTGTCGGGGAGAAGTGATGGGTATGTACGGGGTGAGGGAAGGGACGTCCAACGAACATGAAGACTCG
This sequence comes from Dalbergia cochinchinensis, assembly GCA_031216125.1. Taxonomy (NCBI): domain Eukaryota; kingdom Viridiplantae; phylum Streptophyta; class Magnoliopsida; order Fabales; family Fabaceae; genus Dalbergia; species Dalbergia cochinchinensis. The sequence goes on from CM062376.1 coordinate 13,780,918, forward strand.
CACCATGCACTGTCCCTCAAAATGGTATGATCCGTGCTCTGGATCATAGTGCACCTCCCACGTCGGGGTGTCCACAAAAACCACGAACGTCGCCATCTGAAGACGTGACGGAAAGAAAGAGATAGAGGGAGTGAGAATCTTGCTAAAGAATCTCAATAGGGCCTCCTACTACCTAGGTGTCATCATCTACGTCCTCAGGAACCTTGGGTTTAGTATACAAATAAGTGAGCATGCATTAAGTCTATTTTTAGGTTTTAAAACATAATTAGCCAAAGTCTGTTCATTTTAGCATGATTCTTAATGTCATGGATGCAATCATATTAAAGAATGTATGCATGGCTCTACTTAATGCAAGAAAGTAGTCATAACATTAAAAACATCATAATAGTGGCATAAAATGGCAGTTAAATACTCATATGGGAATCTTTGTGACATAAACATCATACTTTACTTCCTCATAGGCCACCCTAAAAGACAATCGCTCTGGGGGTGCTCGGCCAAACCGGTGTCACCCAGAACGTGTCACATCTCTAGGTTATGAGCTCATACCTTAACTAGTCGTCACTAGTTCTTACTTATCAATCCCGATAAGCGTAACATAATCATAAACATAATCCCGACTTATCCAGTACGGGCTAGGGGGCATTTCTTTGGGGTGCTCGGTCGAACCGATGTCACCCAAGAATTCATCTTGGTACCGATGTCACATGAGTTCTCTGGAGGTGCTTGGCCGAACTGATATCATCCGAGAACTCATCTTAGTACCTCATGAAAATCTCATAGGTTTTCAAAAACTTTCTCAGTCCCTGAATTTGTCAGAAATTGGCAAAGATAATCAGAGCATGCCGAATTTCTTCCAAATTCTTCTTTATGCCACATAAGTCATTCAAACATGCATCCTCCATCATAATTTTCATGCATTCTGGTTTGACCCTTATGGGCCTTAAACTTGTGATGTAATTAACCTATCATCTTCTATCAACCTCTTATTATTATTTATGCTCTCTAATAAATCTGATCAACACCATTCCTTAGGGGGCAGAATTATAAACTTACAATTACGGGGTTCTAGAACTTACGTTTTAGACCCTTTCTTGGTTCTGGCTTCGCCTAAGGCGCTATAAATTCGACCTAAACCAATTATGAGGCATCTCTATGCCTAAGAACTAATTATAAGCCATGTTCTCTACATTATAAGGTTGCTGGATAGATTCTAAAAATTAAATGTTCTAAGAGTTCTAGAATTGCGGTTTTATGATTTTCTAGTTACTAGTTTCTCTATAGGTGCTAAAATTCAATCCTACTTCAATTGTAACCAAATTTTTAATGATTAAACAATCCTAATCTGATTATATTCCCATTGAAATATTTTGGGCAGTGTCAAAAAATAAATGGGTTAAAACTATGCTAAATCTTGACTTTACGGTTTTTCTAGAAAGCTAGTTTCTCTCCTATCATGAATGGAAATGTTCCTACCTCATCATACATAATTTTCACACATTCTAACACATCAAAACATAATCATACAGCAGCAAAATTATCATGGAAGAACCGAAACATTAAGTCCCAAAAAGATGCATAACTTGATATTTTCTAAAATATATAAGTTGCTAGTTTCTCTTAAAATCATTTTTAGGACTTCTAAGACTCTTTTGCAAACCATTTTATTTTGTAAAAGAGACTAAAACCATCCTTAGGTCAGTGACCACTTAATCCCTCCTTAAAAGAGAATTAAATTCATAAATCTTGTTGGTCTTAATCTCATAAACTTCATGAGGTTTTAAAGAAAATCTTAAAACTTCGATTGTTGGCCCTTGTAGCTAGATGAAACTCATTCCAAGTTCATCATTACTACATGACCGAAATTATACATTCAAAGAGTGCTTCCACATTGGACTTTAACTTGGGATAAAATGGGCAAGTCTTTGAGCTCTAAGGTCTTTAAGTGATGACATAATTTAAACATGCTATGCACTTCATTTTTATTCTTTATTACAAAGTAAAGTGAAAGCTTAAAGTAAATATGCAGGACTTGAATATAAATATGTAAGGCTTGAAATAAATATGCAAGACTTGAAATATAAATATGCAAGTTCATTTCTTTATTTTAGTGCTCTAGGCCTAGCAACAATCGATTTTAAAGCCGAAATAGAAAGGCTTTGAGATTTAGTTAGGTGATAGTGCAAGCTCTCATTTTAAATCTTTATGTTCTTTAGTGATGAAAAGTAAATATGCTAGACAAGAATGTAAATATGAGGTGCAGTCCATTCTTTATGTAAGACCCCGATTTTCTCTAAGCTAAAAATGACCAAAATGCCCTGAGGTCATTTTTGACAGCATCGAGAACATTGAACGGCACCAGCGTGCCATCCTCATAGGGCTATTGTAATGTTTTAAGGGGATTGTATGATTGTGAATGTCCAACGGAGCAGAAAAACCTCATTTCGAGATTTGTGCATAAATGACCAAAATACCCTAACTTGATTTAAGGTCGCTTTAAGTTTTGACTGACCCTGACTTGTCTGGAGATCAAAAATGACGTTTTAAGGCATGAACTATGTTGGTTTAAGTCCCAGGAGTCCCGGGCAACTTTTGGTAAAAATTACGATTTTACCCCTACTTAGTGCATTTTAAGCCTAATGAGTTACTTAACTCAAACCTAAGCAATATTAGGCTCTAATGAAAGGTTAATTAATTTTCTTAATTAATCTAGAGCTAAAATAATTATTTTAAGGTTGATTAGAACCTAAAATTACTTAAGAAAATTTGCAATTCAATTCTAATACTTTTCTTTCTTTAAAGAAAAAGCAACTATGAATAGTGTTTTCACTATTCACATTTCCTTTCCTAAGAATGCTTTCTCTTCCAAGAAAAGTTGTCATACATCAATCAATGGTCATAGGAGTTTGACTCCATCAATCCTACAATAGTACTCTTAGTCTAAGGTATTAGGGTCCTAATTACATAATTAGTTCACCTAAACACTTGGTTACACAACCTTAATTAGTAACCTAACCTTGTTTATTCCTAAACACTCCACTAGTACATGATTAAATTGGATGAAATCTTCCCTCCCATGGTTTATGATGTTCAGCCATTTTTCCCTCCACTTTGCATCACATGTTGTTTGAATGTGTGGCACACAAATGGCCATGTCTCCAAGACAACTTCTCATTCATTCTCCTCCACACACTTCCCTCATTCTAGAAGAAAACCACATGGCCTCTTCCCCTCCACTCATTCATGACTCAAGGCTCTATATATACCTTGCCTTGGTGAACATTTTGCTACTTTAGTTCATTTGCAAAGTTTAAACTTCCAAGAGCAAGTTCTAGTCTCTCCAAGTTCTCTCAAATTTTCCTTTCTTCCTCCTTGTCCAAGCCAAAACCATACCTTCTACACCTCCAATCTTCATCTCTTTTTCATCTAAACACACATCCAAGTCCAAACACAAGCCAACAACACATCCTTCCTCCATTTCCTTGTTTTGTTGAAAACACATACCCAAGTTCAAAGGAGATTTCTTCTTCTTGTTTTTCAAGATCAAACCTTTCTCCATCTTCAAGAGCACAAGTACTAGGTAGGGAGTTTTCTAAAAATGCTTTCCTTGTTCTCTATGTCTTGATCTTGTTGGAAAAATGTTGTTTGGATGAACATCCATGAAGTTTTATTTTCGGCCTCAAGGCCAAGATGATGATGGCTTGATGATGAGTGCTCTCCAAGATGTAACTATGAGTTCATCTCAACATGAGGCCTCTAAAGCTTGAATCTTTTTGAAGAAAAGCCTCACCTTTTTTCAAGTTTTAGTCAAGTATGAGCTATGTTTCTCTTGAATCTCTTGGAACCTCACTTTCTTTTCCTTGAATGTTTCGGCCATGTAGGCCTTGGATGCTTGGAAAAATGGAAGCTTGATGATGAGGGTTTCATGTTGATGCTTGTCACTCAACAACCTCTAAAGCTTGAATTTTTTATAAGGAAAGTTACATCCTTTTTTCCAAGTTTGAGAAAGAAAAGAGTTTATGTCTCTTGAACTCTTTTGGACTTCACTTTTTCCTACCATGTTTTCGGCCATGTAGGCTTCTAAGACTTGGAAAAATAAAAGCTTGATGATGAGTGTCTCATGTTGATGCTAGTCACATGAACAAACTCTAAAGCTTGAAACTTTAACCTTAAACCAAACATGGTTTCGGTTTTGTTTTCTTCTCTAGCATGAGCTTTGTTTTAAATGTTGGTTTTAAGGAAGCTATGTACTCAATGATGAGGACTTTGGATGTTGATGTCATTGTCATAGATCATCAAGATCTTGGTCCCTAGAGTTCAAAAATGGTTTATTCTTTCTTGATGAAGATCTCGGCCATCTTCAAGTTTTAAGGTCATGATTCATTTTTAAGTATTCTAGTACTAGTAGTTCTTTCTTCCTGTGAGGATGACGTTTGGGTTGGAACTATGTTCTCTCCTAAAGCCTTGCTAGAGCTCTAGACAAGATAAATGTAACTTGCATTAACGCTACTTTATGCTTTGCATAGCACGCTTATTTCTATGCTATCACTAAACCCCAAGATAAGGAATGAACTTGCATAATGCACGTTTAAATTCCAAGCTTAGATTCCATGTTTACATTCCAAGTCATCACTTAAGAACTTAAAGATGTAAAATGAGAGCTTGCATATCACCTAAAATAATCTCAAGCCTTTCTATTTCTACCTTAAAGTCGATTGTTCTTTGGGCCTAGAGCACTGAACTAAAGAATGGAAGTTGCATATTTACTTTCAAGTTTTGCATATTTACTTTGAGCCTTGCATATTTAATTTCAAGTTCTTACATTTCATATTTACTTTAAAGCTCTTACTTTACTCTCTAATGATGAATAAAATGGAATGCATAGCACATTTACTTTTATGCCATCACCTAAGAGACTAGAGCTCAAAGACTTGCCCAATTCATCTTGAGAAAAGATCTATCAAGGAGGTATTTCTTGGATATGCATTCGGCCATGTGATGATAATGGCTCAAGCATGAGTTTCATTTAGTTACAAGGGCCTATAACCTATGTTTTAGGATTTTCTTAAGCATAGGTAGTCTTGAAGAATGCTCCAAGCATGTTTTTATGATTTAAATCCTAACCATGAAAGAAAATAGATAGGTACTGCCCTATGTCTTTTGTGAAGGTTTTTGACAAGATAAATTGATTTCCAAAGAGTTTTAGAAGTTTCAAAAGTGTTCCAAGAGAAACTAGCAAACTATGTGAACTAGAAATGTTTTATTTTGAGCATTTACATGCCTTCAAGTTTCGATTCTGCCCTTTTATTTTCCAGCAGCTAAATTGTTTCTGTCCAGCAACCCTTAGGTTCAGAAATCATGTTTTATAATTAGTTTATATGTATAGGAATCCCTTACAATTGGTTTAAGGATGATTTATAAGCGCTTTAGGCGAAGATGTAACTTAAAAAGGGTCTGAAACGTAGTTTCTAGAACCCCTGCGGAACTGAACTTATACATTCTATTCCAGCCTTGTTTAAGTGTATAGAATCACATTATATGATGTCTAGATGAGTGAGAGTGACTCATAATTGGCTTAGGTATTAATTCTTGCATCACAGGAAAAGTCGGTAAAGAGAAAGGATCTAAAACGCAACTTCTAGAACACCGTAATCCATCAAAACTATGCTTACTGCCTATGCTGCCCAGCCATAATAAATTAGGTTCTAGGACTTAATAAATTATGGTAATGAGATTAATCAATCCCTTAGAGGCATAAGGAAATAATTTGGAAGTTTGAGGTTACCCGATTTAGGGGTTTATTCTTAAGGGAATGATTTATATGTTCTATGTGAATGATGATGGATTATTGTGTTGTCTCATGAGCACTATGATGCTATGCGAGTTATTGCTCTTAAATGATGATTGTATCATTTTCATGTTATGGTTGCCTTTAGAACTTTAAAGATGCCTATGTTAAAATTACACGATATATGTGACATGCATGAAATATGTAGCATCTTGCTATGACTAAACTATGAGAAAATGATCCTTTGGAACCATCAAACCATAGGTGGGGATGAGGTGATTCATATGTAACATGCATGAACTATGGGGCATCTTGTCATAACATGCTAAGACTTAAGGTAACATTAAACTATGAGAAAATGATCCTTTGGAACCATCAAACTATAGGTGGGGATGAGGTGATTCTATGCCCCCTAGACCCGTACTTTAAGTCGGGATTTTTAACTTATCACAATGTGATAAGTCCAGATGCTAGTGACGACTAAATCGGTATGAGCTCATAACCTAGAGATTTCTCAAGGAGAAATATTAGGTGGCCCCCGAGGAAGAAAAGAATAATATGTCAACATCACCTAAGTAACCAAGTTAAGCTACCATGCACTATGTTTTAAGTACCAAGTTCTAATGCTCCATGATTCATGTTTTATGTACCATGTACTATGTATCAAGTTCCATGTTCTATGTTTTATGACCCATGTTTTTATGACCCATGTATCATGCACTATGTCTATGAATGCTATACTTGCTAAAAAGCTAGTACTGCTGTTGCATATGGTATTGACATGCATTCATTCAATATCTATTGCATTCATATCATTAAGACTCATGTTAAATGACACCCACTTCGGATAAATAGATTTAAGAAGTTTAAAATCAATCCTTATGCATGCACACCCTTTTTATAATGAAAACCAAGTGGCTGGGGACGATGATGATGACATTTGTGTTAGAGTCGAAAATCCCTACGAGAATCTTGAATAAGTTTCTCATCCCTCTCTTTTCTTCCGTGTCGCCTCCAGACAAGGATAGTAACGAGGTTCGTGACTTCTTCTGAGGTTTGTGCTTAAAGGTCACTTCAGCAAACGGATGCCGAGGGTCGTTGCGGAAGAATAGATAGGATAGTCTCTAGGTTGTTACTTATCCAACCTCGTAGGTGGATAAGAAGTATTTCATATATATATGCATGCTTTGGTGTGAACACCGATGCTAGTACTATGTAACTATAATGATGTGGTTATGATATGTGGTTAATATAATGTTGTCTTTCATGTTTATATGTGATTTCTTTTCCTTGTAAGTTATGTTTATGACGAATGAAAGGTTTTATATTAATCACGAGGCTCACGTTTTGTTTTCAAGTTCAAAAGAAAAATTTATTCTTATTTTGCGCTAAGTAATTTAAAGAAAAGATGAAACTAAGAAGTAATAGACTAATGGTTAACCTAAATACGTTCTAGGAGTATTGGGTTAAAAATTAGGATGTTACACTTTATCCTTTAACTTTAAGTGATGGCTTGGAAAATAAATATGAATGCAAAGCTCAAAGTAAATATGCAATGCATAAGCTTGAATTTAAATATGAATGCTAATCCATTTTATTTTTTATTAGAGCTCATACAAGACTTTAAAGGAACTTAAAACTCAACCCAAACTTATCATGACAAGATAAAGTAAAGACAAGGGTGAACCTCAAGGGTTCATTAGAACACAAAGTTTCTTTTCTTGAAATGTGGTCATAAATAACATTTTTATTAAAACTCAAGCTCTAGAGACCTCATTGTGATGAACACATAGTCATCATCTAGAAGCTCTCATCATCAAGCCATTGAGAACCTCATTGGCCAACATGGCCGAAAATTTAGGGAAAGAAAAGGAAAAAGGAACCGAAACTTTTAAGAAGAAAAAGAAACATTTGAAACTCTAGAGACCGTGATCTTGATGATGCATTAACACCAACATCATGAGTCATCATCATTGAGTTCATGTAACCATTTTAAAACATCATCAATGTTAAAGATTCAAGGTTCAAGAAGAAAGAACAAAAGGAAACATCTTTAACTTGAGAACAAAGATCAAGCCTTAGAGATTGTTCAAGTGATGAACATCATCATCATGGAACCTCATCATCAAACTCTCATTCCTTTGTCCTCAAAGGCCCATGGCCGAAATGATAAAGAAAAAGGAGAGGGAGAGAAGTTCTAAAACAGACTCAAGAGAAACCATAAACACATAACTAGAAATAGAACTTAAATAAAGAAAATACTTGAAAGAAAATTCCTACCAAGTGATTGAAGGTTGGGATGAGAGAAGAGGATGAAGAACTTGAAGAACTTGAACACTTGAACTTGAGAGAAAATGGAAACTTTGAAGTTCTCTTTGAAAACTTAAACTTAGCAAATGAACCCAAAATGATGCAAGTTCACCCAAGCATGCTATTTATAGAGAAATAAAACACATGCAAGGTGCAAGGAGGGAGGGAAGGTTTCGGCCAAGGATGAGCAGCCCTATGAGTTCCATGAGGTGAGATGTTGTGATCTTGAGGCATGGTGAGGTATGGTTCAAAGTATGGTGAGGTATGGTTCAAGGTATGGCTCAAGTTGGCGCATGGTTCTTTGAGTGAGAAACAAATCAACATGTGATGTAATTGAGGAGAGAGGGCCGAAAGTGCATCAGCCATGGGGGGAGGATTTCTTGCATTTTAATTGTGGTTTGGAGTTGTGTTTAGGTGTATCTTTGATTAGGATTAAGATTAGGAATTTGTAAGAAAGTGTTTAGGTGAGAAAATGGGTCATCAAGGTTGTCAAAACATATTTAAGGAGTGGTCTTGCATCATTAGTGAGTTATAAACTCATTTTAGTGCATAAACAATTCTAGACACAATTCCTTTGATTTAAGGAATTGGAGAGAAAACACTATTCAAGATTCCAAGAGCGAAATCTTGAGTTTTAGAAAAGAGATTTAAATCTAATCTAAGCAAATCTTAGGTTCTAATTAATTTTAATAATTTATTTTGGCTTTAGATTAATTATGGAAATTAATTAATCTTGATTAGAGCCTAATATTGCTTAGGTTTACTTAATTACATCATTAAGGTCAAAAACACTATTCTAGGGCAAAATCCTAATTTTGCACTAAATCGCCCGACCACCGGGACTCAAGCAGATGCTTTGAAACATGTAAAAACATTGTTTTAAACCTGGGAAAGTTTTAGGCTCAAGCAGCTTTACCCGCGTAAAAATGCTATGGGGTATTTTGGTCATTTTGACCCGAAGCTGAGAAAATGAGACTTTCGCCTCGAAACCACTCCAAGGGTCATTCAATCCCTTCAAACATTGAGTTGGCCCTTCGAGGACTGCCTGTCAACCATCCTCGAATTCGAGCCTAAATGACCTCAGGGGCATTTTGGTCATTTTCCACTCGAGATAGAAAAATCGAGCGTTACAAACACATATATATAAAAGTAAATGGAGGGTGTATATCTCACTGCCTCTAGGTCTGTAATGGGAAGCGGTGTTGATAAATCATGTGCAAGACAACTCAAAAGAGCAAGTAGTAAGATTATGATGTGTTTGTGTGCATTATTCCTTGAAAGAAAAATAAAATAGTGATGATAATGGGAGCATGGAGGTCGTGGATACCTTTAGGCCTAATGGGAGACAATTTTGATTCTTTGATAAGTGGTAGAACATGTAGGGATAGTTTATTTAATTAGGTGGTAGATTTAGGAATTGGTAATTTTGTGTAAATGATAAAAATCAAATGTGTAAGATAAATCAAGACAAGGTAAAAAAGATGTCGACACTAGTAATGGAGTTAATCTCAATTGAGTTAAAAATCAATTAGTAACATAAGTTCTAATCTCAAGACAAAGAAAGAAAATGCATTAGATTTTACCTTAATCCTAACATTATTGGTTTTATGAGCTTTTATAATTAAGAAAGGAAATTAAATTTTTTCCTAAACAATTCTTAGGCTCTAATTACGTCGGGTAATTATTTTTAACCTAAGGTAAGGTCAAAGAATGAAATCCATTTGAATTGAATTAGAGCCTAATATTGCCTTATAATTACTTAAGTAAACTCATTAAGCGATAACTGGGGATGAAAAAGGTTATTTCACGTAAAAACTACCTGGAATTACCTAAACATTTCTAGATATCAAATCATGCTTGTAACAAAATATTTTGAACTTCTCGAGTGATAACCGGGTTCAAGAATTACTCAATCTCATGTTAAATCACCACAGGGGTAATTTGGTAATTTTATGTACCGTAAATACTGGGAGTTGAGATTTTTACCACAACATCACATAACAAATAATCCTCTTCAATCATAAAGCAATACGTAACCAGATAGTTTATACCAAATGGCATTTATAGTGGACCACACCACACAAGGGAAATAGATCGCTTATCAGACTGAGCTCATTCCTATACGTAATCATCGGACTTCATTTTTTTCTATTTTCGAATCATACACGCTTCTATTCCTAGCCAATACATCTACTTACACATAATATCTCTTAGAAGTTCCTCTTTTTGCCTTCCCCTTAATTCAATCTAAGTCTTGTTTCTATTTTCTCCATATATCAGAATAGGTACACTCATAGTATTTTGCAAAAGTTCCTACTTTTGCCTTCCCCTCATTCAATCTAAGTCTTGTTTCTATTTTCTCCGTATGTCAGAACATGCACAATTAAAGTTCATATATTCTCTTTTGCCACATATACATATCATTCAATTGTTCTTTTTTCAAATGCATGCATGAGGCACATATACGCATTCATTCATAATTATGATTTCAATCATGCCTCAAACCATTCCTTAAAGTCACTAGCATGCATTCATATATGTCATACTTGAACCAAATGTCATTATTTCATCAACTCAAAGCATCAATTCATTTTCAGTACAATGGCAGATTTCACATATCTATAGCACAAATTATTTTGCATTTAAAACCACGAAATCCAAGGCTATAAAAATTATCCAAGACACTTAAATGTGTCCCTAAAGTCCTCTAAAATGGTTGGAGTTAAAAGAGTTCTCTAAGTATGATAACAAATTCAACAAAATAGGAGGCCAGAAACCCCCTATTTGCAGCCAACAGCCAAAGTTCCAATCTTATTACCCTATCAAATGATCATATCAAATAATACAAATATTCATGGTTGGACTTTAACATGTCCTCAATATCCTGTAGAAATTTCAGTGGAAAAATCAATCATTTAACGTGGTAACAAAATTAGACAAACTCAGAGCTTCAGAATTGGCTGTCTAGACAACTCAAGAATAGTGTCAGTTTTTTATTTTTATAAAATAGTAAAACTCATTTTTAGGACCCACAAAAAATCATGGAGTTGGATTAGGATGTTAGCTTCAACATATGATTTTTATAGCTTACAAAAATACTACAAATACATCAGAAAATTCATGAACCATAACTTATCTAGAAGAAATCTGAAAATCCAACATCATAGTCTAATATTCCTTTTGACAAAAATGATATCTAGAATCATCCAAACACTCCACCAAAATTAATAAATCAATATCCATATATAATCAACCAACACAACCAAAAATATCAATTTAAGTCAGTGATTAACATAGAAAAATGGATTTGAAGAAGAAGAGGTTCAAAAACCCTACTTTGATGGCTTTAGGGATCTTCACTCCAAAGGATGCTCCAAGGATGATTCCCTTCACTTCAAAGCCTTCAAACCAGCATCAAACCCTCCATTAGGCAGTAGTATATGAGGTATCAAGGTGAGAAATGGTGAGGAAATGAAATTCCAATCGCTTAGAATTATAGATTTTGATGTGTAGAACAAGTTTTGTAAAGAGAGTTTGTGGTTTTAGGAACTTTAGGCAAGAGTTTTGGCGATTTGAAGCAAGTTGTAAGCTCTTGAAGAAATGAAAATGGTGGCTGGTGTTCTCTTCTTAAGTTGGCCGACATTGGGGTTTAAGAAGAAGAAAATTTGGCTTCTTGGAGAAGCTTGGTTTGGTATTGATCTTATATATAAAGAATGAATATTATAATGTGTAATTAAGTAATCTTTGACCAAAGAAAGAAAAATGGATGGCCAAGATTGTTTTCTTAGACAAAGAATGGATTTTGGTCTTCCACTTGGATCAAGATAATTGGATCACTTTAACTTGGGGAGCAAGTAGCCTTTTTCTGTTAAAATCACAGACATCGAAATTCTACCTAATGTGATGAGTTATTGCTCTTGAGTAAAATATAATAAATCAAAGGTCATGATTAAAACTTGCTTTTCAAGTTTTAATCCTTGCCATCCACTTGGCATAAAGTGGTTGGTAAAGGTTACTTAGCCACAAAGTAACTTGTATGGTGTTAAAAATTGCACATCGAAACTCACTTAATCCATAAACATCGTATTCGGATAATAAGATTTTGCCCGAAAATTAATTCTAGGTATAAAATCTCCATTTCAAAATATTTCTAATCTAGATCCTCTCTTTTCTCAGTTTTGGGCATCTCTTGGTCCTGAATCTAGGGTTTCGGCTGTCCCGATGGGCCCGTAGGGCCCTCAAGGTTACTGTTCATGATTTTTTTTTTTTTTTACAGATCCGTTGGACCATCCTTATCATTACTAAAACTATCAAATTTTTGAAATTACGACTAGTAAAGCGCAAATTAATTTTTGAATAATTTTTAGGGTGTTACAGTTACACTAAAAATAATTTTTATAACAATTATTAGTGACTTGTACTCATCTAAACATCATAAATCAGTAACCATTCCAATTCTAATAGATCAGGTTAGAAACTAAAACTTAAGCTTCTAAAATCATGAGAAAATCATGTTTCTTAATCCTTTTCAATTTCTAAGTCTTTCAAAAATTTCTTGTTCATCTAAAAGACAAGATCCAAGCCTCAAAATGAAATCAAACCAATTTCAAACTCAAGATCCTTATGAGGGCCTAAAATCATATGTTTGAGATGTGTCCATGATCAAAATTTCCATTTAAAATAAAAGGAGCAAATCTTGAGCTTTAGAGATTTAGGTGATGACTAGAATCATAAATATGTCATGCAATCATCATTTTAATCTTTGTCATTATAAGGTGATAACTTGGAAATATAAAAATGATGTACAAGACTTGAAATATAAATATGAAGATTCAAGTTCAATTTTAAGTTTTCAAAGTTTAGGTGATAACTTGAAAAATGAATATGAAGATGCAAGTTTCAATTTTAAGTCTTCAAAGTTTAGGTGATAAGTTGAAATATAAAGATGATGTGCAAGGCTTGAAATATAAATATAAAGATGCAAGTTTCATTCTTAAGTCTTTAAGATTTTTAGGTGATAACTTAAAACATAAACATGAATATGTAAGTCCGTATTATTATCTTTAAGAATTAAGATCATAACTTGAAATATAAACATAATAATGCAAAGCTTGGAATATAAACATGATATGCAAGAACTTGAAACTTAAACATGGATGCAAGTTCATTTATATATCTTGTTAAGCTCAAAACTTAAAACTTTTAGAGTATGAAACTCTTTAACTCCAATAAATCTTAACAAGAGGAAGTAAGCTTTAGAGTTATTTGTTACCATGGTTTCAAGAGCCTTATTTCATTGAACTGATCATCAAGCTCAAAAAGAACCAAATCAAAGAAAAACAACAATTATTTCATTAATCTTTTGACATAAAGAATTAAACCTTGAGCTTTAGAGGTCATTTATATGATGGATTCACAACCACCACCGTGATTCCTCATCATCAAGCCATGGTCATTATCAAAACTTAAGAATCGAAAATAAACAGAAAGAGTAAGTGAAAGAACATAAAATAAAATCCCTATCAAGTTGTTTCTGGCTTATTAAAGAGAAAGCTTAATCTTCTATGAAATATCAAAGACAAAAATCTAATCCCAAGGATGATGTAGTTTCAGCCAAGTGAGGTTGGAATGGAGGGAGGATTTTTCTTGTGTTCTTGTGTTTAGAAATGGAAAGTTTAGGTGTTTAGGAGTCGGTTTATGGTGGGTATGTGTTTGTTTGAGCTTGAGAACTTGGATGAATGTCAAGAATGGAGTCTCTTGGAGGTAGAGAAGGAAGAAGATGAAGGCTTAGTGTTTCTTTGAGAAAATGCAGAATTTTTTATCAATTTTTGTGAGCAAGACTACAACCAAAAATTCAAATAGTAAGAATGAGTGTTTGTGTGTGCATTTGCTTGAAAAATGTAACATCCTAATTTTTAACCTAATACTCTAGAACATATTTAGGTTAATCATTAGTCTATTACGTCATAATTTCCTTATTACTTTAAAATACTTAGCGAAAATACTGGTAAATTTTTTTTTTGAATTATAAAAGCAAAGTGAGATCCGCACGACACGATAAATAATAAAGCACGAAAGGAAATAAAGCAAGCATCGCATAACAACATGACATAAGCAAGTAAAGGCACATCACAATAGAACTGAACTGCATATTTATATAATATTATATGATATGCCCACTCATGGAGAGTGGGGCTTAGTTTAGTACATCATGAACAGATAAAACTAAAAAGAAAATACAAAGGAAAGTACGACGAAAAATATAAAAGCAACTCCTCTACCTAAGTGCAACTAAAGGGATAACCTCTAAACAAAAGGAGGTCCATCCTCATCTAAGTGGTGTGTGCTCTACCTGGGTACTCCATCGGTTGTACGTCACCTCTTACTGGCGTCCATCTCGCGGTAAGGCACATATTTGGGAAATTGGGCGAGCTCCTCGGGTGTATAGAGGCGAAACGGGGATCAAGAGTGACCCCTGCAACGTGGCCGCATCTCCGATCATCGTGCAAGCCGTGGCTGAGTCACGGTATCCTCACTGCCCTCCTTCATCAGTGGTGGAGTGAGGGCGGAGCTCTCGCTATATGGATGGGTAGGTGGGTCCTCCGACGGATCGGTCTCAGAGAAGTAAGTCCGGGGCACGTAGTCGGGATAGTCATGCATGGCTGAGGCAGCGGTGTGCATGCAGAGCACTCTCTCGTTATGCATACGTGCGTGCTCAAAAACCCATTCGTCATCGCCGTAGGGTGCTGTCGGGGAGAAGTGATGGGTATGTACGGGGTGAGGGAAGGGACGTCCAACGAACATGAAGACTCGCACCATGCACTGTCCCTCAAAATGGTATGATCCGTGCTCTGGATCATAGTGCACCTCCCACGTCGGGGTGTCCACAAAAACCACGAACGTCGCTTATCTCAAGAAAGCGACGGAAAGAAAAGATAGAGGGAGTGAGAATCTTGCTAAAGAATCTCAATAGGGCCTCCTACTACCTAGGTGTCATCATCTACGTCCTCAGGAACCTTGGGTTTAGTATACAAATAAGTGAGCATGCATTAAGTCTATTTTTAGGTTTTAAAACATAATTACCCAAAGTCCGTTCATTTTAGCATGATTCTTAATGTCATGGATGCAATCATATTAAAGAATGTATGCATGGCTCTACTTAATGCAAGAAAGTAGTCATAACATTAAAAACATCATAATAGTGGCATAAAATGGCAGTTAAATACTCATATGGGAATCTTTGTGACATAAACATCATACTTTACTTCCTCATAGGCCACCCTAAAAGACAATCGCTCTGGGGGTGCTCGGCCAAACCGGTGTCACCCAGAACGTGTCACATCTCTAGGTTATGAGCTCATACCTTAACTAGTCGTCACTAGTTCTTACTTATCAATCCCGATAAGCGTAACATAATCATAAACATAATCCCGACTTATCCAGTACGGGCTAGGGGGCATTTCTTTGGGGTGCTCGGTCGAACCGATGTCACCCAAGAATTCATCTTGGTACCGATGTCACATGAGTTCTCTGGAGGTGCTCGGCCGAACTGATATCATCCGAGAACTCATCTTAGTACCTCATGAAAATCTCATAGGTTTTCAAAAACTTTCTCAGTCCCTGAATTTGTCAGAAATTCGGCAGCATAACTGTAGCATGCCGAATTTCTTCCAAATTCTTCTTTATGCCACATAAGTCATTCAAACATGCATCCTCCATCATAATTTTCATGCATTCTGGTTTGACCCTTACGGGCCTTAAACTTGTGATGTAATTAACCTATCACCTTCTATCAACCTCTTATTATTATTTATGCTCTCTAATAAATCTGATCAACACCATTCCTTAGGGGGCAGAATTATAAACTTACAATTACGGGGTTCTAGAACTTACGTTTTAGACCCTTTCTTGGTTCTGTCTTCGCCTAAGGCGCTATAAATTCGACCTAAACCAATTATGAGGCATCTCTATGCCTAAGAACTAATTATAAGCCATGTTCTCTACATTATAAGTTTGCTGGATAGATTCTAAAAATTAAATGTTCTAAGAGTTCTAGAATTGCGGTTTTATGATTTTCTAGTTACTAGTTTCTCTATAGGTGCTAAAATTCAATCCTACTTCAATTGTAACCAAATTTTTAATGATTAAACAATCCTAATCTGATTATATTCCCATTGAAATATTTTGGGCAGTGTCAAAAAATAAATGGGTTAAAACTATGCTAAATCTTGACTTTACGGTTTTTCTAGAAAGCTAGTTTCTCTCCTATCATGAATGGAAATGTTCCTACCTCATCATACATAATTTTCACACATTCTAACACATCAAAACATAATCATACAGCAGCAAAATTATCATGGAAGAACCGAAACATTAAGTCCCAAAAAGATGCATAACTTGATATTTTCTAAAATATATAAGTTGCTAGTTTCTCTTAAAATCATTTTTAGGACTTCTAAGACTCTTTTGCAAACCATTTTATTTTGTAAAAGAGACTAAAACCATCCTTAGGTTAGTGACCACTTAATCCCTCCTTAAAAGAGAATTAAATTCATAAATCTTGTTGGTCTTAATCTCATAAACTTCATGAGGTTTTAAAGAGAATCTTAAAACTTCGATTGTTGGCCCTTGTAGCTAGATGAAACTCATTCCAAGTTCATCATTACTACATGACCAAAATTATGCATTCAAAGAGTGCTTCCACATTGGACTTTAACTTGGGATAAAATGGGCAAGTCTTTGAGCTCTAAGGTCTTTAAGTGATGACATAATTTAAACATGCTATGCACTTCATTTTTATTCTTTATTACAAAGTAAAGTGAAAGCTTAAAGTAAATATGCAGGACTTGAATATAAATATGTAAGGCTTGAAATAAATATGCAAGACTTGAAATATAAATATGCAAGTTCATTTCTTTATTTTAGTGCTCTAGGCCTAGCAACAATCGATTTTAAAGCCGAAATAGAAAGGCTTTGAGATTTAGTTAGGTGATAGTGCAAGCTCTCATTTTAAATCTTTATGTTCTTTAGTGATGAAAAGTAAATATGCTAGACAAGAATGTAAATATGAGGTGCACTCCATTCTTTATGTAACACCCTGATTTTCTCTAAGCGTAAAAATGACCAAAATGCCCCTGAGGTCATTTTTACCTGAAAATCGAGAACGGCCGACCTCGGCCATCCTCATAGGGCTATTGTAATGTTTTAAGGGGATTGTATGATTGTGAATGTCCAACGGAGCAGAAAAACCTCATTTCTGAGATTTCTGTGCATAAATGACCAAAATACCCCTAACTTGATTTAAGGTCGTTTTAAGTTTTGACTCCGACCCGGACTTGTCCTGGAGATCAAAAATGATGTTTTAAGGCATGAACTATGTTGGTTTAAGTCCTGGAGGTCCCGGGCAACTTTTGGTAAAAATTACGATTTTACCCCTACTTAGTGCATTTTAAGCCTAATGAGTTACTTAACTCAAACCTAAGCAATATTAGGCTCTAATGAAAGGTTAATTAATTTTCTTAATTAATCTAGAGCTAAAATAATTATTTAAGGTTGATTAGAACCTAAAATTACTTAAGGAAATTTGCAATTCAATTCTAATACTTTTCTTTCTTTAAAGAAAAAGCAACTATAAATAGTGTTTTCACTATTCACATTTCCTTTCCTAAGAATGCTTTCTCTTCCAAGAAAAGTTGTCATACATCAATCAATGGTCATAGGAGTTTGACTCCATCAATCCTACAATAGTACTCTTAGTCTAAGGTATTAGGGTCCTAATTACATAATTAGTTCACCTAAACACTTGGTTACACAACCTTAATTAGTAACCTAACCTTGTTTATTCCTAAACACTCCACTAGTACATGATTAAATTGGATGAAATCTTCCCTCCCATGGTTTTATGATGTTCAGCCATTTTTCCCTCCACTTTGCATCACATGTTGTTTGAATGTGTGGCACACAAATGGCCATGTCTCCAAGACAACTTCTCATTCATTCTCCTCCACACACTTCCCTCATTCTAGAAGAAAACCACATGGCTTCTTCCCCTCCACTCATTCATGACTCAAGGCTCTATATATACCTTGCCTTGGTGAACATTTTGCTACTTTAGTTCATTTGCAAAGTTTAAACTTCCAAGAGCAAGTTCTAGTCTCTCCAAGTTCTCTCAAATTTTCCTTTCTTCCTCCTTGTCCAAGCCAAAACCGCCACCTTCTACACCTCCAATCTTCATCTCTTTTTCATCTAAACACACATCCAAGTCCAAACACAAGCCAACAACACATCCTTCCTCCATTTCCTTGTTTTGTTGAAAACACATACCCAAGTTCAAAGGAGATTTCTTCTTCTTGTTTTTCAAGATCAAACCTTTCTCCATCTTCAAGAGCACAAGTACTAGGTAGGGAGTTTTCTAAAAATGCTTTCCTTGTTCTCTATGTCTTGATCTTGTTGGAAAAATGTTGTTTGGATGAACATCCATGAAGTTTTATTTTCGGCCTCAAGGCCAAGATGATGATGGCTTGATGATGAGTGCTCTCCAAGATGTAACTATGAGTTCATCTCAACATGAGGCCTCTAAAGCTTGAATCTTTTTGAAGAAAAGCCTCACCTTTTTTCAAGTTTTAGTCAAGTATGAAACTCTAAAGCTTGAAACTTTAACCTTAAACCAAACATGGTTTCGGTTTTGTTTTCTTCTCTAGCATGAGCTTTGTTTTAAATGTTGGTTTTAAGGAAGCTATGTACTCAATGATGAGGACTTTGGATGTTGATGTCATTGTCATAGATCATCAAGATCTTGGTCCCTAGAGTTCAAAAATGGTTTATTCTTCTTGATGAAGATTCGGCCATCTTCAAGTTTTTAAGGTCATGATTCATTTTAAGTATTCTAGTACTAGTAGTTCTTTTTTCTTGTGAGGATGAGGTTTAGGTTGGAACTATGTTCTCTTCAAAAGTCTTGCAAGAGCTCTAGACAAGATAAAAGTAACTTGCATTAACGTTTACTTTATGCTTTGCATAGCACGTTTATTTCTATGCTATCACTAAACCCCAAGATAAGGAATGAACTTGCATAATGCACGTTTAAATTCCAAGCTTCGCATTCCATGTTTACATTCCAAGTCATCACTTAAGAACTTAAAGATGTAAAATGAGAGCTTGCATATCACCTAAAATAATCTCGAAGCCTTTCTATTTCGGCCTTAAAGTCGATTGTTGCTGGGCCTAGAGCACTGAACTAAAGAATGGAAGTTGCATATTTACTTTCAAGTTTTGCATATTTACTTTGAGCCTTGCATATTTAATTTCAAGTTCTTACATTTCATATTTACTTTAAAGCTCTTACTTTACTCTCTAATGAAGAATAAAATGGAATGCATAGCACATTTACTTTTATGCCATCACCTAAGAGACTAGAGCTCAAAGACTTGCCCAATTCATCTTGAGAAAAGATCTATCAAGGAGGTATTTCTTGGATATGCATTCGGCCATGTGATGATAATGGCTCAAGCATGAGTTTCATTTAGTTACAAGGGCCTATAACCTATGTTTTAGGATTTTCTTAAGCATAGGTAGTCTTGAAGAATGCTCCAAGCATGTTTTTATGATTTAAATCCTAACCATGAAAGAAAATAGATAGGTACTGCCCTATGTCTTTTGTGAAGGTTTTTGACAAGATAAATTGATTTCCAAAGAGTTTTAGAAGTTTCAAAAGTGTTCCAAGAGAAACTAGCAAACTATGTGAACTAGAAATGTTTTATTTTGAGCATTTACATGCCTTCAAGTTTTGATTCTGCCCTTTTATTTTCCAGCAGCTTAAATTCTGTTTTGGGTGGTCTATGTGTGTTTAAATACCTTGCCTTATGTATGATAAAGGTTCTAGGCATCTTAGGTATGCCTAGTAACTTGAAATGCTTGAAAATGTGAATTCTAGAACACTTAAAATCAAAAGTAAAATTGTTTCTGTCCAGCAACCCTTAGGTTCAGAAATCATGTTTTATAATTAGTTTATATGTATAGGAATCCCTTACAATTGGTTTAAGGATGATTTATAGCGCCTTAGGCGAAGACAGAACTTAAAAAGGGTCTGAAACGTAGTTTCTAGAACCCTCATGAACTGAACTTATACATTCTGTTCCAGCCTTGTTTAAGTGTATAGAATCACATTATATGATGTCTAGATGAGTGAGAGTGACTCATAATTGGCTTAGGTATTAATTCTTGCATCACAGGAAAAGTCGGTAAAGAGAAAGGATCTAAAACGCAACTTCTAGAACACCGTAATCCATCAAAACTATGCTTACTGCCTATGCTGCCCAGCCATAATAAATTAGGTTCTAGGACTTAATAAATTATGGTAATGAGATTAATCAATCCCTTAGAGGCATAAGGAAATAATTTGGAAGTTTGAGGTTACCCGATTTAGGGTTTATTCTTAAGGGAATGATTTATATGTTCTATGTGAATGATGATGGATTATTGTGTTGTCTCATGAGCACTATGATGCTATGCGAGTTATTGCTCTTAAATGATGATTGTATCATTTTCATGTTATGGTTCCCTTTAGAACTTTAAAGATGCCTATGTTAAAATTACACGATATATGTGACATGCATGAAATATGTAGCATCTTGCTATGACTAAACTATGAGAAAATGATCCTTTGGAACCATCAAACCATAGGTGGGGATGAGGTGATTCATATGTAACATGCATGAACTATGGGGCATCTTGTCATAACATGCTAAGACTTAAGGTAACATTAAACTATGAGAAAATGATCCTTTGGAACCATCAAACTATAGGTGGGGATGAGGTGATTCTATGCCCCCTAGACCCGTACTTTAAGTCGGGATTTTTAACTTATCACAATGTGATAAGTCCAGATGCTAGTGACGACTAGCTGGGTATGAGCTCATAACCTAGAGATTTCTCAAAAGGGAGAAATATTAGGGTGGCCCCCAGGAAGAAAAGAATAATATGTCAACATCACCTAAGTAACCAAGTTAAGCTACCATGCACTATGTTTTAAGTACCAAGTTCTACGTTCCATGATTCATGTTTTATGTACCATGTACTATGTATCAAGTTCCATGTTCTATGTTTTATGACCCATGTTTTTATGACCCATGTATCATGCACTATGTCTATGAATGCTATACTTGCTAAAAAGCTAGTACTGTTTGCATATGGTATTGACATGCATTCATTCAATATCTATTGCATTCATATCATTAAGACTCATGTTAAATGACACCCACTTCGGATAAATAGATTTAAGAAGTTTAAAATCAATCCTTATGCATGCACACCCTTTTTATAATGAAAACCGAAGTGGTGGGGACGATGATGATGACATTTGTGTTAGAGTCGGAAATCCCTACTGAGAATCTTGAATAAGTTTCTCATCCCTCTCTTTTCTTCCGTGTCGTCTCCAGACAAGGATAGTAACGAGGTTCGTGACTTCTTCTGAGGTTTGTGCTTAAAGGTCACTTCAGCAAACGGATGCCGAGGGTCGCTATGAAGAATAGATAGGATAGTCTCTAGGTTGTTACTTATCCAACCTCGTAGGTGGATAAGAAGTATTTCATATATATATGCATGTTTTGGTGTGAACACTGATGCTAGTACTATGTAACTATAATGATGTGGTTATGATATGTGGTTAATATAATGTTGTCTTTCATGTTTATATGTGATTTCTTTTCCTTGTAAGTTATGTTTATGACGAATGAAAGGTTTTACATTAATGCGAGGCTCACGTTTTTGTTTTCAAGTTCAAAAAGAAAAATTTATTCGTATTTTCCGCTAAGTAATTTAAAGAAAAGATGAAACTAAGAAGTAATAGACTAATGGTTAACCTAAATACGTTCTAGGAGTATTGGGTTAAAAATTAGGATGTTACACTTTATCCTTTAACTTTAAGTGATGGCTTGGAAAATAAATATGAATGCAAAGCTCAAAGTAAATATGCAATGCATAAGCTTGAATTTAAATATGAATGCTAATCCATTTTATTTTTTATTAGAGCTCATACAAGACTTTAAAGGAACTTAAACCTCAACCCAAACTTATCATGACAAGATAAAGTAAAGACAAGGGTGAACCTCAAGGGTTCATTAGAACACAAAGTTTCTTTTCTTGAAATGTGGTCATAAATAACATTTTTATTAAAACTCAAGCTCTAGAGACCTCATTGTGATGAACACATAGTCATCATCTAGAAGCTCTCATCATCAAGCCATTGAGAACCTCATTGGCCAACATGGCCGAAAATTTAGGGAAAGAAAAGGAAAAAGGAACCGAAACTTTTAAGAAGAAAAAGAAACATTTGAAACTCTAGAGACCGTGATCTTGATGATGCATTAACACCAACATCATGAGTCATCATCATTGAGTTCATGTAACCATTTTAAAACATCATCAATGTTAAAGATTCAAGGTTCAAGAAGAAAGAACAAAAGGAAACATCTTTAACTTGAGAACAAAGATCAAGCCTTAGAGATTGTTCAAGTGATGAACATCATCATCATGGAACCTCATCATCAAACTCTCATTCCTTTGTCCTCAAAGGCCCATGGCCGAAATGATAAAGAAAAAGGAGAGGGAGAGAAGTTCTAAAACAGACTCAAGAGAAACCATAAACACATAACTAGAAATAGAACTTAAATAAAGAAAATACTTGAAAGAAAACTCCTACCAAGTGATTGAAGGTTGGGATGAGAGAAGAGGATGAAGAACTTGAAGAACTTGAACACTTGAACTTGAGAGAAAATGGAAACTTTGAAGTTCTCTTTGAAAACTTAAACTTAGCAAATGAACCCAAAATGATGCAAGTTCACCCAAGCATGCTATTTATAGAGAAATGAAACACATGCAAGGTGCAAGGAGGGAGGGAAGGTTTCGGCCAAGGATGAGCAGCCCTATGAGTTCCATGAGGTGAGATGTTGTGATCTTGAGGCATGGTGAGGTATGGTTCAAAGTATGGTGAGGTATGGTTCAAGGTATGGCTCAAGCATGGTTCTTTGAGTGAGAAACAAATCAACATGTGATGTAATTGAGGGAGAGAGGGCCGAAAGTGCATTAGCCATGGGGGGAGGATTTCTTGCATTTTAATTGTGGTTTGGAGTTGTGTTTAGGTGTATCTTTGATTAGGATTAAGATTAGGAATTTGTAAGAAAGTGTTTAGGTGAGAAAATGGGTCATCAAGGTTGTCAAAACATATTTAAGGAGTGGTCTTGCATCATTAGTGAGTTATAAACTCATTTTAGTGCATAAACAATTCTAGACACAATTCCTTGATTTAAGGAATTGGAGAGAAAACACTATTCAAGATTCCAAGAGCGAAATCTTGAGTTTTAGAAAAGAGATTTAAATCTAATCTAAGCAATCTTAGGTTCTAATTAATTTTAATAATTTATTTTGGCTTTAGATTAATTATGGAAATTAATTAATCTTCGATTAGAGCCTAATATTGCTTAGGTTTACTTAATTACATCACTAAGGTCAAAAACACTATTCTAGGGGCAAAATCCTAATTTTGCACTAAAACTGCCCGGGACCACCGGGACTCAAACAGATGCTTTGAAACATGTAAAAACATTGTTTTAAACCTCTGGGGAAAGTTTTGGGCTCAAACGGCACCTTTACCCGCGTAAAAATGCTATAGGGGTATTTTGGTCATTTTGACCCGAAACTGCAGAAAATGAGACTTTCGCCTCCGAAACCACTCAAGGGTCATTCAATCCCCTTCAAACATTGAGTTGGCCCTTCGAGGACTGCCGGGTCAACCATCCTCGAATTCCGAGTCGAAAATGACCTCAGGGGCATTTTGGTCATTTTCCACTCAGATAGAAAAATCGGGGCGTTACAAAAAACACATATATATAAAAGTAAATGGAGGGTGTATATCCACTGCCTCTAGGCTGTAATGGGAAGCAGAATTGTTGATAAATCATGTGCAAGACAACTCAAAAGAGCAAGTAGTAAGATTATGATGTGTTTGTGTGCATTATTCCTTGAAAGAAAAATAAAATATGATGATAATGGGAGCATGGAGGTCGTGATACCTTTAGGCCTAATGGGAGACAATTTTGATTCTTTGATAAGTGGTAGAACATGTAGGACAGTTTATTTAATTAGGTGGTAGATTTAGGAATTGGTAATTTTGTGTAAATGATAAAAATCAAATGTGTAAGATAAATCAAGACAAGGTAAAAGGGTAATCTGACACTAGTAATGGAGTTAATCTCAATTGAGTTAAAAATCAATTAGTAACATAAGTTCTAATCTCAAGACAAAGAAAGAAAATGCATTAGATTTTACCTTAATCCTAACATTATTGGTTTTATGAGCTTTTATAATTAAGAAAGGAAATTAAATTTTTCCTAAACAATTCTTAGGCTCTAATTACCTTAGGTAATTATTTTTAACCCAAGGTTAATGAATGAAATCAATTTGAATTGAAATAGAGCATAATATTGCCTTAATTACTTAAGTAAACTCATTAAGCATTAACTGGGGATGAAAAGGTTATTTCACGTAAAAACTACCTGGAATTACCTGAACATTTCTACATATCAAATCATACTTGTAACAAAATATTTTGAACTTCCCGGGTGATAATTGGGTTCAAGGATTACTCAATCTTGCGTTAAGTTATCATAGGGATAATTTGGTAATTTTTATGTACGGTAAAAACTGGGAGTTGAGATTTTTACCACAACATCAACATAACAAATAATCCCCTTCAATCATAAAACTAACCCCTTGAGGATAATCAGGATTGACTATCTTTGATTTCCGAGCAAAAATAATCTCAGGGGCATTTTGGTCATTTCGCACATGGAAAATTGAGATTTGCGATTTTCACACAAGATGATATTCAAGTCCCGTATAGTGTTTCTCTGATGTTAGAATTATCTATTAGGGTTTACTCGGCCTCAAATCTCGTGCAAAAATTACCTAGGGGAATTTTGGTAATTTTGCACAGCAGGAAAAAAAATCGGGGCGTTACACCTAATTACTAACTCTTAACCCATTACCTAATAAATCTACCTCTAACCCAAGTCCTAACCCAACATGAAATGAAAATATTTTCTCCCCAAATGGCCAAGAAAGCTGTGGCTTCCCTCCTCCCTTGGACCCTCATATTTAAGTTTTTTTAACACCAAAAACCCTCATTTTCACCATCCATTTTTTTGTTATGGTCTTGTTCAAGAAAATTGACCAAAAATCCTCTCTTCTCTCTCATCTCAAGAACTCTCTTCTTCTTCTTCCATCTTCAAGAAAACCTCCACCCTCAACCTCCTCCTCCACCTCAAACCATCATATCACCACCATAGATCATCTCCAAGACATATAACATTTCCATTCCAAGACACAAAAGCTCAAGAAAAATCCTCCTTTTCTTTTCTTATCCTTTGGCTGAATTTATTCTTGCTCTAAGATAAGATTTGTTCTTCTCATTTCTTGCACAAGACTAAAGCTTCTTCTTCTATAAAAAGGAAAACACACTTGGTAGGGATTTTTGTTTTGAGTTCTTACTCTTTTTCTTTGCTTTATCTTCGGTTTTGGTGTTGGATCAATGGACAAGTTCCTTCTTTTTTTCTTTCTTACATTTTCAGTTTTCATGTTGGATTGAATGTTCAAGACCATAGCTTGATGATGAGGGTCTTGATATTGGTTGTGTTACCATTATTTGTTTGACCTCTAGAGCTCAAAGCTTGATCTTTGGTTTTCAAAAGAATATCAGAAAATGTAATGTTGTTGGTTTTCTTTGATTATTGTTATTTGAGCTTGATGATGAGTTTTGGAAGCATGGTGTTGATGAACTCTAAAGCTCACTTCCATTTTGTGAGATTGATTAGGGTTAAAGAGTTTTCATGTTTACTTTTCAAGTTCTTGGATCTCATGTTTAAATTCCAAGCCATGCATATCATGTTTATATTCCAATTTATCACCTTAAATCTTAAAGATAAGAAAATAGACTTGCATTTCATGTTTATATTTCAAGTTATCACATAAGCCTTAAAGACTTAAATGAATTTGCATTTTCATATTTATATTTTAGGTCTTGTGTAACGACTTGTCTATCTATATTTTCTCTGGTAAAATAATTAATTATAAGTAATCAATAGGGATTTTAAAAATTTCGGTCGACACAGTTAGGATCAGAACAACATAAGGATTCTATAAAAAGAATGAAAATTAATTAAATATTAATAAAAATTTAGAATACTAATATTTTAATCAATAATATAGGATGGGATCTTATAAATGATATTAGGACAAAATAAAAATTAGGATAAGGTTAAAATGATAATTTTACCCGATAAAGTTTTTTTTATGTCAATCGGGTACTGAAATGATAAGAAACGGTACACCAAAATAGTAATAACCGGTATACCGAAACATCTAAATTGGTTCAACTAATGGGCATTATCATATCTTAAATAAATTTTTACTTAGAATAATGAAATAAATATAGATATTCCTAACACTAATAGAAGGCATATTGATCTGGAAATAGAAACTCCTTTACTTTCTCTCCAAGGTAATACGTTTATAAAAAGGAAAAAAGGCAAGGAAATTTCATTTCTTTCTCGGTTAGGCACAGGCACAGCACATGTTTCTTTCTTCTTGCCTTCACTTTCTTCCATTTTTGCTTCATGAAACTCAATGAAACCTTTAAGTCTTTCAATGATACACTTAGACATACACTTAAACTAACTTCAAGAACACATCCTCTTCATCAAACATAAATCAAAAACTTGTTTTTCCCTGCACTTTGGGTCCTCATAGCAGTGCACAAAGGTACTGAAACAGAGGGGTTTGGAGGTTGATTGGAAAGGAAAAACTAGAGAAAAGCTTGGAGGGAGGTAGGAAAATTATTCTAGTATTTTACTTCATGATGTTTAACTATTTTGTCAAGATAAGTGCTTGAATTTTTTGTGGTTATGTTGCTGAAAAATCTGAAGCTAAATTTTAGAATTCCTAATAGATGGAGTTGTGATGAGATTATGTATATTGGGACCTCAAATTTTATTGCAGAATTTATAAGTGCTTGGACTATGATGAAATCTTGTGTGTTGAAATTTTTGATGTGCTGGAATTTTATGTGTTAAATCCTTACCGCATTAATCCTTGGGTTATGTGATATAATAGGTGCTGGAATTTTATTAATTGAAATATTTATAGCCTTTGGTTCTTGGTTTATATGATATAATAGGTGCTCTAAGTGGATATGTGCTGGAATTTTTTTGTGCAGAAATTTTACAGCATTAGTTCTTAAGTTCTATAACCTTGCTATATATATTAATCAAAGCTTGAAAAGTGGCAGCAAAACTTGACTTGTAGCCTTGAAAATTTAGGAGAAATTATTGTCCAACGAATGATGATTCATAGTAGAAATAGCTTAAAATCCATTGCATGGAACTTGGTTCATTTGTTGGAAAATTGATAAGAACTATTGTTAACTAAGAGATGTAACAGAAATTTGGATGGTATAAAATCTATTAAAAACCTTGTAGACTTTGCAGGAAAACACCGCAACAGTATACCAAATGTTACGGGAAATATCTCAAAGAGTTAAAGAGAGCCATTATACATATTCAAGAGAATTTTTGTACAAATGATAAAAGTGCATATAAAGAAAGGAAACTTAAGAAAATAAATCTTGTGCAATGTAAATTGCTTAGTGGTAAGCTCATGGATTCACGGGTAGTAGTAGATGTACTACGCCCTTATAACTATATCAGGTTGTAATCGCGACGGCGTTACATCGTTATGAGGAAAGGGATGTACTAAGAATAGCGAGGCTATTCTAGATGAGATGTAGTAGACGTACTCCATCTAGTGAACTATATCAGGTTGTAACGTGACAGCGTTACATCATTGACAGTACGATCCAAAGAGAAGTATATCAGAAGAGTCCTATGAGTTCTACCATTAAGTTTAAAATTTTCTAATAAAATTAAGTCATAAGAAATAACAATTCCAACTAATGAAACCATTATACAAATAACTGAAGTACTTTGCTTATCTTGTATTAAATTGAATATCATTGAGTAGTAGACTGGTATATTTTCCTACTGGGAATCATTGATTCTCATCCCTGCTATATGATGTATTTTATATAGATGGCCTCGATTGTGTTCTTCCTCGAGATGCCTGAGCAGTAGTGGCACTATGACCCAAGGTTAGGGTCACTGTATCCGATTGCTGAGGCTCGTATCCACCTTATTTATAGACATAGCATGACCTAGATTCCCTCATATTATATGACTGTCATAGGCTCTTATGTTTGACCTTTTGAAGAGCCACTGACTAAGGGAGTTAGTTTTATCAGTCTGTAGTTGCTTATATTTTTGTTAGGCCCTAACCCGGACTAGGTGGTCACTGCGAGGACCAGGGTAGGGTTGTTTATAATATATATGTAATTAGGTATGAATGTATATAGTATGACTATGTGACTTAACTTACTATGGATGTGATATAAGATGTAAATTATCGTGTGACCGACTTCTTAGGATACTCATTACATTTCTGCTATTTCTATAAGTTGACTATCACATTGTGAGCAACAAAATTTATTTGAGACAAGTTAGTATAGTGTTTAGTGCAAGGCTCATATTTATTACAACTTATACGTATATATTTCATATAGGTAAGAAATTGCAAATATATAAGTTATGAGTAACAACTGCTTACTATAATGTTATGACTCGAGCATAGCACTATAGTAAAAGGGGTGTTACATCTTGCACATCATATTTACATTTCCAAGTTCTCACCTTATAATGATAAAGATTAAAATGAGATTTGCATAGCATGTTTATGATTCTAGCCATCACCTAAATCTCTAAAGCTCAAGACTTGCCTCTTTCATCTTGAATGGAAATTTTGGTTATGGATAACTCTTGATATATACATATATTTTGGCCTTAAGAGGATATAGGTTTTGAAGTTGGTTTTATTTTACTTTGAGGCTTCAATCTTGTTTCTATGATTTACAAAGAGCTTTTGAAAGATTTAGGAACTCGAGGAGTAAAAATGTGATTTCTAAATGATTAGAAACCTATTAATAAAGAGTTTGTTTTGATTTGGGAAAATGTGAGTATGATTTCAAAGGAAATGTTGGAATGATGTTTTAAATGGTTTTAGAATGAAAGAATAACTTGAAAGGTGTCAAAACTTTAGTTTTTCAACTTCTAGAGTTTTTGGTAATCAATTACCAATGTGTTGTAATCAATTACCAAGAGGTTTTTAGTGCCCAAAAATGAGTTCTTGACTCTGGTAATCGATTATCATACCCTGTAATCGATTACCAGGATGTTTTTGAAGGTCTAGAATATGTTTTTAACACTAGTAATCAATTACATAGCTTATGTAATCGATTACCAGCAAGTTAATCACGCCAGTTTTGAAAATTTAACACTAGTAATCAATTACATAGCCTATGTAATTGATTACCAGCAATTGAACATGTCTGTTTTGAAAATTTGAACTGTGTAATTGATTACCAGCTCATGTAATCGATTACCAAACCCAGAAATGTGTAAATAAGTGTGTTTCCACTTGAACTAACATGAATTAATGACTTTGCATGCTTGATCTTCGAATTATGTAAATGATGATCCCTAGTATGTTGTATATATCCTGTTGAGCATAGCATATACATTAGCTGAGTCCGGTCCTTGAATTCCAGCATACTAGGTAGGAGCATGTTTAATGTTATAAGATATTGATTGACGATATGCTTATGGATATATGCAAAGAATATGATGCATGCTTATATGATCAGTTACATGATATATTATGGCATGTTATGATTGTACTTGAATAATTGAGACACATAACCTAAGTGTTTTGTGAGTATAGAATGTTAAATGATAAGTTATGGTATATTCATATAATTGCATCTCTAGATAATATGCTAAGGTTAAGGTGACATAAAACACATGGAAATGATCCTTTAGACTCCCTGAATTAAAGGTTATGAAAGGTGATCCAATAAAGTGATCATTTGGACTCCCCAAATTAAAGTTTATTAAAGGTGATCCTATGCCCCCTATCCAGCACTCTGGGAGTTGGGAATTAGCTTATCGAGAAGATAAATGTAGACTAGTGATGACTAGTTAGGTATGAGCTCATAACCTAGAACTCTCAAAGGAGAGAATATTAAGGTAGCCCCCATGGAAAGAGAATAAGAAGTTTAAGTCACCTAAAAGATTAATAAGAAAAAGATCATGCTAGAAGAGTTGCATTCTTTATGTTATGACCATTTAATATGATTCTTATGATATCTTGCTCGTGGCATTGACATGCATTCATGCATTAAGATTCATGCTAAGATAGGTGGGCCTCGGATTAATGGTATTTGGAACTTAATAATTGAACCTTATATATATGCCCACTGTTTCATAATGAAACTTGAGGTTCCTGAGGACGTAGATGATGACACATGTTAGGAGGCGAAAACCTTATTGAGATTCTTGTATAAGTTTCTCATTCCCTCTTCTTTCTTTTCTGTCTTGTCTTCAGAGGTAAATGGCAACGTTTGTGATATACGTTGACGCTCCCACCTAGGAGATGCACATCGTGTAACACCCCGATTTTTCTATCTGAGGGAAATGACCAAAATGCCCCTAAGGTCATTTCCTGACCCGAATTCGAGGGTAACCAACTCGGTCGTCCTCGAAGGGTCAACTCAGTGTTTGAAGGGGATTGAATGGCCTTTGAATGCTTCCGGAAGCGAAAATCTCGTTTTCCGCAGTTTCGGGTCGAAATGACCAAAATACCCCTATAGCGTTTTTACGCGGGTAGAAGTGCCGTTTGAGCCCGAAACTTTCCCCAGAGGTTTAAAAACATGTTTTCATGTGTCTAGAGGTCTCTGTTCAAGTCCCGGTGGTCCCGGGCAGTTTTAGTGCAAAATTACGATTTTGCCCCTAGAATAGTGTTGTTGAGCTTAATGACGTAATTAAGCAAACCTAAGCAATATTAGGCTCTAAACGAGGATTAATTAATTTCCCTAATTAATATAGAGTCAAAATAATTTATTAAAGTTAATTAGAATCTAAAATTGCTTAGATTAAACTTAAATCCCTTTTTAGAACTCAAGATTCCTAGTCTTGGAATCTTGAATAGTGTTTTCTCTTTCCAATTCCTTAAATTAAGGAATTGTGTCTAGAATTGTTTAAACACTAAAATGAATTTATAACTCACTAATGATGCAAGAACACTCTCTAATTATGTCTTGACAACCTTAATTACCCATTTTCTCACCTAAACACTTTCTTACAAACTCCTAATCTTAATCCTAATCAAAGATACACCTAAACACAACTCTAAACCACAATTAAAATGCAAGAAATCCTCCCCCATGGCTGATGCATATTCAGCCATCTCTCTCCTTTTACCACACATGTTGAATTGTTTCTCACTCAAAGAACCATGCTTGAGGCCATACCTTGAACCATACCTCACCATACTTTGAGCCATGCCTCACCATGCCTCAAGACCACATTATCTCACCTCATGGAACTCATGGGATGCCCTCCAATCTGCAATGGCCGAAGCCTCCTCCTCCATGTACACCATTCATTTGTTTCATTTCTCTATAAATAGAATGCCTTGAGGAGCTTGCACCACTTTTAGATCATTTGCTAAGTTTAGGAACACTCAAAGCTTTTCTTTTTCTCTCAAAGCTCTTGTGTTCTTCAAGTTCTTGGAGCTCTCCATCTTCTCTATCTTCTTCATCTTCTTCTTCCATCTTCAAGATCATCACACCAAGTAGGGATTTTCTTTCAAGTACTTCTTTCTTTAAAGTTCTTGTTCTAGCTTTATGTTCATAGTTTCTCTTGATTCTTTTTAGAACTTCTTTTCTTCTCCTTTTTCTTTCTCATTTTCTGCCATGGGCCTTGAAGTCCAAAGAAATGAGAGCTTGATGATGAGAGTTTCATGATAATGTTCATCACTTGAAACAAACTCTAGAGCTTGATCTTTGTTCTTGAGTAAAATACTTCTAGTTCTTCCTTTCCCTAACTTTTGGAATCTTTAACTTTGATGATGTTTTAAAATGGTTCTAAGGACTCAATGATGAGGTCTCATGATGTTGCTGTTAATATCTCATCAAGATCATGGACTCTAGAGTTTCAAAATGTTCTTTTGTTTTCCTTGAAATTTCGGCCATTTCCTTTGCTTTTACATGCAAAATGTTTTGATTTTCTAAAAAAGTAATGTTGAGTTCTAAGAACTCTAGACTTTACTTTATCTTGGTTTGATGAGTTTGGGTTGAGGTTTAAGTTCCTTTAAAGTCTTGTTAAGAGCTCTAGAAAAATAAAATAAACTTGCATAATTTATTTTATGCTTCCATTTACATTTATATTCTTGTTATGCACCTTTATTTTCAAGCTATCACCTAAGAACATAAAGATTAAAATGGAACTTGCATCATCACTTAATTTAATTCTCAAAGCCTTTCTATTTCGGCCTTAAAGTCGATTGTTGTTGGGCTTAGAGCACTAAAATAAAGAATTGAACTTGCATCATCACCTAATTAATTTCTCGAATGCCTATCTATTTCGGCCTTAAAGTCGATTGTTGTTGGGTCAAGAGCACTAAAATAAAGAATTGAACCTTGCATATTTACTTTCAAGCTTGCACGTTTAAGTTTACGCCTCCCATATTTACTTTCAAGCTTGCACGTTTAAGTTTATGCCTTGCATATTTAATTTAAGTCATCACTTTATTTTGTAAGCAAGATTAAAAATGAAAAGCATGAGCACGTTTATTTTATGTCGTAACTTAAGAACCTAGAGCTCAAAGACTTGCCCATTTCATTTCAAGTTAAAGTTTAATGTGAATACATTCTTTGAATGCATGTTTTCGGCCAAGTAGTGATGATGGACTTGCAATGAGTTTTCATCTAGCTACAAGGACTAATAGTCTATGTTCTAAGCTTTTCTTCAAGCTTTATAAATCTTTACAAGGTTATGTTA
Organism: Dalbergia cochinchinensis; assembly: GCA_031216125.1. Classification (NCBI taxonomy): domain Eukaryota; kingdom Viridiplantae; phylum Streptophyta; class Magnoliopsida; order Fabales; family Fabaceae; genus Dalbergia; species Dalbergia cochinchinensis. The sequence continues at coordinate 13,814,011 of CM062376.1, forward strand.
TCATGAGATACGATATTATTCCCTTTTAGAAGATGAAATATATTTTGGTCACTGACCTAAGGCTTCTCTTAGCCTCTTGATGAATTAAAATGATTCACAAGGACTTTTAGAAATTCTAAATTGATTCTAAGAGAAACTAGTTAACTTATGTACCTCAAAATGTCAATTTAATTCTCTTACTGAAGCTCCATGATCTCGGTTTTGTCATGATGAGTGTGATACTGTATGGTGATATTTTGATGTGTTAGAATGTGTGAAAATATCGCATGATGGTGTAGAAACGATTCTATGCATGATAGGTAAGAAACTAGCAAACTAGAAACACTGTAAAGCTAGAATTTAACATAGTTTTGACCCATTTGTTTTTGGAACTTATCCAAACTGTTTTAATGGGAACATAATCAGATTAGGATTGTTTAGACATGAAAAACTTGGTAACATTTGGATTAGAATTGAATTTTAGCACCTATAGGGAAACTAGTAACTAGAAAACCGTAAAAACGCAAATGTAGAACTCTTAGAACATTTAGTTTTCTGGATTCTATCCAGCAACGTTACAACATGATAAATGTGATTTATAATTAATTCTTAAGCATAGGAATGTCTCATAACTGATTTAGATTTAATTTATAGCGCCTTAGGCGAAGATGGAACCGAGAAAGGGTCTAAAACGTAAGTTCTAGAACCCCGTAACCACAAGTTAGAAATTCTGCCCTATGCTTTTCAGATTTGAGAATGAATATGAGAATTAGGAATGATGATTAATTATGAGCCCTTAGGTGCATAAAATATGAACGACAGATGTTAGAGAACTATATCTCAAGATTAAAACCCGTAAGGGTCAAAGCATAAGCTACCGTAAGGGTAAGCGTTTGAATGTTCTATGATGATGCATGTGGTATGTAAATGATGATGATGTTATTCATATGAGGAATTCATGAGGATATATGTTCATGTGGCATAAAGCAAATTTGGAAGAAATTCAGCATAATGCCTTTGTCTTGCCAATTTCCAAACAAATTTGGGGACTTAAAGAGATTTTGAAAGTTAAGGTACTAAGATGGGTTCTAGGATGACACCAGTTCGGCCAAGCACCTCCATAGAACTCATGTGACATCGGTACCCATTTATACTCTTAGGTGACACCGGTTCGGCCGAGCACCCCTAAGAGAATTGCCCCCTAACCCGTACTCAGATAATCGGGATTTATGATTTATGATACGCTTATCGTTAAGTGGTAAGTAAGAACTAGTGACGACTAGTTAAGGTATGAGCTCATAACCTAGAGATGTGACACGTTCTGGGTGACACCGATTCGGCCGAGCACCGCCAGAGCGCTTGTCTTTTAGGGTGGCCCACGAGGAAGAGAAGTTTCATGATTATGATTATGTCACTAAGTTTGTCCCATATGAATGTTTCTATTGCCACTTTATGCCACTAAGTATGATGATGCTTGATGATATGATTTATGTATGTGAATTAGGTAGCGCCATGCATACATTCTCTATTATGTTGCATTCATGACATTAAGATCATCATAAAATGAATGGACCTTGGCTAAACTATGTTTTAGAACTTAAAATGGACTTAATACACGCTCACTCATTTTGTATAAATAAACCCACGGTTCCTGAGGACGTAGATGATGACACCTAGGTAGTAGGAGGCCCTACTGAGATTCTTTAGCAAGATTCTCACTCCCTCTATCTCTTCTTTCCGTCACGTCTTCAGATGGCGACGTTCGTGGCATTCATGGACACCCCGACATGGGAGGTGCACTATGACTCGGCTCACGGGTCATACCATTTTGAGGGACAGTGCACGGTGTGGGTTTTCATATTCGTAGGACGCCCCTTCACTCATCCCGTGCACACCCATCGCTTCTCCTCGACTGCACCCTATGGCGACGACGAGCGGGTTTTTGAGCGCGTGCGTACGCATGACGAGAGAGTGCTCCGCATGCACACCGCCGCCTTAGCCATGCGAGACTATCCCGATTACGTGCCCCGGACCTACTTCTCGGAGACCGACCCGTCCGAAGACCCGCCTACCCATCCGTATAGCGAGAGCTCCGCCCCCTCTCCCCCACCGATGAGGGAGGGCAGTGAGGATACCGTGACCCAGCCACGGCTCGCACGACGACCGGAGATGCGACCACACCGCGGGGGTCATCTCGATCCTTGTTCCGTCTCTTTACGCCCGAGGAGCTCGCCCAGTTTCCCGGATCTGTGCCTCGCTCACGAGATGCATGTCAGTAGGAGGTGACGATCGACCGATGGTGTACCCGAGTAGAGCACACACCACTTAGATGGAGATGAACCTCCTTTTGTTTCAGAGGTCATCCCGTTAGTTGCACTTGGGTAGGGGAGTAGTTTATGTTTATGTTCACGTTGTATTTTCTTTCATGTATTCCCTTGTACTAAATTAAGTCACACGCTTATAAGTGGGCAAGTTATATATATATATATATATATATATATATATATATATATATATATATATGAGATGATATTCAGTGTTTCCCATGATGTGCCTTTATGTGCCTTATGCTATGACGATATCAGATGCATGTTTTGTCCTTTACATGTTATATCGCATCACGCGGCTCTCACTTTGTATTTCAAAAAAAAAAATTTACCCGTATTTTCCACTAAGTATTTCAAAGTAAAAATGAGAACTATGAAGTAACAGACTAATGATTAACCTAAGTATGTTCTAGAGTATTGGGTTAAAAATTAGGATGTTAAATTATGGTATCAGAGCAGTTCGATTCTTATGGAGCCTGAGGATTGGACTGACTATGCTTTCTAAAGTGTAGTACGATAGCTATGTCATGCGTAGTGCTTAGTTAGAGACAAGCTATAGGATAGAAGTGCATGACCCTTGTCTACTTGCGTGTGCCATGGTAACTAGCTCATCTTACATGGAATATTGAGCCTGATCACCTCAGTGTTTATTGTCTCATGTGTTTAGGAACCAATGGCACCAAGGAGACAACCTAGGACCCTGACCGAGGGGGACCAAAATGATGCTATTGCTGCTGCTGTTCGTGACATGGCTAGGGCCATGGAACGAATGTTTGAGAGGATAGATCAACAAGGGGATGCAAGACATGCTCCCCCTACTGCTGAGATGGTGGAACAAGCAAGGTTTGGTGAGTTTCGCAAGGCAAACCCACCAACCTTCCGAGGAGCCATGGACCCCGACAAAGCTGATGAGTGGATCAAGAACATGGAGAAGATCTACTCCGTGGTAGCTTGCTCAGAGGAGCAAAAGGTCACGTTTGCTGCATACATGATGGAGTCAGCGCCCAGATTACGGTGGGTCGGCACCAACCGCTTGAGGCTTGAACCTTTGCTATCAGCGGGAGCTGTTCAAGACTTACTTCTACGAGAAGTACTTCCCGGAGTCTGTGAGGAACGCAAAGGACATTGAGTTTATGCAACTGACCCAAGGAAGGTCTAATGTCGCCCAGTACACGGCAAAATTCGAGGAGCTGATCAAGTTCTCTAAGGTGTTTCAAGGAAACCCCGATGAGGTGTGGAAGTGCGTCAAATATGAGGCCGGACTAACGGCGGAGCTCAACTATGCTGTGGCGCACATGGAGATTAGGGACTTCCCAACCCTAGTCAACAAATGCCGGATCATGGAAGAGGGACAGAAGAAAATCAATGCTTTGCAAGGCGACGCGGAACAAAGGGGCTAGCACTTCAAGCCCCAAAATTCAAGCCCTAATATCCAAACCAATCTCGAAATCACTATAATCCCTACCAAACCTGTAACACCCTAGTAATTAACCAGATACACCTAGGTTGAATCTGATTAATGACTAGACTTTACTCCTTGCTTTGGTTCTTTCTTCATAACTTGAAAATACTTAGTGAAATTACGAGCCACTTTTTTTTTAAACACATAATTGAAAATGTGAGCCGAGTACAACGTGAACGAGTAAGCGGAGTATAATAAGACGTTTAAGAATATATCACATCATATCACTTAGGCTCTATCATATAACATCCATAAGCACATTATAGCATATATTTACATACAATAACCTCACTCAAAGGGTGGGTTATGTTCATACATCATTATTTTATGCAAACCCATAAAAGAAAATATACTTAAGGAAATACATGCCCCTAAACTAGATAACTCCATAAGCCGGGAAGGTTATCCTAAAACTAGGGTCAATGATCACACATAAATCTACTAAGAACCCTCTATGGCCACTGTCCTGGAAATGGGGGAATAAATCCGATCCACTAATGAGCTCCCTCGAGAGGGGACACACGAGATGCACCAGGCTAGGGTCGCATAGACGGCCTTCTTGCTAACCTCGGCTGAACAACTATTTCCTCACTACCCTCTCTTACACATGTGGGAGTAGGAGCAGAGCTCTCAGAATATACATGAGTAGGAGTGTCCTCTGAAGGATCAGTTTCAGAATATCTCGTCTCGGGAACATACTCTGGAAATCCATGGACAGCAGATGAAGCGGGATAAGAACGTAACATCCTTTCATCAAGTGGACGTGCATGTTCGAAAACCATTTCATCGCCATAGGGAGAAGTAGGAGAAAATCGATAACTAGGGACAGGATGTGCAAATGGACAACCTATGTAAATAAAAACACGAATTGCGCACCTCCCTTCAAAATGATACGAGCGATGCACCGGATCATAGTGAAATTCCCAAGTAGGGGTATCAACGAATAGGACGAATGTCGCCATCTGAATCTAGAGACAATGACGGAAATAAAGAAAAGGGAGTGAGAATCTTGCTAAAGAATTCTCAGTAAGGTACCTCCTTCTACAGTGTCATCATCAAAGTCCCCAAGAACCTCGGGATTATTCTAAAATAGTGAGCATGCAAAGATTCATTTTAAGTTCGGACAAATACTTAACCGAGGTTCGTCAATTTTTAATCATGTGTCTTATAATGCATCATAATCTTAACATGTCATATTTACAATGAACTTTTCCTTTATCATTACATCATTTTCCTCATCATCATTATCAAATAACATGCATAAAAGAACGTCATATAATATTAGCTACACGTGGACATAATGCACATATTTCATTTCTTTAGTGCCTTAGGTGACTTAAAATCTTATCATCATCATTATTTTCCTTAGGCCACCCTATACTCCACCCTTTTGGGAGTAATTTAGGTTATGAGCTCATACTTTACTAGTCGTCACTAGCATATACTTATCCCTTTTGATAAGCTAAAGTCCCGACTCTACCCTTTTGAGAGAACGGGTTAGGGGCTAAAATCACCTTTTCACCACCTATAGTCGATGGTTCCAAAGGATCATTTTCTTATAAGTTTAAGTCACCATTAAATCTTTGCATGTTATATCATAATACAATTCATAAACATCATAACATTTTCTCATTTATAGTCTTAAGCTAGAATAATATATATCAACTGTAATCATGCATATGGGAGATTCCCAGGAAAGAGAGGTGGGTCACAATGGACACGCTTAAATACCAAGTCTTTCCTTAGCGAACCTTTCCAAATTACACTTTTACAATGATACACTTTCTTCTAGCAACAAAGGTAAATTTTACATAATAAAGAACATTTCATGTATAAGCATTCTCATTATTTGCAACAGCAACTATAACATGCAAGCCAGGAAATCATTCAATGGTATCAAGTACTTAATAAGCATCCAATCCTTACATAGAATTATCAATTATAGAACTAATTAGTTACTAAACCAATTATGAATCATTCTCTTAACAATAAACCATAATTATCACAACTTCAATCATATCAAATCATTATCACACATTGATACTAAACTCAGATCAGTGGCCGAATCATGAACCTCATGCAATTACATAGAATCATATTTTAAGTGCATATAAAATACTAGTTCCCCGGAAAATCCTTGCAAAGCCTTAAAACTCATTTAGAAACTAGTTCTTTTGTCAAATTTGGGAGGATCTTCACAATTAAAATTCTCACTTAAGATAAAAGGAGTAAGTCTTGAGGTTTAGAGATTTAGGTGACATCTTAGAATTATAAACATGCTATGCAACCTTATTTTAATCTTATCTTTATAAGGTGATAGCTTGGAATTATAAACATGATATGCAATTCCATTTCTTTATCTTTAAGATTTAAGGTGATGACTTGAAAATTAAACATGATGCAAGAACTTGAAATATAAACATGATACAAGAAACTGGGGCGGCGGTAATCCGCACAGGACCAGTAGAGGGAGAAGAGAATATTAAGAAACCGGAGCGGCGGTAGTCCGCACAGGACCAGTAGAGGGAGAAGAGAATATTAAGAAACCGGAGCGTGATAGTCCGCATGAGGACCAGAGAGAGGAGAAGAGAATTATTATTACATCTTTTAAGCTGCAGTCTCAAGACTTTTTAAAGAATAAATTCTTTAACTCCAATAATCATATTTCTTTGCTCGTGATACATGGGCAAGTCTTTGAGCTCTAGGATCTTTAGGTGATGGCATAAAATAAACATGCCATGCATTGATTCTTTTAGCCATTATAAAATATAGTGAGAGCATAAATTAAATATGAGATGCAACCTCTTATATTATCTTGAAAGATTAAGTGATGACTTGAAACATAAACATGAAATACAAGCTTGGAATTTAAACATGAGAAATGCAAGTTCATTTATTCATTCTTGAAAATTTAGTGATGACATAGAAGGTAAACATGGTTATGCAAAGCATAAACTTAATCATGGATGCAAATTCATTTTGTTTCTTTACTAGAGCTCCTTCAAGACTTTAAAAGAATTATAAATTCAACCCAATACATATCTTAACAAGAAATAAAACATAAAAGGAAAATACATCTTTCAAGTTCTAAACTAAAAATCTTTGTTTTAGCATCATAAAGCATTATTCTTTAAAGTTTTGCATCAAGTGGAATTTTCAAGCTTTAGAGGCCTAACTTGTGATGGATTTACAACCCACCCTCAAGGTCCTCATCATCAAGCCATCATCTTAGTTCCACCTAGGCCATATGGTTGAATTGGTTAAAGAAAAATTGAAGAGGAAAACCAAAATGAAAAGCTAAGGTAAGTTCATAATTTCATCATTTGAGCTAAAAACACAACTCCTCAAAGCATAGAAATAAATTTAGAAACTACTCCCTACCTAATCTGAGTTGAAGAAGAGGAAGAGAACTTGGTTTCTTGAAGTGAAATGAAACAAAATCTCTTTGAAAAAATTGAAGAAAGAATTCAGCCAAAGAGAAGGAAGAAAGAAAGTTTTTGGTGCTCCTAAAAACTAGTTATGAACCAAGCATTCCAAGACCACTCAAGCAAGCCTATTTATAGAAGATTTTGAGGCTTCTAATTGGCCAAAATGATGACGTAGTGGATGGAATTTTGCAGGAGAAATAAGGGAGGAAAAATCATTTTAGACAAAGTTGTATGAAATTAAGGAATTATGTCTCTTATGGTGACATTTTAGTATTTTGTTTTAGTGCAACTTTTGGCAATAATTCAGCTGCATAATGGCATCAATAATTTCGTCCATTATAGCCCAAAGAAGTGAAATTTGTGTGTTCCATGCATTATTTAGGTGTAGACAAGGTATTCATGCAATTTAGAGAATTTACGGTTAAGGGTTTAAGTGAATTAGTAAGCAATTTGGGTGTTTTTGAGCAATTTTGGGTTCTAATCAATCTAAATACATAATTTTGACTCTAGATTAATATTTAGAATTTAATAAGCTTTAATTTGAGCCTAATATTGCTTAGGTTTGATATCTGAATCAAAAATCTCGAAATTATAAAGCGCCCAAAAATAGGGGCAAAATCGTACTTTCACTTAAAAACTGCGCGAGGCCACCCGAGCTTAACCAATGGTTAATCATGGCTTAAAAACACATTTTAAAACATTTTAGTGAGGTTCGGGCTCAGTCAGCACACACATCGGAGTTAAAACAGCCACAGGGGCGTTTTGGTCATTTCGCGCGTCGGAACTCAAAATTGAGATCCTTCTGCTCTATTAACACACCTAACACAAACAATCCCTTATTATCCTCAAAATATCCCCTTGAAAATAGGTGGGGCCCACGATCCTCATTTTCTGAGTAAAATAACTTCAGGGGCATTTTGGTCATTTTATACGTCTGAAATTGAGATTTGCGACTCTCGCATGAATCGTTCCTAACCTCTCTTCTAATGTTATATTCCTTTATTGAGGATTGTTCGGCCTCAAATCTTATGTAATAATTACCTACGGTAATTCGGTAATTGAGTAATTTCTAATGACAGTAAAAATTGGGGCGTTACAAAACCAACCAGTTCAAACCACAACAACAACAAAGAACCCCCTTCCACCAACAACCCAAGCAACCACACCGACCACAATTCCAGAACAACAACAACCGTAACAACAACAACAACAACAATCGACAAGGAGGGCCGGGCGGCCCCCGAAACAACCAAGGAGGATCAAGTAGGGCCAAGAACAAGGCATCTCAAGGAACCCCCGTCACCTTCGCCCGAGCTACCCCAGCCGTACTGTGCCCCCAGTGCGAGAAGGATCATGGCAACCGTCCCTGCCTGGTGGGGCAGAATGTCTGCTTCCGATGCGAAAAGCCTGGCCACTACGCCAACAACTGGACTAATGGGAGGCCAGCAAGCCAGAATCCCCGGCCACAATACTACGAGAGGGTTTTCACCCTCAATGTAGACGAAGCGGACACATTCAACGGTCTCATAGAAGGTAAGTGCGAAATAGATGGTAGGACCTTAACTGTATTTTATGACTCTGGTGCAACACATTCTTTTATTTCATATGCTAGTGTCGAGGCTCTAAATTTGAAAACTTCCAAACTTCCTTCTGATCTTGTTGTCTCTACCCCCACAAATCATCTTGTGAATACTTGTTATTGTTGTCTAAACTGTCACCTCACCACAGAAAATAGATCATATGTTATGGATTTAATTTGTTTACCCATGAAAGGTATAGGAGTAGTTCTTGGCATGGATTGGCTTCACGCCAACCGTGTATTGTTAGACTGTGACACTAAAACAGTTGTCTTTCCTTCTCCCCCTAGTGAAATGAGTCAACCTTTGAGACTCTATCTCAATGCCGTAGAGGTCCACTGTAGTAGGAAAAAGACTAAGGGATATGTTCTCCTAGCCGCTAGCGAGGTAGACTTTGAGCAGAACCTAGAGGATATACACCTTGTAGTAAGAGACTATCCCGAGGTGTTTTCGGAAGATATACCCGAGTTCCCTCCCGAGAGAGAAGTGGAGTTCTCCATTGAGTTGGTTCCTGGAGCGGGACCAATCTCCATTGCCCCCTATAGAATGTCACCCCTAGAACTAGCCGAGCTTAAAACCCAACTTGAGGAACTTTTAGAGAAGAGCTTTATAAGACCTAGTGCTTCACCGTAGGAGCCCGGTCTTGTTTGTGAAGAAGAAGGACGGAAGCATGAGGTTGTGCATAAATTATAGGCAATTGAATCGTGTGACAGTGAAAAACAAGCACCCCTTGCCTAGGATAGATGATCTTATGGACCAATTGAGAGGAGCGGTAGTATTTTCCAAGATCGACCTAAGGTCAGGATACCACCAAATTAGAGTGAGAGATCAAGATATACCAAAGACCGCCTTTAGAACTCGGTATGGACACTTTGAGTTCGCGGTGATGTCTTTTGGATTGACAAATGCTCCTGCAGTATTTATGGATTACATGAATAGGATCTTTAGACCCTATTTAGATCAGTTCATGGCCGTTTTCATAGACGATATACTCATCTATTCGAAGACCCACGAGGAGCATGAATGTCACCTAAGGATAGTTTTGGAGATTTTGAAGGAGAAGAAGTTGTATGCCAAGCTATCTAAGTGTGAATTTTGGTTGAAGGAAGTAAAATTTTTAGGCCATGTTGTGTCAAAAGAGGTATAGCCGTTGATCCTAGTAAGGTAGAAGCCGTAATGAATTGGGATAGACCAACCACCGTAATGGAAATATGGAGCTTTTTGAGTTTAGCAGGCTACTACCATAGGTTTATCAAGGGCTTCTCCCAGATTGCCCTACCCCTAACCAAGCTAACTAGAAAGAATACCCCCTTCGTTTGGAACCCCGAGTGTGAGAAAAGTTTCCAAGAGCTTAAGGAAAGGTTAACCACGACCCCAGTCTTAGTCTTACCTAGCCCCAATGTACCTTTTGAGGTATATTGTGATGCTTGAACAAAGGACTAAGGTGTGTGTTGATGCAAAATAGGCAAGTGGTAGCCTATGCATCTCGACAACTCAAGCCTCATGAGGCTAACTACCCCACCCATGACCTAGAGTTAGCCGCCGTAGTGTTTGCCTTAAAGATGTAGAGACACCATTTGTATGGTGTAAGGTTTGAAGTTTTCTCCGATCATAAGAGTCTCAAGTACCTCTTTGATCAAAAGGAGTTGAACATGAGGCAGAGAAGGTGGATGGAATTCCTCAAAGACTACGATTTGGGTTTAAGTTACCACCCAGCAAGGCTAATGTAGTCGCCGATGCCTTGAGCGAAAGTCGTTACACTGTCTCACATGATGGTCAAAGAAGTTGAGTTAATAGAAGTTTGGAATATGAATCTAGGGATGACAGGGACCGATAAAGGGATGAGTGTAACAACCCGATTTTTTCTGTCAGGAAATGACCAAAATGCCCCGAGGTCATTTCGACCCAAACTCGAGGGTAACCAACTTGGTCATCCTCGAAGGTCAACTCAATGTTTGAAGGGATTGAATGGCCTTTGAATGCTTAGGAAGCGAAAATCTCGTTTCATGATTTGGGTCAAAATGACGAGAATACCCTATAGCGTTTTTCTGGCGGGTAAAGGTGCCGTTTGAGCCGGAACTTTCCCAGAGGTTTAAAAACATGTTTTCATGTGTCTAGAGTCTCTGTTCAAGTCCCGGTGGTCCGGCAGTTTTAGTGCAAAATTACGATGTTGCCCTGGAATAGTGTTTTTGAGCTTAGTAGCGTAATTAAGCAAACCTAAGCAATATTAGGCTCTAAACGAAGATTAATTTATTTCCCTAATTAATCTAGAGTCAAAATAATTTATTAAAGTTAATTAGAACCTAAAATTGCTTAGATTAAACATTAAATCCCTTTTTAGAACTCAAGACTCCTAGTCTTGGAATCTTGAATAGTGTTTTCTCTCTCCAATTCCTTAAATCAAGGAAATGTGTCTAGAGTTGTTTAGACTCTAAATTGAGGATTTAACTCACTAATGGTGCAAGACCACTCCTTAATTATGTCTAGGCCACCTTAATTACCCATTTTCCTTACCTAAACACTTTCTTGCAAATTCCTAATCTTAAGCATAATCAAAGATACACCTAAACACAACTCTAAACCACAATTAAAATGCAAAGAACCCTCCCCCATGGGCTGATGCATTTCGGCCACCTCTTCCCCCATTGACCACATGTTTAATTATTTTCTCACTCAAAGAACCATGCTTGAGGCCATACCTTGAGCCATACCTCACCATACCTTAAGCCATACCTCACCATGCCTCAAGAACACATTATCTCACCTCATGGAACTCATGGATGCCTCCATTTTGCACCCTCATGGCCGAACACCTTCAGCCCACACACACACTCCATTTGTTTCATTTCTCTATAAATAGAATGTCTTGAGGAGCTTGCACCACTTTTAGATCATTTGCTAAGTTTAGGAACACTCAAAGCTTTTCTTTTTCTCTCAAAGTTCTTGTGTTCTTCAAGTTCTTGGAGTTCTTCAAGTTCTTCATCTTCTTCTTCCATCTTCAAGTTCATCACATCAAGTAGGGATTTTCTTTCATGTATTCTTTTCTTTAAAGTTCTTGTTTTAAGCTTGATGTTCATAGTTTCTCTTGGTTCCTTTTAGAACTTCTTTTCTTCTCCTTCTTCCTCTTTGTGTTTCGGCCATGGGCCTTTGGGAATGAAGGAATGAGAGCTTGATGATGAGAGTTTCATGATGATGTTCATCACTTGAAACAAACTCTAGAGCTTGATCTTTGTTCTTGAGCAAAAATGTTTTATTTTTTCCTTTCTTGAACTCTTGAGAACTTTAGCTTTAATGATGTTTTAAAATGGCTCTATGAACTCAATGATGAGGACTCATGATGTTGGTGTTAATATATCATCAAGATCATGAACTCTAGAGTTCTAAAATGTTCCTTTTTCTCCTTGATGATTTCGGCCATTTCCATTAATTTTCTAGGCTTCATGGTTTGATTTCCTAAAAATATTATGTTAAGTTTTAAAGAACTCTAAGCTTGACTTTACTTTGTTTGGGTGAGTTTGGGTTATGGTTTAAATTCCTTTAAAGTCTTGTTAAGAGCTCTAGAAAGATAAAATGAACTTGCATAATTTATTTTATGCTTGCATTCATAGTTACATTCTTGCTATGCATCTTTACTTTCTAGCTATCACCTAAAAACATAAAGATTAAAATGGAACTTGTATTAACACTTAATTTAATTCTCGAAGCCTTTCTATTTCGGCCTTAAAGTCGATTGTTGTTGGGCCTAGAGCACTAAAATAAAGAATTGAACTTGCATTATCACCTAATTAATTTCTCGAATGGCTTTCTATTTCGGCCTTAAAGTCGATTGTTGTTGGGCCAAGAGCACTAAAACGTAGAATTGAATCTTGCATATTTACTTTCAAGCTTGCACGTTTAAGTTTATGCCTTGCATATTTAATTTATGTCACCGCTTTATTTTGTAAGCAAGATTAAAAATGAAAAGCATGAGCACGTTTATTTTATGTCGTAATTTAAGAACCTAGAGCTCAAAGACTTGCCCATTTCATTCCAAGTTAAAGTTTAATGTGAAACCATTCTTTGAATGCATATTTTCGGCCAAGTAGTGATGATGGACTTGCAATAAGTTTTCATCTAGCTACTAGGACCAATAGTCTATGTTTTAAGTTTTCCTTAAAGCTTTACAAAACTTCATAAGGTTATGTCATCACAAGTTGTGATTTTGTTATCTTTTAGGGGATGGAATATGTTTTGGTCAGTGACCTAAGGCTTCACTTAGCCTCTTGATGAATTAAAGCGTTTTGCAAAGAGTTTTAGAAATTCTAGATCGATTCCGAGAGAAACTAGTTAACTTATGTACCTAGAAATGTCAATTTAACTCTCTCATTCAAGTTAAATGTTTTCGGTTCTGATGTGATGAGTGTGATACTGTATGATGATGTTTTGATGTGTTTGAATGTGTGAAAATATCATGTGATGATGTGGAAGCGATCCTATGCATGATAGGTAAGAAACTAGCTAACTAGAAATACCGTAAAGCTAGAATTTAACATAGTTTTGACCCATTTGTTTATGGAACTAATCCAAACTGTTTTAATGGGAACATAATCAGATTTAGATTGTTTAGACATGAAAAACTTGGTATCATTTGGATTAGAATCGAATTCTAGCACCTATAGGGAAACTAGTAACTAGAAAACAGTAAAAGTGCAAGTTTAGAACTCTTAGAACGTTTATTTTTCTGGATTTTGTCCAGCACCCTTACAACATGATAAATGTGATTAATAATTATTCCTTAAGCACATGAATGCCTCATAATTGATTTAGATTTAATTCATAGCGCCTTAGGCGAAGACGGAACCAAGAAAGGGTCTAAAACGTAAGTTCTAGAACCCCGTGAACACAAGTTAGAGATTCTGCCCTATGCTTTTCAGATTTAAGTATGAACATGAGGATTAGGAATGATGATTAACTATGAGCCCTTAGGTGCATAAAGATATGAGCGACGGATGTAGAGAACTATATCTCAAGATTAAGACCCGTAAAGGTCAAAGCATAAGCTACCGTGAGGGTAAGCGTTTGAATGTTTTATGATGAAGCATGTAGTATGCAAATGATGATGATGATGTTATTCATATGAGGAATTCATGAGGTTATATGTTTATGTGGCATAAAGCAAATTTGGAAGGAAATTGATTGTAATGACCGTTGTGCTTGAATTTTCGACAAATTTGGGGACTTAATGAGATTTTGAAAATTAAGGTACTAAGATGGGTTCTAGGATGACACCGGTTCGGCCGAGCACCTCCATAGAACTCATGTGACATCGGTACCATTTTTATGCTCTTAGGTGACACCGATTCGGCCGAGCACCCCTAGGAGTTTTTCCCCCTAACCCGTACTCAGATAATCGGGATTTATGATTTATGATACGCTTATCGTTAAGTGGTAAGTAAGAACTAGTGACGACTAGTTAAGGTATGAGCTCATAACCTAGATGTATGACACGTTCTGGGTGACACCGGTTCGTAGAGCACCCCAGTTCGATTGTCTTTTAGGGTGGCCCATGAGGAAGAGAAGTTTCATGATTATGATTATGTCACTAAGTTTTGTCCCATATGAATGTTACTGTTGCCACTTTATGCCACTAAGTATGATGATGCTTGATGTTATGTTTTATGTATGTTCATTAGGTAGTGCCATGCATACATTTTCTATTATGTTGCATCCATGACATTAAGATCATCCTAAAATGAATGGACCTTGGCTAAAATATATTTTAAAGTTTAAAATGAACTTAATACATGCTCAGCCATTTTGTATAAATAAACCCAAGGTTCCTGAGGATGTAGATGATGACACCTAGGTAGTAGGAGGCCCTACTAAGATTCTTTAGCAAGATTCTCACTCCCCCTATCTCTTTCTTTCCGTCACGTCTTCAGATGGCGACGTTCGTAGTGTTCATGGACACGCCGACGTGGGAGGTGCACTATGACCCGACTCACGGGTCATACCATTTTGAGGGCGGTGCGGTGCGGGTTTTCATGTTCGTAGGGCGCCCGCCGCCCATCCGTGCACACCCATCGCTTCTCCGGCGCACCCTATGGCGGCGACGAGCGGGTTTTTGAGCGCGCGCGTACGCATGACGAGAGAGTGCTCCGCATGCACACCGCCGCACTAGCCATGCGAGACTATCCTAATTACGTGACCCGGACTTACTTCTCGGAGACCGACCCGTCCGAGGACCCGCCTACCCATCCGTATAGCGAGAGCTCTGCCCCCTCACCCCCACCGTTGAGGGAGGGCAGTGAGGATACCGTGACTCAGCCACGGCTTGCGCGATGACCGGAGATGCGACCATACCGCGAGGGTCACTCTCGAACCCTGTCCCGCCTCTTCACGTCCGAGGAGCTCGCCCAGTTTCCCGGATATTTGCCTCGTTCGCGAGATGGAAGCCAGTAGGAGGTGACGATCGTCCGATGGAGTACCCGGTTAGAGCACACACCACTTAGATGGGGATAAACCTTCTTTTGTTTAGAGGTTATCCCATTAGATGCACTCGAGTAGGGGAGTAGATTATGTTTATGCTTATGTTGAATTTTCTTTTATGCATTTCCCTTGTACTAAATTAAGACCCACACTTATAAGTGGGCAAGTTATATAAATATGAGATGATATTCAGTGATGTTCATGTTGTGCCTCATGTTATGATGTTGTGAGATAATTGTTTTACTTTACATGGTTTATCGCTTATCGCATCACGCGGCTCTCACTTTGTTTTTCAAAAAAAAATTTACCCGTATTTTCCGCTATGTATTTCTAAGTAAAATTAAGAACTATGAAGTAACAGACTAATGTTTAACCTAAGTATGTTCTAGAGTATTGGGTTAAAAATTAGGATGTTACACGAGGCTAACTACCCCACCCATGACCTAGAGTTAGCCGCCGTAGTGTTTGTCTTAAAGATGTGGAGACACCATTTGTATGGTGTAAGGTTTGAAGTTTTCTCCGATCATAAAAGTCTCAAGTACCTCTTTGATCAAAAGGAGTTGAACATGAGGCAGAGAAGGTGGATGGAATTCCTCAAAGACTACGATTTCGGTTTAAGTTACCACCCCGGCAAGGCTAATGTAGTCGCCGATGCCTTGAGCCGAAAGTCGTTACACCTGTCCCACATGATGGTCAAAGAAGTTGAGTTAATAGAGAAGTTTAGGGATATGAATCTAGGGATGTCGTGACCGATAAAGGGATGAGGATGTGCTATCTTAGTGTGACAAGTGGATTTAAGCAAAGAATCATGTTAGCACAACGAGAGAATGAGGAGTTCGAAAAGATCGTAGATGCTATTAAGGCGGCAAAGTTGAAGGGTTTCAAAAGAGGTGAGGATTGGATATGGAGGTTTGAAGGAAGGATCTGCGTACCACAAGATGGTGACCTCCGAGAGAAGATCTTGGAGGAGGCCCATAAAAGCCATTTCACCATCCATCCTGGTGTAACCAAGATGTACCAAGATTTGAAAAGGATGTTCTGGTGGCCCGGACTGAAAAAGGATGTGGTCGCCTGGGTTAGTAAGTGCTTGGTGTGTCAAAAGGAAAAGATCGAGCACCAAAAGCCATCAGGCTTGTTGCAACCCCTGTCAATCCCCGAATGGAAGTGGGAATGCATATCAATAGACTTCGTGACAGGATTGCCTAAGACCCAAGCTGGCCATGACGCCATATGGGTGATACTAGATCGACTAACCAAGTCGGCTCACTTTCTGCCTATTAAAGTGACATACTCTTTGGACAAATTGGCTCAGCTTTACATCCATGAAATAGTGAGGTTGCATGGAGTGCCGTCGACGATAATCTCGGATCAAGATCCGCGGTTTACATCACGTTTTTGGGGAGCCTTCCAAAAGGCGTTTGGTTCAAGTCGTGGCAAGCGGCCTACCACCCACAAACGGATGGCCAATCTGAAAAAGACCATTCAAACCCTAGAAGATATGTTGAGAGCTGTGTTTTAGATCGAAGGAGTTGGGATAAGTACTTGCCTTTGATCGAGTTTGCGTATAACAACAGTTATCACGCGAGCATCGGTATGGCACCGTACGAGGCGTTGTATGGAAGGAAGTGCCAATCACCTTTGTGTTGGTACGAGCCTGGGGAGCAAAGTGTCTTAGGACCCGATGTAGTGAGGAAGCAGCGGAACAAATCAAGAGGATCAGGGATAGGTGCTCCTTTGCTCAAAGCGGAACAAAGAGCTATGCGGACAAGCGGCGCCAAGCCCTTGGAGTTGAAGAGGAGAACATGTGTTCCTTAGGATTACCCCACTACAGGCATAGGAAGAGCCATGAAAGTCAAAAAGTTGAGCCCAGATTCCTTGGTCCCTTCCAAATTTTTCAAAAGATAGGAGCAGTTGCCTACAAAATAGCCTTACCCTAATCTTTCTAATCTTCATGGCGTCTTTCACGTCTCTCGGCTAAGGAAGTATGAGTCCGACCCTAGCCACGTTTTAGAGCCGAGGAGCATGTGCGGTTAGGGACGTCCTAACTTTCAATCTTCCCCCTACGAGAATCGTGGACCGCGGAGTCAAGCAGATGAGGAACAAGTTTGTTCCTTTGGTAAAAGTAACATGGGGACACGACAAATCCGAAGAATTTACATGGGAGCTAGAGTCAGAAATGCGAGACAAGTATCCCAAGCTTTTCTAAGGTAACGAATTTCGAGAGCGAAATTCTTTTTAAGGAGGGGAGTAATGTAACACCAGATTTTTACATGCGAGGAAATGACCAAAATGCCCCTGAGGTCATTTCCTGACCCGAATTCCAGGGTAACCAACTCGGTCATCCTCGAAGGGTCAACTCAGTATTTGAAGGGGATTGAATGGCCTTTGAATGCTTAGAGGCGAAAATCTCATTTTCCATGATTTGGTCAAAATGACCAAAATACCCCTAAGCATTTTTACGTGGGTAGAAGTGCCGTTTGAGCCCGAAACTTTCCCCAAAGGTTTAAAAACATGTTTTCATGTGTCTAGAGGTCTCTGTTCAAGTCCCGGTGGTCCCGGGCAGTTTTAGTGCAAAATTACGATTTTGCCCCTAGAATAGTGTTGTTGAGCTTAATGAGGTAATTAAGCAAACCTAAGCAATATTAGGCTCTAAACGAGGATTAATTAATTTTCCTAATTAATCTAGAGTCAAAATAATTTATTAAAGTTAATTAGAACCTAAAATTGCTTAGATTAAACTTAAATCCCTTTTTAGAACTCAAGATTCCTAGTCTTGGAATCTTGAATAGTGTTTTCTCTCTCCAATTCCTTAAATTAAGGAATTGTGTCTAGAATTGTTTAAACACTAAAATGAATTTATAACTCACTAATGATGCAAGAACACTCTCTAATTATGTCTTGACAACCTTAATTACCCATTTTCTCACCTAAACACTTTCTTACAAACTCCTAATCTTAATCCTAATCAAAGATACACCTAAACACAACTCTAAACCACAATTAAAATGCAAGAAATCCTCCCCCCATGGCTGATGCATATTCGGCCATCTCTCTCCTTTTACCACACATGTTGAATTGTTTCTCACTCAAAGAACCATGCTTGAGGCCATACCTTGAACCATACCTCACCATACTTTGAGCCATGCCTCACCATGCCTCAAGACCACATTATCTCACCTCATGGAACTCATGGGATGCCCTCCAATCTGCAATGGCCGAAGCCTCCTCCTCCATGTGCACCCTTCATTTGTTTCATTTCTCTATAAATAGAATACCTTGAGGAGCTTGCACCACTTTTAGATCATTTGCTAAGTTTAGGAACACTCAAAGCTTTTCTTTTCTCTCAAAGCTCTTGTGTTCTTCAAGTTCTTGGAGCTCTCCATCTTCTTCATCTTCTTCTTCCATCTTCAAGATCATCACACCAAGTAGGGATTTTCTTTCAAGTACTTCTTTCTTTAAAGTTCTTGTTCTAGCTTTATGTTCATAGTTTCTCTTGATTCTTTTTAGAACTTCTTTTCTTCTCCTTTTTCTTTCTCATTTTCTGCCATGGGCCTTGAAGTCCAAAGAAATGAGAGCTTGATGATGAGAGTTTCATGATGATGTTCATCACTTGAAACAAACTCTAGAGCTTGATCTTTGTTCTTGAGTAAAATACTTCTAGTTCTTCCTTTCCCTAACTTTTGGAATCTTTAACTTTGATGATGTTTTAAAATGGTTCTAAGGACTCAATGATGAGGTCTCATGATGTTGCTGTTAATATATCATCAAGATCATGGACTCTAGAGTTTCAAAATGTTCTTTTTGTTCCTTGAAATTTCGGCCATTTCCTTTTCTTTTACATGCAAAATGTTTTGACTTTCTAAAAATGTTATGTTGAGTTCTAAGAACTCTAGACTTTACTTTATCTTGGTTTGATGAGTTTGGGTTGAGGTTTAAGTTCCTTTAAAGTCATGTTAAGAGCTCTAGAAAAAAATAAAATGAACTTGCATAATTTATTTTGTGCTTGCATTTACATTTATATTCTTGTTATGCACTTTTACTTTCAAGCTATCACCTAAGAACATAAAGATTAAAATGGAACTTGCATCATCACTTAATTTAATTCTCAAAGCCTTTCTATTTCGGCCTTAAAGTCGATTGTTGTTGGGCCTAGAGCACTAAAATAAAGAATTGAACTTGCATCATCACCTAATTAATTTCTCGAATGCCTATCTATTTCGGTCTTAAAGTCGATTGCTGTTGGGCCAAGAGCACTAAAATAAAGAATTGAACCTTGCATATTTACTTTCAAGCTTGCACGTTTAAGTTTACGCCTCCCATATTTACTTTCAAGCTTGCATGTTTAAGTTTATGCCTTGCATATTTAATTTAAGTCATCACTTTATTTTGTAAGCAAGATTAAAAATGAAAAGCATGAGCACATTTATTTTATGTGGTAACTTAAGAACCTAGAGCTCAAAGACTTGCCCATTTCATTTCAAGTTAAAGTTTAATGTCAATGCATTCTTTGAATGCATGTTTTAAACCAAGTAGTGATGATGGACTTGCAATGAGTTTTCATCTTGCTACAAGGACTAATAGTCTATGTTCTAAGTTTTTCTTCAAGCATTATAAATCTTTACAAGGTTATGTTATCATGAGATACGACATTATTCCCTTTTAGAAGATGAAATATATTTTGGTCACTAACCTAAAGCTTCTCTTAGCCTCTTGATGAATTAAAATGATTCGCAAGGAGTTTTAGAAATTCTAAATTGATTCCAAGAGAAACTAGTTAACTTATGTACCTCGAAATGTCAATTTAATTCTCTTACTGAAGCTCCATGATCTCGGTTTTGTCATGATGAGTGTGATGTTGTATGGTGATGTTTTGATGTGTTAGAATGTGTGAAAATATCGCATGATGGTGTAGAAACGATTCTATGCATGATAGGTAAGAAACTAGCAAACTAGAAACACTGTAAAGCTAGAATTTAACATAGTTTTGACCCATTTGTTTTTGGAACTTATCCAAACTGTTTTAATGGGAACATAATCAGATTAGGATTGTTTAGACATGAAAAACTTGGTAACATTTGGATTAGAATTGAATTTTAGCACCTATAGGGAAACTAGTAACTAGAAAACCGTAAAAACGCAAATGTAGAACTCTTAGAACATTTAGTTTTCTGGATTCTATCCAGCAACGTTACAACATGATAAATGTGATTTATAATTAATTCTTAAGCATAGGAATGTCTCATAACTGATTTAGATTTAATTTATAGCGCCTTAGGCGAAGATGGAACCGAGAAAGGGTCTAAAACGTAAGTTCTAGAACCCCGTAACCACAAGTTAGAAATTCTGCCCTATGCTTTTCAGATTTGAGAATGAATATGAGAATTAGGAATGATGATTAATTATGAGCCCTTAGGTGCATAAAATATGAGCAATGTGATGTTAGAGAACTATATCTCAAGATTAAAACCCGTAAGGGTCAAAGCATAAGCTACCGTAAGGGTAAGCGTTTGAATGTTCTATGATGATGCATGTGGTATGTAAATGATGATGATGTTATTCATATGAGGAATTCATGAGGATATATGTTCATGTTGTAACATCCTAATTTTTAACCCAATACTCTAGAACATATTTAGGTTAATCATTAGTTTGTTACTTCATAGTTCCCATTTAACTTTGAATTACTTAGCGGAAAATACGGGTAATTTTTTTTTGAAATGAAAGTGAGAGCCGCGTGATGCGATATAACTTGCGACGGACAAAACATACATCTCATAACGTCATAGCATAAAGCATATAAGGGCACATCATGAGAGACACTGAATAACATCTCATATATAATTATAATTTGCCCACTTATAAGCGTGGGACTTGATTTAGTACATGGAGATACATGAAAGAAAATACAACATAAACATAAACATAATCTACTCGCCTACCCCAGTGCGACTAATAGGTTAACCTTGAAACAAAAGAAGGTTCATCCCCATCTAAGTGGTGTGTGTTCTAACTCGGGGGCGTCTTGGCTTCGAACACCAGGCCATCGCCAAAAGGTGAGACGGGGAGAAACGATGGGAATGTACAAGGGAGTGAAGGGTCGACCCATGTACATGAATACTCTAACTATGCATCGACCCACAAAATGGTATGATCCGTGGTCCGGGTCATGGTGCACCTCCTACGTCGGCGTGTCCACGAATATCACGAACACCGCCATCTTAAGACGTGACGGAAAGAAAGAGATAGACGGAGTGAGAATCTTACTAAAGAATCTCAGTAGGGCCTCCTACTACCTAGGTGTCATCATCTACGTCCTCAGGAACCTTGGGTTTAATTATATGAAATGACAGAACATGCATTTAGTCCATTTTAAACTTCAAAAATATACTTTAGCCAAGGTCCGTTTCATTTTAGGATGATCTTAATGTCATGAATGCAACATAATGGAAAATGTATGCATGGCACTACCTAATGCACATACATAAAACATAACATCAAGCATCATCATCTTTGGTGGCATAAAGTGGCAATAGTAACATTCATATGGGACAAAACTTAGTGACATAATCATAATCATGAACTTTTCTTCCTCATGGGCCACCCTAAAAGACAATCGAACTGGGGGTGCTCGGCCGTACCGGTGTCACCCAGAACGTGTCATACATCTAGGTTATGAGCTCATACCTTAACTAGTCGTCACTAGTTCTTACTTACCACTTAACGATAAGCGTATCATATATCCCGACTATCTGAGTGCGGGTTAGGGGCAAATCTCTTAGGGGTGCTCGGCCAACCGGTGTCACCTAAGAGTATAAAATGGTACCGATGTCACATGAGTTCTATGGAGGTGCTGGCGCGAACCGGTGTCACCCTACAACCCATCTTAGTACCTTAATTTTCAAAATCTCTTTAAGTCCCCAAATTTGCCAGAAATTCGGCCAAAACGGTCATTACACCGAAGTTTCCTTCCAAATTTGTCGGAAATTGCTGCCAAAACGGTCATTACACGAATTTCCTTCCAAATTTGCTTTATGCCACATAAACATATAACCTCATAAATTCCTCATATGAATAACATCATCATCATTAGCATACTTCATGCATCATCATACATCATTCAAACGCTTACCCTCACGGTAGCTTATGCTTTGACCCTTACGGGTCTTAATCTTGAGATATAGCTCTCTAATATCCGTCGCTCATATTTTTATGCCCCTAAGGCTCATATTAAACATCATTCTTCATTCTCATGTTCATACTTAAATCTGAATAGCATAGGACAGAATCTCTAACTCGTTTTTACGGGTTCTAGAACTCACGTTTTAGACCCTTTCTCGGTTCCGTTTTTAAGCCTAAGGCGCTATGCATTAAATCTAAATCAATTATGAGACATTCCTATGTTTAAGGACTAATTATTAACCATGTTTATCATGTTGTAAGGGTGCTGGACAGATTCCAGAAAATTAAATGTTCTAAGAGTTCTACATTTGCATTTTTACGGTTTTCTAGCTACTAGTTTCCCCATAGGTGCTAGAATTCGATTCTAACTCAAATGATACCAAGTTTTTCATGTCTAAACAATCTAAATCTGATTATGTTCCCATTAAAACAGTTTGGATTGGTTCCATAAACAAATGGGTCAAAACTATGTTAAATTCTAGCTTTACGGTATTTCTAGTTAGCTAGTTTTCTTACCTATCATGCATAGGTTTGCTTCTACATCATCACATGATATTTTCACACATTCCAACACATTAAAACATCATCATACAGCATCACATTCATCACATCAGAGCCGAAAACATCTTGCCTCAATAAGAGAATTAAATTGACATTTCTAGGTACATAAGTTAACTAGTTTCTCTTGGAATCAATCTAGAATTTCTAAAACTCTTTGCAAAACATTTTAATTCATCAAGAGGCTAAGTGAAGCCTTAGGTCACTGACCAAAACATATTCCATCCCCTAAAAGAGATTGGAATCACAACTTATAACGACATAACCTTATAAAGAATTGTCAAACTTTAAGGAAAACTCAAAACATAGGCTATTGGCCCTAGTAGCTAGATGAAAACTCATTGCAAGTCCATCTTCACTACTTGGCAAAACGTACATTCAAAGTGTGGTTTGCATTAAACTTTAACTTGGAATGAAATGGGCAAGTCTTTGAGCTCTAGGTTCTTAAGTTACGACATAAACTAAACGTGCTCATGCTCTTCATTTTTAATCTTGCTTTCAAGGTAAAGTGATGACTTGAAATTAAATATGCAAGGCATAATTTAAACGTGTAAACTTGAAAGTAAATATGCAAGCATAATCTTAAACGTGCAAGCTTGAAAGTAAAGATGCAAGATTCAATTCTTTATTTTAGTGCTCTTGGCCCAACAACAATCGACTTTAAGGCCGAAATAGATAGGCATTCGAGAAATTAATTAGGTGATAATGCAAGTTCAATTCTTTATTTTAGTGCTCTAGGCCCAACAACAATCGACTTTAAGGCCGAAATAGAAAGGCTTTGAGAATTAAGTTAAGTGATGATACAAGTTCCATTTTAATCTTTATGTTCTTAGGTGATGGCTTGAAAGTAAAGATGCATAGCAAGAGTGTAAATATGAATGCAAGCATAAAATAAATTATGCAAGTTCATTTTATCTTTCTAGAGCTCTTAACAAGACTTTAAAGGAACTTAAACCTCAACCCAAACTCATCAAACCAAGACAAGGTAAAAGTCTAGAGTTCTTAGAACTCAACATAACATATTTAAAAATCAAACATCTAGCATGAAAAGGAAAAGGTAATGGCCGAAACTTCAAGGAAAGAAAAGAAATGTTTGAAACTCTAGAATCCATGATCTTGGTGATATACAAACTCCAACATCATGAGACCTCATCATTGAGTCATTAGAACCATTTTGAAACAACATCAAAGTTAAGGTTCTCAAAAGTTCAAGAAAGGAAAATCTAGAAACACTTTTGCTCAAGAACAAAAATCAAGCTCTAGAGTTTGTTTCAAGTGATGAACATCATCATGAAACTCTCATCATCAAGCTCTCATTCCTTTGTTCTCCAAGGCCCATGGCGAAAATGAAAAAGGTAAAGGTTAGAAAAAGAAGTTCTAAAAAGAATCAAGAGAAACTATGAACTTTAAGCTTAGAACAAGAACTCTAAAGAAAGAACACATGAAAGAAAATCCCTACTTGGTGTGATGAACTTGAAGATGGAAGAAGAAGAAGATGAAGATGATGAAGAACTTGAAGAACTCCAAGAACTTGAAGAACACAAAGACTTTGAGAGAAAAAGAAAAGCTTTGAGTGTTTCCTAAACTTAGCAAATGATCTAAAAGTGGTGCAAGCTCCTCAAGGCATTCTATTTATAGAGAATTGAAACAAATGGAGGATGTATGTGGGCTGATGCATTTTCGGCCAAGAGGTGCAGAATTGGAGGGTTCCATGTGTTCCATGAGGTGAGATAATGTGTTCTTGAGGTATGGTGAGGTATGGTTCAAAGCATGGTGAGGTATGGCTCAAGGTATGGCTCAAGCATGGTTCTTTGAGTGAGAAAACAATTAAACATGTGGTCAATGGGGATGAGGTCTGGCGAAACTTCATCATGCATGGGGAGGATTAGTTTGCATTTTAATTGTGGTTTAGAGTTGTGTTTAGGTGTATCTTTGGTTATGCTTAAGATTAGGAATTTGTAAGAAGGTGTTTAGGTAAGGTAAATGGGTAATTAAGGTGGTCTAGACATAATTAAGGAGTGGTCTTGCACCATTAGAGAGTTAAATCCTCAATTTAGAGTTTAAACAACTCTAGACACATTTCCTTGATTTAAGGAAATGGAGAGAGAAAGCTATTCAAGATTCCAAGACTAGGAATCTTGAGTTCTAAAAAGGATTTAAGTTTAATCTAAGCAATTTTAGGTTCTAATTAACTTTAATAAATTATTTTGACTCTAGATTAATTAGGGAGATAAATTAATCTTCGTTTAGAGCCTAATATTGCTTAGGTTTGCTTAATTACGTCATTAAGCTTAAAAACACTATTCCAGGGTCAAAATCGTAATTTTGCACTAAAACTGCCGGGACCACCGGGACTTGAACAGATACCTCTAGACACATGAAATCATGTTTTTAAACCTCTGAGGAAAGTTCCGGGCTCAAACGGCACCTTTACCCGCGTAAAAACGCTATAGGGGTATTTTGGTCATTTTGACTAAACTATGAAAACGAAATTTTTCGCTCGAAAGCATTCAAAGGCCACTCAATCCCTTCAAACATTGAGTTGACCCTTCGAGGATGACCGAGTTGGTTACCCTCGAGTTCGGTCGAAATGACCTCAGGGGCATTTTGGTCATTTCCTCGAGACGGAACAATCGGGGTGTTACATTACTCCTCCTTTAAAAAGAATTTCGCCCTCGAAATTCGTTACCTTAGAAAAGCTCGGGATACTTGTCTTGCATTTCTGACTCTAGCTCCCATGTAAACTCTTCGGATTTGTCGCGTCCCCATGCTACCTTTACCAATGGAACAGACTTGTTCCTCAGCTGCTTGACTCCGCGGTCCACGATTCTCGTAGGGGGAAGATTGAAAGTTAGGTCGTCCCTTAACTGCACATGCTCTGCGGCTCTAAAAGCGTGGCTAGGGTCGGACTCATACTTCCTTAATCGAGAGGCGTGAAAGGCGTCATGAAGATTAGAAAGATTAGGGGTAAGGCTATTTTGTAGGCAAGCTGTTCCTATCCTTTGAAGAATTTGGAAGGGACCAAGGAATCGGGGCTCAACTTTTTGACTTTCATGGCTCTTCCTATGCCTGTAGTGGGGGTAATGCTAAGGAACACATGTCCTCCCCCCTCGAACTCCAAGGGCTTGCGCCGCTTGTCCGCATAGCTCTTTTGTCTACTTTGAGCAGTGAGCATCCTATCCCTGATCCTCTTGATTTGTTCCGTTGTTTCCCTCACTACATCGGGTCCTAAGACACTTTGCTCGCCAGGCTCGTACCAACACAAAGGTGATTGGCACTTGGTTCCATAGAATGGCTCGTACGGTGCCATAGCGATCGTTGCGTGATAACTATTGTTATCGCAAACTCGATCAAAGGCAAGTACCTATCCCAACTTCCCCTTTGGTCTAACACACGGGCTCTTAGCATATCCTCTAGGGTTTGGATCGCCCTTTCAGATTGTCCGTCTGCTTGTGGGTGGTAGCGTGCTCAAGCATAGCTTTGAACCAAACGCCTTTTGAAGGCTCCCCAAACGCGACGTAAACCGCGGATCTCTATCCGAGATTATCGTCGACGGTACTCCATGCAATCTTACGATCTCTTGGATGTATAATCGAGCCAATTTATCTAAAGAGTACGTTACTCTAATAGGTAGAAAGTGTGCCGACTTGGTTAGTCGATCCACTATCACCCATATAGCATCATGGCCAGCTTATGCCTTAGGCAATCCTGTCACGAAATCCATAGATATGCATTCCCACTTCCATTCGGGATTGACAGGGTTGCAACAAACCTGAAGGTTTTTGGTGCTCGATTTTCACTTTCTCGACATACCAAGCACTTACTAACCCAGCGACTACATCCTTTTTCATTCCGGGCCACCAAAACATCTTCTTAAAATCTTGGTACATCTTGGTAACACCGGGCTGAATGGTGAAATAGCCTTTGTGTGCCTCCTCCAAGATCTTCTCTCTGAGGTCACCTTCTTGGGCTACGCAGATCCTTCCCTCAAATCTCCATATCCAAACCTCACCTCTTTCCAAACCTTTTAACTTTCCCGCCTTAACAGCATCTATGATCACTACGAACTCCTCTCTCGTTGTGCTAACATGATTCTCTGCTTAAATCCACTTGTCACACTAAGATAGCACATTTTATTCCTTTATCGGTCACTGACATCCCTAGATTCATATCCCTAAACTTCTCTATCAACTCAACTTCTTTGATCATCATGTGGGGATGTGTAACGACTTTCGGCTCAAGGCATCGCGACTACATTAGCCTTGCCGGGTGGTAACTTAAACCGAAATCGTAGTCCTTGAGGAATTCCATCCACCTTCTTTGCCTCATATTTAACTCCTTTTGATCAAAGAGGTACTTGAGACTCTTATGATCGGAGAAAACCTCAAACCTTACACCATACAAATGGTGTCTCCACATCTTTAAGGCAAACACTACTGACTAACTCTAGGTCATGGGTGGGGTAGTTAGCCTCGTGAGGCTTGAGTTGTCGGGATGCATAGGCTACCACTTGCCTATTTTGCATCAACACACACCCTAGTCCTTTGCCGAAGCATCACAATATACCTCGAAGGGTGCATTGGGGCTAGGTAAGACTAAGACTGGGGTCGTGGTTAACCTTTCCTTAAGCTCTTGGAAACTCTTCTCACACTCTGGCTCCACTCAAGCGGGGCATTCTTCCTAGTGAGCTTGGTCAAGGGTAGGGCTAATCGGGAAAATCCTTTGATAAACCTACGGTAGTAGCCTGCTAAACCCAAAAAGCTCAGTATTTACATTCACGGTGGTTGGTCTATCCCAATTCATTACGGCTTCTACCTTACTAGGATCAACGGCTATACCTCCTTTTGACACAACGTGCCCTAAAAACTTGACCTCCTCCAACCAAAATTCACACTTAGAGAGTTTTGCATATAGCATTTTCTCCTTCAAAATCTCCAATACTATCCTTAAATGACGCTCATGCTCCTCGTCGGTCTTCGAATAGATCTGTAGATCATCTATAAAAGCGACCACTTAATTGATCTAAATAGGGTCTAAAGATCCTATTCATGTAATCCATAAACAACTGCAGGAGCATTTGTCAACCCAAAAGACATCACCGCGAACTCAAAGTGTCCATACCGAGTTCTAAAGGCGGTCTTTGGTATATCTTGATCTCTTACTCTAATTTGGTGGTATCCTGACCTTAGGTCGATCTTGGAAAACACTACCGCTCCTCTCAACTGGTCCATGAGATCATCAATCCTAGGCAAAGGGTATTTGTTTTTCACTGTCACACGATTTAATTGCCTATAATCTATGCACAACCTCATACTCCCGTCCTTCTTTTTCACAAACAAGACCGGGCTCCCCATGGTGAAGCACTAGGTCTTATGAAGCTTTTCTCTAAAAGTTCCTCAAGTTGGGTTTTAAGCTCGGCTAGTTCTAGGGGTGACATTCTATAGGGGGCAATGGAGATTGGTCCCGCTCAGAACCAACTCAATGGAGAACTCCACTTCGCTCGGGAGGAACTCGGGTATATCTTCCTAAACACCTCGGGATAGTTTCTCACTATAGGTATATTCTCTAAATTCTGCTCAAAGTGTACCTCGCTAGCGGCTAGGAGAACATATCCCTTAGTCTTTTTCCCACTACAGTGGACCTCTCTGACATTGAGATAGAGTTTCAAAGGTTGACTTATTTCACTAGGGGAGAAGGAAAGACGACTGTTTTGGTGTCACAGTCTAACAATACACGGTTGGCGTGAAGCCAATCCATGCCAAGAACTATTCCTATACCTTTCATGGGTAAACAAATTAAATCCACAACATATGATCTATTTTCTGTGGTGAGGTGACAATTTAGGCAACAATAACAAGTATTCACAGGATGATTTGTGGGGGTAGAGACAATAAGATCAAAAGGAAGTTTGGAAGTTTTCAAATTTAGAGCCTCGACACTAGCATATGAAATAAAAGAATGTGTTGCACGCAGTCATATAGCACAGTTAAGGTTCTACCATCTATTTCGCACTTACCTTCTATGAGACCGTTGGATGTGTCCGCCTCGTCTACATTGAGGGTGAAGACCCTCCCTTGGTGTTGCGGCCGGGAATTACGCTTCTTTGGCCTCCCATTAGTGCGATTCTTTGGCGTAGTGGCCAGGCTTTCCGCATCGAGCAGATATTACGCCCGCTAGGCGAGGGCGGTTGCCATGATCCTTCCCGCACTTGGGACATAGCACGGCTGGGGTAGCTTGGGCGGGGGTTCCTTGAGGCGTCTGTTCTTAGTCCCACTTGACCTCCTTGGTTGTTTGGGGTCGCCCGACCCTCCTTGTCGGTTGTTGTTGTGGTTGTTGCGGTTGTTGTTGTTGTTCTGGAATTGTGGTCGGTATGATTGCTTGGGTTGTTGGTGGAAGGGGGTTCTTTGTTGTTGTTGATGTGGCTTGAATTGGTTGGTGTGGTAGGGGTGGTAATGGTTTCGGGATTGGTTTGAATATTGGGGCTTGAATTTTGGGGCTTGAGGTGCTAGCCCCTTGTTAAATCTTTGCCCTTGCGGCATTGATTTTCTTACTGTCCTCTTCCATGATCCGGCACTTGTTGACTAGGGTTGGAAAGTCCCTAATCTCCATGTGCGCTACAGCATAGTTGAGCTCTGCCGTTAGTCCGGCCTCATACTTGACGCACTTCCACACCTCGTCGGGGTTTCCTTGAAACACCCTAGAGAACTTAATCAGCTCCTCGAATTTCGCCGTGTCTTTGGGCGACGATGAGACCCTCCTTGAGTCGATTGCATGAACTCAATATCTTTCGCGTTCCTCACGGACTCAGGAAGTACTTCTCATAGAAGTAGGTCTTGAATAGCTCCCGGATTGGCCAGCATGCGAAGCTTCTAGCTTGATCTTGGTGCCACCCACCGAACTCTTCGGCATCCGACTCCATCATATAAGCGGCGAAGGTGACCTTTTGCTCCTCCGAGCAAGCCACCACGAGTAGATCTTCTCCATGTTTTTGATCCACTCATCAGCTTTGTCGGGTCCATGGCTCCTCGGAAGGTTGGTGGGTTCGCTTGCGAAACTCACCAAACCTCGCTTGCTCGACCATTTCAAAGAATGAGGGGAGCACGTCCGGTCCCCTTGTTGGTTCATCCTCTCGAACATTCGTTCCATGGCTCTAGCCATGTCACGAACAAAGCAGCAGCAGTGGCATCGCTTTGGTCTCCCTCGGTCGGGGTCCTAGGTTGTCTCCTTGGTGCCATTGGTCCCTAAACACATGAGACAATAAACACTGAGGTGATCAGGCTCAATATTCCATGTAAAATGAGCTAGTTACCATGGCACACGCAAGTAGACAAGGGTCATGAACTTCTACCCTATAGCTTATCTCTAGTTAAGCTCTACGCATGACATAGCTATCGTACTACGCTTTAGAAAGCATAGTCAGTCCAATCCTCAGGCTCCATGAGAATCGAATCGCTCGATACCATAATGTAACATCCTAATTTTTAACCCAATACTCTAGAACATATTTAGGTTAATCATTAGTTTGTTACTTCATAGTTCCCATTTAACTTTGAATTACTTAGCGGAAAATACGGGCAATTTTTCTTTGAAATTAAAGTGAGAGCAGCGTGATGCGATATAACTGCGACGGACAAAACATACATCTCATAACGTCATAGCATAAAGCATATAAGGGCACATCATGAGAGACACTGAATAACATCTCATATATAATTATAATTTGCCCACTTATAAGCGTGGGACTTGATTTAGTACATGGAGATACATGAAAGAAAATACAACATAAACATAAACATAATCTACTCCCCTACCCGAGTGCAACTAATAGGATAACCTTTAAACAAAAGAAGGTTCATCCCCATCTAAGTGGTGTGTGTTCTAACTCGGGGACGTGCGCGCTCGAACACCAGGCCATCGCCAAAAGGTGAGACGGGGGAGAAACGATGGGAATGTACAAGGGGAGTGAAGGGTCGACCCATGTACATGAATACTCTAACTATGCATCGACCCACAAAATGGTATGATCCGTGGTCCGGGTCATGGTGCACCTCCTACGTCGGCGTGTCCACGAATATCACGAACGTCGCCATCTGAAGACGTGACGGAAAGAAAGAGATAGAGGGAGTGAGAATCTTACTAAAGAATCTCAGTAGGGCCTCCTACTACCTAGGTGTCATCATCTACGTCCTCAGGAACCTTGGGTTTAATTATATGAAATGACTGAACATGCATTTAGTCCATTTTAAACTTCAAAAATATACTTTAGCCAAGGTCCGTTCATTTTAGGATGATCTTAATGTCATGAATGCAACATAATGGAAAATGTATGCATGGCACTACCTAATGCACATACATAAAACATAACATCAAGCATCATCATCTTTGGTGGCATAAAGTGGCAATAGTAACATTCATATGGGACAAAACTTAGTGACATAATCATAATCATGAACTTTTCTTCCTCATGGGCCACCCTAAAAGACAATCGATCTGGGGGTGCTCGGCCGAACCGGTGTCACCCGAGCGTGTCATACATCTAGGTTATGAGCTCATACCTTAACTAGTCGTCACTAGTTCTTACTTACCACTTAACGATAAGCGTATCATAAATCCCGACTATCTGAGTACGGGTTAGGGGGCAAATCTCTTAGGGGTGCTCGGCCGAACCGGTGTCACCTAAGAGTATAAAATGGTACCGATGTCACATGAGTTCTATGGAGGTGCTCGGCCGAACCGGTGTCATCCTAGAACCCATCTTAGTACCTTAATTTTCAAAATCTCTTTAAGTCCCCAAATTTGCCTGTAATTCGGCACCAAAGCGGTCATTACACCGAAGTTTCCTTCCAAATTTGTCGGAAATTGGCCAAAGCGGTCATTACACCGAATTTCCTTCCAAATTTGCTTTATGCCACATAAACATATAACCTCATAAATTCCTCATATGAATAACATCATCATCATTAGCATACTTCATGCATCATCATACATCATTCAAACGCTTACCCTCACGGTAGCTTATGCTTTGACCACTTACGGGTCTTAATCTTGAGATATAGCTCTCTAATATCCGTCGCTCATATTTTTATGCCCCTAAGGCTCATATTAAACATCATTCTTCATTCTCATGTTCATACTTAAATCTGAATAGCATAGGACAGAATCTCTAACTCGTTTTTACGGGGTTCTAGAACTCACGTTTTAGACCCTTTCTCGGTTCCGTTTTCGCCTAAGGCGCTATGCATTAAATCTAAATCAATTATGAGACATTCCTATGTTTAAGGACTAATTATTAACCATGTTTATCATGTTGTAAGGGTGCTGGACAGATTCCAGAAAATTAAATGTTCTAAGAGTTCTACATTTGCATTTTTACGGTTTTCTAGCTACTAGTTTCCCCATAGGTGCTAGAATTCGATTCTAACTCAAATGATACCAAGTTTTTCATGTCTAAACAATCTAAATCTGATTATGTTCCCATTAAAACAGTTTGGATTGGTTCCATAAACAAATGGGTCAAAACTATGTTAAATTCTAGCTTTACGGTATTTCTAGTTAGCTAGTTTTCTTACCTATCATGCATAGGTTTGCTTCTACATCATCACATGATATTTTCACACATTCCAACACATTAAAACATCATCATACAGCATCACATTCATCACATCAGAGCCGAAAACATCTTGCCTCAATAAGAGAATTAAATTGACATTTCTAGGTACATAAGTTAACTAGTTTCTCTTGGAATCAATCTAGAATTTCTAAAACTCTTTGCAAAACATTTTAATTCATCAAGAGGCTAAGTGAAGCCTTAGGTCACTGACCAAAACATATTCCATCCCCTAAAAGAGATTGGAATCACAACTTATAACGACATAACCTTATAAAGAATTGTCAAACTTTAAGGAAAACTCAAAACATAGGCTATTGGCCCTAGTAGCTAGATGAAAACTCATTGCAAGTCCATCTTCACTACTTGGCGAAATCGTACATTCAAAGTGTGGTTTGCATTAAACTTTAACTTGGAATGAAATGGGCAAGTCTTTGAGCTCTAGGTTCTTAAGTTACGACATAAACTAAACGTGCTCATGCTCTTCATTTTTAATCTTGCTTTCAAGGTAAAGTGATGACTTGAAATTAAATATGCAAGGCATAATTTAAACGTGTAAACTTGAAAGTAAATATCTGACATAATCTTAAACGTGCAAGCTTGAAAGTAAAGATGCAAGATTCAATTCTTTATTTTAGTGCTCTTGGCCCAACAACAATCGACTTTAAGGCCGAAATAGATAGGCATTCGAGAAATTAATTAGGTGATAATGCAAGTTCAATTCTTTATTTTAGTGCTCTAGGCCCAACAACAATCGACTTTAAGGCCGAAATAGAAAGGCTTTGAGAATTAAGTTAAGTGATGATACAAGTTCCATTTTAATCTTTATGTTCTTAGGTGATGGCTTGAAAGTAAAGATGCATAGCAAGAGTGTAAATATGAATGCAAGCATAAAATAAATTATGCAAGTTCATTTTATCTTTCTAGAGCTCTTAACAAGACTTTAAAGGAACTTAAAC
Source organism: Dalbergia cochinchinensis (assembly GCA_031216125.1). Taxonomy (NCBI): domain Eukaryota; kingdom Viridiplantae; phylum Streptophyta; class Magnoliopsida; order Fabales; family Fabaceae; genus Dalbergia; species Dalbergia cochinchinensis. Next base: position 13,847,555 of record CM062376.1, read on the forward strand.
CTCAACCCAAACTCATCAAACCAAGACAAGGTAAAAGTCTAGAGTTCTTAGAACTCAACATAACATATTTAAAAATCAAACATCTAGCATGAAAAGGAAAAGGTAATGGCCGAAACTTCAAGGAAAGAAAAGAAATGTTTGAAACTCTAGAATCCATGATCTTGGTGATATACAAACTCCAACATCATGAGACCTCATCATTGAGTCATTAGAACCATTTTGAAACAACATCAAAGTTAAGGTTCTCAAAAGTTCAAGAAAGGAAAAATCTAGAAACACTTTTGCTCAAGAACAAAAATCAAGCTCTAGAGTTTGTTTCAAGTGATGAACATCATCATGAAACTCTCATCATCAAGCTCTCATTCCTTTGTTCTCCAAGGCCCATGGCCGAAAATGAAAAAGGTAAAGGGAAGAAAAAGAAGTTCTAAAAAGAATCAAGAGAAACTATGAACTTTAAGCTTAGAACAAGAACTCTAAAGAAAGAACACATGAAAGAAAATCCCTACTTGGTGTGATGAACTTGAAGATGGAAGAAGAAGAAGATGAAGATGATGAAGAACTTGAAGAACTCCAAGAACTTGAAGAACACAAAGACTTTGAGAGAAAAAGAAAAGCTTTGAGTGTTTCCTAAACTTAGCAAATGATCTAAAAGTGGTGCAAGCTCCTCAAGGCATTCTATTTATAGAGAATTGAAACAAATGGAGGATGTATGTGGGCTGATGCATTTTCGGCCAAGAGGTGCAGAATTGGAGGGTTCCATGTGTTCCATGAGGTGAGATAATGTGTTCTTGAGGTATGGTGAGGTATGGTTCAAAGCATGGTGAGGTATGGCTCAAGGTATGGCTCAAGCATGGTTCTTTGAGTGAGAAAACAATTAAACATGTGGTCAATGGGGATGAGGTCTGGCCGAAACTTCATCATGCATGGGGAGGATTAGTTTGCATTTTAATTGTGGTTTAGAGTTGTGTTTAGGTGTATCTTTGGTTATGCTTAAGATTAGGAATTTGTAAGAAGGTGTTTAGGTAAGGTAAATGGGTAATTAAGGTGGTCTAGACATAATTAAGGAGTGGTCTTGCACCATTAGAGAGTTAAATCCTCAATTTAGAGTTTAAACAACTCTAGACACATTTCCTTGATTTAAGGAAATGGAGAGAGAAAACACTATTCAAGATTCCAAGACTAGGAATCTTGAGTTCTAAAAAGGGATTTAAGTTTAATCTAAGCAATTTTAGGTTCTAATTAACTTTAATAAATTATTTTGACTCTAGATTAATTAGGGAGATAAATTAATCTTCGTTTAGAGCCTAATATTGCTTAGGTTTGCTTAATTACGTCATTAAGCTTAAAAACACTATTCCAGGGCAAAATCGTAATTTTGCACTAAAACTGCCAGGACCACGGGACTTGAACAGATACCTCTAGACACATGAAATCATGTTTTTAAACCTCTGGGGAAAGTTCCGGGCTCAAACGGCACCTTTACCCGCGTAAAAACGCTATAGGGGTATTTTGGTCATTTTGACCCAAAGCTGCGACGAAATTTTCGCTTCCGAAGCCATTCAAAGGCCACTCAATCCGCTTCAAACATTGAGTTGTCCCTTCGAGGATGACCGAGTTGGTTACCCTCGAGTTCGGGTCAGGAAATGACCTCAGGGGCATTTTGGTCATTTCCCTCGGACAGAACAATCGGGGTGTTACACATGTGGCATAAAGCAAATTTGGAAGAAATTCAGCATAATGCCTTTGTGCCGCCGAATTTCCGACAAATTTGGGGACTTAAAGAGATTTTGAAAATTAAGGTACTAAGATGGGTTCTAGGGTGATACCGGTTCGGCCGAGCACCTCCATAGAACTCATGTGACATCGGTACCCATTTATACTCTTAGGTGACACCAGTTCAGCCGAGCACCCCTAAGAGAATTGCCCCCTAACCCGTACTCAGATAGTCGGGATTTATGATTTATGATACGCTTATCGTTAAGTGGTAAGTAAGAACTAGTGACGACTAGTTAAGGTATGAGCTCATAACCTAGAGATGTGACACGTTCTGGGTGACACTGGCTCGGCCGAGCACCCCCAGAGCGCTTGTCTTTTAGGGTGGCCCATGAGGAAGAGAAGTTTCATGATTATGATTATGTCACTAAGTTTGTCCCATATGAATGTTTCTATTGCCACTTTATGCCACTAAGTATGATGATGCTTGATGATATGAGTTATGTATATGCATTAGGTTGCGCCATGCATACATTCTTTATTATGTTGCATTCATGACATTAAGATCATCCTAAAATGAATGGACCTTGGCTAAACTATGTTTTAGAACTTAAAATGGACTTAATGCATGCTCACTCATTTTGTATAAATAAACCCAAGGTTCCTGAGGACGTAGATGATGACACCTAGGTAGTAGGAGGCCCTGCTGAGATTCTTTAGCAAGATTCTCACTCCTTCTATCTCTTCTTTCCATCACATCTTCAAATGGCGACGTTCGTGGCATTCATGGACACCCCAACATGGGAGGTGCACTATGACCCGGCTCACGGGTCATACCATTTTGAGGGACAGTGCACGGTGCGGGTTTTCATGTTCGTAGGACGCCCCTTCGCTCATCCCGTGCACACCCATCGCTTCTCCTCGACTGCACCCTATGGCGATGACGAGCGGGTTTTTGAGCGCGCGCGTACGCATGACGAGAGAATGCTCCGCATGCACACTGCCGCCTTAGCCATGCGAGACTATCTTGATTACGTGCCCCGGACTTACTTCTCGGAGACCGACCCGTCCGAAGACCCGCCTACCCATCCGTATAGCGAAACCTCCGCCTCCTCTCCCCCACCGATGAAGGAGGGCAGTGAGGATACCGTGACCCAGCCACGGCTTGCACCACGACCGGAGATGCGGCCACACCGCGGGGGTCACTCTCGATCCCCGTTCCGTCTCTTTACGCCCGAGGAGCTCACCCAGTTTCCCGGATATGTGCCTCGCTCACGAGATGGATGTCAGTAGGAGGTGACGATCGACCGATGGAGTACCCGGGTAGAGCACACACCACTTAGATGGAGATGAACCTCCTTTTGTTTCAGAGGTCATCCCGTTAGTTGGACTTGGGTAGGGGAGTAGTTTATGTTTATGTTCACATTGTATTTTCTTTCATGTATTCCCTTGTACTAAATTAAGTCCCACGCTTATAAGTGGGCAAGTTATATATATATATATATATATGAGATGATATTCAGTGTTTCCCATGATGTGCCTTTATGTGCCTTATGCTATGACGATATGAGATGCATGTTTTGTCCTTTACATGTTATATCGCATCACGCGACTCTCACTTTGTATTTCAAAAAAAAAAATTTACCCATATTTTTCGCTAAGTATTTCAAAGTAAAAATGAGAACTATGAAGTAACAGACTAATGATTAACCTAAGTATGTTCCAGAGTATTGGGTTAAAAATTAGGATGTTACACATCGATCCTGCTCACCAGATGTATCACTTCGTTGCTCAATATGTTGTCCTCCTTTTTGTCTTTCTAGATTGCCTTTTTATGCACCCAGTTACTAGTTTTAGGTTTTCCACTGCTGCCCCTTTTGCTAACAACATCGTCTTCGAGCAAGCCCAACCACGAGCAAAGCAGATTCCCCATACCCGTCTGCTGCTTCAGCCATCCGTGACTTTCCTATTCACCCCCTCTTCAGATTGGCCCATTGTCAGACCCATTCGAGGATTCACCCACCCAACTTTCTTTTGATGGTATTGCCCTCACCATTCCCATGGAGATAGGGGCTAGTAGTGAGGGAGAGGCCACGATGACATTGTCCATGCGAGGAGTTCAGCATGATCGTAGAGGAGCTAGTCGACTACACCGAGGTGCCTACGTCCGACCTGCACATTGTCTTGCCATACCTGACAAACTAGCCTATTGGATTGGTTACCTTCCTCCCACCCTGGAGTGACAACTAGAGGAGTCAGCAGCAAACATCATGGAGTGCCTGTACACATATCACAGATAGGATAACCTTCTTTTGCTTTTTGTTTATTAAAGGTTGTCTACCTAGGAGCGCCTTAGTAGGAGTAGTGGGGATGAGAGGTCTTCGTGGGCTTGTATTTACCTTTCTTTTATTTCCTGTTTTATCATATTTGGATGACTATACTTATTCCAACCTTTATTGGTAGAAAGGATGCTATTACTTATATGTATATTTTGGTGCACAAAAAAGAACAGATGATTTTGTTAATTATATGATGATATGTTTATGCTCATGATATTGCGGTGTTTGTATTTCGTTTAGGCTTGCGACATGTTTTTATTTAGTTTCTTCTTATACGCAAGACAAGTGACATTTTGTTCAATATGCGCAGCTCACGTTTTGTTTTAAAGTTTTAAAAAGAAAAAGTTTACTTGTAATTTCGCTAAAGTATTTTTCTAGAGATTAAGTTAGGAACTGGAACAAAAGAGTAATAATTAATAATTAACTTAGATGCATCCTAGGTGCGTTGAGTTAAATATTAGGGTGTTACAATGTGTAGACTTTGCCTTTCTCTCGAGCTTTGTAAGCATATTCAGCAAAGCTTCCACCAGACTTTGATTACTCAAAGCTTCTTCAATATGTTTAGATACAGTGATGGTGATGAAAGCATAGTTGATATGTAACCAAGGGATGACTTGGCTCTCATACCCTTAGGAAACACTCTAAGAACTTAGATAATAGAAGACTATCTTTAAAACAAAAACTTTTGTGAAGTTACTGTACATTCAGATCCTTTAGCTTCTATGTCATCTTCATACTGCTCTTATTGTATTTTAGAAAAATTACTTTCTGATCATCTTGGATGGTCCGAGGAGACTTTCTAAAGAGTTGAAGTTCTGGAGCTCACTTTTCTGAAGCTTTGGCTTCATCTACTAGCTTTCTGGAATTTCCTTGAGATACATCTTCTCAAGGCTTTCCTTAAGATTGTCGAGATAGTCAGCAAGATTCTTTTTAAGTGTACCATCATCATCTATTTGCTTCTTGAAACTTTAGGTAGAGAGACATAACAAATATACCTACAAGAAAGAGTTTGATTTTGGTACCCAAACATTCATAGGTCCTTTTCGATTAGCTTCAGAGACTTTTCAACCTTTCTAATGAAATTACCTTTTAGGAATCATGTTAGGAAGGTATCTCTTTATTCAACGAGAAAAACAGAAATGGAAGACATATATATATAATAGATAAAGTTGCATGGCTTTTTCATCTTCTATTTCATCTATATATCTTAGTCCAGTTTTCTGAAACTATAGATGCTGACTAATCTCACAAAAACATAGTTTTGAAATATGTCAAATATAACAGGTCAGATCTTTAAATGCCATGAAGTTCTCTCAAGAATTCCAAAAAAAATTTCTAACATTTTCGTATAACTTTTTTGAGGCTTCAGAAAATAAGAACTTTAAGAAGAAGAAAATATCCTTGGAGTATCTCTTACTTTCAGCTTTCCAGCTATAGGCTTGATCTTCTCAAGTTTTCATGGCAACTTTATGAGTTCTTTGATTGCTTTGAGATATATAGATGAATGAGCATGATAACCTTCTAATAACTCATCACATGAAGTAGAAAAAAAATATTAGAAGGATGTAATGTAGACAAATTTACCTCACTTATCTCTGTTGATATTCTTGGGTCCTAAAGTACAGAATGGCAGCAAGTTTTAACACATTAAGATCTCCTGACAAAACTTCCTAGATGTCTGGAACATTCTTCTTCTTTGCATAGGGTTATGTCGATTAAACACTAGATAGATACATGATGTGTGACTTTATTGCTATAAGCAGATTTTCTTTCTCAAGATGATCTTTGTCCTGATTTGACATACATGAGATAGATGTCTTCTTGTTTTAATCGTTACAGACACTATAGACAGAGACATCTCATTTCCATAACCAATTTCCGAAAATAATATCATATCTTTCTACTTCAACAGAAGTTTTAACAATTTTCATTGTTTTATCATTACATAGCATCTGATATGACATCCTCAGGATCAAAAATATCTTGAAATAGTTTATGATCTCTAAACATCATGTACAGTCTGTTTCATATAGCCTTTCATATGTACCGAGCAATACAAATGCAGTATATCAACTTTAGCTTAGAGCATATATGAACAGAGGCTCGACCAAGTGGAATTACTGAACTTTTCTCCTTTGTAAAGTCCTTGTCCACGAGTCTCTTAGAAATCCCTTTCACCATATGAGCAGACTATGCTACATCCTAGAACTTCATAAACAAAGGATAGTTAGCTAATAGGTTGATCTTTGTAAAGAAGATGTATGTCATTCTGTCCTTCAGATCTTTGTCCTCTATAATTATTGGATTGCTCAACCACTCAGAGGCGTTGGTCTGATACCACTTGTAGGTGGAAATATGCACAAGAAGGAGTTGAATTGTGCATTGCTTCTTTTCACATTTTTAGAAACATTTTTGATAACAAGTACTATCAAATGTAAAACTTGTAGTGCAACAAAAACATAGTTAGTAACTTCAGAAAGTAGATTTCTAAAACTTGTTAAATAAAATGTTCATTATTAAAAGAAATAACAGAATAGCAAGAAAGATATGACAACATATGAATAATAAAAACACAACAGATAAAATATGAAGGAGATTAGAAAAAGAGAAAAGACACAAAGGTTTTATACTAGTTCGGCCAAACTACCTATATCCAGTATGTAATACCCTAATATTTAACCCAACATGCCTAGGACGTATTCAAGTTAATTATTAGTCATTACTCTTTTGTTTCAGTTCTTAACTTTAGGTTGTTAAAATACTTAGCAAAAATATGGATAATTTTTTTAAAAAAACTTAAAACAAAAATGTGAGCCGCGCATACTTAAAAGAACTACGTCATCTATCTCGCTTACTGGTGGAAGAGAACTTAAACACATCAGAGATACACATTGATTATAAATAAACACAAATCCATAAGCATAACACATCATCATAGATTCATCTATTACTAACATCATATGTTCCTTTTTACACACCATAAAATATATTTAAAAAAAGTAATATCATAGCCACCATTAGAGATTGGGATAGTACAGTCATCCGTAGGAATCATAAAAAGAAAAACAAGGTACAGCTAGCCAAGACTTCTCCTCCTCGCTATTCGTACTGGGCTAGGTAGATAACCTCTAATAAACAAAAGGTAAAAGAAGGCTATCATCTCCATAATATGTGCACAGGGGCTTCACGGGGTCCGCTGCTATCTCTTACTACTGTCGCTTCCGGGAGGAAGGGAGGTAACCAATCTACTGGGCCAACTCATCGGGTGTAGCCAGACGAAGAGTAGGACGGATGTAGGCACCTCGATGTGGTTGTGTAGCTCCCCTAGCTTCTCTCATGGGCTGAGTCAAAGTGGCCTCGCTACTGCCTCCTATCTTTATAGGGACGGTAAGTGCGGAACTATTCGAAGAGCGCTGGGTAGCTGAATCCTCAAACGAGTCAGACAGTGGCTCTATCGGGTGAGGGGGTAATCGAGGGATATAGTCAGGGCACTCACGAACAACTGAAACAGCAGGAAGAACACAGCGGATCTACTTCCTACATGGACAAGCACATTCAAACACGAGATCATCGGCGAACGAAGAGATGAGAGAGAACCTAAAGCTAGAGACTAGGTGTGTAAAGGGACACTCCATGAAGATAAAAAGGCTCACAGCACATCAACCCATGAAGTGATACGTCTAGTGAGTGGTGTCTAAGTGAAACTCCTAGGTAGGAGCATAAATGAAGATCACGAACAATGCCATCGACCTTTGAAGATAAGATGGAAAGAAAGAAAGAAGGGATGAGAAACTCATATAAGAATCTCAGTAGGGTGTTCGCCTCCTAACAAGTGTCATATCTACGTCCTCAGGAACCTTGGGTTTCATTATGAAATAGTGGGCACGTATATAAAGTTCAATTATTAAATTTGAAGCACTATTGATCTGAGGCTTGCCCATTTGAACATGAATCTTAATGCATGGAGGCAACATAATAAGTCATGAGTGAATGTCAATGCCACAAGCAAGACGTCATAATATAAAGAATGCAAACTCTTCTAGCATGATCTTTTCCTCATGAATCTTTTAGGTGACTTAAGCTTCTTATCCTCTTTTCCATTAGGGGCCCCTCTGTTAGTCTTTTCTTTGAGAATTCTAGGTTATGAGTTCATACCTCACTAGTCTACACTTATCCTCTCGATAAGCTAATTCCCAACTCCTAGGGTGCAGGATAAGGGGCATAGGATCACCTTTTATAACCTTTAATTCGGGGAGTATAAAGGATCATTTCCATGTGTTTTACGTCACCTTAACCATAGCATGTTATCTTAGGATGCAAATATGTAAACATATCTTTTCATATTCTATGCTCACAAAATATTTAAGTTATGCAACTCAATTATTCAAGCATAATCATAACATGCCATAATATATCATGTAATTGATCACATAAGCATGCATCACATTCATCACAAATATCCTTAAACATGTCATAATCCAATATAATAATAAACATACTACTATCCAGTGTGTAGGAGATCAAGGACCAGACTCAGCTAATGCACATGCTATGCTCAACAGGATATATGTGTACAATCATACTAAAGATCATCATTTACACAATTCAAGATCAAGCATGCAAAGTCATCAATCCATGTTATTTCAAGTGAAAACACACTTATTTACACATTTCAGGTTACGTAATCGATTATATGAGCTGGTACTCAATTACATAGTTCAAATTTTTAAAAATGTACATATTCAAGCTACTGGTAATTGATTACATGGGTTGTGTAATTGATTACCATTGTTAAAATTTCCTAACTGGCATAATTGGCTTACTGATGGTATCGATTACATAGGTTGTGTAATCGATTACCAATGTTAAAAACATATTCTGGGCCTTCAAGGACATCCTAGTAATCGATTACAGGGTATGGTAAGCAATTATAAGGTATGGTAATCGATTACCAAACTCAAAAACACTTTTGGGCATTGAAAGCATACTGGTAATTGATTACAACACACTGGTAATCGATTACCAGAAACCCCACAAGTTGAAAAACTCAAGTTTTGACACCCTTCAAGTTATTCTTTCATTCTAAAACCATTTTAAACATCATTCCAACATTTTCTATAAAATCATCTTCACATCTTCCTAATCAAACAACTCTTTATTAATAGGTGTTCTAATCACATAGTGTAACATCCTAATTTTTAACCCAATACTCTAGAACATACTTAGGTTAATCATTAGTTTGTTACTTCATAGTTCTCATTTTTACTTTGAAATACTTAGCGGAAAATACGGGTAAATTTTTTTTGAAATACAAAGTGAGAGCCGCGTGATGCAATATAACATGTAACAAACAAAACATACATCTCATAACGTCATAGCATAAGGCACATAAAGGCACATCATGAGAAACACTGAATATCACCTCATATATATATATATATATATATATATATATATATAACTTGCCCACTTATAAGTGTAAGACTTAATTTAGTACAAAGGAATACATGAAAGATAATACAACATAAACATAAACATAAACTACTACCCTACCCGAGTGCATCTAATGGGATAACCTCTAAACAAAAGAAGGTTTATCTCCATCTAAGTGGTGTGTGCTCTAACCTGGGCCATCCACAGCCTCCTACTGGCGACTATCTCTCGAGCGTGGCCGTAACCAGGAAACTGAGCAAGCTCCTCCGACGTGAATAGGCGGAACGGGGCTCGGAAGTGACCTCCACGGCGTGGCCTCATCTCCGGTCGTCGTGCAAGCCTCGGCTGAGTCACGGAGGGCTCGCTACCCTCTCCAAGGTCCATGGGTATGGTGGGGGAAGATCCCTCGGAGGGTACCTGGGTTGCCGAATCCTCGGAAGGATCTGTCTCCGAAAAAGACGATGGGCAACGGCGTACATACTGGGGGTAGTCTCGAATGGCGGACGCGGACAGTGGAGTACGGCGAAGTCTCTCCTCTCGGGGGCGTGCGCGCTCGAACACCAGGTCATCGCCAAAAGGTGAGACGGGGGAGAAGCGATGGGAATGTACAGGGGGAGTGAAGGGTCGACCCATGAACATGAATACTCTAACCGTGCATCGGCCCACAAAATGGAATGACCCGTGGTCCGAGTCATGGTGCACCTCCCATGTCGGCGTGTCCACGAACACCACGAACGTCGCCATCTGAAGACGTGATGGAAAGAAGAGATAGAGGGAGTGAGAATCTTACTAAAGAATCTCAGTAGGGCCTCCTACTACCTAGGTGTCATCATCTACATCCTCAGGAACCTTGGGTTTAATTATACAAAATGAGTGAGCATGCATTAAGTCCATTTTTAAGTTCCAAATCATAGTTTAGCCAAGGTCCATTCATTTTAGGATGATCTTAATGTCATGAATGCAGCATAATAAAGAATGTATACATGGCGCTACCTAATGCATATACATAAAACATATCATCAAGCATCATCATACTTAGTGGCATAAAGTGGCAATAGAAACATTCATATGGGACAAACTTAGTGACATAATCATAATCATGAAACTTCTCTTCCTCATGGGCCGCCCTAAAAGACAAGCGCTGCCTGGGGTGCTCGGCCAAACCGTGTCACCAGTAACGTGTCACATCTCTAGGTTATGAGCTCATACCTTAACTAGTCGTCACTAGTTCTTACTTACCACTTAACGATAAGCGTATCATAAATCATAAATCCCGACTATCTGAGTACGGGTTAGAGGGCAATTCTCTTAGGGGTGCTCGGCTAAACCGGTGTCACCTAAAAGTATAAATCGGTACCAATGTCACATGAGTTCTATGGAGGTGCTCGGCCGAACCGATGTCATGCTAGAACCCATCTTAGTACCTTAATTTTCAAAATCTCTTTAAGTCCCCAAATTTGTCGGGAATTCGGCGGCACAAAGGCATTACGCTGAATTCCTTTCAAATTTGCTTTATGCCACATAAACATATATCCTCATGAATTCCTCATATGAATAACATTATCATTCTTCACATAACACATGCATCATCATAGAACATTCCAACGCTTACCCTTACGGTAGCTTATGCTTTGACCCTTACGGGTCTTAATCTTGAGATATAGTTTTCTAACATCCGTCGCTCATATGTTATGTACCTAAGGGCTCATAATTAATCATCATTCCTAATCCTCATGTTCATACTCAAATCTGAAAAGCATAGGGCAGAATTTCTAGCTTGTGATTACGGGGTTCTAGAACTTACGTTTTAGACCTTTTCTCAGTTCCGTCTTCGCCTAAGGCGCTATAAATTAAATCTAAATCAATTATGAGACATTCCTATGCTTAAGAACTAATTATAAATCACATTTATCATGTTGTAATGTTGCTGGACAGAATCCAGAAAACTAAATGTTCTAAGAGTTCTACATTTGCATTTTTACGGTTTTCTAGTTACTAGTTTCCCTATAGGTGCTAAAATTCAATTCTAATCCAAATGTTACCAAGTTTTTCATGTCTAAACAATCCTAATCTGATTATGTTCCCATTAAAACAGTTTGGATTAGTTCCAAAAACAAATGGGTCTAAACTATGATAAATTTCTAGCTTTACGGTATTTCTAGTTAGCTAGTTTCTTACCTATCATGCATAGAATCGTTTCTACATCATCATATGATAATTTCACACATTCTGACACATCAAAGCATCATCATACAGCCATAAGCTCATCATGATAGTACCGAAAACACCTAACTTCAATAAGAGAACTAAATTGACATTTCTAGGTACATAAGTTAACTAGTTTCTCTTGGAATCAATTTGGAATTTCTAAAACTCTTTGCAAATCATTTTAATTCATCAAGAGGCTAAGAGAAGCCTTAGGTCAGTGACCAAAATATATTTCATCTTCTAAAAGGGAATAAAGTCATATCTCATGATAGCATAACCTTGTAAAGATTTAGTAAAGCTTTTTTAAGAAAGACTTAGAACATAGACTATTAGTCCTTGTAGCTAGATGAAAACTCATTGCAAGTCCATCATCACTACTTGGCCAAAAACGTGTGTTCAAAGAATGCATTCACATTAAATGTTAACTTGAAATGAAATGGGTAAGTCTTTGAGCTCTAGGTTCTTAAGTTATGACATAAAATAAGCGTGCTCATGCTTTTCATTTTTAATCTTGCTTACAAAATAAAGTGATGACTTAAAATAAATATGCAAGGCATAAACTTAAACGTGCAAGCTTGAAAGTAAATATGCAAGGTTCAATTCTTTATTTTAGTGCTCTTGGCCCAACAACAATCGACTTTAAGGCCAAAATAGAAAGACATTCGAGAAATTAATTAGGTGATAATGCAAGTTCAATTCTTTATTTTAGTGCTCTCGGCCCAGCAACAATCGACTTTAAGGCCGAAATAGAAAGGCTTTGAGAATTAAATTAAGTGATGATGCAAGTTCCATTTTAATCTTTATGTTCTTAGGTGATAGCTTGAAAGTAAAGGTGCATAGCAAGAATGTAAATATGAGCGCAAGCATAAAATAAATTATGCAAGTTCATTTTATCTTTCTAGAGCCCTTAACAAGACTTTAAAGGAACTCAATCCTCAACCCAAACTCATCCAACCAAGGTTAAGTAAATCTTAGAGTTCCTAGAACTCAAGACAACATTTTTAGAAAATCAAAACATTGAACATGTAGAAGAAAAGGAAATGGCCGAAACATTCTAGGCAAGAAAAGGAATATTTGAAAACTCTAGAGTCCATGATCTTGGTGATATATTAACACCAACACCATGAGTCCTCATCATTGAGTTCATAGAACCATTTTAAAACACCATCAAAGCTAAAGTTCTCAAGAGTTCAAGAAAGGAAGAGCTAGAAACATTTTTGCTCAAGAACAAAGATCAAGCTCTAGAGTTTGTTTCAAGTGATGAACATCATCATGAAACTCTCATCATCAAACTCTCATTTCTTTGAACTTCAAGGCCCATGGCTGAAAATGAGAAAGAAAAAGGAGAAGAAAAGAAGTTCTAAAAAGAATCAAGAGAAACTATGAACATAAAGCTAGAACAAGAACTTTAAAGAAAGAAGTACTTGAAAGAAAATCCCTACTTGGTGTGATGATCTTTAAGATGGAAGAAGAAGATGAAGAACTTTGAAGACTTGAACTTGAGAGAAAAAAAAGCTTTGAAGTGTTTCTTTGAAAACTTACACTTTGCAAATGAACCCAAAATGATACAAGTTCACCCAAGCAAGCTATTTATAGAGAAATGAAACAAATGAAGGGTGCACATGGAGAGGAAGGCTTCGACCATCAGATGGGGAGGGAACCCATAAGTTCCATGAGGTGAGATAATGTGGTCTTGAGGCATGGTGAGGTATGGTTCAAAGTATGGTGAGGTATGGTTCAAGGTATGGCCTCAAGCATGGTTCTTTGAGTGAGAAAACAATTTAACATGTGGTCAAAGGGGGATGAGGTGGCCGAAATGCATCAGCCCATATGGGGTTGTGTTTGCATTTTAATTGTGGTTTATAGTTGTGTTTAGGTGTATCTTTGATTAGGATTAAGATTAGGAATTTATAAGAAAATGTTTAGGTGAGGAAATGGGTAATTAAGGTTGGCAAGACATAATTAGAGGGTGTTCTTGCATCATTAGTGAGTTATAAATTCATTTTAGTGTATAAACAATTCTAGACACAATTCCTTGATTTAAGGAATTGGAGAGAGAAAACACTATTCAAGATTCCAAGACTAGGAATCTTGAGTTCTAAAAAGGGATTTAAGTTTAATCTAAGCAATTTTAGGTTTTAATTAAATTTAATAAATCATTTTGACTCTAGATTAATTATGAAAATTAATTAATCTTCATTTAGAGCCTAATATTGCTTAGGTTTGCTTAATTACATCATTAAGCTCAAAAACACTATTCTAGGGGCAAAATCGTAATTTTGCACTAAAACTGCCCGGGACCACCGAAACTTAAGCAGATGTTTTGAAACATGTAAAAACATGGTTTTAAACCTCTGGGGAAAGTTCCGGGCTCAAACGGCACCTCTACCCGCGTAAAACGCTATAGGGGTATTTTGGTCATTTTGACCAAATCATGGAAAATGAGACTTTTGCCTCCGGAACCATTCAAGGGTCATTCAATCCCCTTCAAACATTGAGTTGGCCCTTCGAGGACTGCCGAGTCGGCCATCCTCGAATTTCGGGCCGAAAATGACCTCAGGGGCATTTCGGTCATTTTCCACTTAGACAGAAAATCGAGGCGTTACACATAGAATCACATCTTTACTCCTATTAAATTCCTAAATCTTTCAAAAACTCTTTGGACATTATGGAAACAAAGTTGAAGCCTCAAGTAAAATAAAACCAAGTTCAAAAACTACACCCTCTCAAGGCCGAAATCTATGTACAAGAAAATGGTATCCATCATCAAAAGTTCCATTTAAGATGAAAGAGACAAGTCTTGAACTTTAGAGTTTTAGGTAATGGCTAGAATCATAAACATGCTATGCAAGTCTCATTTTAAGCTTTTTCATTATAAGGTGAGAACTTGAAAACATAAATATGATGTGCATGACTTGGAATTTAAATATGAAGATGCAAGCTCATTTTAAGTCTTCAAGGCTTAGGTGATAACTTAAAAAATAAACATGCAAGACTAGACATATAAATATGAAATGTAGGTCCATTTTCTTATCTTCAAGATTTAAGGTGACAACTAGGAAATAAACATGATATACAAGGCTTGGAATTTAAACATGAGATGCAAGAACTTGGAACATAAACATGAATGCATTCTATTTTTATCTCTTAAAGCTCCAAACTCAAGACTTTTAGAGAATAACTCCTTAACCCCAATCAATCTCACAAAATAGAAATGAGCTTTAGAGTCCATCAACACCATAATTCCAAAAACCTCATTTCTTGGACTCACCATCAAGCTCAAACAAAAACAACCAAAGAAAACCAACAAAACAATCTTTTCTCATTTTTCTCTTGAAACCAAAAATCAAACCTTGAGCTCTAGAGGTTAAATATATAATGGTAACACAACGAATAATCAAAACCCTTATCATCAAGCTATGGTCTTGAACATTCTACCAACAACAAAACTAAAAATTAAGAGAAGAAAAGAGGAAGAACTTATCCATTAAACTAACATCAAAATCGAAAATGAAGTAAAGAAAAAGAGAAAGATCTCAAAACAAAAATCCCTACCAAATGTGTTTTCCTTTTTATGCAAGATAAAGCCTTGATTTTTATGAAGAAATGAGAAGAATAAATATTCTCTTGGAGCATAACAATGGAGTCGTCCAAGGGAAAGAAAAAGGGAAGGAAGATTTTTCTTGAGCTTTTGTGTTTAGAAATGGAAAGATTGTGTATCTTAGGGAAGATCTATGGTGGTGATTTGAGGTGGAGAGGTGGTGGATAATGGAGGTTCTTGTGGTGGAGAAAGAAGAAGGAAAGAAATCTTGAGATGAGAGAGATAAGAGGATTTTTTACCAAATTTTTTGACAATAGTGAAAATCAAAAAAGCAAATGATAAAGTGTAAGTTTCTTTTTGAGTGTGTAAGTGTTAAAAATTAAAATGTGAGAGTGTAAAGGGGAAGGGAGGCCGCCGAGCATCTAAGGGGTCTGGGGGGGAAATATCTTCATTTCATTTGTGTTAGGACATGGTTTAGCGATAGATTTGATTAGGCAATAGGTTAGGAATTGGTGATTAAGTGTTTAGGCTAGTAATCAAGTGATTAAGGCCATTCAAAACATGATTAAGGAGTAGTCTTTCATACTTAATGGGGTCAAGCTTTATTAGTTTGAAATGCAAACTCCAACATGATTCCTTGATTTAGGGAAATAGAGAGAGAAAACACTATTGCTCATTACATGACATAAAGTCTTAGATTAAGGAAAGGATTTTGAACTTTCCTAAGAAATCTTAGGCTCTAATTAACCTCAATTAGTTATTTTGACTCAAGATTAATAATTAAAATTAATTAATCTTTAATTAGAGCCTAACATTGCCCATGTTTCAAGCTCATTTAGCACAAACCGAGGGCAAAAAGGTCATTTTACACAAAAACTCCCCAGGACCTCCTGGAATTTTTCAAATATCATGCAACACGTATAAATAACATTTTGAATTCCTGGGTGATAACCGGGTCCAGCCGTCACTAAATCCTGCATTAAATTACCTCAGGGGTACTTTAGTAATCTCATGTACGGGAAAAACCAGGAATTGAGGTTTTTTGCCTCTAACATCATTCATAACACATCTATTCCCCTGCAAACATCAAATTCACCCCCTTGAGGATAGACTGGATCAGCTGTCATCGATTCTTAGGCGAAAATAACCTCAGGGGCATCTTGGTTATTTGTACACAGGAAAAAATTAGGGCATTACACAGTACTCAACAACTATTGAGGTTCAATTAAAGCAACTTTCTTAACCTGAGAAAGAAAATTAGATAGTCTTTATATTAGCTTTCCTAACCTCTCATTTGTACCAGTAGACAAACTCAGAAACTGTCAGAAGTTGTGTATTCATTTACCAACCTCTCCAAGCTAACATGAGTAGTATTGTACTAGCCACTCTAAGCTAACCTGAGTAGTATTGTACTAGCCTCTCCAAGCTAACCCATGATTAGTAGCAACCTCTACTATTCACATTGAAAGTAGTCTTGACACTGGCCTTTCCAAGCCTAACTCGTGACTAGTAGCAACCTCTATTGTCACGTTGAAAGTAGTCTTTGACTAGCCTCTTCAAGCTAAACTGTAAGCAGTAGCAACCTCTAATGTTGCATTGCAAGTAGTTTCACAGCAACCTCTCCAAGCTATCTCACAGTGATCACTACCGGATTGAGGATACAAAGGTTTAGTCTTTGGGTTGTCACTCAAAATAACCTACACTCAAGTTTTCTTAACATATACATAAAAAGTTCTTGGGAAAACTTGAATGACTTCCTCTATTACTTCTTCTTTAAAGGAAGATTTCTTATACTTCAAGGATAAAAAAAAACCGATTACATGATATATACTGAATATTCCAAGAAGTAAGAAGAGATTTTTGCAGAGTTTCCTCTCTTGATTCTTCAAATCTCTCATCAGTCTTTAAGCATAGCATCTCCATATATAGCGGTCTTCCTTTATGACCATTACCCTTGATTAGTTCTCCAATTCTTCAAGTGACACGTGTTGATTATCAGTCGTGTCTTGAAAGAAACAGCTAGAAGAGAGGTTGATAGATTTGTCACATCGATTGCAGAAGCCGTTGTAATGTTGAGTTTTCTAATCTTCCTTTAGAAACTACTTTTCTACTTTCCGAACATGCTTTTTAAACTCCTCCTTCGTGAAGCCAAGGTGGTTAATTAATTAGGCAGAAAAGATGACGTACCAATTTGAAACTAGATTTGACTTGAACATTTGAAATTCAAAATTCAAATTTCCCTCCTGTTCCTATAGCATTCTGTGCTCCACTCATAGGTGAGCTTTCTGATAAATGCAATCAGTTCCTTGAAAAATTCTTCACTTTCTGATCTTC
The DNA here is from genome assembly GCA_031216125.1 of Dalbergia cochinchinensis. Taxonomy (NCBI): domain Eukaryota; kingdom Viridiplantae; phylum Streptophyta; class Magnoliopsida; order Fabales; family Fabaceae; genus Dalbergia; species Dalbergia cochinchinensis. The sequence goes on from CM062376.1 coordinate 13,865,123, forward strand.
AATCCAATCTTCTTTGTTGATGATATCTTTGTGATTGTGATGATTGAAGATTAAGTAACACGTTGCTTTTGGACATGAGTTGATTTCTTCATCTTGAGTGTACTTTCTGATGTCTCATGCTACTTTCTGAAGTCTCTAAACTTCATTTCTTTGTAGCGTTGAAATCCTCTTCTTATCGTTAGTTATTAAATGCTTGAATAAGGATATAACTTCACTTCTATTTCATTTTAGATCTCGTAATATGTGATAGACATATTTACACATGCATTGTGAAATATATTCTCATTTGAGTAAGCCTTACTCTTACTAAACGATAGAAACTTGTTATAATCTTATAAGAAACTCAATAGAGACATCAATCGTTTTCAAAGCATTTTATTTAAATTGGCTTTGTTGTCATTCAAAATAAATAACCATAAAAGGGTTCACGAGCTAACATACATGCCTCACGGATAAAAGAAAAGCATATCAAGAACAAGAAACCAATGTAGGGGTCTTCAAAAAATAGCACTAGACTTCAGAAAGTAGCACTAGACTTCATAAAGTATGCTTGAAAAAAGTATATCGAATAATCTATGAAGCCAAAGTGATCTACTATCTTCAATCATCTCTTTCGTAAAAGTTTGAAGCATCAACGAACAATGATTAAAGATATGAAGACTCATTCTTCATCAAGGAAATGATACCGAAGTTCAGAAAGCTTACTCTCAATAAGACATTATTTTCAACAAGAAAAAGGGGGAAATTTTGAATTTTCAAATTTGAATTTGCATCTGAAAAATTCAAATCCCGGCGTCAAAACCGATCAATCATCTCTCTTAACTTAGAAGTCAACTATCAAAATGTTCTAAAAGAAAGAGGTCAGAAACCATGGTTCAAAAAGTAAGAAGTTGTTTCTGAAGGTCTTTAGAAACCTCCTTTTTCATAACGGCTTCTGTGAACTGATCTGACATGCAGGCTGCTATACTTCTAAACTATCTTTCCAAGACACAAATAGATGATCAACACTTGTCCCTGGAAGATCTTTTTCAAGGCAATAGTCCCAAGGAAGACCTCTATAAATAAAGATGTTGTCCTCTTCAAACAATAGTACTGAACATTGAAAAAATAAAGTAGAAACACTATCAAGTTCTCCTTTTATCTCTTTGTAAAATTTCCTCATTGGTTGTAAATCCTTTCCTTGTGTATAAAATCTTCTTTCTACACTTTATAGATCATACGTTTTTCCAAGGAAGAAAATCTAGAAAGAAGTTATTCAAGATTTTCAAGTTCTTCTCATTGTATATCCAAAGAAATCTTGGGTGTAGCTTAGTTTGATAGCAACCCAAAGATATAACCTTTGTAACCTTGATCCAGAAGTGATCAGTGTGAGATACCTTGAAGAGGCTTGTTAAATACTACTTGCAACGTGACTATAAAAGAGTTCTTTATTGCTCACGATTTTAGCTTGGAGAGGCTAGTACAATACTACTCGGTTCAACTTGAAAAGGCAGTTGAATAACTACTTGGTGTGTGACAGTAGGGGTTGTCTACTGACCACTGGACATAGCTTAAGAAGGCTACTGAAAAGACTATCTTTATTCTTTCTCTGGTTGGAGAAAGTGTTAGTAAAACTCAACAGTTGTTGACAACTGGATATAGGTAGGTTTAGCTGAACCAGTATAAAATCCCTTGTGTTGGTTCTTCTCTTTCCGTCATCTCCTTTTTATTTCCATATTTGCTATTGTTTGAGTATCTGTTTTGAGAAGGCTATCATATGTTTTTCGCTATTTGCTTAATTTCAGAAGGTTCACTTTCTGAATTTTTTTTCTAATGCTGTTTTTTTGCTATGCTACAAGTTCAACTGGATAACCTTTTTGATAAAGTTTTTCAATCTTCAGTGATGGAGAAAAAGTTCAAACACAATTCAACCCCCTCTTTTCGTGTAATTTGCTATAGTCAAATACATCACAACAATTATTCAAATTCAGCAATCAACAATCACAGTGCAATCAAATATGGCAATTATGCACAGTAATTAGTCATAGTTCATCAATAGACAACCAAGAGTCATTAATATATATATATATATATATATAGCATTGCAAGTAACAAATCCTTTTAGGTAAATTGGCTTAAGCTTGATGACATGAGTAACTTGAAAAACATACTTTTCCTCTTCTCCAAGGGTGTGTCCTTTAACCTTATGTTCTAATAATTTATTTTCAAGGATTTCAAGACTTTAAATTTTTGCTAAAAAGGCCCCATGCTTTATAAAATTTACAAAACAGCCCCTAACTTAATTTTTCATCCAAAAACAAGATTTTCATCCTAATTCTATTAAAATTATAGTTCTGCCCTTGAAATTTGCACAAAAGCCCAAACTTTTAAGAAAGTACATTTTGATCCCTAAACTTTACTAAAATTGAAAAATGACCCCAAGAAGCATTTTCTTTCTTCCAAACACATACATTACTGTTCCAGAATATATTTTTACAGTTTTACACCCCAAATTTTTTTTTTCCATAAAAGCTCCTAAGCTTTGTAAAATTACATTTCAACCCTAAAATTTTTACATAATTACAAAAATATCCAAATCACATGTACAACCTTCATTTTTTATGTAGATTCCAAATATGTGGTTAGTTTCAACAATAAAACTTTCCTCCTATGCACACTAGCCTAGGCAAACCCACATGCTCAAAATCTAACCTTTTTACAAAACTTTGAAATATGCATGAATGTGCTCCTTTTTCTGTGTAGATCCTAAATACCAACATGGTTTTTGAAATAAACAGTACCACCATAATAAATCCTCAAAAACAGTCCCTAACTAAAAAAGAATAAAGTTTACCCAAAATTTTCATAAAATACATAAAGTTGGCTCTTTTTAAGTGTGGAACAAAGTCATGGAGTTATTAGGTTTTCAAACAAAAATCTTTTCCCACATAAAATGGTGAAGGCCAAAATTTGGAGGAGAGGAAATGATGGGCTTTTCAAACATTTTTAAAAGAAAGGAAGTATTTTGAGAAAAATAACTAATTAACTTTCAGGCATAAACATTCATCAAAACTCAAATCTTTTTAACAAAAATTGAAAAACAAGGTAAGAAATCAAGTTTGAACACAAATCTCTACCAAAAAGAGGGATTTTGTGGGAGATCAAGGCAGTCACAAGCTCTTTAAAGTTCAATCCCTAAAAGAAAGGAAGCAAAAGCTTTTCCTTTCCCTTGACTACAAATCCGACCTAACAAGGATAGAGGGGTTGAAGGCTTTTTCCATAACAACCTAATAGTGGATTTGGGTTTGTTGGGTGAAGAGGTATGGAAAAGTGCATCTGTTTGTTGGATTTGGTGGAGAAATAAAAGAGTTATGACGTTGAAGATGGGGGAGGAAAGTTGTGGAGATAGATGAAAGGTTGAGAGGAAATGAGATAGAGCATTTGTGCAAAAAAAAAATGTGAGAGTGTGACAATGGGGAGGGGGTGGCGGCCAATAAGAAGGGAGAGAGGAATGATTCGGTTTTTGTTTGTTTGTGTGAGTGGTTGGATTAAGGTTAGAGGTATTTTAGGGATTAGGTAAAAAGATGGGGATAAATTACGTAGGAAATGTACTAATTTGGGGTAGTTTAGTAAAAATAATATAATAGTCAAAATAGGATTAACTTGGTCTTATCATAATTAATTTGAATTAATCATCACTAAAGGTGTTATTAGTCATAATAAAGTAGTAATTTATCGTTAATTTTGTGATAAGCATGTAGCCACTAAAAGAAAAGTGTGGTAGTTGATGACATCATCATGTTTCCTTGTCTTTATGCCACTACACTCTTAATTAGTGATGTGATTAGTGATAATTAGATAATTAGTGACTCATTAGAGATTCTGAAGCAACTAGTCACATATAATTTCCTTAATTAAGGTGATTAAGTCCTAACTAAGTTGATTAGCTTTAATTAAGCTAAATTAGCCCTAATTAAGTTTATTTGAGTTTAATTAAGCTAGATTAGCATAATTCAAAGTCTAATTTAGTCCTCTGAGGCCTAATAGGTCATGCACGCACACACAACACACCCTTAATTACCTCAAATGGCCAAGATAACAGCACAAATCGGCAAGGTTTTACAAGAACGCAGCAAATGACCCTCCAACAGCAGAAGAACTTCAACACAGAGAATTTCTAGATGTGCTTAACCTGAACTTGGCTCATGCACAAATATATATGAAACAAGTTGACAAGAATATGAGAATGTCCCCGTTCTAGATGGGAGATCTTGTTTTGGTCAAAATGCATCCATACAGACAACAATCCATGGCGTTGAGAAAGCATAAAAAGCCATGAATGAGGTATTTTTGGCCTTTTTTTCTAAGGTGATAGAGGAGATTGGCAGCTTTGTATCCTAGAAACTCCAGTTGCCTAATAGAGCCAAGATACAGCTCGTGTTGCACATTTCATTGGTCAATCAATTTAAAGGACATAATTTAGTCCTTTACATGCATGCTCTTTCTTCTAACCAACATAAAGGAAGGTCCAATTTTGAAACCAATTCAAATTTTGGCTAAACATTTCATCAAACAAGGAACTACTCATTCCTTAGTTGTTGAACCGGTTGATGCTACTTAGGACAATATAGTTGACATTATTACAACTAATCCCACCTTAACCTTATGGACAAAGATAAGGTTTACTTCATGAAGAAAGTAACTTTCTAAAGCGTCAAAGATAAACAAATGCACATGAGTAGAAGGTGATAAAATAGTAATTAAAAGCAAAAATATATGTAAGAGAGAAAGTAATTAAAATGATATATAAAACAGTACGTTTGCATCGTTGGTTGAGTGAGTGACTTCTCTAAAAACATACAGAGATAATATGATCAAAATAGTAGAGAAGATTTTTCTTTTGGTATTGTTAGGTAAAAACTTTGTTTCTTGTACCCAAAAAAAAAATAGAAGGAGAATGAAGAATGATTTCAGGAGAGTTTAAGTGTATGTAATGTTCTCTCTTATTTTTTTTCACCATCCGGTTATATATATAGAGACCTTAAAAAGATTGTCGTCAGGAAACTTTCTATATTTGGCAGGACGAGAGAGAAACATTTCTTCCTTCAAAATACACAAGGACAACAGCAGCAAGGCTCAAGGTAGCCGAAAATATGGGACAATTGTACACTATAGCACAGCTCCTTCTCGATGATGTCTCCTTTTTAAGTCAGCTGCCAGAAGATATTTTATGTGTAGAGAAATCTGTTGTTACCGGTGTCAAACTTATCACAAATCTTACACCTTTGATAACTTTTTGTTTAAGAACTTTTTTTATAAAATCTATTATTGGATTGAAAGTTAATATGACATTAATCCAAAAAATTTTAATACATTTTTACATGCATCTAAATGAACATAATAAATATAAATAATTTTTTAAATGTATACAAATAAAATCTATTTTATCATATTCTTTCAAAAGTCCAATAATTATTTTACAATTTTGTACGGATAATCAACTTGATATTTAGTTGTACGGACCCGCAAAAATTATATTTTATAGAAAGTTATAAATGATGCTAAATGTGTCAAGTTTTACCCTAATACTAGAAATTAGTATATTTTTTTAATAATTAAGTTTTAAATGAATTTTTAAAGAAAATTGTTGTAATGATTAAAAATTACTTAGGATAAGAATATGCTGATTTTTACTTTATCTCTTATGCACAACAAAATTGATCAATAGTAATTAGCATATCCATATTTTAAAATGTATAAATTGGTGTTAATACTTTCTTGTTCATGCAAATGACTCCATTTTGTTAACATACGTTAATTTTTGGACTGAAAAGGCATCTGAGACTCGTGTGCCAACTAAAGTAGATCATCATGAGGAACATGTGAAGCAATAGTGGAAATTAACATTTCAATTACATGCTTTTTCTATAAAAAAAAAAAACTAACAAACCAAATAATATTATAGAGAGTTTGCATATTTTTCAAATAACAGGACCAAAACATATAGCGAGTAAGTTGAAGGGTTTTTTGACTTTTCCCTAGTAATGAACACTTTATTATTTATTACATTTTTAGCATATTTTTTGTTTTTTCTATCATTCTCAGACCATAAGATTTTTTTAACCTTTTTTTCCTGAAGTCACATAACTGTCCATAACAAAATACTGGTTTGGACAAATATAAACCAATATGATTCAACGAATGATCTTGACTTTTGTAGCAATACTTTTGAGGGATAAATACTTTTGCATCAATACTACTTTTAGTAATAATTTGCTTCTATGGTCTAATTTCTCGTGCTCATATTTCGTCTCTAATTATAATTTTTCCTTGATAACCCAAATATCGTGTTCAATGACATTATAATAATTTGATTTATTTATAGTCTCTAATTAATATAAAATCAATATACATAGATAGTTGAAATGTTACTACAGTACTGATATGTACCATTGTATAATAGATGCAATATAAATTAACTCAATTTATCATTCAAAAGAATTCTAATTCATAGGAAAGGTTCATTATGAATTTGATAAAATGAAAAATTATTATAGCATTATCACATTCATATCGATTTATCTCCCATGATTACACTATTAATATTGATGGTTATTTTTTTTTATTGTTTGGCTATCCTATTAGGGACTTATAAAGTATTTTAGAAATCTTTAATTAATAAAAACTACAAAATTAAACTCATGTAAAATAAAATGATAGACTCCTAATGTGTTCTCAGGTCTTCTCCTAATAAAGAAGTATCATAATAATAAGTACATTATTTATTTTTTATAATTTTAATTAATTATAAAATATTTATTTATTGTTAATTATGACTCAATCATCATTGTTATATAATTAAACTTGGTAATTTTTTATAATGATGTGTTTAATTTTTTTTCTAACTCATCAACTATATATTCTATATTATGAAATGAAATAAAATTATTATTATAAAATAAAACATTTTTAGATTATTAAAATATGAAAATTTAAAATTTAAAATAATATACTAATAAAAAGTATTAATAACATCTATACTTTTATGGATATAAACAGAACTAAAAATAATAATAAAATTAAATTTTAACCGTAAACATTATGTTCATTAGTATTATATTGTGGTGCTTCATTTTAACTTCTCATAAACTATATTTATTATTATAGAATAAAAGTAAAATAAACAAATAGAGTATGTATATAACGTTAAAACTTAATGACATAATCTAAATTAAAAAATTTTAAAATTAGATCATATGGAAATCAAATATTTTTAAAATTGTACTAATAATATATGTTATTAATAAAATTCAATTTGAACAATTAGTGCGCTATCATAATTAGTTTTATAATGATAATTATGTTTATATTTTTAATAATAAGATTGTTGTGTTTATTAAATTTAGTTTGGTTTATATGATCAAATATTTTTTAAAAAAAGTTTAATTTAATCTTGCAGGGGCTCTTTTTCATTGGAATAGCACAATTCACCATCATATAATAACATGAGAAGATAGAAAGCACAATATTTCATAAGATTTAAAATATTTCTTAAAACTTATTTATAATCTGATATGTGTCATACCTTAACATAAGTGAACAAATATTGGAAATAACTTTTAATGTTTATGATCGTAAGTATTGAAAAAGTAAATTAAAATGAATCAAAAATTAAATTTTATTTAACAAATTACATGTTTTATATTCTATATCCAAAAACACATAAAATCACTTGTTTTATTTTATTTTATCAACCATTAAAAAAATTTATTTATAATATATAATTGATTTAATTAAAACAAAAATGTCTAATAATACAAAAAGAAATATCAATAAAATATGAAAGATATGAAAGCAAGTGCTAAAAGCAAATAAACTATTTTTTATAGATAAGAAATTAAAACATGTTCAGCCACTCAAAAAGGAATGAGCAATTAAAAAAAAGAAATTGTCATCTATCACACTTGTTCACTACATAAAGAATATTAATTAAGTACATATCTATACATATATGATGTGATAGTATATTATACTTTATCATAGTGAAAACGAAGCAAATTTAGAAAGAAAAAAAAAAGATTGTGTAGAAAATTGAATCAGGGAAATGCATTTTGAAGCATCATGAACTCTATGGACAAATCTGCTCAAAGCTCTATCCAGTAGCTTCTCTAAACGCTTCGCTTATCTATAACACATGCACAAATTTTATATATATATACATATACATATATATATATATATATATATATATATATATATATATATATATATATATAACACAACAACATACTTAAGCACATATATAACATAAGATTGACTAGTATTTTTTGTACTATTTTTGTAGACATCTTTTATGAAAGTCCTTGAGATGTCAAGCCAATATTAGTTGAGGGAAAAAAATAAGAGTCACACTCAAACTAATATTTAAGAGACAAATCAAGATGGTTTTTAGATAATGTCATCAAAAGTGGTACAATATTTCTCATCATGCTAATACATATGCAAGAACTAATTTAGCAAAATTGTTGCAGTGTGTATGTGATTGTGTATGAGGGAGATGTTATGAGTAAAACAAATTAAAAAACAGAATTGATTAATTCATCATCTCCGTATGGTGAAGCCACTGAAGCCATTATGGCAGAATGAAGAATTTAAAATGATGGAAGAAGCAAGGTAGCTAGCAGACTTTGAAAAATGAAGAATATCAAGAGGTCTATATCTCTTCTTTTCTTTTTGAGTACAGTCTAGTACTCTTCCCAAGTCTTGCCCATTAAAATTTTTCCAGAATTTTATTTCATGAAGAAGTGAATTGCATAGCCAAGTGAGGAGATAATATTCAAAGATGAAGCAAAATCCATTGGTTCAAAGCATATATAGAAATGATGGTATAATTTGATCTAAATGCCAAATATAATTACAACAAATGTGCAAAACCAAAGGCCCGTTACTATGAGACTGGTTATTTATTGGATTTCAGTTTCAAGATCCCAAAAGGCTAAAATGTTTATCATATTATACACGACCATGCTTTTGATGCAAAGTTAATGAATGCAATTACAAGTGTCCGGCTCAATTTCTTGACTCATTAATGTGGCTATACGACTTGCAAGTGCAAATTTTTTGAGCCACCTTTTTTTTTTCAAATACTAATTGAGGGAAGTCAAAAACCAAATTAAACATTCACTTGCTATTATTTGTTTTTCTCCCTGTGTAATAAATGTAGAATTCAGTGAAGAATATATATATATATATATTGATGATAATTATGGCAATGAACTCGTCGAGTAATACATTAAAAATTTTAAAATATAAAATAATATATTTGAAAACATAATCTAAATCAAAAAATATAAAATTAGATCAAAATAGGATATTAATAAATTTAAAATACTGTACTAATAAAAATGCATTACAAAATTCCTAATTTTGTGAATATAATATAAAAATAAATATAGTAAATAAAATTGAACCGTTACTAAAATTTAAAAGATAGTATAATTATTCAAAAACCATACTTCTATTTTGTTTCCATTTTACATATATAAGTTTGAAAACAGAAAAGATGAAGGTGTATACGAAAGGTTTAATTTTGCTGGTCAAAACCCATTTTTTGTGAGGGAAAATATTTGTAATAGTATTAATCTTTATATTCTTGGAAAGCATCCTTTTGTGATTTGAATTTCAAGAATTAATATGCTTAATTTTTCAAAAAATGTAAATTTGAGTTTATTCTATTTGCATATTTTACAGTAATTAATCATATTTTATAATTAAAATTCAATTTAACTTTTTATAATTACAAAAACAATATTATTTGATAGTGGTTATAAAATAATATCAAATTGTTATCTTTGAATTAAACTTCATAATAATTTAAATAATTATGCTAATGTGTTAGCTCAAAATATTATTTTTGATTTTTAAATTAATTTTCACAACATTTAAAATTAAGTTTTAAAGTAGAATAAAATTATTTTTACTTTTGAACTATTCTCTAGCCAACTTTAAAGGAATATGAACCTAACATTCTCAAGAAAAATTAATAAAACATAATAATAAAATTAATTTTAATTTAATATCTTTAAGTTTCATTATTTCAAATTTTAAATAATAAAATTAGTATTTTAGATAATTATTACCTTTATAATATGACAAATAATTAATTGGCTTAATTTTTCATTGAATTTCATTAGTTTAAATTTAAATAATAAAATTAGTATTTTAGATCATTATGACCTTTATAATATGAAAAATAATTAATTAGCTTAACTTCTCAAAAATAAAACTAAAATTATTTTAAGATTAGACAAAATATTTTTATTTAAAATTATTTAATTGATTGAAATTATAATTTACTTCACTACAATATTTTAGGCCTAAGGCAACACTTTTTCAAGGCAACGCTTCCAAACTGTTGCATTAGGCAATGCTTTTTCGAATAATAGGCTTTGGCAACAAGTTTTAAGGTAATGCTTCAAAAACATTGTCAAACAATATGTTGAAACCTTTGCTGTATCATGTACATGCAGGTAACGGTTTTTAATCAATTACTAACATTTTAAAAGCGTTGTCATTTAATTTTTAGCAGGCACCACAATTAAACCGTTGCCTAAACTATTGGCCACTCTGTATGTGTTTTCCCACTAAAATTTCTTTTCCCACTAAAAATTTATCAATCTCTTTCTAAAACTAAAAACAAAATACCCTCACACCATCCCTTCCATCGCAGCATACCCTAAGTCCCTCACACTTACACATTCTCATAAAACAGAAAGTGAGAAGCCGCGGAGAGCCTCTGTGTTCGCACCTCCACTGTGAAGCCAGCGGCGGCGGAGTTCGCTGGTCCGATCTAGCCCCAACAAGACCGGCGGTGGCGGAGCGTGACCAGACCCGATCAGTGGTGAAGGAAGGCTAGATCTGAATTCTATTTCTCTCTCTGGAATGAAATACTTATTGAGCATACATTCTTCTATTTCCACAAGAGAAATTCTTTTATGCAAATGAAAATTTCCATTTCAATGTCATGTCCATCAAAATGTGTCTTATTGATGTAGAGAGCTATTGAAACAGAGCCACTAACCAAATTTCCTTATGGAGGTAAGTTTTCAGTTTATTAGCATTATTCATGGAGAGGTTTATTCTAGAATATCTGTGATCAATGTATTCGATTATAAGGTCTGAGTAAAACCCACAAAAGATGTCAGAAACTTGGTTAAAAATGTTCTTCCATCTGGTAATTTATTAAGTATCGAATTGGATAATTGGTGACTGTTCATTCTCGCCGATCTTTATGATCAGACTTCTACAAATATGTTTCCTTAGAAAAGTAAAGAAAATTTTCCCTCTACCAGAGAGACGCAGAGGAGATGGTTCTTGGTGTATATTCATACATAATTGGACTTTATGTGCCTTTTCCTGGGGGTGATTCTGAGGCCAAGATTTATTTACGGGACTCGAAATGTTGGGAGTATGAAGATACCCCTTGGTGTAATTGGATCTCCCATGGAGATGGTAATTTCATGTGCTTCTCCAGTGTGACATTGAGATATCTTTTTCGGTTGTTATGCATGAATAATTTTGCTTCTTTGATCCATTGACATTAGCTTTTGTATGTCACGTGAATAAGCCAATTTTTGAAAGGTTTTTCCCCTTGCATTTTCATGTTCATTTGCTTTTTCACCTATTCAATTATGGTTCACTACTTGACTAATTGGGTTTTGGGTGTAAGCACCCTCATAACTAAAGTTTGAATTCCTCTTTCCCATGATCAAAGTTCAGACTTGAGACTTTTCTTGAGTATTAGTGTGCTTGCATCGACTAGTGCTTCACTTATCTTAAATAAGGCTGAGAAATTTCTTGTTAACCTTTGTTTCTGACCGCAATTCACTTGAGTGGTACAGGTTCTCCAACATGCTAAACCGTTGAACCAGATCCCAGTTATTGGACCTCTATTGTCTGATCTTGCAAGAGCATATGCACCAAGTACAATTTTCATTGATGAAATTGATTTTCTATGTAATGTTAGGGTAAGTCTTTGTTGTTCTCCCCCCAACTTAATCTTTGTTTATTTCTTTTGTTTATGTGGCATGTATACCTTGTTTCCAAATTATGTCAGGAGATAATGTTTAGCCAAGATTGCTATTTATCTGAAGTTTTGATAAGATCAAATCAATTTGTCAATTATTTGTTGGAAAAATAAGCATCTGTTGGTGTTATTCCAATATTTTAGGTAATGTTTGTAAATTTTTGTGTCAGCTTTCATTTTGACTTTCTCCAAGTAACCAAATAATGTCAGTTGTGAACTGTACCCTTTAATGATTTTGTGAAACTAAAATTTAGCTTCACCATTTCTTGTATCTTTGTGCTCCTGTGAAAGTATATGTTCTTCATAGTTTTTTTATTTTTGTTTTCAGATTCAACCTAAATTTGGGTACTGGTCATTCGTCTGAAGCTGAAGACGATAAAGTCTCTGGTTAAGAAGAAGAAAGGGACAAAGGTCACAAAGCAATGTGAACATGAAGATAAAGGAGTAATAGAACTATGCAAGAAAAGAATTCTTATGGGAGTGAGATGCAAGCCCTTGAGTTCTTCTGGTACGCTAAGGTATGACAATGATGGAATTCATCTACCAGCGATCATTTCTTGACAAATGACAATGGAAAACCATGCCATATTTCTCTCCCAGCTGGGGTTGGTTTGTTGATTTTTGTTTTTCTTTTTTACAAGTGTTTCTTGTCCCTATTTTAATTTGTCTAGAGAATCAGGTTTTCATTTTTGATAAAGAAACACACTAAATACTTGTCTTTCTTTGCTTTTCCTTTTCCCCTTATTTGGTTGCTTTATTCTTAGGGTCTTGATTTGTTTAAATAAGTAGTGTTTTTTGGTTGTTTCTTAGCTATGCTGATCCTTATATACTAGGTTTGGTTACTTGGTGTTCTATTTGAATTTGAGCCTAGATACTGAAAGAATTATTATGGTTCATGTCAAAGTGGTTGAGCATTTGCTAATATTGGATTATAGAATCAAATTGATAGTTCTGTATATATTCCTTTTCAAAAGTCAAGATCTAGGTGATCATTATGATTTGTTCTAAGTTGTTGTAAGTCAGTTTCCATTATTTTGGTTGTAACTTGTGTAGGAACTTAACAGTTTTACGTAAATATAGTTATTCAATAAATTAAGCTTGATAATATTTTGGTTTCTAATTGTTGGGTTTCTGGTGCAGATTGAGCTTAATGCATGTGCTTCTCAGGTAGGTTGAGAAGAGGACTAATACAAAGGACATAAAACATGCAATGGATGTGATTTTGATGGACTATATTATAGTGATTTTGTTTTGTGTCAAGTTCTTATGTTGTGAACTACATTTAATCACTTTGTTTATTTTGGTTTAAAGTAGTGAGACTTGTTCTTTAGACTTCTGTATCAACCAATATTATGGTACTATATATGTTTAAGATGATTTAGTTTACTTAGTTCTTTATTTAGTTGATTATTTAATAATAGTTTATTTTATTTATGAATTTCAATCGGTTAATTAATTTTTTATTTACAATTAAGGTGGTTTCTAATTTTTATTGAAAAGGTTATATATATAGTTTAATTTGATATTAAAAAAAAGGATCGTTGTCCTAGATTATAACAAAATGCAACACTTAAAGGATGCATAAATTGTTGCCTTGATTGCATCAAAGGCAATGTTTATCAAGCATTGCCTTAAGTTGGCATTGTAAGTGTTGCCTTAAGTTAAAATAAAATGCAATGCATAAAGAGTGGAAAAACCGTTACTTTTATTGCATAAAATGGCAACGGTTTGTAAGCATTGCTTTAAATTGAAATGAAATACGACACTATAAATGGTGCAAAAAATGTTGCCTTTGATTGGAAAAAAACTTTGCCTTTGATGTGATAGAAGGCAACGCTTTGTATAACATACCGTTGCCTTTTCATTGTCAACCATTGCCTTAGAGAAAAGGTAACGCCAGTATAATCAACCCTCTGAAAAACGTTGTCTTTGCTTGAAATGTGTTGCCTGCGAGAAAACGCAACGTTTTTTATGTGGTGAGGCAACGCTTTTAAAATGTTGGCTTTGAGCTAATTTGTTGTACTTTACTAGAAATAGTTTATATTAACTTCAAAGTAATTATAATTAATTATATAAATATAATTTTTTCTATGCATATCACGTTGAATACATATAATATATTAAAAAGTAATTCATAACATCACAGTCATAATTAGTTATATAAATATAATAAAGTTTATTTTTGGTATATTTCACTTTGATAACACATAGCAATAAATGTTAAGTACAGTGAATTTTATATATATATATATATATTTTGATAATTGTACATTGTAATACAAATTTTTTTGTTATTATGAAAAGTTTAGTGCAAACATTTATGGTGCAATAATAATTGCTGAATTTGAAAAAAAAAATAATTGCTAAAACCAATCTTTTACATGATATATAAAGTGCACTCGGAAGCTTTTGTACCTTCACTTTTTGCTTCAAAATTTTATTCAAAAACCTATAATTTTAGGGAGTCGTAGAGGTAGCTGCAATAGATTAGCAATTCCCTATATTAAATAAATTCACAATAAGTACTTCACATGAGTTTTTTTAAATTATAATGCGAGATTTCATATGATTAAAAATTTTATTTATTTAATTGGTTACGCTTTCAAAGGTCAGGGTAACATCATGTAACTTTACTTGTGCTAATTGTTCAGCAATTTTTATTAAATAAAACAAATAAGGTTGAATTTGTAGAATCTTTCACATTCCTATTGTAAAAATAACCGTTAAAATCTATAGTTGATATATATAGAAACCTTTCTTTTGCAATTGAAAAAAATAGACTAAATACTTAAACAAGTCTCTCAGGTTTGTATTGGGGGACAAGTTAGTCTCTCAGATTTTAAAAATCCTAAATTAGTCCCTCACATTTCAAAAAAGGGGGCAAATTGGTCCTCTGTACGGAACTGTACGAAGGGATTAATTTGTCCCCCTTTTTTTGAAATGTGAAAGACTAATTTAAGATTTTCAAAACCTGAGGGACTAACTTGTCCTCCAACATAAACCTAAGAGATTTGTTTGGGTATTTAGTCAAAAAAATATAAGTTTCATAATATATATATACACACACACCTGTGTCTGTGTGTGTTTTGATAGTGAAGGAAAATTCATATATATATTTATTCAAGTTGTTCTTCGAAGTGACCTTGATTAAACTTGATCGCACCCGTGAGAAATCATGAGTAATATTAAAATTGGAGTGTAAATATATTTTTTATATTATAAAATCAGGAACAAAAAATAAAAAACATGAACAAAACCATAAATGTGAATCAAACTAAGCATAAGGTTTACACCAATAAGTGAACATATTATCAATAAGTGAAAGGAGAAAAACACAATATTCCAACAGAAACTATAAAGCTCTAAAATGCTCAAGAAAATAGTCATAGACAAATGCCCACATGCAAATAAAAAATGTAGAGTTGAAAGTGTTTTATAGATAGTCATGAACAATACGCATGATGTTCTCTCCACTCTGCAGATATATATATGATTGAGATAATTCATCACTCACATCAGTATCTAATATTGATCCCGTGGCTTCTCCATGTAGGCTATTTCCACATGAATTCTACCACCTTCAAGCATCTCTGTGCTATACCACTTTATAAAGTTTTTCTCAAGGGAGCTGTGATATTTATACTACTACATTCCTTACACAACTTGAACATCCAAACAAAGAAGAAAACAAAGAGACAAGAAGAAAAAAGAAAAACATGATAAGACAAATTGGAAGAGAGGAAAGTAAAATAGGGTGTTGGCTATAAAAAGGAGAGTTATAGAATTTTAAAAGACAATTTAGTAGCATCTTCTAAAATCGTCCACTAATTATAATTGTACTAATGATAATAATTCTGAAACTGTCTACAAATTACAATTGTATTGAGTTTGTTAACATTGAGTTTTAACCTTTGTATTGTAGAGTAATGTGATACGATGGAAAAAATTAACATAACAGAATTTTATACATTGCATTAAATGCTATTTTAGATATATGGGTTATAATTTTTTTATTTTAATATATGTATCACAAAGTAGAGCAATACCATACGGTGCCAAAAATTAACACAATAAAAAATTAACACATCATATTTTTATACATTGCATTAAACGCCTAACATACATCGATTATACATTTTTATTTTAATTGATGTAGTCAATACCATGTTGCAAAAATTAACACAATACATTTTTATTTTTGTTGCACGTTACATTAAATGCTCTTTGCAATATATATTGATATTGATAGATTTATTTTACTTGAATTTGGAAATTATAGTGATTTGCAAAAAGATAAAAGATTAACATTGTTACTACCTGAATGATGTGCGATAGTTACAAATTAAAATAAAATTTTAATTATAAAATACAATGACTTAGTCAATAACTACAATTAGCATTAGCATTAATTGCATATGTAGTGAAGTTTATATATATATATATATATATATATATATATATATATATATAATAGATCCATACACCTAGTATAATTGATCCCTAAACCCTAAATCTTACACGAGGGTCAAAAGATCTGCCTAATAATAATAATAATGATACTAATAATTAACTCTGCTTGCGTACATATAGCTGCCACTCCGAATAACTAAGTGAGCGCATACAAAGTACCACACACAGAGGGTCATAGATAGTGGCCCAAGATGATAGAGCACACTAACAAATACTACTCTCACATTGCCGAGTACACACATTTTTATTACAAACACTTTCCAACGAGGATGGAGAATATTTTATTCAAGAGTTGTTGCCTAGGGGCTTTAGACCGTAGAAGCTAATTTACATCCTCTCTTGAAGATTTGGCTGCATAGGCTGCACACGAAAGGCAAATGGCATCTGAGAATTAAAATCCCTTACGCTCTGATCAAATCCATTGTCCACTTCTCTTGCCCCTTCCACCGCCATACGTTGTTGCTGTTGAAAACAATACAATAACGATGAATTAGAAAAGCAAAAAAAAAAAAAAAAAAAAGCTTTTTTATGCAATAAGAAGAAGAATATGTCAAGGGGCTTGAAGATTGTATCTGACTACTCTGATGACAAATGACAAGCTTTAAAATATGTCGGATTTTCTTTCCATTTATCTGCTTAATTGTTTTATTTCTTCTACAGATATATTAACAATCTGAGGAGTCCGCATGTGCTGATGTGAGACAAAATAATGATATTTTGATTGACTCCTTTAATTTTAACAATATTTCCATTAGTCTAAACGACTCATTCACAATTGACCAAAGTGACTTTCAAGAAGTGTGAGACATCCACTACTTAAGACAAGCTTCCATTTTCAATATACTAAGGAATTTGCTTGATCATATTGTAAATGGATTCTTTCTTAGGAATGTTAGTATGGTTTTAAATTATCGTCTGCAATTACAATTGTGATTACAGTATTATTATTATGTTTGATTTTGCAACCACATCACAGTGACAATTAATTATAGCCATACAAGTAATATCTTTTCACAATTTTTTGCAGCAGAATCACAATTTAAATCCATATATTTTAGAGTTAAGACCCAGTTTTTTATAAGCAACCTCAAATTAGTTAATCATTTCGTCTCTTGTTTATTACTATATATGGCTATTACCATATCTTTGAGCCCAAATCTTGCGGCATTGACAATATTTATTTGTGAGAGATTTTGTAAAATAGAAGTAAAAGTAAAAATCACAATAAAAAAAAATCAATATTAAGTATTGTCATTTATGTTAACTAGTGCAGCATCTTAAGGGTCATCGGTCAAGGAATCATCAGGAAAGGTTATGTTTTAGTATTCATATATAAGTATGCTCTTTGACGGGCAGTGGATACAATATTAAACAGTATAAGTAATGTATCGAAGAGGTACCAGGATAAAATTAAGTTCCCTGTTTTCCTCCTCCAAGATCTTGTCCTGACAAGCAATGTGCAGAAGAAATTGAAGTTAGTAGTTAGTTTTGCAATTTGTAAACAAAGAAATACAAACAGTTGAACATACGTTTCTCCTGAACATCCTGTACAGTTCCATCTGCAAAGAAATACAAAAAGTTAATCTATCAGATGATATTGGTTTCGTTTTGGCTACCATTGGAGATTCCAATCTAGAAAAACCGGGTTTAGCTTCTATACACACTCCTTTTGCATGGGGAATAATCTACATACTTAAACTTCATTGAAAGCTTACATTAGTTTTGCTAACAAAAATTTACTGTAATATCTCTTCGTTTAGATTTCCCTTTTTATAAGAATTTAATTTTTATATACCAATAGTATAATATATTGTCTTCCAATCATATATTATCATACCAACTATTTGAAAAAGCATATAAATATGTTATTTGATTGGACAATAATGTAAAAAAAATTTTACATTGTCAATACATAGAAATTTTTTTTTTTTTTATTTAGAGAACCTCAAGGTAACATGCAACAAAAATTAAGAATTTGACATCGTGAAGGCTTGCCTGTTTCTCACGGACACCGACGAGACCATTTTCTAAGGCTTCCTCCAAGCCCATCAGCTCCTTGTAGTTCAGTGAGTTGATATCCTCCCCTTTCAAGTGCCTGAAATGTATTAGTTGGTCAAAGATGAGAGAGAGAAGAGTGAAGGTGCCTAATAATAAGGTGCAGCGTTATATACCTCAGTTCAATTTGCATGCTGTCATTCTCTTTCTTGAGTCTTTCAATTTCACTGTTTAGGTTCTGTCAGTTGAACAAAATCAGTAATAGTCGCAAACCCTAATACAGTTTGCAGAAATAATGAAAAAAAAAAAAACAAAATAAGGTAAAGAGGGGAAAAATGAAGGGAGGGTAATGAAATTTGGAAGCTAGAAACCTTCAAAAGAAAGAGCTATTTGGAGTAGATCTGACTCAGTGTGCTGGTTTTAATGTCAGCCAAGAGAGAGATACATCAAATATGATAAATGTTCTATCAATTAATCTTAAGTTCCTATATATATATATATATATTCAGTTCTTTCATTTTTTTTTTTTTGGCAACGAAAAGGAAGCAAATGAAACAACGTTTTATTGCCAGATCTGTTCATAGATGTTACATTGCTTGTTGTTCCTCTTTATCTTTTCCAATAAAAAACAATATAATACTCACATATAGGTGGAAGGTACAACCCAAATGTAGATCTACTCTCAGAATTCATAGTTCATGCTCCTTAGCACATTTTTAGAAAAAAAAAAATGTCATTTTCCTTTGGACAAAGCAAAACCAAACAGATACGCTTTCAGAAGTCAAGAGAGAGAGAGAGAGAGAGAGAGAGAGAGAGAGAGGAGAACATTAAATCTAGCAAGCCAAGAAAGGGCGAGACAGATCGAAAAAAAGTAAGAGCTAGCAATAAGCCCATGAACCAACCTCATGCTTGGCGTCCCAGAGCCTCTTCCCAGAGGTTTTATGGTATCTCTCGAGGATATCAATCAACCTTCACCAAGAAATTAAAAGATCCAAAAGCAACCCAGAAATTAAAGCGAAAATATATATAAAAGAGAGAGAGAGAGAGAGAGAGAGACTTTTCTAGGTCAACAAATGCGATAATAATAATAATTAATAAGAAGAAGAAGAAGAAAACAATATATACAACTCCTTACGTTGTGGAAGGGCTGATGTAGTCATGCATCTTTCCAGATGCAGCAAAGATGATAAGGGAAACTTGGGCGTCGCATAGAACAGTGATTTCCTTCGCCTTCTTTAGGATCCCATTCTTTCTCTTTGAGTAGGTGACTTGCCTGTTACTTGAGTTCTCGATCCTCTTGATCTCGATCTTACCCCTCCCCATCTCTCACACAAATCTTCCTCTTCTCTTCTCCGCTAGCTCTTTCTTCTATGTTTTTGGGTCTTATTGCTTGTGAATGGAGAAGAGGGAGTGGGGAAGGTATAGAAGAGATAAATAAAAGTAACAGCATAGCTAGGTTGCAACTTGCCATAACGGGTTTGAGGATAAAGAACTTTCTCCGTGACACAGTGGACAATGACAAAGCCAACCGATGTAGGCTTTTACTTGATATCTGATTTGGCCGTGTTAGTTGCCGCATCTTCTTAACCATCGGTCTCCTTTCACACTCTCATGGTCAGGTAAGATACTAGTTAAGTGATCAACTCAAGCACTTTTTCTAATGTTTGAATACATTTGAATATCTATATTAAGTTATTTTACAACATTGAAAAATATTAAATTTTGTCTTAAAACTTTTTTATTATGTAATCTTTATCTCACTCATATATGAGTTTAAAAGACTATCTAAAAAAGAGTCCAAATAACATTTTGACTAAATACTCAATTTAGTCTCTCGAATTTATAGTGAAGGACAAATTAGTTTCTCAGATTTGAAAAATCTCATATTAGTCCGTCAAATTTTATAAATTGGGATATGTTAGTCTTTCCATTAAATTATCGTTTGAACTATTAATAGAAATATCTACGTGTTCTATTAACTTGCTTATGTGTATTATTAATTTTCATGGTGGATTCTAACTTGCTTTATTTCTCTGTCTATGCAGAATAAATGATAACTTACAATCAAAATTTTTCTTTCGATCAGAGAGCTATGGTAAGAGAGCAGATGAAGAAGAAGATCTAAATGATTTCATTTAGAGAAGTGAGACAAGTTAAGACCCACTATGAAAATTAATAATACACATAAATAAGTTAACATGATACAACTCAGATGAAAATTCCACAGAGGGACTAACTTGTCTCAATTTCTGAAATTTGAGAGATTAATGTGGAATTTTTTTATATCAAATGGATTAATTCCCCCCCCCCCCCCCCACACTATAAATTAGAGGGAATAAATTGGGTTTAGTCTAATATTTTTATCTGGTTATTTAAGAGGTACTTTGTAGGGTTAAGGATGCTTTGAGTGAAAAAGGCCAGGATGTGATTGACATGTAAGATTGGATTTAGAGAAGTGGCTTGCAGGGCTCGTATTAACTTGTATTGAGGTCTGTGATGAGCTTCCCTAGGATTTGACAAAGAACTGTTAGCTTCAACGTTTACCAATAAGGCTATAAATTGTTCATTGAAAAAAAAAGGCTATAATAATAATAAGAAGAAGAAGAAATAAATGAACACTTGAGCTTGTGATCATGATAGAGATGAAAAATATTTGATAAAATCCCAATTTTGATGTGACTAAAATATCGAAAAGTAAATTAGTTTATTAAGACTTAAAAATTTACTCACAGTAGTCTCTCATCTTTCAAAATATAGGATATTTTTATCACTGAACATACAAAATATAGTCGTAGAGGGTGACTTGACATGGAACCATAAGTATTTTACATTCTCAACTGTGAGAGAAACACGAGTGATTAACATTTTGAATGGTGAGAGTACTTTGGATAGACTTTGATAGACTTCTAAGTTTTGAGAGACTGATATATCCTCAATATTTTTATTAGGGAGGAAAAAGAGATTTTTGTCAAAATATTATAAATAAGTCCTGGCAAATGTTTAAATAATCACGTTATACGAAAATCATACATTAAAAATCAGTTCTCTCAACCATCAAATCAAAATGAAATTATCGTCGGTTCCCACTATAAGCAATGAAGCACGTGAAGTCTAAAAATGGCAACTTAATTCATTGCAAGTGTTCCAACCGGAAAGGAAGAAACACAATTTCGTCTCAGTCAAGGTCATCCATCAAACAGGACGTCTTGGATTAGGTCTTTGTCATGGTTTGGGCAGGCACCGGTTGGTGATTCCCGGAGAAGAGTGTCTGATTTGAAAGATTTTGAATCATTGGCAAAGTGCATTAAGTTTGTGAAATAACAACAATAAGAGGAGGAAGAAGTTAAATACTATCAAGAATTGTGAGATCGATTCTGCCTTGAAATCACGATGCACCGTGTAATATCCCAAAAATTAGAGTATTTAAGAGAACAACCATTTTTACCCTTGAAAGTTATATTGCTAACAAGATAATCCTAAAAAGAAACCATATTTAACGAAAGCTCTCTAAAGATCCATTATTATTCACATGCAGTAGAGGTCAGATAGGATATACCTGAGATATGGAGAGGCCCAGGAACACGAGACCATTACATGATCCTCCTCCATGACTTGACGAAGGTGGAGTACTTGTAGGGACTTCGATGCTCAAGTCAATGAATGCTCAAGAGGTGTAAATGTAATAGGAAAAATGCATACTTTTCTAGGGTTACTCTTTGCCTTAAATAGAGATACGAAGGTGTGGTAATGGGCTTTAAGCCACTAATTGGCCTATTTGATATAGGGATTATATAGTTCATTTGTAACAATTATGTTTAACAAATTGACCCAAATATCAACTGACTTCCAATTTTGTTAACAAAGTGATCAACGTTTTATTCTAAGTTGACACTTTAGAAACAGTGCTTTAGTTTGAATAAATCACATCTTTGTCAAAATAGCCTATTTTATGCCAAGTTGGCAATGCAAAACCACCACCCCCCCCCCCCCCAAAAAGATCATTTTTTGACAAAATAACCTTGAAAGAACCACTTTTGTTCACAAAAATGAACACACATGCATTTAGGCAAATTTATCACACAAGATGGATCTTTGGAGGGTCACAGACGAGTCTAGCTTTTTTTTGGGGTTACTTTGTCAGGGATATGATCTTTTAATGTTAAAATGATGGTTCTCTAATGGGAGAACTATTATTTTACCATCAAAACATCAAATCATTCACAAAATAGCCCCTAAAAGAAACTATATTTACCGCCAAAAGATCCATCTTGTTTGATAAATTTACCCAAACATCAATTGATTTCTATTTTCTTCAAAAAAGTAATTTTTTCAAGGATTATTTTTGTCAAAAATATTATCTTTTGAGAGCTAAAATGGTCATTCTATAATGTCATCAACTTGGAGTGAAATGAGCTATTTTTCCAAAGATGTGTCTTTTGAGATTAAAATAAGATTTTAGCTTAAAACATTAAATATAATCATTTATGTTAACACAAATGCAGGTCAGGTGACCTTTGAGGTAGATCTTTTGCCAAACGAGGTAGATCTTTTGTAGACCTTTGTAGATCTTTTGGCTTAAAACATAAAATGTAAACACTTGGGTGAATTTGTCAAATGCAGGTCAGGTGACCTTTGAGGTAGATCTTTTGCCAAACGAGGTAGATCTTTTGTAGACCTTTGTAGATCTTTTGGCTTAAAACATAAAATGTAAACACTTGGGTGAATTTGTCAAATGAGGTTAATCTTTTGAGGGTCACAAGTAAATATAATTTAGCAATTTTATTAGCAGCATAATCTTTTGAGGGTTAAAATAATAGTTCTCTCTATATCTGCTCTTTGGAGGTAAAGTAAACAAATTAATTTGTGAGGTCAACAACAAGCAAAACAATTAACTTAATGGTTAAGTACTTGTAATATAAAGCAAAGTACCCTAATTCGAATCTCATGGTAATAGTACATCTTCTACTTTGGTATCTCAATAAAGATAAAAAAGGATGCCACCCCTCTGAATACGAAGATGGAAAAGGAAGAATGAGGGAGTGAGAATCCTATACAAGAATTTTCAATATGGCTTTTTCCTTCACACGAGTGACATCATCAACGTGTTAGCTCCAGAACCCTTTGAGCTTATTTGTTTTGAATGACAACAAAACCAATTTAAAGAAAATACTTTGAAGAACAACTGATGTATCTATTGAGTTCCATGAAAGATTATAATAGGTTTCTATTATTTAGCAAGAGCAAGCCTTACTCAAATAAGAATATATTTCATTATACATGTGTAAACATGTTTATCTCATGTTATGAGATTTGAAATAGAACAGAAGTGAAATTACCAAGCAATTGATAACTAATGATGGGAAAAAGTTTTCAACGCTACAGGAAACCAAGTTTAGAGACTTTAGAAAGTAGCATGAGACATCAAAAAGTACGCTCAAAATGAAGATATCAACCCATGTCCAAGAGCAACATGTTAATTAATCTTCATTCATCACAATCACAAAGATATAATCAGCAAAGAAGATTTGATTGAAGACCAGAAAGTGAAAAATTATTCAAAGGACTGATTGCGAACATCAAAAAGCTCACCCATGAGTAAAGTAAAGAATGCTACAAGGAAAATTTGAAATTTGAAATTCAAATAATCAAGTCAAACCCAGTTTCAAACTAATACGTCATCTTTTCTGCCTTTTTGATCAACAAGCCTGGTTTCATGAAGAAGGAGTTCAGAAAGCTTGTTTAGAAAATAGGAAAGTAGTTTTTGAAGGAAGATCAGAAAACTCAACTTTACAATAGTTTCTGCAACTGATGTGACAGATCTATCAACCTCTCTTCTAGCTGTTCTTTCAAGACACAATAGATGTTCAACACGTGTCACTTGAGGAACTAATCTATGTCAACGGTCACAAAGAATGACCATTATATAAGGAGATGGTATGGTTGAAGAATGTAGAGAGATTTCAAGATTCAAGAGAGGAAACTCTGCAAAAATCTCTTCCCACTTCTTGGAATATTCAATCTTTATCATGTAATCAGTTTTATCCTTGAAGTGTAAAGAAAAATCTTCCTTTTATATTCTTAGTTAGATTTATGCTCTTCCTATAGAAGTAGTGGAAGAAGAATGCCATTCAAATTTTTCCTAGGAACATTCTTTGTATATGTTAAGGAAACTTGAGTGTAGGTTAGTTTTAGTAGCAACCTAAACACCTAACCTTTGTATCCTCTATCTAGTAATGATCACTGTGAGAAAGCTTGGAGAGGCTACTATAAAACTACTTGCAACGTGACAGTAGAGGTTGCTATTGCTCACGGTTTGGCTTGGAGAGGCCAGTGTCAAGACTATTTTCAATATAATAGTAGAGGTTGCTACTGCTCATGGTTTGGCTTGGAGAGGAGTATCAAGACTACTTTCAACATGACTGTAGGGGTGGCTACTGATCACGGATTAGCTTGGAGAGGCTAGTACAATACTACTCGTATTAGCTTGGAGAGGCTAGTACAATACTACTCATGTTAGCTTGTAGAGGCTAGTGTAATACTACTCGGTTTAGCTTGGAGAGACTTGAAGAAAGAATACTCAACTTGTGTCAGTTTTTGAGTTGGTCTGCTGGCACAAGTAACACTACAAGAAATGCACGGTATACCGACTCAGTTACCAACGGGTATATTTTTTTATCGACGGGTACGGGGGCTTCTGTTATGTGGCTGTCGATGAATATTACCAAAAGGAGAAAAAAACCCGTCGGTTATTTTCGACTCGTTTACCGACGGTTAACTGGATAATTAGCCGTCGGTAAAATTAAATAAAAGGTGTAAGTAGGTCATGAGAAAAACAAATTATATCAACGGGTTTACCAACGGCTTTTACAAAAGTTAATTTTAATTTTTTATATTTTACCAACAGCTTTACTAACAGAATTTACATAAATTTATTTTAATTTTTTTCTGACGAGTTTACCGATGGTTTTATAATAATTTTTTTAGAATTTCCTTTTTAACAATGGTGTGATTGATAATATGTTATTTATTTATTTATATAATAACCTAATTATCAATTACATTAATATTAAATAAGAAAATAATAAATTGATAAGATGAATAAATTAAACTGATTAAATAAAATATCAAATTATGACAATAAAATATACGCAAATTACAATAAATGTAAAAAAAAATTCCAAAATGGAAAAAAGTGAAGATAAATAAAAACTAGCTAAACTCTAGGCATCGACATTGTCGGCGGCGTTGGCGACATCACCATCATCATCATTAGGGCCATCATCGTCATCCGCCCTGTCCGATTGTGAGTGGCCCTCATTAATGGATAGATGTGGGATATGGGGGAATGAGGTCTGGGGGAACGTCTTGCCGGAGCTGGAGGGTCCCAAAGCCTGCATGCCCTAGAAAAAGCTTATCACATGCACGATAACCTGCTACTGCATCTTCTGGAGTTGAACTTTCTCCTACTTTGCTATCTCCTCTTTCAGGTGCCAAGGAGAGCTTAAGCTCTTGGATTTCTCTCAACTCCTACTCCACAACTGCTCGACCTGCTTGCTGCTCATGGAGCTGTTGAACGAGCTGTGCCTGCTGTTGCTGGATCAACTATGCCTGCTATAGCAGTTCCTGATTGAGGGCATGCACACGCTCCCTCAGGGCATCATCCCTAGTAGCTGACTTAGTGGCGGAGGATGGGGATATACTCTCAGGGTAGTGCCCTATCCCATATAGGCAGCCCTTGTAAGGGCCACTAACCACTTGGGCCCAGACATCCTCCTCGTTTGGAGGAAGAGGAATGTCAGCATTGGGCCCAGCCTCAGCCACTTAGGTCTGGTACTGGGCCTGTGCCTACTCCCAAAGGTCAGTAAACTCGTGCTACAAGAAAAAAAGATAAAACAAATTATAAGTAATAATTATGACATAAATGAAAATAATAATAAAAGTTAAGTAAAGTTATGTATAAATTCAAATTTACATATGCTGTCTCGGAGCGAGGTCTACCCAAACCTCTCTAGACCTATCATCACCCCTCTGAACACCTTTTTTGGTGTGGGTCTCCCGAAATAGCTCGCCTTGTGTCGGAGGGCGGCTCAACTCCCTTGCCTGCACAAATAAGCACAATAAAGTCATAAACATATAGTATTTGCCACAATTCAAATATAGTAAATGTTATTATAAAATTTTGAAAGGTTAAAGAATTACCAAACGCTTATGGGTTCCCTCCTGGGTACTCGACCCACTGATGTATAACAACCTGCCTTTTTGTGAGGCTCGGTTTGTTTTTCTCTTATTCGACCTATCCTTAAAGGTCGGGTCACTGGCCTAGTAGTGTCATAGCTCACTAAGGGTGGCATCATTCAGCCACGAGCTACTCATGTCTCCTTTACAAACATCATGAAACATATCTCGCAGTCGCTTGGAGAACTTAATCTTCCAAGCCCTTTTCATTGCGCGCTCATGCTCGAGGTCAATGTAGAAGGATTTCCACTTATACAAATTCACAACATACAAGTTATTATATATAACCATATAATTAAATAATATAAACATGTATTTTAATAAAAGTGAATAAATCATAAAATTACTTTCTAGTCCACCCAATATGACTCCTTGACATCCTCAGGGATATCAGTACATGTGGGTCACAGATGGTTATACCGACTCTGTATAACCTCTGTAATCCTATGGTGAGCCAATGCAAACGGCTAAAAACTATTACATAGATAAAATAAATAAAAAAAATAATCAAAATATTTAAATACCATAAGCAATATAAAACTATAATTAGATTAAAAAACAAATTCAACTCACCTATCTTTACCATTCGGCCTGATCTGGCACAGCGATCTACCATCAACCCTAAGAGGCCTGCCATTAGGGCCGAGGGCCCTCCCATCTTCATCAGGTGCCTGTGACCCAGTGGAAGAAGGAGGATTTTGATCAAATACAGGGCTGGGAGTCGGGGCAGTGGTACGGCTTGGGGTAGTGGTAGGGCTAGGGGCGATGTCAGGGCAAGGGGAGAGGTCACTGATGCAAGTGGGCTATAGGTGTGAATACGGGGAAGGTAAGGCCTTGATATACCCAGGAGTAGGCATCATCCTAAAGCTTGGGGTACTGATGGTAGGAACTGAGGTGGAGGCAGTGGAAGGGAAGGTTGTGAAGGTGGTAGAAGGGGTCGTGGTGGAGGTGGTGGGATGGGCGGTGGCAGAGGTGGTGGGACCGGCAGTAGCTGAGGTGGTGGGAAGGGCGGTGGCTGAGGTGGTGGCAGGTAAATCGACCTTTCGAGGTCGACCTCTGCCTTTACCAACCATACTACAACAATTAAAAAGTAGTCCATAAGAAAAATTCATTAAATCAAGAAATTATTATAATTTCATAATAATATTACATATAATATTAAACACCTCAATTAATCTAAAATTGCAGGGCTATTTTCATTATCACTCTATTATTGATCACTACGTGAATCATCAACACTACTAGCACTTATTTCATCTTCATAATTTCTGATTGGGTGGTTACTTGTGCATTCAATTATGTCAACCTCCCCAGTAGTCAATGAAAGAGGGTTTTTAGGATTGTCTGCATCAATTACTACCCTTGAAGGCGGTGGATCATCCATTTGATAAGCATTTTCAATAGTATCTTCCTCTACTTCAATCCTACCTCTTAGTTTTATCTTGTTCACAACCCTCCACTGTGACCTACTTTTCCCAGGATAAGACATATAATATACTTGTCTAGCATTTTGGGCTATAATAAATGGATCATAACTTCTATATCTTATGGTATAATTGATTTCAATGAATTTGTAATTATTATATTGTCGTGTCTTAGTAAGTCGGGTAGGATCATACCATTCACATTTGAATAGGGCACATTTATTTGCGAGCTCACCAACGTACTCAAACTCAAGGATTTCTTTAACGACACCATACCAATCATATTCTTTGTCTCCAGTATCACCTTTAACACAAACACCTGTATTGTTAGTTTTCTTCGCCGCACCCTAATCAGTTGTGTGAAACTTGTACCCATTAACATAGTACATAGGCCAACTTACTACTGTATGTTTGGGCCCCAAGCTAAATTAAACAAATGGGGACATGTTACACCATTATTTTTATTATGAAACTACGTACATGAAGTTTGAAGTGTCAATTAGACTTATATCAAACAAAATTAACGTATAAGAATATATATTGGTTTCATAATCTTAAACATGTGGACTTACATGTAATCTAAACCAATCCGAAAATTGTTGAACAGAATTTTGATCGTGCAGTTGGTCAAAGTATTTGTTGTTAAAAATATATTTTACATTATTTTAAAGATGCCCAACATCACACTTTCACTAAAAAAAGAATTGTTGACTTACAATCTAAATGGTTGCACCTCATCACAATTTATCAAAATATGTAGGTGTGCAGAATTCTACTCTCATGGGAATATTTTTTTCCATGGCAAACAGATCATCAACCCTGAGAGCAAAAGAGCATAAATCCCTGAAATACTGACTAAGCTCGGTTAGGGGCTTCCAGACAACATCAGGTAGTTCTCTGAATGTAATTGGAAGCAAACACTCCATGAAGACGTGATAATCATGGCTTTTCATGCCAACAAGCTTACTCTGTGCAACATTGATGCTCCTGCTTAAGTTAGAAGCATAACCATCAGGCATTCTCAATTCCTTCAGCCACTGACAAACAGCTTGTTTCTGATTGAAACTCAGCATATTTGGCCTTTGGTTTATAGAACCGACCATCTCTTAATTCTTGTAAATGCAAATCAGGCCGCGTACAATACTCAGCCAGATCATGCCTTGCCTTGTCGTTATCTTTGCTTTGATCCGTATCCAATATAGTATTCATAATGTTATCAAACACATTTTTCGCAATATGCATGACATCTAAACAATGATGTACCAAATTATCCTTCCTATATGATAACTACCAGAAAATACTTTCTTTTGTCCAATTATGGTATACCCCATACCCTGGCATTCGCACTACCTTTCCAACTTCTATTATTTTTCAGAATTCTTTAACTCGATCCCACATTTCGTGGCCACTTAGTCTAACTAGAGGCTCATCATGTTCAACACAATTACTTTTAAACTCGTATCTACTTCGCCTATATGGATTATCAGAATCTAAGAACCTTCTATGACAATCAAACCAAGAGTTCTTTCCTCCATATTTCAAGGTGATTGCTTTAGTATCCTCTATGCAAATCGAGCATGTTAACTTGCCTTGGGTTATCCATCCAGACAGCATTCCATAAGCTGGAAAATCATTGATGGTCCACATAAATGCAGCTCTCATCATGAAATTCTGCTTTATTGAAATGTCATATGTAAGAATACCCTGGCACTACAACTCATTCAATTCATCAACTAGGGGTTGAAGATACACATCAATCTTAGCTTTTGGATTATTAGGGGTAGGGATTATACATGTTATAAACAGGTAAGGATCTTTCATGGACATTTGAGGAAGGAGATTATAGGGCGTAACAACTACAGGCCAACAGGAATAGGGTTTGCTAAATTGGTTATTCAGAGTAAATCCATCTGAAAAGAGTCACAATCTAATATTTTGTAGGTCACAAGCAAAATTAGGATATTGTTGATTGAACTTTTTCCACACCTCACTATGTGATGGATACGTCATCACACCGTCATCCCTCTAATTTTTACTGTGCCACCTCATATGAGAAGTTGAGTTCATTGATGTATATAGTCTTGTGAGTCTAGGGATTAAAGGCAGATAATACATTCTTTTCTAAGGGACATCCTTATTCTTTGCACTTCCGCGTCTCTTGGGTTTAAACCTAGGCTCTTGACAGAACTTACACTCAGTCAATGATAGATCATCTTTATAATAAAGCATGCAGCCTTTCAATTAGCAATCAATCTTTATTTCCTTTAACCCAAGTTTAGAAACTAATTTTTTAGCTTGACAAAAATCTTTTGGAATTACATCGGGGTTCAGACTTAGCTCACTTATTAATGCAGCCTACTGATCAAAAGAACTTTGGCTTTGATTCCCTTCGGACTTAATGCTCAACATTTGAACTGCTAATGACAATTCAGAGTGCACACAATCCTCCCACAAAGATTGATTGGCAGCTTCGATGGGACTATAAAACTAAGCGGCATCTTGGTTGGGCTCTTCAACTAAAGGATGTGAATAATGAGTAGGAAATTCAGGCCCAACAGCATCAAACACCATCTTTTGATGCCTAGCCAAGTTATCCTCCCACAACACATTATCCACATCGTTCTGAGTTACATTGATCCTACCAGAACTACTTCTAGTTTCAAACATACCCACTTGATTCCATGCATTAACTACCTCCCCATGCTCGATCCAAACCCAATAGTTAGGCATGAATCTCCACTTGTAAAAATGAACCCTTATCGTATCATCATCTAAATACTTCCTACATTTGTACTTATCACATAGACACCTAACTTTTGCTTTGTTAACGAACTGTTGTGTTTGACATGCTACCCACATAAATTCTTCAACACCACTATAAAACTCTGATTTGATCCCCCTTCTATTAGGATGTAATCTATCGTACATCCATGATTGGTTTGAAGGTAACATTGCGCTTGTGATAAATCCAAGACCCTACATACAATTTTTTAAAGACGTCAAATTATTACTATCAAATAAAAATTCAATTGCTATTTAAATTTGTAGTACAACTACTTTTAATCTTATTTATTTAACAAAAATTTTGACAAAATTTAGATAGCATCTCAGCTTAAATTAAGAGTTTCCATCTTCTTATATTTTCGATAAAATTTTGACTGCATCTCCCCTTAAGTTAGGAGCTTCTGTCATCAGAAATTTCTTTTAATTGGTCTCTAAAACAAATTCAATTGATCTTTAAGTCTTATTTTTATTATTACTTTCAAGCACATTCAAATTTCTTTAACAAAATTTAGACAACATCTCCCCTTAAATTAGGAGCATCCATCGTCAGATATTTATTGTATTTGGTTTTTAAAACGCATATAATTGGTCTCTAAGTTTTATTTAAACTATTTTTTTTAAATAGAATTCAATTGCCTTTTAGATTTTTCCCAATATAGTTACTTTTACTTAATATATTATTTCTAAAAAAAAAGTTAATAAAATTTTGACAGTATCTCCCCATAAATTAGGAGCTTCTGTCATCAGATAGTTATTATATTTGATCTTTAAAACACATTCAATTACTCTTTAACTTTTATTTAAATTATTTTTTTAAAATACCTCATTTGTCTTTTACATTTTTCTTAATATAGTTACTTTTTTTAATCATTATTCCTACAAAAAATTATAACAAAATTTTGACAGTATCTCCCCTTAAATTAGAAGCTTCCATCATTACATATATCAGTAAATTCAACAATTATAGATATTGTTATAAAGATTAATAACAGAATAGATATATTGAAATAGTTATATGTTAATAATTACATATAATTCACATAATCCTAAAAACTATTCTATTGCGCATCCCCTTATAACTCCACAATATACATCCTACAATATCCGCAAACACAAAGAATCCTACAGTGAACAAATCAAACAAGTCAGGGAAATACCTCTACGCCCTTTCCCCTAGTCATGCAATCTCCATTTTCTACAACTCTATCCTAGAAAATGAAAGTCTCTATATATCCTACATATATATTAAATCATTAAACGATATAAATAATAAGGAATCAGTTATTAACCTCTATAGCAATAAAAAAAATATAAAATGTAGGAAAGCTCTCAGCGTGCAACCAAATCCAATTCTGAAAATCCAACATCATAAATTTAAATCAATACAATCATATACATGTAAAACATAAAATAACATAAAGAAAAAGAATGACAAACTAATCCTAAAGTCAATAATCGATGTGACTCTCAAGTAAAACTCCTACAATAACACATTAACAACAATAATTACTCCCCAATGCAACTAAACACAACACTATGGGTACCCATAAATGAATAGAAAAAGTAAACCAAATCAAAAAACTAAACTAATTAAAATGCTCACCAAAGCCCCACGACTGTAATGGTGGCCTCTATTTTTCGAATCGAGCTCCGGTGGCAGCGAGCGAAGGCAAAAAAGACGACGGTGGCGCGGTTACAAAGAGAAATAGAGGTTTTAGAGGGAGGGGGAGGTTTCCAAGTGAGGAGGAAGAAGGGTCACGGGGTGGATTTATTTGCGGGTTACCAACGGGCTTGGGTGCTCGATTAATAAAATGATTTGTTTTGTTAAAAATTAATTACTGACAGGTGTTCAAAATATTGGCGGGTTTTCAGAAATACCAAACATTTGTGCAACAAAGTATGAAATGTCAAACACCCGTCGGTAATTTAATTAATAAATAATAAATATTCAAATTGACCATCGGTATACCCTTCTGTAACTTAATTAATAAAAAGTTAATTTTAAATATATTTATTACCTGTTGGTAATACCATTGGTTTACCCATCAGATATTATGGCTGGTATTGCTCAACTAGTTACCGACGTGTTTACTGACGGGTGTTCGTAATTACCATAATTATTTCCAAAAACGCGTTAGTCCGTCGGAATATCCATTGGTAATTACTGATGGTTTCATACCCGTTGGTAATTAACATCGGTATCCCGTGTCTTTCTAGTAGTGTGAGAGCTTGGGAAGGCTAATGTAAAGACTATCCATCTTTACTTCCTCAGGTTGAGAAAGTTGTTTTGAATAGACCCTCAACTATTGTTAGAAATCTTGGGCGTAGGCAAGTTTGGCGAAAGCAAAGATAAAATCCCTTATGTCTTTTCTCCCTTTCTCTGATCTCTTTTATTTATCTCTGTTGCATCGTTCACTTTCTCTTGATCTTACATATCTTTCCTATTTCCTGTTATCTCATTTATTATTGAGCATTTTATTTAATAAGATTTAGAAATCTACTTTATGAACCTACTAACTGTTTCTGCTGCACTTCAAGTTTTACACTTGATAGTAATTATTTTTAGAAGCTTCAAAAAATATGAAAAAGGATCAATGCATGATTCAACTCCCCTTCTCGTGCACATTTTTACTGACACAACATCCTTAGGGACTTCAGGTTTCTTAATAAAATAGTGGACATAATCAAGATTCATTTATTAAGTTTCAAAAATCATTAGCTGAGGTTCGTGTCTTTTAGTTTGAATCTTAATATCATGAATGCATCATACTATATCATGAATGGATGTCAACACCTTATACAACATTCCAACATATCATAACATACTATAAAAGCATAAGGAATATAAACAACTATAACACACAACTTTCCTATTTTCTTTCTTAGGTGAGTTATTGATGGAGGCTATCACCTACCTCCACAAATTAAAAATTATTTCATGCTAAGCTACACCAAGAAAATGTAGTAAAATGGCACAACCTAATTGGGGGTTTTGAGAATTAAAGCAAAGCAATTTAAATTAAAAGAAAATAGCACCAATGAAGAAGGCACTAGTGCAAGGTATTCCTAGGATTGGAAATTAATTATCATTGACCAAATATTAAACCCATTGCTGGCTATTAGTAATAAATTACTAGCAATTCTACTAGTGATCTATCGACCTCTAAAATTTGACCAATGCAAATAACTAATAAACGAGATCTCAGTTTATTTAGAAACCACATTAATTTAATGAACCAATTGCTATAGCCTAACCACCAAGCAGA
Organism: Dalbergia cochinchinensis; assembly: GCA_031216125.1. Classification (NCBI taxonomy): domain Eukaryota; kingdom Viridiplantae; phylum Streptophyta; class Magnoliopsida; order Fabales; family Fabaceae; genus Dalbergia; species Dalbergia cochinchinensis. The sequence continues at coordinate 13,899,361 of CM062376.1, forward strand.
AAGTTAATTAAAATGTTCTCCCTCAAATATAAATCAATAGATTTATCAATTTTTGCCTAAATGATTTTCCTAAATGACGATCGCCAATTTACTTATCCCAATAAAGATTATAACAATCACCACAATAATTATAGAAATAAAAACTGCAGAACATTAAGAAAATCAATGCATTTAATATCAATAAAGGTCTCAAACATCATCTCAATCCATCCAGAAACCCTTACATTAGTAAAGAAATCTACTCCTCAAACTTGGGAAGATTACAACAATGAATGTAACGCCCCAATTTTTACTGTAATTTTTACTGTCATTAGAAATTACTCAATTACCGAATTACCGTAGGTAATTATTACATAAGATTTGAGGCCGAACAATCCTCAATAAAGGAATATAACATTAGAAGAGAGGTTAGGAACGATTCATGCGAGAGTCGCAAATCCGAATTTCATGCGTATAAAATGACCAAAATGCCTCTGAAGTTATTTTACTCAGAAAATGAGGATCGTGGGCCCCACCTATTCTCAAGGGGATATTTTGGGGATAATAAGGGATTGTTTGTGTTATGTGTGTTAATAGAGCAGAAGGATCTCAATTTTGAGTTCCGACGTGCGAAATGACCAAAATGCCCCTACGGCTGTTTTAACTCCGATGTGCGTGCCGACTGAGCCCGAACCTCACTAAAATGTTTTAAAATGTGTTTTTAAGCCATGATTAACCATTGGTTAAGCTCGGGTGGCCTCGGGCAGTTTTTAAGTGAAAGTACGATTTTGTCCCTGTTTTTGGGCAGTTTTGCGAATTACGGGATTTTTGATTCGTATACCGAAACCTAAGCAATATTAGGGTCAAATTAAAGCTTATTAAATTCTAAATATTAATCTAGAGTCAAAATTATGTATTTAGATTGATTAGAACCCAAAATTGCTCAAAAACACCCAAATTGCTTACTAATTCACTTAAACCCTTAACTGTAAATTCTCTAAATTACATGAATACCTTGCCTACACCTAAATAATGCATGGAACACACAAATTTCACTTCTTTGGGCTGTAATGGATGAAATTATTGATGCCATTATGCAGCTGAATTATTGCCAAAAGTTGCACTAAAACAAAATGCCAAAATGTCACCATAAGAGACATAATTCCTTAATTTCATACAACTTTGTCTAAAATGATTTTTTTCCTTATTTCTCCTGCAAAATTCCGTCCACTACCTCATCACTTTGGCCAATTAGAAGCCTCAAAATCTTCTATAAATAGGCTTGCTTGAGTGGTCTTGGAATGCTTGGTTCATAACTAGTTTTTAGGAGCACCAAAAACTTTCTTTCTTCCTCCTCTTTGGCTGAATTCTTTCTTCAATTTTTTCAAAGAGATTTTGTTTCATTTCACTTCAAGAAACCAAGTTCTCTTCCTCTTCTTCAACTCAGATTAGGTAGGGAGTAGTTTCTAAATTTATTTCTATGCTTTGAGGAGTTGTGTTTTTAGCTCAAAATGATGAAATTATGAACTTACCTTAGCTTTTCATTTTGGTTTTCCTTTTCAATTTTTCTTTAACCAATTCAACCATATGGCCTAGGTGGAACTAAGATGATGGCTTGATGATGAGGATCTTGAGGGTAGGTTGTAAATCCATCACAAGTTAGGCCTCTAAAGCTTGAAAATTCCACTTGATGCAAAACTTTAAAGAATAATGCTTTATGATGCTCAAACAAAGATTTTTAGTTTAGAACTTGAAAGATGTATTTTCCTTTTATGTTTTATTTCTTGTTAAGATATGTATTGGGTTGAATTTATAATTCTTTTAAAGTCTTGAAGGAGCTCTAGTAAAGAAACAAAATGAATTTGCATCCATGATTAAGTTTATGCTTTGCATAACCATGTTTACCTTCTATGTCATCACTAAATTTTCAAGAATGAATAAATGAACTTGCATTTCTCATGTTTAAATTCCAAGCTTGTATTTCATGTTTATGTTTCAAGTCATCACTTACTCTTTCAAGATAATAAAGAGGTTGCATCTCATATTTAATTTATGCTCTCACTATATCTTATAATGGCTAAAAGAATCAACGCATGGCATGTTTATTTTATGCCATCACCTAAAGATCCTAGAGCTCAAAGACTTGCCCATGTATCACAAGCAAAGAAATATGATTATTGGAGTTAAAGAATTTATTCTTTAAAAAGTCTTGAGATTGAAGCTTAAAAAGATGTAATAATAATTCTCTTCTCCCTCTACTGGTCCTGTGCGGACTACCGCCGCTCCGGTTTCTTAATAATCTCTTGTCCTGTGCGGACTACCGCCGCTCCGGTTTCTTAATATTCTCTTCTCCCTCTACTGGTCCTGTGCGGATTACCCCCGCTCCAGTTTCTTGTATCATGTTTATATTTCAAGTTCTTGCATCATGTTTAATTTTCAAGTCATCACCTTAAATCTTAAAGATAAAGAAATGGAATTGCATATCATGTTTATAATTCCAAGCTATCACCTTATAAAGATAAGATTAAAATAAGGTTGCATAGCATGTTTATAATTCTAAGATGTCACCTAAATCTCTAAAGCTCAAGATTTACTCCTTTTATCTTAAGTGAGAATTTTAATTGTGAAGATTCTCCCAAATTTGACAAAAGAACTAGTTTCTAAATGAGTTTTAAGGCTTTGCAAGGATTTTACGGGGAACTAGTAATTTATATGCACTTAAAATATGATTCTATGTAATTGCATGAGGTTCATGATTCGGCCACTGATCTGAGTTTAGTATCAATGTGTGATAATGATTTGATATGATTGAAGTTGTGATAATTATGGTTTATTGTTAAGAGAATGATTCATAATTGGTTTAGTAACTAATTAGTTCTATAATTGATAATTCTATGTAAGGATTGGATGCTTATTGAATGATTTCCTGGCTTGCATGTTATAGTTGTTATTGCAAATAATGAGAATGCTTATACATGAAATGTTCTTTATTATGTAAAATTTACCTTTGTTGCTAGAAGAAAGTGTATCATTGTAAAAGTGTAATTTGGAAAGGTTCGGCTAAGGAAAGACTTGGTATTTAAGCGTGTCCATTGTGACCCACCTCTCTTTCTGGGAATCTCCCATATGCATGATTACTGAGTTGATATATATTATTCTAGCTTAAGACTATAAATGAGAAAATGTTATGATGTTTATGAATTGTATTATGATATAACATGCAAAGATTTAATGGTGACTTAAACTTATAAGAAAATGATCCTTTGGAACCATCGGACTATAGGTGGTGAAAAGGTGATTTTAGCCCCTAACCCGTTCTCTCAAAAGGGTAGAGTCGGGACTTTAGCTTATCAAAAGGGATAAGTATATGCTAGTGACGACTAGTAAAGTATGAGCTCATAACCTAAATTACTCCCAAAGGGTGGAGTATAGGGTGGCCTAAGGAAAATAATGATGATGATAAGATTTTAAGTCACCTAAGGCACTAAAGAAATGAAATATGTGCACTATGTCCACATGTAGCTAATATTATATGACGTTCTTTTATGCATGTTATTTGATAATGATGATGAGGAAAATGATGTAATGATAAAGGAAAAGTTCATTGTAAATATGACATGTTAAGATTATGATGCATTATAAGACGCATGATTAAAAATTGACGAACCTCGGTTAAGTATTTGTTCGAACTTAAAATGAATCTTTGCATGCTCACTATTTTAGAATAATCCCGAGGTTCCTGGGGACTTTGATGATGACACTGTAGAAGGAGGTACCTTCTTGAGAATTCTTTAGCAAGATTCTCACTCCCTTTTCTTTATTTCCGTTATTGTCTCCAGTTCGGATGGCGACATTCGTCTGTTCGTTGATACCCTACTTGGGAATTTCAATATGATCCGATTGCATCGCTCGTATCATTTTGAAGGGAGAGTCTTGCAGATTCATGTTTTTATTTACATAGGTCATCCATTTGCACATCATGTCCCTAGTTATCGATTTTCTCCTACTTCTCCCTATGGCGATGAAATGGTTTTCGAACATGCACGTCCGCTTGATGAAAGGATGTTACGTTCTTATCCCGCTTCATCTGCTGTCCGTGGATTTCCAGAGTATGTTCCCGAGACGAGATATTCTGAAACTGATCCTTGTGTGGACACTCCTACTCATGAATATTCTGTGTGCTCTGCTCCTACTCCCACGTGTAAGAGAGGGTAGTGAGAAAGCAGTTGTTCAGCCGAGGTTAGCAAGAAGGCCGTCCATGCGACTGACTGGTGCATCTCGTGTGTCCCCTCAGAGGAGCTCATCGATGGATCGAATTTATTCCCCTATTTCCAGGACAGTGGCCATAGAGGGTTCTTAGTAGATTTATGTGTGATCATGCACCCTAGTTTTAGGATAACCTTCCCGGCTTATGGAGTTATCTAGTTTAGGGGCATGTATTTCCTTAAGTATATTTTCTTTTATGGGTTTGCATAAGATAATGATGTATGAACATAACCCACCCTTTGAGTGAGGTTATTGTATGTAAATATATGCTATAGTGTGCTTATGGATGTTATATGATGGAGCCTAAGTGATATGATGTGATATATTCTTAAACGTCTTATTATACTCCGCTTACTCGTTCACGTTGTACTCGGCTCACGTTTTCAATTATGTGTTTAAAAAAAAATGGCTCGTAATTTCACTAAGTATTTTCAAATTATGAAGAAAGAACCAAAGCAAGGAGTAAAGTCTAGTCATTAATCAGATTCAACCTAGGTGTATCTGGTTAATTACTAGGGTGTTACAATGAAGATAAAAGAGGACCTAAAAATAATAGCAATAATAATTTCCATAATCTCCAAAATAAAACACCTTCATTAATGGAATCCCTAAGAAAGGAAAGAATAGAGAAGAAGAATAGAGAGATGTAGAGAGAGAATAATAACAACCTAAAGTGTGTAGCCAAAGCTGAGACAAAAACTTGGGTAAGAGTGTCTATGGCAATTCCTTAAATACTGCTTTCTAAAATGGGCCAAAGTAGGGCCTAAAAACTGATTAATGAATTGATATCCCGTCATCATATGAGCGCTGCAATGCTAAATACGAGAATGATGAGACCAAAAAATTGATGGTTGTCATTCTGCCGAGCACTATAGCACTAAATGAGTGCTACAGTGCTCACCCGAGAAAGAGCTTCTGCGATTTTGCTCCTTTTCAGCTCCAAGCTACCTCCCAAGAATTCCCAACCTTGTTCTTGATATTTTGCACTTAATTCAAAGATTCTGTGCTAAAAAATATACTGAAAGAGACAAGTCATACGCAACAGGGTGTAATTACAAATTATTCCCAAAATTCAATGTAATAGTCAATATCAATCACATCAATACACTACAAGAAAATCAACAATTAGTGACTAAAATTTCGGTCACTAAATCCAATAAATCGGTCGCTAAACTTTTTAGCGACTGATTTAGTGGCTGATTTATGTTGTAGCTAGATTCAAGGTTGCTAACTTATTAGCGACTGATTTTTTGATCACTAACATTTTGCGACCGATTTTGTGATTGAATTTCTCCGTCATCTAATTGATCGATGTTGGCTTAGTAGCAACCGATTTTTTGGTCACTAATTTAGTGACCAAAAAATCGGTCACAAATATATAACTTCCAATTTCAGTGTCAAGTTCGATCACTAAAAATTGTTATAGATACCAATCCAATTTTTTATTTTTTAGGATTCCTATTTTTATAGACCTAATTTACTTATCCATATCAACAACACACAAACATAAAATTATACATGAAACTTACTAAATACGAGGCTAATGTGAGTAACATACAATGCAAAAAATCAAAAAAGAAGTACTGGTCCATAAGAAGCATGCCGAATAAAATACAATGTAATTTAGTCCTGAATTGGGAAACAATTGCTCATTAGTTCTCATAGAAGTATAAAAAACACACAATTTCTCATTTGCATAACTTTTGCCATTCTATAGAACTCTTTCTTCATGATAGATTTGTGAAGTAATGCAGAAGGCTTGTTTTGTTTCTTTATCTTGGTTGTTGCCAGCAACACAGACTGATCTTTACCAGCAAGCTAAATAGTAACACTTTTTCTTGTTTGCCAAACCTATCATACCATTGTAAAGTGAGGTTCACGGACAATAGCAAAATGAAATGCATATTATTCCAATATTTCAACCAAAGTGATGCATAGCAATGGTTATGTCAAACTTAAATACCATAAACCAATAGGTTAAAGCTAAATCAAATTATCTCTTTTCACTTTCAAAACTCAATTTTCTATATAATGATATTCTCCCAAGTGACAGATTTACAAAACACAATTCTTAGCCCTAACAAACATACTAAAATTGCCACCCTTAGAGGAGTAAACAAGTGCTGTAAAATTTCAGCACATGGAACTTGGAATGAAACTTGCTTAAAGATAGTTTTCTTCAACTAGATTATGCACCACAAGCCACAACCACACAACAACCAATATATTACTCACATAGCCCCCTAAAATCGTAATACAAGACAAGAAAGAACACTAATATGCTAAGAATTAAAAGTTAGCTCCCAATCCAAGTAAAATAATGGTAATAATAATTATTAACTTGAACACGATATGCACAAGATTTATTTCTTTTTCAATATATGCTATTTCGATGAGCTCAATTTGATCCACACACAAAAGAGAAATTTATAGCAGAGCCAATGTTTTCACTCCATTTCCACGTAGGCAAGATCATGCCTTTCAAAAATCACTACAATTAATTCTAAAAGTAATTAAAATTGAGCTCCAAGAACCTAGAATATAAGGATAACCGAAAGATAAAAGAGAAGAATAAAAGAGCAAAAACACATATCTTATGAGAATGATGTCAACTCTTAACTCAACCAAGGTTTTTTCCATAAACCACAAATTAACATTGCCTGCCCTTGAAATAAAAAAAAATACATTAACAATTAGATACTAGTGATATCCACAAAACCATAAACCCAGTAATTGTCAATCACAGCAATTAATCCCAGCAAAAATGGAATCCTTCGATCTTTAAGGACAGCTCTAGCAATGGCGATGCACAACTTTTGTCCACTAGGCAATTGAGTTCCATGCTTACTATCCATTGTGTCTAACCTTTGGATACGCTAAGGAAAAAAGATTCAAGTTTACTTAAAAAGATTCAACCTATTAATAATAAAATTCTTACAAGATACTTGTCATCCCAAACAAACTTTAACATGGCATCAAGAGAACTCACATTGTCAAGATCAATAACCACAATAAAACTAGCTCTTGGAGCCTTGATTATAGCAACTTTTTAGATCTATGAAAATAGCAACTATATGTCAGTAGTGATAATGGATAATATACACTTTAATGAAGTTTTTAATACTTAGAAAGATTGACTAGGAATCATGGAAGGCAAAGAATATCTACCTTAGACAATGAAAGGTACCTAATGACATGAAGCATTATTTTATTCTATTTTATCGTACCTCATACTGGAAAACAATGTTTTGTTTAGAAAGTAAGTGCAAAACTTCTTGAAATAAGGAAACATTTAGAGCTGTTTGGCATGTGATTAACACATAAATATTGTTGTTGCAACAGAACATTAGGTGTGATTAATAACAAGAGATATTGAAGCAAGCAATAATGGTAAAACAAATCAACTACAGATCAAAGAATAGGAATATGCCATCAAAGAGTATCAAGAAACCAATCTCAAATTCTTTCAATAAGGTGAATGGGTTAAGGGGATCAGACATGTTATCGTTGAAGGAGGAGTACCGTGAAGAAACCTCTATCTAGACATGCCGGAACCACAATCACACGTAGCAATTGGAGCAAACTCATAGAGTTTGAAAGAATTAAAAAAAGGGGGAAGATCAGCACTATGAAGGTACATTTTTCTTCTTGCTCTTTTTATCTAATTCTTAGGTCACAAATCACACACTCACAAAAGTTTCAGCTAGTGAAACCATAACCAAAAATTTCCTTAGCCCATATCCATGAAACTAGAAACCTATCCCTCTATACCAACATTCTCAGCTCAGCACAGACATAAACCAAATCAACAATGATATAATCAACAATACTTCTCAGCTCATAAAATCCCAATTCATTCATAATCAAACATAAATCCAAAATTTCAAAAAAAAAGGAAATAGAAAATAGAAACAAAAACCTCTGTGGCCTTCCGCCTGCCACCGCTGTGAAAACCGCCTCCTGCCTTGTCACCACCGACAGATTGGTCTTCCTCACCATGAGATTTTTCGTGAAGCACCACTGTCATACCTTTCCCTTTTTCTAGCCTTTAGCCATGAATCACCTTCAGATCTGTACAGCCCAACCATCGTGGAGTAACCATCCACACAACCACCATCGTATCTCCACCTCTTTCCTCCGTTGACCATATCTACCTGCACCACCACGAGTTGGAACTCTAGGTTTGAAGCAACACTGCCCCCCTTTTTCTTCACGCAAGTTGTTGTCACCGCGAGTGCTCATGGCGAACTGGCCTATTGCCGTGGCCTTGGTTTGCTCCTCTTTCTCAACTGGTTCTCTCTACCTTTCCATCCTTGAAACTCCACCGCGCCACGCCGCTTCACTGCTACTAGCGCGTGCTTGATGAACTTCTGCTGGCAGTGGTCTTGCATCAACGCGGTGGTTTTCTGCTTCCCGCTCTGGATCCTCTCTCTCCTTTTCTCTTGCGCTATCTCTTTCTATATATTCTTGCGCTTGCTGCTCTTTGGAGAAGCGACCAAGGATTAAAAACCGAAAGGGTATTGTTATGGCTTGTTATGGGATTGGGTTTGTCTTTGGGTTTAGATGGAATGTTGGTAATGGATTGCTGTTGTGGTTGTGTTGGATGTTGAAAGAAAAGAAAAAAATTTTCTTTCAGATTGGTGCTCATAGCTGAAAAATGTATAATAGCATAAAGGTGATACCTATTATTAATATAAATATTTAAGCATAATGGTGATAACTATTGAGCTTAATTTTAATATAATAACAGTGTAAAATCTTTTTTACATTGTGATCCAATCATATATATTGAAAAGTCATGCAAATAAAATGGTTTAATTAGCAAATAATGTAAAATAATTTTATACTATTAGTATATAAAAATTAAACTTATTATATTATATATATATATATATATATTAATAATTGATATAGAATAAAGTTTTTTCTAAATTAGACATTTTTATTTAAAAACATATGACCGGTCACTAAATGAAATATTAGTGACCGATTTCATGGAACAAAAGTTTTCTCATGGGAACAAATATCGGTCACTAATATTTCAATTAGTGACCGATTCTTTTGACTACAATGTTTGCTTGTTTAAATAAAAATAGGTCACTAAATCGGTCATTAATTGAAATATTAGTGACCGATTTAGTCACCGATTTCATGAAACTCGTGGGAACAAATATCGGTCACTAAATTAGTCACTAATATTTCAATTAGTGACCGATTTCATTGAACAAAGGTTTTTTCCTAGGAACAAATATCAGTCACTAAATCGATCAATAATTGAAATATTAGTGAACGATTTCATTGAACAAAGGTTTTCTCATGGGAACAAATATTGGTCACTAAATTTAGTCACTAATATTTTAATTAGTGACCAGTTCTTTTGACCACAAGGTTTGCTTGTTTAAATAAAAATCGGTTACTAATTGAAATTGTAACGCCGCGTTTTTCTCTAAACTTTTAAATGACCAAAATGCCCCTGAGGTCATTTTTACTTGAAACATGAGGACGACCGACCTCGGCCATCCTCACAAGGCTTTTATGATACATGAAGGGGATTATATGTTTATGAATGTTAACAAGTCAGAAAAATCTCATTTCTGAGGTTTTTGTGCACAAATGACCAAAATGCCCCTAACTTGATTTAAGGCAGTTTTAAGTTTTGACTCCGACCCGAACTCGTCCTGGAGATCAAAAATGATGTTTTAATCCATGAACTATGTTGGTTTAAGTCCCGGAGGTCCCGGGCAACTTTTGGTAAAAATTACGATTTTACCCCTGCTTAGTGCATTTTAAGCCTAACGAGTTACTTAACTCAAACCTAAGCAATATTAGGCCCTAATGAAAGGTTAATTAATTTCCTTAATTAATCTAGAGCTAAAATAATTCTTTAAGGTTGATTAGAATCTAAAATTGCTTAAGGAAATTTGCAATTCAATTCTAATTCTTTTCTTTCTTTAAAGAAAAAACAACTATGAATAGTATTTTCACTATTCACATTTCCTTTCCCAAGAATGCTTTCTCTTCCAAGAAAAGTTATCATACATCAATCAATGGTCATAGGAGTTTGACTCCATCAATCCTACAATAGTACTCTTAGTCTAAGGTATTAGGGTCCTAATTACCTAATTAGTTCACCTAAACACTTGGTTACGCAACCTTAATTAGTGACCTAACCTTGTTTACTCCTAAACACTCCATTAGTACATGATTAAATTGAATGAAATCTTCCCTCCCTTGGCCCTATAATGATCAGCCATTTTTCCCTCCAAGAATCCAAAAGAATGATATTTTATGTAGTCAATCACATTGTCCATCAAAGCCACCCTAAGTCCTAAAACCTATGACACCATGAATGACAACACAAGAGATATTTTTCTCTATTCTTCCTTAAGAAGTTTCGGCCAACTTCTTTCCCTCCACTCCCTCGTGATTCATTTGCCTATAAATACACAATACTACACCACTTCACTTCTTTGCTTATTTCTTGCAAAATCACTAAAAGTCTCAAGCTTTCTTACTTCTTTTCTCTCAAGCTTCCAAGAGTTCTTCAAGCTCAAGTTGTTCCTCTCCTTTTCAAAAACCACAAGGTAGGGAACCTTTCTAAACATGTCTTTGATTTCTATGTTAATTCTTGTTGGGAAATGATGAAAGGTGGAACCTCCATGTTGCTTTTCATTTTCGGTTTCTTCCTTTTCTTTTCCTTTCATTTTCGGCCTCAAGGCCTTGAGCATGATAGCTTGATTATGAGTGCTCTCTAGAGGTGACTATGAGTTCATCTCACATGAGACCTCTAAAGCTTGAGTTTTTCTAAAAGAAAAGTTTCATCTTTTACAAGTTTAGTCAAGAATGAGGTTATGTTTCTCTTGAATGTTTGAACTTCTCTTTTCTCCTTTAATGTTTCAGCCATGAAGGCCTAAACCCATGAGAAAAATGAAAGCTTGATGATGAGGTTGTCATGATGGTGCTTGTCACTTAACAACCTCTAAAGCTTGAATTTTTTTTTAAGGAAAGTTACATCCTTTTTACCAAGTTTGAGAAAGAAAGGAGTTTATGTCTCTTGAACTCTTTTGGACTTCACTTTTTCTTTCCATGTTTTCGGCCATGTAGGCTTCTAAGACTTGGAAAAATGAAAGCTTGATGATGAGTGTTTCATGTTGATGCTAGTCACATGAACAAACTCTAAAGCTTGAAACTTTGATCTTAAACCAAGCATGGTTTCGGTTTTGCTTTCTTCTCTAGCATAAACTTTGTTTTAAATGTTGGTTTTAAGGAAGCTATGTACTCAATGATGAGGACTTAGGATGTTGATGTCTTAGATCATCAAGATCTTGGTCCCTAGAGTTTAAAAATGATTCATTCTCCATGATGGGGATTCGGCCACTTCCAAGTTCTTTAAGGTTATGATTTATTTTGAGTATTCTAGCACTAGTAGTTTCCTTTTCTTGTGAGGATGAGGTTTGGGTTGGAACTATGTTCCTTTTTAAAGTCTTGTAAGAGCTCTAGACAAGATAAAAGTAACTTGCATTCACGTTTACTTTATGTTTTGCATATCACGTTTATTTTCTATGCTATCACTAAACCCCAAGATAAGGAATGAACTTGCATAATGCACGTTTAAATTCCAAGCTCCGCATTCCATGTTTATATTTCAAGTCATCACCTAAGAACTTAAAGATGTAAAATGAGAGCTTGCATATCACCTAAGATAATCTCAAAGCCTTTCTATTTCGGCCTTAAAGTCGATTGTTGCTGGACCTAGAGCACTAAAATAAAGAATGGAACTTGCATATTTACTTTCAAGTTTTGCATATTTACTTTGAGCCTTGCATATTTAATTTCAAGTTCTTGCATTTCATATTTACTTTGAAGCTCTTACTTTACTCTCTAATGAAGAATAAAATGGAATGCATAGCACGTTTACTTTTATGCCATCACCTAAGAGATTAGAGCTCAAAGACTTGCCCATTTCATCTTGAGAAAAGTTAAATCAAGAAGGTATCTTCTTGAAATGCATTCGGCCATGTGATGATGAAAGCTCTAGGATGAGTTTTTCATTAGTTACAAGAGCCTATAGTTTATGTTTTAAGTTTTTCTTAAACATAAGTGACATTTAAAAGTATTTTTGAGTATGTTCTTATATTTAGGATTTCAACCATGAGTAAAATTAAAGAGTTGCTGCCCCATGTGTTTTATAAAAGTTCTTGACAAGTTAAATTGATTCCCAAGGTATTTTTGAAGTCCTAAAATTGTTCCACGAGAAACTAGTTACCTATGTACATGAAAAAGGAAGTTTACCCATGATTTGATGACTTTGAGGTTTCGGTTCTGCCTTGCTCATTTCCAGCACCTTAAATCATGTTTTGGGTGGTCTAAATATGTTTAAATACCTTGCCAAGTAGATGCTAATTGTTCTAGACATTTTAGAGCATGCTTAGTTACTTTAATTGCTTGAAATGTGAATTCTAGAACCCCATAGGTACAGAAAATATGAATTCTGTCCAGATTGATTAACATCCATAGAATCACATTATATGATGTCTAGATCAGTGAAAGTGACTCATAATTGGCTTAGGTATTAATTGTTGAATCATAGAAAAAGTCGGATGTGAGAAAGGGTTTAAAACCCATCTTTTAGAACACCGTAATTCATCCTAATTCAACCTTATTGCCAATGCTGTCCAGCCATGATTAATTTGGTTTTAGGACTTAATAAATTATGGTAATGAGGTTAATCAATCCCTTAGAGGTATAAGAAAATAATTTGGAAGTTTGAGATTACCCGATTAGGGGTTTTCACTTTTAAGGGAAAGGTTGAAGCATTACTCTATGAATGATGAATTGGTGTTTACCTCATGACTTATATGATGCCATGTGAACTATTATTCCTAAATGATAATTTTATTGCATGTGATTGTTCTTCAAGAACTTAGAGATGCTTATGTTGTAATCGTTGATACTTGACATGTATGAACTAAGTGGCTTCTCAATAAACATGCTAAGACTTAAGGTGACTTAAACTATGAGAAAATGATCCTTGAACCACCAAGTTAAGGTTGGGGATAAGGTGATTCTAGCCCCCTAGAACCGTACTTTAAGTCGGGACCTTTAACTTATCAAAAGGGATAAGTCCATGTGCTAGTGACGACTAGCAAGGTATGAGCTCATAACCTAGAATTTTCTCCAAAGGGAGATCAGTTAGGGAGGCCCCAGGAAAATAATGATGATGTTTTAATGTCACCTTAAGTAACCAAGATATGTACCATGTACCATGTTCCATGAACTATGATTCTATGCACCATGATTATATGAGTTTATGTGCTATGCCCCATGATATAAGAAACCATGATTTTATGAGTTTATGTGCTATGACCCATGATATAGGAACCCATGATTTATGATTAATGTACCATGACTTATGATCCATGTTTTATGACTTCTAGACTATGTAACCAAGAAGTTTTCGTAATTAAAAGGAACGGGCCTCGAAGGTTAATGTTTGCGAACTTCATAAATGAACTAATATATGCCCACAGTTTTTACTAAGAAACTGAGGTCCCTGGAGACGTATATGATGACACTTAGATATGAGGAAAAACCCTACTGAGTTTCTTTAGTAAGAAATCTCACTCCCTCTATCTCTTTCTTTCCATTACGTCTCTAGATTCGGATGGCGATGTTCGTACTGTACGTTGAGACCCCTACATGGGAGTACCACTATGATCCGGAGCACGGATCATACCATTTTCAGGGCCGCTGCACTGTTCGCGTCTTTATGTTTCCCAGACGGCCATTCGCCCATCCTGTATGTAACACCCCGATTTTTCTGTCCGAGGGAAATGACCAAAATGCCCCTGAGGTCATTTCCTGACCCGAGCTCGAGGGTAACCAACTCGGTCATCCTCGAAGGGTCAACTCAATGTTTGAAGGGGATTAAATGGCCTTTGAATGCTTTCGGAAGCGAAAATCTCGCTTCGCGATTTGGTCAAAACGAACAAAATAGCCCTATAGCGTTTTTACGGGGGTAAAGGTGCCGTTTGAGCCCGGAACTTTCCCCAGAGGTTTAAAAACATGTTTTCATGTGTCTAGAGGTCTCTGTTCAAGTCCCGGTGGTCCCGGGCAGTTTTAGTGCAAAATTACGATTTTGCCCCTAGAATAGTGCTTTTGAGCTTAATGACGTAATTAAGCAAACCTAAGCAATATTAGGCTCTAAACGAAGATTAATTTATTTCCCTAATTAATCTAGAGTCAAAATAATTTATTAAAGTTAATTAGAACCTAAAATTGCTTAGATTAAACTTAAATCCCTTTTTAGAACTCAAGACTCCTAGCCTTGGAATCTTGAATAGTATTTTCTCTCTCCAATTCCTTAAATCAAGGAAATATGTCTAGAGTTGTTTAGACTCTAAATTGAGGATTTAACTCTCTAATGGTGCAAGACCACTCCTTAATTGTGTCTAGACCACCTTAATTACCCATTTACCCTACCTAAACACTTTCTTACAAATTCCTAATCTTAAGCATAATCAAAGATACACCTAAACACAACTCTAAACCACAATTAAAATGCAAGAAACTCTCCTCCCTTGGCTGATGCATTTCGGCCAGCACACTCCTCTTTGGCCACATGTTTAATTATTTTCTCACTCAAAGAACCATGCTTGAAGCCATACCTTGAACCATACCTCACCATACCTTAAGCCATACCTCACCATACCTCAAAGAACACATTATCTCACCTCATGGAACTCATGGAAGCCTCCAATCTGCACCTCATATGGCCGAAGCCTTCATCAGCCTTCATACCCTCCATTTGCTTCATTTCTCTATAAATAGAATGCCTTGAGGAGCTTGCACCACTTTTAGATCATTTGCTAAGTTTAGGAAACACTCAAAGCTTTTCTTTTCTCTCAAAGTTCTAGTGTTCTTCAAGTTCTTCAAGCTCTTCAAAGTTCTTCATCATCTTCATCTTCTTCTTCCATCTTCAAGTTCATCACATCAAGTAGGGATTTTCTTTCATGTATTCTTTTCTTTAAAGTTCTTGTTTCAAGCTTGATGTTCATAGTTTCTCTTGTTTCTCTTTAGAACTTCATTTCCACTCTTTTTTCCTTTTCATTTTCGGCCATAGGCCTTGAAGAACAAAGGAAGGAGAGCTTGATGATGAGAGTTTCATGATGATGTTCATCACTTGAAACAAACTCTAGAGCTTGATCTTTGTTCTTGAGCAAAAATGTTTTTAGTTTTTCCTTTCTTGAACTCTTGAGAACTTTAGCTTTAGTGATGTTTTAAAATGGCTCTATGAACTCAATGATGAGGACTCATGATGTTGGTGTTAATATATCACCAAGATCATGAACTTTAGAGTTTTAAAATGTTCCTTTTCTTCTTGATGATTTCGGCCAAATCCATTAATTTTCTAAGTTTCATGGTTTGATTTCCTAAAAATATTATGTTGAGTTTTAAGAACTCTAAGCTTGACTTTACCTTGTTTGGATGAGTTTGGGTTATGGTTTAAATTCCTTTAAAGTCTTGTCAAGAGCTCTAGAAATGATAAAATGAACTTGCATAATTTATTTTATGCTTACATCCATATTTACATACTTGCTATGCATCTTTGCTTTCTAGCTATCACCTAAGAACATAAAGATTAAAATGGAACTTGTATCATCACTTAATTTAATTCTCGAAGCCTTTCTATTTCGGCCTTAAAGTCGATTGTTGTTGGGCCTAGAGCACTAAAATAAAGAATTGAACTTGCATTATCACCTAATTAATTTCTCGAATGCTTATCTATTTCGGCCTCAAAGTCGATTGTTGTTGGGCCAAGAGCACTAAAATAAAGAATTGAACCATGCATATGTACCTTCAAGCTTGCACGTTTAAGTTTATGCCTTGCATAATTACTTTCAAGCTTGCACGTTTAAGTTATGCCTTGCATATTTAATTTTAAGTCATCACCTTACCTTGTAAGCAAGATTAAAAACGAAAAGCATGAGCACGTTTAGTTTATGTCATAACTTAAGAACCTAGAGCTCAAAGACTTGCCCATTTCATTCCAAGATAAAGTTAAATGTGAATGTATTCCTTGAATGCATAATTTCGGCCAAGTAGTGATGATGGACTTGCAATGAGTTTTCATCTAGCTACTAGGACCAATAGTCTATGTTCTAAGTTTTCCCTAAAGCTTTACAAATCTTTATAAGGTTATGTCATCACAAGTTGTGATTTTATTATCTTCTAGGGGATGGAATATGTTTTGGTCAGTGACCTAAGGCTTCACTTAGCCTCTTGATGAATTAAAATGTTTTGCAAAGAGTTTTAGAAGTTCTAGAATGATTCCAAGAGAAACTAGTTAACTTATGTACCTAGAAATGTCAATTTAACTCTCTCATTTAAGTTAAATGTTTTCGGTTCTGATGTGATGAGTGTGATGCTGTATGATGATGTTTTGATGTGTTGGAATGTGTGAAAATATCATGTGATGATGTAGAAGCGAACCTATGCATGATAGGTAAGAAACTAGCTAACTAGAAATACTGTAAAGCTAGAATTTAACATAGTTTTGACCCATTTGTTTATGGAACTAATCCAAACTGTTTTAATGGGAACATAATCAGATTTAGATTGTTTAGACATGAAAAACTTGGTATCATTTGGATTAGAATCGAATTCTAGCACCTATGGGGAAGCTAGTAACTAGAAAACCGTAAAAATGCAAATGTAGAACTCTTAGAACATTTAATTTTCTGGATTCTGTCCAGCACCCTTACAACATGATAAACATGATTAATAATTATTCCTTAAGCATAGGAATGTCTCATAATTGATTTAGATTTAATATATAACGCCTTCGGCGAAGACGGAACCAAGAAAGGGTCTAAAACGTAAGTTCTAGAACCCCGTAAATACAAGTTAGAAATTCGGCCCTATGCTTTTCAGATTTAAGTATGAACATGAGGATTAGGAATGATGATTAAATATGAGCCCTTAGGTGCATAAAGATATGAGCGACGGATGTAGAGAACTATATCTCAAGATTAAGACCCGTAAGGGTCAAAGCATAAGCTACCTAAGGGTAAGCGTTTGGATGTTTTATGATGATGCATGAAGTATGCTAATGATGATGATGTTATTCATATGAGGAATTTATGAGGTTATATGTTTATGTGGCATAAAGCAAATTTGGAAGGAAATTCGGTGTAATGACCGTTGGGCCACCGAATTTCCGACAAATTTGGGGACTTAAAGAGATTTTGAAAATTAAGGTACTAAGATGGGTTCTAGGATGACACCGGTTCGGCCGAGCACCTCCATAGAACTCATGTGACATCGATACCATTTTACACTCTTAGGTGACACCGGTTCGGCCGAGCACCCCTAAGAGTTTTGCCCCCTAACCCGTACTCAGATAGTCGGGATTTATGATTTATGATACGCTTATCGTTAAGTGGTAAGTAAGAACTAGTGACGACTAGTTAAGGTATGAGCTCATAACCTAGATGTATGACACGTTCTGGGTGACACCGGTTCGGCTGAGCACCCCCAGTTCGATTGTCTTTTAGGGTGGCCCATGAGGAGGAGAAGTTTCATGATTATGGTTATGTCACTAAGTTTTGTCCCATATGAATGTTACTATTGCCACTTTATGCCACCAAGAATGATGATGCTTGATGTTATGTTTTATGTATGTGCATTAGGTAGTGCCATGCATACATTTTCTATTATGTTGCATTCATGACATTAAGATCATCCTAAAATGAATGGACCTTGGCTAAAATATATTTTTAAGTTTAAAATGAACTTAATACATGCTCAGTCGTTTTGTGTAAATAAACCCAAGGTTCCTGAGGACGTAGATGATGACACCTAGGTAGTAGGAGGCCCTACTGAGATTCTTTAGCAAGATTCTCACTCCTCTATCTCTTTCTTTCCGTCACGTCTTGAGATGGCGGCGTTCGTAGTGTTCGTGGACACCCGAGCATGGGAGGTGCACTATGACCCGGCTCACGGGTCATACCATTTTGGCGATGCGGCGGTGCGGGTTTTCATGTTCGTAGGCGCCCGCCGCTCATCCGTGCACACCCATCGCTTCTCCCGACCGCACCCTATGGCGGCGACGGCGGGTTTTGGCGTGCGTGCACGCATGGCGAGAGAGTGCTCGCATGCACACCGCCGCCCTAGCCATGCGAGACTATCCCGACATGCGTGCCGGACCTACTTCTCGGAGACCGACCGTCCGAGAACCCGCCTACTCATCCGTCTGGCGAGAGCTCTGCCCCTCTCCACCATTGATGAGGGAGGCGGTGAGGATACCGTGACCAGCCAGACTTGCACGGCGGCCGGAGATGCGGCCACACCGCGGGGGTCACTCTCGATCCCCGTTCCGCCTCTTTACGCCCGAGGAGCTCGCACAGTTTCCCGGATACTTGCCTCGTTCACGAGACGGACGTCGATGAGAGGTGACGATCGACCGATGGAGTACCCGGTTAGAGCACACACCACTTAGATGGGGATAAACCTTCTTTTGTTTAGAGGTTATCCTATTAGGTGCACTCGGGTAGGGGAGTAGATTATGTTCATGTTTATGTTGTATTTCCTTTCCTGTACTTTCCTTGTACTAAACTAAGTCCCACACTTATAAGTGGGCAAATTATATATATATATGAGATGATTTTCAGTGTTACTCATGGTGTGCCTTATGTTATGATGTTGTGAGACATTCGTTTACCATACATGGTTTACTGCTTATCGCATGACGCGGCTCTCACTTTGTTTTTCAAAAAAAAATTACCCGTATTTTCCGCTAAGTAATTCAAAGATAAATGAGAACTATGAAGTAACAGACTAACGATTAACCTAAATATGTTCTAGAGTATTGGGTTAAAAATTAGGATGTTACACTGTAGATAGCTACCTCTTCTCCCCGATGTCACCCTATGGAGATGACATGGTTTTTGAGCATGCATGCACACGCAATGAGAGAATCCTACGGACTTACACTGCAGGCTTGGGCACCGTACTCGAATATGTACCCCGCTCGCAGCATTCGGAGGAGCCACCTGCCCTTATGTATGAGGAGGACTCTGCCCCCACTCCCTCACGTATGCCAGCAGGCAGCGAGGAAACGGTTACCCAGCCACGGAAGGCTCGGATACCTGAGAGGCGACCCCAATACGGAGGACGTGTCTGAGTGCCCACTCCTGACATGCTCTGCCCGTGGATCGACTATGTCCTACCTTACCCATGACGGTAGCCGTGTGGTTTAGAGGGTAGTCCTTAGTGCACACACGTCACATAGATAGGATAAACCTTCTTTTGTGTTGAGGTTATCCATTTCAGATGCACTTGGGTATGGGTACTCTCTTGCTTGTAGCGTTTATGTTTCCATGTATTTCCTACATTTCAGTTGTATTGCACTCTATGTATGGAACAGTCCCGCCATTACTGGTGGGCACTCTATGTTTTAATATATGAGGTATTTCAGTATATGTATTCATGATGCTATGGATGGAGCCGTTTACATGTTTATACATGTTTATATTTCCGCACTTTACATTAACGTACGAATTACATTATATGCGGCTCATACTTTACCACGGTTTTGTTACAAAAAAAAAATGGCTCGTATTTTCAGTAAGTAATTTCAAAGGTAATAAAACTAAAGCAAGAAGTAATGACTAATATTTGGCCTCAATACATACTAGTAGTATTGGGTTGAATATTAGGGTGTTACAGAAATATTAGTGACCGATTTCATAGAACAAAGGTTTTCTCTTGGGAACAAATATCAGTCACTAAATCAGTCACTAATTGAAATATTAGTGACCAATTTAGTGACCGATTTCATGGAATAAAGGTTTTCTCGTGGGAACAAATATCGGTCACTAAATTGGTCACTAATATTTCAATTAGTGATGGATTCTTTTGACCACAAGGTTTGCTTGTTTAAACAAAAAATTGGTCACCAATTGAAATATTAGTGACTGATTGAGTGACTGATGTAACATCCTCCCAAGTACAACCTCATCCTTAAGTTATGGTGTCATACTTGAGAGTTGTTACTTTTAAGTTTGCGGACCTTTTTTTTAAAATATCTATAGCCAGTTTGGTTAGTTCGCAAGATAACTAGGTCATAATTATACTAAAATATATAGCAATGAAACCAAACTATTTATTTAATACAAAGTTAAGTACATAAGGGAAGCTCTTCTATGGGTTTTAACACACCTTTGTTCTCTAACATATTTACCACATGTTCATTCCACTAAATACAACATAATAAAAGCATTAACTACTACACTATTGCACTTCCGAGTTCTTTTGCATAGCAGTCCCTCGGTCCTCTGCATCAACCTGGAGACGACACAGGAACACAAAAACATAGGGCTGAGAATTATACAATTCTCAGTAGGGTAACTCCCTAATTACACATTCATAATGTCATCGGCATCGCCCCAGCCACTTCGGTTTATTAAGAAAGCGTGAGCATGCAATATGTACATATCAAATATTCATTTTAAAATTATAAAATCACTTTTTCGAAGTGGGTCTCTTTTATTATTCAATCACTTAAAACATGTATTTCATAACATTCAACATCATAGGAATTCCTTCAAGACCAATAATTTAACAAGATATACATATACATATGGCAATTACAATGATCTTTTCGTGCCCTTGACGTAATAAAGAGGACTTTTTCGTACCCTAATAGGGACTTTTTCATGCTCTATTGGGGACCTCTTTGTGCCCTATTGGGGACCTCTTCGTGCCCTACTGGGGACCTCTTCATGCCCTTTTTATACTAAAGGGGACTTCATTGTTCACTTAGCACATACATCATCCTCAAGCTCACATATACATGCATCACATTTCTATACGCATGAACATAATTCTCTGATCTCACAATACTTTAAACCTATATATATTATTCGTTCATTCCTCATAACATAATCTTGGAAGTTCATGGCATGCATTCATACACATTAACTTGAACCAAATGCTATTAGATCACTAATTCAAGGCATCATCACAACTTCAGCACATTGGCAGATTTTTCACTCAAGTAGCACAATTTATTTCTCATACCAAATGATTAATTATAATGCTATAAAAATTCTCAATGATACCTCAATGTGTCCACAAGGTTCCATAAAATTTTCATAACAAAAAGAATTCTCTAAATATGTCAACAAAATTAGACAAATTTGGAGGTTGGAAACCCCCTATTTACAGCTTACAGCCATAGTTTCCAATTTTATTACCATACCAAATGATCATATCAAATCATATAAAAATTCAGAGTTGGACTTCAATATGTCTTTAATATCCTGTAAAAATTTCAGCTCATAAATCAATCATTTACTAGGTTAATAAAATTTCAAAAATTCACAGCTTCAGATTCAACATTTCAGGCAGCATAGTTACCACTTCGGTTCTTGAATTTCTCAAGGAATTAGGAGTCAAAACCAGAGCTCAAGAAAATTCATGGAACTTTCCTAGGATGTTATCTCGAACATATAATTTTTATAGCTCATAAAAACACCCATAATTCCCTCCGAAAATTCGTGAACAATCACTGCCAGCAGGAAAACCGAAAATCCAACAAACCACTTCAGAATCTCTTTTGATAAAAATGATTTTTACACAACCCCAAATACTCCACCAAAATTAACACATCAATATCATCATATTATCAACCAATATATCTAGAAATTTTGGACCAAAAACAATCATAAAATTTCAGCATAAAATTGGAAAGAAAAGGTCAAAGAAAACCCTACTTGTGAAGCTTTAAGGCTTCTAACTCCAAGGGATCTTTCAAAAATGATTTTTCTTCACTTTAAGCCTTCCAAACAGCACCTAATCCTTCCTTAAACAGTAGAGAATGATAGCTCAGGGTTCAGCTTGGAGATTATTTAAAATTCTAATCGGTTGGTTTGATAGATTATGAGGAGTAGAACAAGTTTTGTGAAAGGATCTTGGTGTTTTGTCAAGTTTAGGCTAGGGTTAATGAAGCTTCAAGTTTGTTAATGGTGGAATGAGAGAAAGAAGATGAAGTCTGATGTATTTTGAGCTCTTGGCCGAAATTGATGGTGTTGGAGTGATAAGGTTGGTGATTTATCATTATCTAGGTATAAAACTAGTCAAAATGGGTATTTATTCCTTTTTCAAAATGAAATAATGAAATGGATGGCTAAGATTTGGTTTCTTGGTCAAAGAATGAATCTTGGCCATCCACTTGGCTCAAGATAAGTGGCTCATATTAACTTGGTGAGCAAGTAGCTTTTTTGGTGTTAAAATCGCACACCGAAATTCCACTGAACGGGTAAAACAGTGTACCCGGGTAATCAAACATTGCCTGAAAAATAATTTTGGGTATAAAATCTTTATTTCTACCTATTTCTAACCATAATCATATAATTTCTTAATTTCGGGCATCTGGGTCCCAATTTTAGGGTTTCGGCTGTCCTGGTGGGCTTGCAGAGCCCGCAAAGTACTATTCATATTTTTTTTTTTTTTACAAATCCGTTGGATCGTCCTCATCATTGTTCAAACTATCAAATTTTTGAAATTATGATTGATAAAGCTCAAATTAATTTTTAGATAATTTTTTTTAGGGTGTTACAACTGATTTCATGGAACAAAGGTTTTCTTTTGGGAACAAATATCGGTCACTAAATTAGTCATTAATATTTCAATTAGTGATTGATTCTTTTGACTATAAGGTTTGCTTGTTTAAATAAAAATCGGTCACTAATTGAAATATTAGTGACTGATTTCATGGAATAAAGGTTTTCTTGTGAGAACAAATATCGGTCACTAATATTTTACTTAGTGACCGATTTAGCGACCAATTTTTTTAACTACAAGGTTTACTTGTTTAAATAAAAATCGGTCACTAATATTCAATTAGTGACTGATTTAGTGACTGATTTAGTGACTGATTTCATGGAACAAAGGATTTCTCATGGGAACAAATATCGGTCACTAATATTTCAATTAGTGACCGATTCTTTTGAATGAAAGGTTTACGATTTTAAATAAAAATTGGTCACTAATTGAAATATTAGTGACCGATTATTATGGAAGAAACTTTTTCTAGTATAATTAGATATCGGTCACTAAATCAGTCCCTAATTTGATTTAGTGACCGATTTAGCGACCAATTTTTTTCACTCTTTTTGGTTCCTCTACAGGCTCAAATCAGTCCCTAATTCGGTCATTGATTCATCATTTTTTTTGGTTACTAAATCAGTCACTAATTGAGATATTTCTAGTAGTGATAACACATTAAAACTCATAAAAAAACTAAGATTTAGAAGCAAGATAAGTGGCATAAATGTCCCTTATTACTTATCTTTCTTAATCCTTCTTTGGAAGGACCACCCTAATAATCTCTCCCTTTTGAGATTTGTAAGGCTATGAGCTCATATCTAGCTTATCATAATTAGCTTATATTTATCTTGTGATATGGTTTTCCCTCCCCTATAGTGCGGATTTCACTACCATAAATGGGGAGTAACTGATACCGTTACCCACGAGTTTTTTGACAGGTACGATTTATACTGATGGCTACGATTTATATCGATGGCTACAATTTATATTGACGGGTGTACTTATAGATACGGGGGCATCAGTTTTTAAGCCATCGATGAATATTAACGAGGGTAGCTGTAACGCTCCAATTTTTACTGTAATTTTTACTGTCATTACTCAATTACCGAATTACCGTAGGTAATTATTACATAAGATTTGAGGCCGAACAATCCTCAATAAAGGAATATAAGAAGAGAGGTTAGGAACGACTCATGCGAGAGTCGCAAATCCCGAATTTCTGTACGTATAAAATGACCAAAATGCCCCTGAAGTTATTTTACTCAGAAAATGAGGATTGTGGGGCCCACCTATTCTCAAGGGGATATTTTGAGGATAATAAGGGATTGTTTGTGTTATGTGTGTTAATAGAGCAGAAGGATCTCAATTTTGAGTTAAACGCGTGAAATGACCAAAGCGCCTGCCATTTGTTTTAACCCCAATGTGCGTGCCGACTGAGCCCGAACCTCACTAAAATGTTTTAAAATGTGTTTTTAAGCCATGATTAACCATTGGTTAAGCTCGGGTGGCCTCGGGCAGTTTTTAAGTGAAAGTACGATTTTGCCCTTGTTTTTGGGCGGTTTTGCGAATTCGGGATTTTTGATTCAGTATACGAAACCTAAGCAATATTAGGCTCAAATTAAAGCTTATTAAATTCTAAATATTAATCTAGAGTCAAAATTATGTATTCAGATTGATTAGAACCCAAAATTGCTGAAAAACACCTAAATTGCTTACTAATTCACTTAAACCCTTAACCGTAAATTCTCTAAATTACATGAATACCTTGCCTACACCTAAATAATGCATGGAACACACAAATTTCACTTCTTTGGGCTGTAATGGACGAAATTATTGATGCCATTATGCAGCTGAATTATTGCCAAAAGTTGCACTAAAACAAAATGCCAAAATGTCACCATAAGAGACATAATTCCTTAATTTCATACAACTTTGTCTAAAATGATTTTTCCTCCCTTATTTCTCCTGCAAAATTCCGTCCACTACCTCATCATGTTGGCCAATTAGAAGCCTCAAAATATTCTATAAATAGGCTTGCTTGAGTGGTCTTGGAATGCTTGGTTCATAACTAGTTTTTAGGAGCACCAAAAACTTTCTTTCTTCCTCCTCTTTGGCTGAATTCTTTCTTCAATTTTTCAAAGAGATTTTGTTTCATTTCACTTCAAGAAACCAAGTTCTCTTCCTCTTCTTCAACTCAGATTAGGCAAGGAGTAGTTTCTAAATTTATTTCTATGCTTTGAGGAGTTGTGTTTTTAGCTCAAAATGATGAAATTATGAACTTACCTTAGCTTTTCATTTTGGCTTTCCTCTTCAATTTTTCTTTAACCAATTCAACCATATGGCCTAGGTGGAACTAAGATGATGGCTTGATGATGAGGACCTTGAGGGTGGGTTGTAAATCCATCACAAGTTAGGCCTCTAAAGCTTGAAAATTCCACTTGATGCAAAACCTTAAAGAATAATGCTTTATGATGCTAAAACAAAGATTTTTAGATTAGAACTTGAAAGATGTATTTTCCTTTTATGTTTTGTTTCTTGTTAAGATATGTATTGGGTTGAATTTATAATCCTTTTAAAATCTTGAAGGAGCTCTAGTAAAGAAACAAAATGAATTTGCATCCATGATTAAGTTTATGCTTTGCGTAACCATGTTTACCTTCTATGTCATCACTAAATTTTCAAGAATGAATAAATGAACTTGCATTTCTCATGTTTAAATTCCAAGCTTGTATTTCATGTTTATGTTTCAAGTCATCACTTAATCTTTCAAGATAATAAAGAGGTTGCATCTCATATTTAATTTATGCTCTCACTATATTTTATAATACCTAAAAGAATCAACGCATGACATGTTTATTTTATGCCATCACCTAAAGATCCTAGAGCTCAAAGACTTGCCCATGTATCACGAGCAAAGAAATATGATTATTGGAGTTAAAGAATTTATTCTTTAAAAAGTCTTGAGATTGGAGCTTAAAAAGATGTAATAATAATTCCCTTCTCCCTCTACTGGTCCTGTGCGGATTACCGCCGCTCCGGTTTCTTAATATTCTCTTCTCCCTCTACTGGTCCTGTGCGGACCACCGCCGCTCCGGTTTCTTAATATTCTCTTCTCCCTCTCTGGTCTGTGCGGATTACCGCGCTCCAGTTTCTTGTATCATGTTTATATTTCAAGTTCTTGCATCATGTTTAATTTTCAAGTCATCACCTTAAATCTTAAAGATAAAGAAATGGAATTGCATATCATGTTTATAATTCCAAGCTATCACCTTATAAAGATAAGATTAAAATAAGGTTGCATAGCATGTTTATAATTCTAAGATGTCACCTAAATCTCTAAAGCTCAAGACTTACTCCTTTTATCTTAAGTGAGAATTTTAATTGTGAAGATCCTCCCAAATTTGACAAAAGAACTAGTTTCTAAATGAGTTTTAAGGCTTTGCAAGGATTTTACGGGGAACTAGTATTTTATATGCACTTAAAATATGATTCTATGTAATTGCATGAGGTTCATGATTGACCCTTGACCTGAGTTTAGTATCAATGTGTGATAATGATTTGATATGATTGAAGTTGTGATAATTATGGTTTATTGTTAAGAGAATGATTCATAATTGGTTTAGTAACTAATTAGTTCTATAATTGATAATTCTATGTAAGGATTGGATGCTTATTAAGTACTTGATATCATTGAATGATTTCTGGCTTGCATGTTATAGTTCTTTGTTGCAAATAATGAGAATGCTTATACATGAATTGTTCTTTATTATGTAAAATTTACCTTTGTTGCTAGAAGAAAGTGTATCATTGTAAAAGTGTAATTTGGAAAGGTTAGTTAAGGAAAGACTTGGTATTTAAGCGTGTCCATTGTGGCCCACCTCTCTTTCTGGGAATCTCCCATATGCATGATTACTGAGTTGATATATATTATTCTAGCTTAAGACTATAAATGAGAAAATGTTATGATGTTTATGAATTGTATTGTGATATAACATGCAAAGATTTAATGGTGACTTCAACTTATAAGAAAATGATCCTTTGGAACCATCAGACTATAGGTGGTGAAAAGGTGATTTTAGCCCCCTAACCCGTTCTCTCAAAAGGGTAGAGTCGGGACTTTAGCTTATCAAAAGGGATAAGTATATGCTAGTGACGACTAGTAAAGTATGAGCTCATAACCTAAATTACTCCCAAAAGGGTGGAGTATAGGGTGGCCTAAGGAAAATAATGATGATGATAAGATTTTAAGTCACCTAAGGCACTAAAGAAATAAAATATGTGCACTATGTCCACGTGTAGCTAATATTATATGACGTTCTTTTATGCATGTTATTTGATAATGATGATGAGGAAAATGATGTAATGATAAAGGAAAAGTTCATTGTAAATATGACATGTTAAGATTGTGATGCATTATAAGATGCATGATTAAAAATTGACAAACCTCGGTTAAGTATTTGTCCGAACTTAAAATGAATCTTTGCATGCTCACTATTTTAGAATAATCCCGAGGTTCCTGGGGACTTTGATGATGACACTGTAGAAGGAGGTACCTTCAGAATTCTTTAGCAAGATTCTCACTCCCTTTTCTTTATTTCCGTCATTGTCTCCAGATTCAGATGGCGACATTCGTCCTGTTCGTTGATACCCCTACTTGGGAATTTCACTATGATTCGGTGCATCGCTCGTATCATTTTGAAGGGAGGTCTTGTGATTCGTGTTTTTATTTATATAGGTCATCCATTTGCACATCCTGTCCCTAGTTATCGATTTTCTCCTACTTCTCCCTATGGCGATGAAATGGTTTTCGAACATGCACGTCTACTTGATGAAAGGATGTTACGTTCTTATCCCGCTTCATCTGCTGTCCATGGATTTCCAGAGTATGTTCCCGAGACGAGATATTCTGAAACCGATCCTTTAGAGGACACTCCTACTCATGTATATTCTGAGAGCTCTGCTCCTACTCCCACACGTGTAAGAGAAGGTAGTGAGGAAACAGTTGTTCAGTAGGAGGTTAGCAAGAAGGCCGTCCATGCGACCCGGCTGGTGCATCTCGTGTGTCCCCTCCCGAGGGAGCTCATCAGTGGATCGGATTTATTCCCCCATTTGCAGGACAGTGGCCATAGAAGGTTCTTAGTAGATTTATGTGTGATCATGCACCCTAGTTTTAGGATAACCTTCCCGGCTTATGGAGTTATCTAGTTTAGGGGCATGTATTTCCTTAAGTATATTTTCTTTTATGGATCTGCATAAGATAATGATGTATGAACATAACCCACCCTTTGAGTGAGGTTATTGTATGTAAATATATGCTATAATGTGCTTATGGATGTTATATGATGGAGCCTAAGTGATATGATGTGATATATTCTTAAATGTCTTATTATACTCCGCTTACTCGTTCACGTTGTACTCGGCTCACGTTTTCAATTATGTGTTTAAAAAAAAAAAATGGCTCGTAATTTCACTAAGTATTTTCAAATTATGAAGAAAGAACCAAAGCAAGGAGTAAAGTCTAGTCATTAATCAGATTCAACCTAGGTGTATCTGGTTAATTACTAGGGTGTTTCAGTAGCAAAACACCCGTCAGTATTTTTCGATGCATATACCGACGGATAATAAAATATTTAGCCATCAAAACAATTAGATAAAGGGTGTCACCATGGCTGTCAGAGACATAATTATACTTACAGTATATTTAATTTTACCGATGACAATATAGATAAATAAAATAATATTTTTAATCTTTTACTGACAGGTGTACCGACTGTAGTTTGAATTATGAAAAACAATTTATTTTAAAAAATATTACGTATTGCCGATGGTCATACCTATCAGTAATAATTAATAATTTTTTAAAAAAATTTCTTATTTAACTATGAAGTGATTGGTAATTTACTACTTATTTATTTATATAATAACCTAATTATTAATTAAATTGACATTAAATAAGAAAATAATAAAATGAATAAATTAAACTGATTAAATAAAATAGTAAATTATTACCATAAAATATATACAAATTACAATAAATGTAAAAAATATCTAGAATGAAAGCAAATGAAGCTAGACAAAAACTAGCTGAACTCCTAGGCATCAGCATTGTTGGCGGCATCATCATCATCATCAGCATCTGAACTATCATTGTCTTCTGCCCCATCCGACTGTGAGTGGCCTTCAAAAATAGAGGGGAGCGAGATATGGGGGAATGGGATCTAGGGTAGCGTCTTGCTGGAGTCGGAGGATCCCAAAGCCTGCATGTCCTATAAAAAGGTTATCACATCTGCAGTGATCTTCTGCTGCATCTTTCAGAACTTAGCCTTCTCTTTCTTTGCTTTTTCCTGCTGCTACTACTCCAAGGAGAGCTCAAGCTCTCGAATTGTAATATCCCAAAAATATGTGTTATTAGGAAGGTCAAGTCTAAGCTATGAGAGTGTTGGATAAAGCATAAGAGAGATTCAAATGCCTTACACATATAGTTCTCAAAAGGAGAAAATAAATTTAAATTTATAATGAAATTTGTACATGAATGTTTTTATATGCTAATATTCAGTTATTCTTTGAATTTGATAATTATTCTTGTTATAAAGCTAATATTCAGTTTGTGATATGATGTTTAATTTTAAATTTTAAAAATATTATCTTATCAAAATAGATTTAATATTATTTATAATAATTGGTACTGTTTGATTTTTACACTTTGAAAATATAATTTTATCAAATCTATTAAATCTAATATGTTTATAAGTACCATTGATATTTATATTTGTATCATATTTTGTTAGAAAATATTTTCTATTTGTCAATGAATTATAATGATATTTATTTGAAGATATTAGATGTTATTTATATTTAACATGTATTATAAATTTGATTTATTACATATTATAGAAAATTATTAGATATTATTTAAAAAGTTATTATGATTAAAATTAAGTATGAAATTTATTGTTTTGTGAATTATTATTATTATTCCAAAAATTTACAATGTATGTAACGTCACATGTTGGTACTTCAAAAAAAAAAATCATATATGTAAATATATGTTATAAAATAAAAACCTTTGAATGTTGTGTTGCTAACCGTTTAGTGATAGCTATAATGCCTCGATTTTTCTGTCTAAGAGGAAAATGACCAAAATGCCCCTGAGATCATTTTACATGCAGGAATTGAGGATGGCGGCCAAGCAGTCCCGAAGGGCCAACTCAATGTTTGAAGGGGATTGGATGACCCTTGATTGGTTTCAGAGGCGAAAAATCTCATTTTCTACAGTTTCGGGTCAAAATGACCAAAACACCCCTATAGCGTTTCTACGCGGGTAAAGGTGCCGTTTGAGCCCGAAACTTTCTCCGAAGGTCTAAAACAATGTTTTTACATGTTTAAAAGCGTCTGTTTAAGTCTCGATGGTCCCAGGCAGTTTTTGCACAAAATTACGATTTTGCTATTGGAATAGTATTTTTGAGCTTAATGACGTAATTAAGCAAACCTAAGCAATATTAGGCTCTAATCAAAGATTAATTAATTTCCATAATTAATCTAGAGTCAAAATAGGCTATTAAAATTAATTAGGACCTAAAATTGCTTAAATTAAACTTAAATCTCTTTTTAAAACTCAAGATTCCAATCTTGGAATCTTGAGTAGTATTTTCTCTTTCCAATTCCTTAAATCATGGAATTGTGTCTAGAGTTGTTTATGAACTAAAATGAATTTATAACTCACTAATGATGCAAGACCACTCCTTAAACATGTCTTGACAACCTTGATTACCCATTTTCTCACCTAAACACTTTCTTACAAATTCCTAATCTTAATCCTAATCAAAGATACACCTAAACACAACTCTAAACCACAATTAAAATGCAAGAAATCCTCCCCATGGCTGATGCATGTTTCGGCCACCTCCTCCCCCATTTGCATCATATGTTGATTTGTTTCTCACTCAAAGAACCATGCTTGACCCATACTTGCACCCATACTTGAACCCATACCTAGCCATGCTTTCCACCATGCCTTGAACCATACCTTGGAGAAGATATTTTCTCCTCCTTGTGGCTGTAATGGCCGAAGCTTTCCCTCCCCTAAACACCTCTCATTTTGTTTCATTTCTCTATAAATAGCATGCTTGGGTGAACTTGCATCATTTTGGGTTCATTTGCTAAGTGTAAGTTTTCAAAGAGCACTTTAAAGTTTTCTTTTTCTCTCAAAGTTCAAGTGTCCAAGTTCTTCAAGTTCTTCATCTCTTCACTCATCTCAACCTCCAATCACTTGGTAGGGATTTTCTTTCAAGTGTTTCTTTCATTTAAGTTCTTAATCTAGTTATGTGTTCAAGGTTTCTCTTGAATCTTTTTGGAACTTCTTTTCTTCTTCTCCTTCTCTATTTTCGGCCATGAGCCTTTGAAAACAAAGGAATGAGAGCTTGATGATGAGGGTTTCATGATGATGTTCATCACTTGAACAACCTCTAAAGCTTGATCTTTGTTCTTGAGTTAAAAATGTTTATAGTTCTTTCTTTCTTGAACCTTGAAATCTTTAACTTTGGTGATGTTTTAAAATGGTTACATGAACTCAATGATGAGGACTCATGATGTTAGTGTTAATACATCATCAAGATCATGGTCTCTAGAGCTTCAAAATGGTTCTTTCTTGCTCTTAAGTTTCGGTTTCTTTCCTTCCTTTTTCTCTAAAATTTTGGCCAACCAACTTGGATGGTCCAACATGATAGCTTGATGATGAGAGTTCTAGTTGGTAACTTTATGTTCACCACAAAGGAATCTCTAAAGCTTGAGTTTTCATAAAGGTGTTATAAAGTTCATTTATGGTTATATTTTTAAGGAACATCATCTTGAGTTCTAAGAACTCTAGACCTTACTTTATCTGGTCATGATGAGTTTGGGTTAAGGTTTAAGATTCTCTAAAGTCTTGAATGAGCTCTAATAAGATATAAATGAACTTGCATATTTATTTTGAGGTTGCACTCATGTTTATGTTCTTGCTTTACATCTTTATTTTCAAGTCATCACCTAAGGACTCAAAAATTAAAATAAGACTTGCATTATCACCTAATTAATTCTCAAAGCCTTTCTATTTCGACCTTAAAGTCGATTGTTGCTGGGCCTAGAGCACTAAAATAAAGAAATAAACGTGCATTGCATATTTATTTCAAGTCTTGCATATTTACTTCAAGTCTTGCATATTTAAATTTCAAGCCTTGCACATTTATTTCCAAGTCTTGCATATTTACTTTAAAGTCCTCACTTTACTTTGTAATGAAGAATAAAAATGAAGTGCATAGCATGTTTATATTTTGTCATCACTTAAAGACCTTAGAGCTCAAAGAGTTGCCCATTTTATCTCAAGTTAAAGTTTAATGTGGAAGCATTCTTTGAATGCATAATTTCGGCCAAGTAATAATGATGAGCTTGGAATGAGTTCTATCTAGTCACAAGGGCCAATAACCTATGTCCTAGGATTTTCTTTAAGCTTGAGGAGTTTTATAAAGTTATGACCAACAGGATTTATGATTTTAATCCTCTCCTAAAGAAGAACTAAATAGGTTACTGACCTAAGGTTGTTTTTAGCCTCTTGATAAAATAAAATGGTTTGCAAAGAGTTTTAGAAGTCCTAAAATGATTCCAAGGGAAACTAGCAATTTATATGCTTTAGAAATGTCAAATCATGTGTCTTTTTGGACATGAACAATTCAGTTCTGTCTTGTTGTATTTGTTGCTGTATGATGACGTTTTGATGTGTTAGAATATGTGAAAATGATATATGATGAGGTAGGAATACTTCTATGCATGTTTGGGAGAAACTAGCTTCATAGAAAAACCGTAAAGTTGGAATTGAACATGTGTTTAACCCCTTTAATCTTAATCAATTCCAAAACTGTTTTAGTATGATAACAATCAGTTTAGGATTGATTAATCATGAAAAACTTGGTTACATTTGAAGTAGGATTGAATTTTAGCACCTATAGAGAAACTAGTAACTAGAAAACGGTAAAAGTGCAATCCTAGAACTCCTAGAACATCTAATTTCTGGATTCTGTCCAGAAACCTCATAATGTGGCAAACATGGTTTATAATTAGTTCTTAGGCATAGGAATGCCTCATAATTGGTTTAGATTTAATTTATAGTGCCTTAGGCAAAGACGGAATCGAGAAAGGGCCTAAAATGTAAGTTCTAGAACCCTGTAATTATAGGTGTATAACTCTGCCCTTGGAGAATGGTGCTGCCCAGATTTATTAAAGAGCATAAATAATAGTAAGATTTGTTAGAAGAGAATCCTTATGTGCATAAGAGATTGATAGAGAATGATGGAATAATTACAACTCAAGTTTAAGGCCCGTAAGGGTTAAAGCATAAGATACCGTAGGATCAAGAGCATAATGAATTTCAATATTACATGTGAATGTATGTTTTATTTGAGAATGATTATGTAAAAGTATGGAATTTTGATTGAGGATGCATGTTTTATTTGTTTATGTGGCATAATGTAAATTTGGAAGAAATCCGACGTCTTCTTTATTCTTATGAATTCGACAAATTTGGGGACTTAGAAAGTTTTTGAAAAACCTATGAGATTTTCTTTGAGATATGAGGTACTAAGATGAGTTTTTGGATAACACTGGTTTGGCCGAGCACCTCCAAAGAACTCATGTGACATCGGTACGAAGATGTATTCTTAGGTGACACAGGTTCGACCGAGCACCCCCAAGAAATGCCCCCTAGCCCGTACTAGATAGTCGGGATTATGATTATGATACGCTTATCGGGATTGATAAGTAAGAACTAGTGACGACTAGTTAGGTATGAGCTCATAACCTAGAGATGTGACACGTTACGGGTGACAGGTTAGTAGAGCACCCTGCAGCGAATGTCTTTTATGGTGGCCCCATGAGGAAGTAAAGTATGATGATTATGTCGCAAAGTTTTCCCATAAGAGATTTCAATTGCCACTTTATGCTACTATTATGATGTT
Source organism: Dalbergia cochinchinensis (assembly GCA_031216125.1). Taxonomy (NCBI): domain Eukaryota; kingdom Viridiplantae; phylum Streptophyta; class Magnoliopsida; order Fabales; family Fabaceae; genus Dalbergia; species Dalbergia cochinchinensis. The sequence continues at coordinate 13,933,203 of CM062376.1, forward strand.
CTTAATGTTATGATTACTATTCTTGCATTAAGTAGAGCCATGCATACATTCTTTACTATGTTGCATCCATGACATTAAGAATCATACTAAAATGAATGGACCTTGGCTAACTATGTTTCAAAAGCTTAAAAATGAACTTAATGCATGTTCACTTATTTTATGTACTAAACCCAAGGTTCCTGAGGACGTAGATGATGACACTTAGGTAGTAGGAGACCTTACTGAGATTCTTTAGCAAGATTCTCACTCCCTCTATCTTTTCTTCCTGTCACGTCTTCAGATGGCGAAGTTTGTGGTTTTTGTGGACACCCCGACGTGGGAGGTGCACTATGATCCGGAGCACGGATCATACCATTTTGAGGGTCAGTGCATGGTTCGTGTCTTCATGTTCATTGGACGACCCTTCGCCCACCCTGTGCATACCCATCGCTTATCCCTGACAGCACCCTATGGTGACGACGAGCGGGTTTTTGAGCTCGCACGTACGCAGAACGAGAGAGTGCTCCGCATGCATATCGCCGCTTCAGCCATGCGCGACTACCCCGACTACGTGCCCCGGACATACTTCTCGGAGACCAACTCGTCGAAGAACCTGCCTACCCATCTGTACAGTGAGAGCTCTGTCCCCACTCCACCACTGATGAGAGAGGGTAGTGAGGACACCATGACTCAGCCTCGGCTAGCACGACGACCGAAGGTGTGGCCACGTCGTGGGGTCACTCCTGATCCCCGTTTCATCTTTATATGTTGGAGGAGCTCGCCCAGTTTGCCGGGTATGTGCCTTGCTCACGAGATGGACGTCAGTAGGAGGTAGCGAATGACCGATGGAGTACCCGGGCTAGTACACACACCACTTAAATGAGGATAAACCTTCTTTTGTTTAGAGGTTTTCCCTTTAGTTGCACTTGGGTAGGGGAATTTGCTTTTATTCTTTCCGTCGCACTTTCCTTTGTATTTTCTTTTTAGATGTATTCGTTTCATGTTGTACTAAACTAAGTCCCACTCTCCATAAGTGGGCATATCATATTATATAATTATGCAGTTCAGTTTTATCGTAATATGCCTTTACTTGCTTTATGTTATGGTATTTATGAGATGCTTGCTTTATTTCCTTACGTGCTTCATTGCTTATCGTGTTGCGCGGCTCTCACTTTGCTTTTATAATTCAAAAAATAAAATTTACCAGTATTTTTCGCTAAGTATTTTAAAGTAAAAAGGAAACTATGACGTAATAGACTAATGATTAACCTAAATATGTTTTAGAGTATTGGGTTAAAAATTAGGATGTTACATTATGGTATCAGAGCAATTCGATTCTTATGGAGCCTGAGGATTGGACTGACTATGCTTTTGGAGCATAATGCGGTAGTCATGTCATGTGTAGAGCTTGCTAGAGACAAGCTATAGGTTAAAGATGTATGACCCCTGTTTGTTTGTAAGTGCCATGGTAATTAGCTCATTTCACATGAAACGTTGAGCCTGATAAACTTAGTGGTTATTGTCTTATGTGTTTAGGAACCAATGGCACCCAGACGACAGAATAGGACCTTGACCGAGGGTAACCAGGAGGATGTAACTGCTGCTGCTGTCCGAGATATGGCAAGAGCCATGGAGCGGATGTTCGAAAGGATGAACTAACAAGGGGACACCGGACGTGCTCCCCCTACTGCTGAAATGATTGAGCAAGCAAGGTTTGGTGAATTTTGCAAGGCAAACCCACCGGCCTTTAGAGGAGCCATGGATCCCGACAAAGTTGATAAATGGATCAAGAACATGGAAAAGATCTATTCCGTGGTCGCTTGCTCAGAGGAGCAAAAGGTCACGTTTGCTGTCTATATGATGGAATCGGACGCCGAGTTCTGGTGGACCGGCACCCGAAAGTCTTTGGAAGCTTACGATCTTGCTATCAACTGGGAGCTGTTCAAGACCTACTTCTACGAGAAGTACTTTCCAGAGTCAGTAAGGAACGCGAAGGACATTGAGCTTATGCAACTGACTTAAAGAAGGTCTAATGTCGCCTAGTACACGGCGAAGTTTGAGGAGCTCATCAAATTCTCGCGGGTGTTTCAAGGGAACCCTGACGAGGTATGGAAGAATGTCAAGTACAAAGCCGGATTGACAGAAGAGTTGAACTATGCCATGGCACACATGGAGATCAGGGATTTCCCTACCCTGGTCAACAAGTGCCGGATCATGGAGGAAGGACAGAAGAAAATCAACGCTGCTAGAGTAGAACGAACCAAGGGGTTGGGACTGCAAGCCCCGAGGTTCAAGTCGCAACAACAAAACCAGTCACGAACTCACTACAACCCTTACCACACCAACCAGTTCAAGCCATATCAACAACAACAAAGAACCCCCTTCCACCCACAATCCAAGCAATACTACAGATCACCATTCCAGTACAACAACTACCGAAACAACAACAACAACAACAATAACTGACAAGGAGGGTCGGGTGGCCCCCGAAACAACAATCAACAAGGAGGGTCCATCAGGACCAAGAACAAGACGCCCCAAGGAGCCCCTGCCACCTTTGCCAGACCAGCAGCAGCTATGGTATGTCCCAAGTGTGGGAAAGATCACGGCAACCGTCTCTGCCTGGCTGGGCAAAACATTTGTTTTAAGTGTGGAAAGCCCGGCCACTATGCCAACAGATGCACTAATGGGAGGCCAACAAACCAAAACCCTAGGCCACAACACCAAGGGAGGGTCTTCACCCTCAATGTGGACGAAGCGAAAAAATCCAATGGCCTCATAGAAGGTAAGTGTGAAATAGATGGTAGAAACTTAACTGTACTTTATGACTCTGGTGTAACACATTCCTTCATTTCATATGCTAGTGTCGAGTCTCTAAACTTAAAGACTTCCAAACTCCCTTTTGATCTTATTGTTTCTACCCCCACAAATCGTCCTGTAAATACTTGTTTTTGCTGTTTAAATTGCCATCTCATCGCAGAAAATAGATCCTTTGTCATAGATTTAATTTGCTTGCCTATGAAAAGTATAGGTGTAGTCCTTGGCATGGCTTAGCTTCACGCCAACCGTGTATTATTAGATTGTGACACCAATATAGTTGTTTTTCTTTCTCCCCCTAGTGAAACTAGTAAAACCTTGAAACTTTATCTCAATGCCGTAGAAGTCAATTGTAGTGGGGAAAGGACTAAGGGATATGTTCTCCTAGCTGCTAGTGAGGTAGACTTTGAGCAAAACCTAGAAAATATGCCGGTAGAAGAGACTATCCCGAGGTATTTCCGGAAAAGATACCCGAGTTTCCTCTCAAGAGAGAAGTAGAGTTCTCCATTGAGTTAGTTCCTGGAGTGGGACCAATCTCTATAGCCCCTCATCAGATATCACCCTTAGAGTTGGCCGAGTTGAAAACCCAGCTTGAGGAGCTTTTGGAGAAGAGTTTCATTAGACCTAGTGCCTCACCTTGGGGAGCCCCGGTTTTGTTTGTCAAGAAAAAGGACGGGAGCATGAGGTTGTGCATAGACTATAGGCAATTGAATCATGTAATGGTGAAAAACAAGTACCCTTTGCCAGGGATAGATGATCTTATGGACCAATTGAGAGGAGCAGTGGTATTTTCCAAGATTGTTCTAAGGTCGGGATACCACCAAATTAGGGTGAGAGACCAAGATATACCAAAGACCGCCTTTAGAACTCGGTATGGACACTTTGAGTTCACGGTGATGTCTTTTGGGTTGACGAATGCTCCTGCGGTATTTATGGGCTACATGAATAGGATCTTTAGACCCTATTTAGATCAGTTCGTGGTTGTTTTCATAGATGATATACTCATCTATTTGAAAACCCACAAGGAGCATGAGCATCACTTAAGGATTGTTTTGGAGATCTTGAAGGAGAAAAGTTGTATGCAAAGTTCTCTAAGTGTAAATTTTGGTTGGAGGAGGTTAAGATTGTAGGGCATGTCGTGTCAAAAGGAGGTATAGCCGTTGACCCTAGTAAGGTAGAAGCTGTAATGAATTGGGATAGATCAACCACCGTAACAGAAATACGGAGCTTTTTGGGTTTAGCAGGCTACTACCGTAGGTTTATCAAAGGTTTCTCCCAGATCGCCCTACCCCTAACCAAGCTAACCAGGAAAAACACCCCCTTCGTATGGAATCCCGAGTGTAAGAAGAGCTTCCAAGAGCTTAAAGAAAAGCTGACCACAACCCCAGTTTTGGTTTTACCTAGCCCCAATGTACCCTTCGAGGTATATTACGATACCTCAGGTAAGGGTTTAGGCTGTGTGTTGATGCAAAATAGGCAAGTGGTAGCCTATGCATCAAGGCAACTCAAGCCGCACGAAGCAAACTATCCCACCCATGACTTGGAGTTAGCAGCCGTAGTGTTCGCCTTGAAAATGTGGAGACACCATTTATATGGTGTAAGGTTTGAAGTTTTCTTCGATCACAAGAGTCTCAAGTATCTCTTTGATCAAAAGGAGCTAAACATGAGGCAAAGGAGGTGGATGGAGTTCCTTAAAGACTATGATTTCGGTTTAAGTTACCACCCCGGCAAGGCTAATGTAGTCGCTGATGCCTTGAGCCGAAAATCATTGCACCTATCTCACATGATGGTCAAGGAAGTTGAGCTAATAGAGAAGTTTAGAGATATGAATCTGGGGATGTCTGTGACCAATGAGGGCATGAAGATGTGTTATCTTAGTGTGACAAGTGGGTTTAAACAGAGAGTCATGCTAGCACAACGGGAAAGTGAGGAATTTAGGGAAACCATAGAGGCGGTTAAGGCAGGAAAGCTAAAAGGTTTCGAACAAGGTTCTGATTGGGTGTGGAGGTTTGAAGGAAGAAACTGCGTGCCACAAGATGGTGACCTTCGAAAGAAGATCTTGGAGGAGGCCCACAAAAGCCATTTCACCATTCATTCGGGTGTTACCAAGATGTACCAAGATTTCAAAAGGATGTTTTGGTGGCCCGGATTGAAAAAGGATGTGGTCGCCTAGGTTAGTAAGTGCTTGGTGTGTCAGAAGGTGAAGATCGAGCACCAAAAGTCGTCAAGTTTACTGCAACCCCTATCAATCCCTGAATGGAAGTGGGAGTGCATATCAATGGATTTTGTGACGGGATTGCCTAAGACCCAAGCTGGCCATGATACTATATGGGTGATAGTGGATCGACTAACCAAGTCGACTTACTTCCTACCTATTAGAGTGACATACTCTTTAGACAAATTAGCTCAGCTATACATCCAAGAGATCGTAAGGTTACATGGAGTATCGTCGACGATAATCTCGGATAGAGATCCGTGAATTACATCACATTTTTGGGGAGCCTTTCAAAAGGCATTTGGTTCGAAGTTGTGTTTAAGCACGGCTTACCACCCACAAACAGATGGACAATCAGAAAGAACAATTCAAACCTTGGAAGACATGTTGAAAGCCTGTGTTCTAGACCAAAGGGGAAGTTGGGACAAGTACCTTCCACTGATCGAGTTTGCGTATAACAACAATTATCATGCATGCATCGGCATGGCACCCTACGAAGCCCTATATGGACAAAAATGTCAATCCCCTTTATGCTGGTATGAGCCCGAAGAGCAGAGCATGTTAGGACCTGATATAGTGAGGGAAACAACGGAGCAAATCAAGAGGATCCGGGGTAGGATGCTTACAGCTCAGAGTAGACAAAAGAGCTATGCAGATAGGCGGTGCAAGTCGTTGGAATTCAACGAGGGAGAACATGTGTTCCTTAGGATCACCCCCACTACAGGCATAGGAAGGGCTATGAAGGTTAAAATGTTGAGCCCCTGATTCCTTGGTCCCTTTGAGATCCTTCAGAAAGTAGGGCTAGTAGCCTACAAAATAGCCTTACCCCCAACCTTTCCAATCTTCATGACGTCTTTCACGTCTCCCAGTTAAGGAAGTATGAGTCCGACCCTAGCCATGTCCTAGAGCCAGAGCATGTACAGTTAAGTGAGGACCTAACTTTCAATCTGCCACCGATGAGGATCGTGGATTGTGGAGTCAAGCAGTTGAGGAACAAGCCCGTTCCTTTAGTGAAAGTAGCATGGGGACGGGACAAGGCCAAAGAATTCACATGGGAGCTATGTAACGCCCCAATTTTTACTGTAATTTTTACTGTCATTAGAAATTACTCAATTACTGAATTACCGTAGGTAATTATTACATAAGATTTGAGGCCGAACAATCCTCAATAAAGGAATATAACATTAGAAGAGAGGTTAGGAACGATTCATGCGAGAGTCGCAAATCCCGAATTTCTGTACGTATAAAATGACCAAAATGTCCCTGAAGTTATTTTACTCAGAAAATGAGGATTGTGGGCCCCACATATTCTCAAGGGGATGTTTTGAGAATAATAAGGGATTGTTTGTGTTATGTGTGTTAATAGAGCAGAAGAATCTCAATTTTGAGTTCCGACCTTGACGAAAAGACCAAAACGCCCTGCATTTGTTTAACTCCGATGTCGGTGCGTACTGAGCCCGAAGCTCACTAAAATGTTTTAAAATGTGTTTTTAAGCCATAATTAACCATTGGTTAAGCTCGGGTGGCGTTGGGCGCTTTTAAGTGAAAGTACGATTTTGCCCCTGCTTTTTGGGCGCTTTTGCGAATTTAGGGATTTTCGATTCATATACGAAACCTAAGCAATATTAGGCTCAAATTAAAGCTTATTAAATTCTAAATATTAATCTAGATTCAAAATTATGTATTTAGATTGATTAGAACCCAAAATTGCTCAAAAACACCCAAATTGCTTACTAATTCACTTAAGCCCTTAACCGTAAATTCTCTAAATTACATGAATACCTTGCCTACACCTAAATAATGCATGGAACACACAAATTTCACTTCTTTGGGCTGTAATGCACGAAATTATTGATGCCATTATGCAGCTGAATTATTTCCAAAAGTTGCACTAAAACAAAATGCCAAAATGTCACCATAAGAGACATAATTCCTTAATTTCATACAACTTTGTCTAAAATGATTTTTCCTCCATTATTACTCCTGAAAAATTCTGACAACTACCTCCTCATTTTGGCCAATTAGAAGCCTCAAAATCTTCTATAAATAGGCTTGCTTGAGTGGTCTTGGAATGCTTGGTTCATAACTAGTTTTTAGGAGCACCAAAAACTTTCTTTCTTCCTCCTCTTTGGCTGAATTCTTTCTTCAATTTTTCAAAGAGATTTTGTGTCATTTCACTTCAAGAAATCAAGTTCTCTTCCTCTTCTTCAACTCAGATTAGGTAGGGAGTAGTTTCTAAATTTATTTCTATGCTTTGAGGAGTTGTGTTTTTAGCTCAAAATGATGAAATTATGAACTTGCCTTAGCTTTTCATTTTGGTTTTCCTCTTCAATTTTTCTTTAACCAATTCAACCATATGGCCTAGGTGGAACTAAGATGATGGCTTGATGATGAGGACCTTGAGGGTGGGTTGTAAATCCATCACAAGTTAGGCCTCTAAAGCTTGAAAATTCCACTTGATGCAAAACCTTAAAGAATAATGCTTTATGATGCTAAAACAAAGATTTTTAGTTTAGAACTTGAAAGATGTATTTTTTTTTCCTTTTATGTTTTATTTCTTGTTAAGATATGTATTGGGTTGAATTTATAATTCTTTTAAAGTCTTGAAGGAGCTCTAGTAAAGAAACAAAATGAATTTGCATCCATGATTAAGTTTATGCTTTGCATAACCATGTTTACCTTCTATGTCATCACTAAATTTTCAAGAATGAATAAATGAACTTGCATTTCTCATGTTTAAATTCCAAGCTTGTATTTCATGTTTATGTTTCAAGTCATCACTTAATCTTTCAAGATAATTAAGAGGTTGCATCTCATATTTAATTTATGCTCTCACTATATTTTATAATGGCTAAAAGAATCAACGCATGACATGTTTATTTTATGCCATCACCTAAAGATCCTAGAGCTTAAAGACTTGCCCATGTATCACAAGCAAAGAAATATGATTATTGGAGTTAAAGAATTTATTCTTTAAAAAGTCTTGAGATTGGAGCTTAAAAAGATGTAATAATAATTCTCTTCTCCCTCTACTGGTCCTGTGCGGACTACCGCCACTCCGGTTTCTTAATATTCTCTTCTCCCTCTACTGGTCCTGTGCGGACTACCGCCGCTCCGGTTTCTTAATATTCTCTTCTCCTTCTACTGGTCCTGTGCGGATTACCGCCGCTCCAGTTTCTTGTATCATGTTTATATTTCAAGTTCTTGCATCATGTTTAATTTTCAAGTCATCACCTTAAATCTTAAAGATAAAGAAATGGAATTGCATATCATGTTTATAATTCCAAGCTATCACCTTATAAAGATAAGATTAAAATAAGGTTGCATAGCATGTTTATAATTCTAAGATGTCACCTAAATCTCTAAAGCTCAAGACTTACTCCTTTTATCTTAAGTGAGAATTTTAATTGTGAAGATCCTCCCAAATTTGACAAAAGAACTAGTTTCTAAATGAGTTTTAAGGCTTTGCAAGGATTTTACGGGGAACTAGTATTTTATATGCACTTAAAATATGATTCTATGTAATTGCATGAGGTTCATGATTCGGCCACTAATCTGAGTTTAGTATCAATGTGTGATAATGATTTGATATGATTGAAGTTGTGATAATTATGGTTTATTGTTAAGAGAATGATTCATAATTGGTTTAGTAACTAATTAGTTCTATAATTGATAATTCTATGTAAGGATTGGATGCTTATTAAGTACTTGATATCATTGAATGATTTCTGACTTGCATGTTATAGTTGCTGTTGCAAATAATAAGAATGCTTATACATGAAATGTTCTTATGTAAAATTCACCTTTGTTGCTAGAAGAAAGTGTATCATTGTAAAAGTGTAATTTGGAAAGGTTACGGCTAAGGAAAGACTTGGTATTTAAGCGTGTCCATTGTGACCCACCTCTCTTTCTGAGGAATCTCCCATATGCATGATTACAGTTGATATATATTATTCTAGCTTAAGACTATAAATGAGAAAATGTTATGATGTTTATGAATTGTATTATGATATAACATGCAAAGATTTAATGGTGACTTAAACTTATAAGAAAATGATCCTTTGGAACCATCAGACTATAGTTGGTGAATAGGTGATTTTAGCCCGCTAACCCGTTCTCTCAAAAGGGTAGAGTCGGGACTTTAGCTTATCAAAAGGGATAAGTATATGCTAGTGACGACTAGTAAAGTATGAGCTCATAACCTAAATTACTCCCAAAAGGGTGGAGTATAGGGTGGCCCAAGGAAAATAATGATGATGATAAGATTTTAAGTCACCTAAGGCACTAAAGAAATGAAATAAGTGCACTTTGTGTCCATGTGTAGCTAATATTATATGACGTTCTTTTATGCATGTTATTTTGATAATGATGATGAGGAATATGATGTAATGATAAAGGAAAAGTTCATTGTAAATATGACATGTTAAGAATAAGATGGATTATAAGACGCATGATTAAAAATTGACGAACCTCGGTTAAGTATTTGTCCGAACTTAAAATGAATCTTTGCATGCTCACTATTTTAGAATAATCCCGAGGTTCCTGAGGACTTTGATGATGACATCAGTAGAAGGAGGTACCTTCTTGAGAATTCTTTAGCAAGATTCTCACTCCCTTTTCTTTATTTCCGTCATTGTCTCCAGATTCAAATGGCGACATTCGTTCTGTTCGTTGATACCCCTACTTGGGAATTCCATTATGATCAGATTGCATCGCTCGTATCATTTTGAAGGAGGTCTTGTGATTCGTGTTTTTATTTACATAGGTCGTCCATTTGCACATCCTGTCCCTAGTTATCGATTTTCTCCTACTTCTCCCTATGGCGATGAAATGGTTTTCGAACATGCACGTCCACTTGATGAAAGGATGTTACGTTCTTATCCCGCTTCATCTGCTGTCCATGGATTTCAGTATGTTCGAGGCGAGATATTCTGAAACTGATCCTTGAGGACACTCCTACTCATGTATATTCTGAGAGCTCTGCTCCTACTCCCACACGTAAGAGAGGGTCGTGAGGAAACAGTTGTTCGGCCCAGGTTAGCGAGAAGGCCGTCCATGCGACCCCAGCCTGGTGCATCTCGTGTGTCGCCTCCCGAGGGAGCTCATCAGTGGATCGGATTTATTCCCGCATTTTCAGGACAGTGGCCATAGAAGGTTCTTAGTAGACTTATGTGTGATCATGCACCCTAGTTTTAGGATAACCTTCCGGGCTTATGGAGTTATCTAGTTTAGGGGCATGAATTTCCTTAAGTATATTTTCTTTTATGGGTTTGCATAAGATAATGATGTATGAACATAACCCACCCTTTGAGTGAGGTTATTGTATGTAAATATATGCTATAATGTGCTTATGGATGTTATATGATGGAGCCTAAGTGATATGATGTGATATATTCTTATACGTCTTATTATACTTCGCTTACTCGTTCCCGTTGTACTCGGCTCACGTTTTCAATTATGTGTTTTAAAAAAAAAAAGGCTCGTAATTTCACTAAGTATTTTCAAATTATGAAGAAAGAACCAAAGCAAGGAGTAAAGTCTAGTCATTAATCAGATTCAACCTAGGTGTATCCTGGTTAATTACTAAGTGTTACATTTTGGTATCGAGCGATTCGATTCTCATGGAGCCTGAGGATTGGACTAGCTATGCTTCTAAAGCATAATACGTTAGTGACGTCATGTGTAGATGTTTATCATTAGGATGAGCTTGGGAAGTAGAAATACATGACTCTTGTATGTTGAAAGTGCCATGGTAACTTGCTCACTTTGCATGGAATATTGGGCCCGATCACCTCGGTGTTCTTTGTTTTGTGTGTATAGGGACCAATGGCACGTCGACAACGGACTAGGAGCGCGACACAAAATAATCACGACAACGAGATGTAGAAGCACTCCGCGGCGTAGCAAGGACCATGAGAATGATGATGGAGCGAATGGATCAGGATCGTCAAGCCAATATGAATCAGCGACATGAGATTCCTGAACATGCCTGTTTGAGTTTCGTAAGGCAAACCCACGGTTTTCAAGGGACACTGAATCCAAATATTGCGGATGAATGGATTCGGAATAGTGAGAAGGTCTTTGGTGTAGTCCCATGCTCGGAGGAGCAAAAGGTCACCTTCGCTACTCATATGCTTGAGGGTGATGCCAGTTTCTGGTGGACAGGTGTTCGAAGACTCCTGGAGACGACCGATGTGGACATTGATTGGGAACTATTCAAGGTCCATTTTTACGAAAAGTACTTTCCAGTGTCAGTTAGAAATGCCAAGGACATTGAATTCATGCAACTTGTCCAGGGCAATATGAATGTGGCCCAGTACACTGCCAGATTTGAAGAACTCATTAAGTTCTCAAGAATGTACCAAGGAAATCCTGATGAGTACTGGAAATGCATTAAATACGAGTCAGGGTTGAAGGCGGAACTTAATGTGGCAGTTGCACATTTGGAGATTAGGGATTTCTCTACCCTAGTTAACAAATGTCGGATTATTGAAGAAGGTCAGAGAAAACTAAACACCCCAAAGTCAGATAATATTACCAAAAAGTTGACACCACAAGGTCAGCAGTTCAAGAGGCAGAATCGACCTCCATTTCCCCCTCAATCAAGACCACAAGGGACACAAAGAAATTTTCAACAAGGAAGGCCAAACAACAACAATCGCTATAATAACAACCGCTACAACAATAAGCCCAGTAACAATCACAACAACAACAATAACAACAATAAAGGGAAAGCACCACAAAGAGGTCCAAAGAAGATTCTCCACGGCTGCGCCATCCATGGAATGTCCCAAGTGCGGCAAGAATCATGGGAGCATGCCATGTCGAGCCGGAACAAACGTGTGCTATCGATTGTGGAAAACCAGGTCATTACTCCCGAGAATGCCTTTGAAAGGAACCCGCCAACCCCAATCCCAAGCCACAATAACAGGGAAGGGTTTTTACTGTTAATGTTGAAGAAACAACGAAGTGACGAAATCTCGTGGAAGGTAAGGGTAATATGCATGGTATAGACTTAATTGTACTATATGATTAAAGCGCTTCTCATTCTTTTTATCTCCCATTCATGTGTTAAAAGCCTTAATTTACCTATGACTGAGCTTCCTTTTGACCTTATTGTTTCTACCCATTTGGAAAACCCGTTAGGACTTGTAAATGTTGTTTAGATTGTAGTTTTATTATAGATAATAGATCCTTTGTTTTAGATCTTATTTGCTTACCCATGCGAGGTTTAGATGTGATTCTTGGCATGGATTGGCTTGAGGCCAACCGTGTACTGTTAAACTGTTATGAGAAAACGATCACTTTTCTTCCTATTCCTATTGAACCTAAGAAACCCATAAGTCTTTACATAATCTTTGTGAAATGGACTGTGGTAAGGGTGAGAGTAAAGGTTACATTTTCTTAGCCGCTAGTGATGTAGACTTTGAGCAAAGTATCGATGAGATACCAATAGTAAGAAATTATCCCGAAGTATTTCCAGACGAGATACCAGAGTTTCCCCCCAAGAGAGAGATAGAATTTTCCATAGAGTTGCTTCCGGGTGCGGGACCTATATCCATAGCCCCATACAGGATGTCCCCATTAGAATTGACCGAGTTAAAAACTCAATTGGAAGATTTATTGGAGAAAAAGTTTGTTAGGCCTAGTGCATCACCTTGGGGAGCCCGTGTGTTGTTTGTAAAGAAAAAGGATGGGAGTATGAGGATGTGTGTAGATTATAGGCAGTTGAATAAAGTAACGGTGAAAAACAAGTATCCTCTGCCTAGGATCGATGATTTGATGGACCAAGCTGAAAGGTGCGGTAGTGTTTTCTAAGATAGATTTGAGGTCAGGCTACCATCAAATTAGAGTGAGAGATGAAGACATACCTAAAAGCGGCCTTTCGTTTCGATACGGCCATTTTGAGTTTGCATGAATGTCCTTTGGGTTAACTAATGCTCCAGCTATTTTTATGGATTACATGAATAGGATCTTTCGACCCTATTTAGATCAGTTTGTAGTTGTCTTTATAGATGACATTCTCATATATTCTAAGACCCATGAAGAGCATGAATGCCACCTAACCATAGTACTAGAGATCTTGAAGGAAAAGAAACTATATGCCAAGATTTCCAAGTGTGAGTTTTGGTTGGATAAGGTGCAATTTTTAGGGCATGTAGTATCTAAGAAAGGAATTGCTGTAGATCCTAGTAAGGTAGAAGCGGTAGTAAGCTGGGGGAGACCAACCACGATCAAGTAAGGAGCTTTTTGGGTTTAGCCGGTTATTACCGTCGATTTATCAAGGGATTTTCCCAGATTTCCCTACCTTTGACCAAGCTGACTAGGAAGAACACCCATTTTTCATGGACCCCCGAGTGTGAAAAGAGCTTTCAAGAGTTAAAACACAAGCTAACCTCGACCCCTGTTTTAGTGTTACCCGACCCCAATGTGCCTTTCGAGGTGTATTGTGATGCTTCAAAAACGGGTTTAGGTTGTGTATTGATGCAGGATAGGCAAGTGGTGGCCTATGCATCAAGACAACTCAAGCCACATGAGGCAAACTACCCTACCCATGACCTTGAGTTAGTTGCCGTCGTGTTTGCTCTAAAGATTTGCAGACACCATTTATATGGAGTTAAGTTTGAGGTGTTTTCCGATCACAAGAGTTTGAAATATCTCTTTGATCAAAAAGAGCTAAACATGAGGCAAAGGCGATGGATGGAGTTCTTGAAAGATTATGATTTTGGATTGAACTACCATCCTGGTAAAGCTAATGTAGTAGTGATGCTTTGAGTAGGAAGTCCTTACAAGTGTCCCGTTTGATGGTGAAGGAGGTTGAATTGATTGAGCAATTTAGGGACTTAAACCTAGGAATGACTTTGACCACTAAGGCCATCGAGCTTGTCATCTTAGAGTGACAAGTGAGTTCAAAGAAAGGATTGTTCAAGCTCAAGGGGCGATCTTTGAGTTTCAAGAGACTTTAGGGCGATGAAGGCGGGAAAGTTGATAGGTTTTACCCAAGGAATGGGCGATTTGTGGAGGTTTAAAGATCGAATATGTGTACTGCTAGTGGTGGCCTCCGAAAGGATATTTTGGAGGAAGCCCATAAGAGCCATTTTACCCTTCATCCTGGTGCCACCAAGATGTATCAAGATTTGAAGAAGATGTTACGGTGGCCTGGAATGAAGAAAGATGTGTGCACATGGGTGAGTAAGTGCTTGGTGTGTCAAAGGTGAAGATTGAACACCAAAAACCCTGCGGAATGCTGCAACCTCTGTCGATCCCTGAGTGGAAGTGGGATAGTATCTCCATGGATTTTGTATTTGGATTACCAAGGACCCAAATGAATCATGATACCATATGGGTAATCGTGGATCGATTGACAAAGTCGACCCACTTTTTACCTATTAAGGTGACTTATTCCTTGGATAGGTTAGCACAATTATATATTCAGGAGATAGTGAGGTTACATGGGGTGCCGTCGACAATAATCTCGGACCGAGATCCGCGATTTACGTCGCGATTTTGGGAGCCTTTCAAAAGGCATTTGGTTCAAAGTCGTGTCTAAGCACGACCTATCACCCCCAAACAGACGGTCAATCTGAAAGAACTATCCAAACCTTGGAGGATATGTTAAGGGCATGTGTTTTAGATCAAAGGGGAAGTTGGGATAAGTCGCTGCAACTTATTCAATTTGCATATTACAACAGTTATCATGCAAGTATCGGTATGGCACCGTATGAGGCCCTCTATGGACGGAAATGTCAATCTCCCTTATGTTGGTATGAACCCGGAGAGCAAAGTTTACTTGGACCTGATATTGTGAAACAACGGAACAAATCAAAAGATTAGGGATAAGATTCTTACTGCTCAAAGTCGACAGAAAAACTATGCGGACAAGCGGCGAAAACCGCTAGATTTTCAAGAAGGGGACCACGTGTTCCTAAGGATCACCCCCCACCAGGCATAGGCCGAGCAATAAAAGTAAAGAAATTGAGCCCCAGTTTCTTGGTCCGTTTGAAATCCTTACCAAAGTAGGACACAGTAGCCTCACCGTATAGCCCTACCCCGAGTCTATCCAACCTTCATGATGTTTTCCATGTCTCTCGATTAAGAAAGTATCAATCGACCGAGTCATGTACTAGAGCGAACATGTACAATTAAGAGATAACGACATTTAACTTACTACCCACGAGAATCGTCGACCGAGGAGTTAAGCAGTTAAGGAACAAGGCTGTACCCCTGGTCAAAGTAGCATGGGGACAGGGTGAAACCGAAGAACTTACATGGGAGCTGGAATCAAACATGAAAGCACAATACCCGGAGTTGTTCTCGTAACGAATTTCCAGAAGCGAAATTCTTTTAAGGAGGAGAAATGTTACGCCCCAATTTTTAGTGTAATTTTTACTGTCATTAGAAATTACTCAATTACTGAATTACCGTAGGTAATTATTACATAAGATTTGAGGCGGAACAATCCTCAATAAAGGAATATAACATTAGAAGAGAGGTTAGGACCGATTCATGCGAAAGTCGCAAATCCAATTTACATGCGTATAAAATGACCAAAATGTCCCTGAAGTTATTTTACTCGAGAAAATGAGGATTAGGGCCCACATATTCTCAAGGGGATGTTTTGAGAATAATAAGGGATTGTTTGTGTTATGTGTGTTAATAGAGCGAGAAGAATCTCAATTTTGAGTTCCGACGCGAAAAAGACCAAAACGCCCTGGGTGTTTAACTCCGATGTGCGTGCGACTGAGCCCGAACCTCACTAAAATGTTTTAAAATGTGTTTTTAAGCCATAATTAACCATTGGTTAAGCTCGGGTGGCCTTGGGCGATTTTTAAGTGAAAGTACGATTTTGCCCTGCTTTTGGCGGTTTGCAATTTCGGGATTTTCGATTCATATACCGAAACCTAAGCAATATTAGGCTCAAATTAAAGCTTATTAAATTCTAAATATTAATCTAGATTCAAAATTATGTATTTAGATTGATTAGAACCCAAAATTGCTCAAAAACACCCAAATTGCTTACTAATTCACTTAAGCCCTTAACCGTAAATTCTCTAAATTACATGAATACCTTGCCTACACCTAAATAATGCATGGAACACACAAATTTCACTTCTTTGGGCTGTAATGCACGAAATTATTGATGCCATTATGCAGCTGAATTATTTCCAAAAGTTGCACTAAAACAAAATGCCAAAATGTCACCATAAGAGACATAATTCCTTAATTTCATACAACTTTGTCTAAAATGATTTTTCCTCCATTATTACTCCTGAAAAATTCTGACAACTACCTCCTCATTTTGGCCAATTAGAAGCCTCAAAATCTTCTATAAATAGGCTTGCTTGAGTGGTCTTGGAATGCTTGGTTCATAACTAGTTTTTAGGAGCACCAAAAACTTTCTTTCTTCCTCCTCTTTGGCTGAATTCTTTCTTCAATTTTTCAAAGAGATTTTGTGTCATTTCACTTCAAGAAATCAAGTTCTCTTCCTCTTCTTCAACTCAGATTAGGTAGGGAGTAGTTTCTAAATTTATTTCTATGCTTTGAGGAGTTGTGTTTTTAGCTCAAAATGATGAAATTATGAACTTGCCTTAGCTTTTCATTTTGGTTTTCCTCTTCAATTTTTCTTTAACCAATTCAACCATATGGCCTAGGTGGAACTAAGATGATGGCTTGATGATGAGGACCTTGAGGGTGGGTTGTAAATCCATCACAAGTTAGGCCTCTAAAGCTTGAAAATTCCACTTGATGCAAAACCTTAAAGAATAATGCTTTATGATGCTAAAACAAAGATTTTTAGTTTAGAACTTGAAAGATGTATTTTTTTTCCTTTTATGTTTTATTTCTTGTTAAGATATGTATTGGGTTGAATTTATAATTCTTTTAAAGTCTTGAAGGAGCTCTAGTAAAGAAACAAAATGAATTTGCATCCATGATTAAGTTTATGCTTTGCATAACCATGTTTACCTTCTATGTCATCACTAAATTTTCAAGAATGAATAAATGAACTTGCATTTCTCATGTTTAAATTCCAAGCTTGTATTTCATGTTTATGTTTCAAGTCATCACTTAATCTTTCAAGATAATTAAGAGGTTGCATCTCATATTTAATTTATGCTCTCACTATATTTTATAATGGCTAAAAGAATCAACGCATGACATGTTTATTTTATGCCATCACCTAAAGATCCTAGAGCTTAAAGACTTGCCCATGTATCACAAGCAAAGAAATATGATTATTGGAGTTAAAGAATTTATTCTTTAAAAAGTCTTGAGATTGGAGCTTAAAAAGATGTAATAATAATTCTCTTCTCCCTCTCTTGGTCTGTGCGGACTACATACTCCGGTTTCTTAATATTCTCTTACTCCCTCTCTTGGTCCTGTGCGGACTACCCCCGCTCCGGTTTCATAATATTCTCTTCTCCCTCTATTGGTCCTGTGCGGATTACCGCCGCTCCAGTTTCTTGTATCATGTTTATATTTCAAGTTCTTGCATCATGTTTAATTTTCAAGTCATCACCTTAAATCTTAAAGATAAAGAAATGGAATTGCATATCATGTTTATAATTCCAAGCTATCACCTTATAAAGATAAGATTAAAATAAGGTTGCATAGCATGTTTATAATTCTAAGATGTCACCTAAATCTCTAAAGCTCAAGACTTACTCCTTTTATCTTAAGTGAGAATTTTAATTGTGAAGATCCTCCCAAATTTGACAAAAGAACTAGTTTCTAAATGAGTTTTAAGGCTTTGCAAGGATTTTACGGGGAACTAGTATTTTATATGCACTTAAAATATGATTCTATGTAATTGCATGAGGTTCATGATTCGGCCACTAATCTGAGTTTAGTATCAATGTGTGATAATGATTTGATATGATTGAAGTTGTGATAATTATGGTTTATTGTTAAGAGAATGATTCATAATTGGTTTAGTAACTAATTAGTTCTATAATTGATAATTCTATGTAAGGATTGGATGCTTATTAAGTACTTGATATCATTGAATGATTTCCTGACTTGCATGTTATAGTTGCTGTTGCAAATAATAAGAATGCTTATACATGAAATGTTCTTATGTAAAATTCACCTTTGTTGCTAGAAGAAAGTGTATCATTGTAAAAGTGTAATTTGGAAAGGTTCTGGCTAAGGAAAGACTTGGTATTTAAGCGTGTCCATTGTGACCCACCTCTCTTTCCCTGGGAATCTCCCATATGCATGATTACAGATTGATATATATTATTCTAGCTTAAGACTATAAATGAGAAAATGTTATGATGTTTATGAATTGTATTATGATATAACATGCAAAGATTTAATGGTGACTTAAACTTATAAGAAAATGATCCTTTGGAACCATCAGACTATAGGTGGTGAAAAGGTGATTTTAGCGCGCTAACCCGTTCTCTCAAAAGGGTAGAGTCGGGACTTTAGCTTATCAAAAGGGATAAGTATATGCTAGTGACGACTAGTAAAGTATGAGCTCATAACCTAAATTACTCCCAAAAGGGTGGAGTATAGGGTGGCCCAAGGAAAATAATGATGATGATAAGATTTTAAGTCACCTAAGGCACTAAAGAAATGAAATATGTGCACTTTGTGTCCATGTGTAGCTAATATTATATGACGTTCTTTTATGCATGTTATTTTGATAATGATGATGAGGAATATGATGTAATGATAAAGGAAAAGTTCATTGTAAATATGACATGTTAAGAATAAGATGCATTATAAGACGCATGATTAAAAAAATTGACGAACCTCGGTTAAGTATTTGTCCGAACTTAAAATGAATCTTTGCATGCTCACTATTTTAGAATAATCCCGAGGTTCCTGGGACTTTGATGATGACACAGTAGAAGGAGGTACCTTCATGAGAATTCTTTAGCAAGATTCTCACTCCTTTTCTTTATTTCCGTCATTGTCTCCAGATTCAAATGGCGACATTCGTCTGTTCGTTGATACCCTACTTGGGAATTCCACTATGATCGATTGCATCGCTCGTATCATTTTGAAGGGAGGTCTTGTGATTCGTGTTTTTATTTACATAGGTCGTCCATTTGCACATCCTGTCCCTAGTTATCGATTTTCTCCTACTTCTCCCTATGGCGATGAAATGGTTTTCGAACATGCACGTCCACTTGATGAAAGGATGTTACGTTCTTATCCCGCTTCATCTGCTTGTCCATGGATTTCAGTATGTTCCCGAGGCGAGATATTCTCAAACTGATCCTTGAGAGGACACTCCTACTCATGTATATTCGAGAGCTCTGCTCCTACTCCCACACGTGTAAGAGAGGGTAGTGAGGAAAGCAGCTTGTTCAAATTGAGGTTAGCGAGAAGGCCGTCCATGCGACTCCCACTGGTGCATCTCGTGTGTCCCTCCCGAGGGAGCTCATCGATGGATCGGATTTATTCCCCATTTTCGGGACGGTGGCCATAGAAGGTTCTTAGTAGACTTATGTGTGATCATGCACCCTAGTTTTAGGATAACCTTTCCGGCTATGGAGTTAACTAGTTTAGGGGCATGAATTTCCTTAAGTATATTTTCTTTTATGGGTTTGCATAAGATAATGATGTATGAACATAACCCACCCTTTGAGTGAGGTTATTGTATGTAAATATATGCTATAATGTGCTTATGGATGTTATATGATGGAGCCTAAGTGATATGATGTGATATATTCTTAAACGTCTTATTATACTCCGCTTACTCGTTCACGTTGTACTCGGCTCACGTTTTCAATTATGTGTTTTAAAAAAAAAAAAAAGGCTCGTAATTTCACTAAGTATTTTCAAATTATGAAGAAAGAACCAAAGCAAGGAGTAAAGTCTAGTCATTAATCAGATTCAACCTAGGTGTATCTGGTTAATTACTAGGGTGTTACAAGCTAGAATCAGAGATAAAGACGAAATATCTAGAGCTTTTCTAAGGAAATGAATTTTGAGGGCGAAATTCTTTTTAAGGAGGGGAGTAATGTAACGCCGAGATTTTTCTGTCTGAGAGGAAAATGACCAAAATGCCCCTGAGGTCATTTTTTACCCGGAATTCGAGGATGGCCGGCCCGGCAGTCCTCGAAGGGCCAACTCAATGTTTGAAGGGGATTGGATGGCCCTTGAATGGTTTTGGAGGCGAAAAATCTCATTTTCTGCAGTTTCGGGTCAAAATGACCAAAATATCCCTATAGCGTTTCTACGCGGGTAAAGGTGCTGTTTGAGCCCGAAACTTTCTCCAAAGGTCTAAAATAATGTTTTTACTTGTTTAAAAGTATCTGTTTAAGTACCGACGGTCCCAGGCAGTTTTTGCACAAAATTATGATTTTGCCCTTGGAATAGTGTTTTTGAGCTTAATGACGTAATTAAGCAAACCTAAGCAATATTAGGCTCTAATCGAAGATTAATTAATTTTCATAATTAATTTAGAGTCAAAATAGGCTATTAAAATTAATTAGGACCTAAAATTTCTTAGATTAAACTTAAATCTCTTTTTCAAACTCAAGATTCCAATCTTGGAATCTTGAATAGTATTTTCTCTTTCTAATTCCTTAAATCATGGAATTGTGTCTAGAGCTATTTATGAACTAAAATGAATTTATAACTCACTAATGATGTAAGACCACTCCTTAAACATGTCTTGACAACCTTGATGACCCATTTTCTCACCTAAACACTTTCTTACAAATTCCTAATCTTAATCCTAATCAAAGATGCACCTAAACACAACTCTAAATCACAATTAAAATGCAAGAAATCCTCCCCCATGGCTGATACATTTTCGGCCACTCCTCCCCCATTTGCATCACATGTTGATTTGTTTTTCACTCAAAGAACCATGCTTGACCCATACTTGCACCCATACTTGAACCCATACCTAGCCATGCTTTCTACCATGCCTTGAACCTTACCTTGGAGAAGATATTTTCTCTTCTCCTTGGCTGTAAATGGCCGAAGCCTTCCTCTCCATTTACACCTCTCATTTTGTTTCATTTCTCTATAAATAGCATGCTTGGGTGAACTTGCATCATTTTGGGTTCATTTGCTAAGTGTAAGTTTTCAAAGAGCACTTCAAAGTTTTCTTTTTCTCTCAAAGTTCAAGTGTCCAAGTTCTTTAAGTTCGTCATCCTCTTCACTCATCTCAACCTCCAATCACTTGGTAGGGATTTTCTTTCAAGTGTTTATTTCATTTAAGTTCTTAATCTAGTTATGTGTTCATGGTTTCTCTTGAATCTTTTTGGAACTTCTTTTCTTCTTCTCCTCCTTCTCTATTTTCGGCCATGAGCCTTTGAAAACAAAGGAATGAGAGCTTGATGATAAAGGTTTCATGATGATGTTCATCACTTGAACAACCTCTAAAGCTTGATCTTTGTTCTTGAGTTAAAAATGTTTATAGTTCTTTCTTTCTTGAACCTTGAAATCTTTAACTTTGGTGATGTTTTAAAATGGTTACATGAACTCAATGATGAGGACTCATGATTTTGGTGTTAATACATCATCAAGATCATGGTCTCTAGAGTTTCAAAATGGTTCTTTCTTGCTCTTAAGTTTCGGTTTCTTTCCTTTCCTTTTTCTCTAAAATTTCGGCCAACCAACTTGGATGGTCCAACATGATAGCTTGATGATGAGAGTTCTAGTTGGTAACTTTATATTCACCACAAAGGAATATCTAAAGCTTGAGTTTTCATAAAGGTGTTATAAAGTTCATTTATGGTTATATTTTTAAGGAACGTCATCTTGAGTTCTACGAACTCTAGACCTCACTTTATCTTGTCATGATGAGTTTGGGTTAAGGTTTAAGATCCTCTAAAGTCTTGAATGAGCTCTAATAAGATATAAATGAACTTGCATATTTATTTTGAGGTTGCACTCCTGTTTATGTTCTTGGTTTGCATCTTTATTTTCAAGTCATCACTTAAGGACTCAAAAATTAAAACAAGACTTGCATTATCACCTAATTAATTCTCAAAGCCTTTCTATTTCGGCCTTAAAGTCGATTGTTACTAGGCCTAGAGCACTAAAATAAAGAAATGAACTTGCATTGCATATTTATTTCAAGTCTTGCATATTTACTTTTGAGCCTTGCATATTTACTTCAAGTCTTGCATATTTAAATATCAAGCCTTGCACATTTATTTCCAAGTATTACATATTTATTTTAAAGTCCTCACTTTACTTTGTAATGAAGAATAAAAATGAAGTGCATAACATGTTTATATTTTGTCATCACTTAAAGACCTTAGAGCTCAAAGACCTGCCCATTTTATCTCAAGTTAAAGTTTAATATGGAAGCATTCTTTGAATGCATAATTTCAGCCAAGTAATGATGATGAGCTTGGAATGAGTTCCATCTAGTTACAAGGGCCAACAACCTATGTCTTAGGATTTTCTTTAAGCTTGAGGAGTTTTATAAAGTTATGACCAACAAGATTTATGATTTTAATCTTCTCCCAAAGAAGAACTAAATGGGTTACTGACCTAAGGTTGTTTTTCGCCTCTTGATAAAATAAAATGGTTTGCAAAAAGTTTTAGAAGTCCTAAAATGATTCCAAGGGAAACTAGCAACTTATATGCTTTAGAAATGTCAAATTATGTGTCTTTTTGGACTTGAACAATTCGGTTCTGTCTTGATGTGTTTGTTGCTGTATGATGATGTTTTGATGTGTTAGAATGTGTGAAAATGATATATGATGAGGTAGGAATACTTCTATGCATGTTAGGGAGAAACTAGCTTCATAGAAAAATCGTAAAGTTGGAATTTAACGTGTGTTTAACTCCTTTAATCTTAATCAATGCCAAAACTATTTTAGTATGATAACAATCAGTTTAGGATTGATTAATCATGAAAAATTTGGTTACATTTGAAGTAGGATTGAATTTTAGCACCTATAGAGAAACTAGTAACTAGAAAATCGTAAAAGTGCAATCCTAGAACTCCTAGAACATCTAATTTCTGGATTCTGTCCAGCAACCTCATAATGTGGCAAACATGGTTTATAATTAGTTCCTAGGCATAGGAATGCCTCATAATTGGTTTAGATTTAATTTATAGTGCCTTAGGCGAAGACGGAATCGAGAAAGGGCCTAAAATGTAAATTTTAGAACCCCGTAATCATAGATGTATAACTTTGCCCTTGGAGAATGGTGCTGCCCAGATTTATTAAAGAGCATAAATGATAGTAAGATTTGTTAGAAGAAAATCCTTATGTGCATAAGAGATTGATAGAGAATGATGGAATAATTACAACTCAAGTTTAAGACCCGTAAAGGTCAAAGCATAAGATACCGTAGGATCAAGAGCATAATGAGTTTCAATGTTACATGTGAATGTATGTTTTATTTAAGAATGATTATGTAAACGTATGGAATTATGATTGCGGATGCATGTTTTATTTGTAAAGTAAATTTGGAAGAAATCTGACGTGCTACTGTTGCGCTGCCGAATTTCTGACAAACTTGGGGACTTAGAAAGTTTTTGAAAAACCTATGAGATTTTCTTTATGAGATATGAGGTACTAAGATGAGTTCTTGGATGACACCGGTTCAGCCGAGCACCTCCAAAGAACTCATGTGACATCAGTACCAAGATGTATTCTTGGGTGACACCGGTTCGGCCGAGCACCCCCAAGAAATGCCCCCTAGCCCATACTAAATAGTCGGGATTATGATTATGATATGCTTATCGGGATTGATAAGTAAGAACTAGTGACGACTAGTTAGGTATGAGCTCATAATCTAGAGATGTGGCAAGTGGGCAATTAATTCCGTGTTAAATTACGACAAGGGTATTTTGGTATTTTCAGGCGTGGGAAATACCAAAAACTGAGATTTTCCCCTCCATCATCATGCACAACATGTAACACTCTAAAAATTATTTAAAAATTAATTTGGGTTGTACTAGCCGTAATTTCAAAAATATAACAGTTTTAGAAATGATGAGAGCGATCCAACATATTTGTAAAATAAAAAAAAATCATGAATAGTAACCTCGTGGGCCCCATGGGCCTGTCGGGACAGCCGAAACCCTAGAATTGGGACCTGGAGGTGCCCAAAATTGAGAAATTATAGGATTGAGATTAGAAATAGTTAGAAATGAGGATTTTATACTTAGAATTAATTTTCGGGTAATGTCTTATTACCCGGGTACAATGTTTCGCCCGTTCCGTAGAATTTCGGTGTGCGATTTCTAATACCGTAAAAGCTAGTTAGTGGCTAAGTAAGCTTTATCAACCACTTTATGCCAAGTGGATGACAAGGATTGAAAATTGAAAAGCAAGTTTTAATCATGGCCTTTCATTTATTAATATTTTACTCGGGTGCTCATATCTCACCCGTTCGGTGGGATTTTGGTGTGCGATTTTGACACTGTAAAAGCTATTTATTCTACAAGTTAAAGAGAGCCATTTATCTTGAGCCAAGTGGCTGACCAAGATTCATTCTTTGACCAACAAACCAAATCTTAGCCATTCATTTTTCTTACTTTGGTTAAAGATCATTTAATTATACAATATAATAGTCATTCTTTTATATATAACAAGATAACCACAAGCCAAGCTTCTTCAAGAAGCTCAAAATTTCATGCATCATGCTGTAAGGAGAAGGAAACTAGGTTCCTCTATGTCCAAGAGCTCAAACTTCACTTCAAATGCCAAAAACACTAGCCTAGACTTGTTAAAACCCTAAACTCCCTTCACAAAACTTCTACTCCTCAATACCTACAAATCTAACCGATTAGAATTTGAATCCACCACTTTTTCCAGCTTTGAGAGCTCACCATCTGCTGTTTAGGGAAGGGTTTAATGTTGAATTGGTGGCCTTGAAGTAAGCAAGATCACCTTTGGGACATGCTTGAAGCCAAAACCCTTAAAGCCACCAAAGTAGGGTTTTTGAATCTCTTCTTCTTCAAATCCATTTTTCTATTTTAATCACTGATTTAAATTGATATTTTTGATTGTATTGATTGATGACATATGGATATTGGTGTGTTAATTTTGGTGGAGTGTTTGGGTGATTCTAGAAATCATTTTTGTCAAAAGGAATATTAGACTATGCTGTTGGATTTTTGGATTTCTTCTGGGTAGGTTATGGTTCATGAATTTTATGATGTATTTATAGTAATTTTTTTGAGCTATAAAAATTATATGTTGAAGCTAAAATTCTAAGGCAACTCCATGATTTTTCTTGGGTCTTAAAAACGAGTTTTACTATTTTATAAAAATAAAAAATGAAGACTATTCTTGAGTTGTCTGGACAGCCAATTCTGAACCTCTGAGTTTGTCTAATTTTGTTACCATATCAAATGATTGATTCTTCCAATGAAATTTCTACAAGATATTTAGGACATGTTTGAGTCCAACCCTGAATTTTTGTATGATTTTATATGATCGTTGGATAGGGTAATAAGATTGGAACTTTGGCTATTGGCTGCAAATAGGGGGTTTCTGGCCTCCTATTTTGTTGAATTTTGTTATCATACTTAGACAAGTCTTTAACTCCGAAATTTTTTGAGGACCTTGGGGACACATTGAAGTGTCTTGGATAATTTTTATAGCCTTGTATTTCATGGTTTGAAATGCAAAATAATTTGTGCTATAGATATGAGAAATTTGCCATTGTGCTGAAAATAAATTGATGCTTTGTTGGTTGATGAAATAATGACATTGGGTTCAAGTATGATATATATGAATGCATGCTAGTGACTTTAAGGAATGGTTTGAGGCATGATTGAAATCATATTATGAATGAATGCGTATATGTGCCTTATGCATGCATTTGGAAAAGAACAATGAATGATATGTATAAGTGGCAAAAGAGAATATATGAACTTTAATCGTGCATGTTCTGACATATGGAGAAAATAGAAACAAGACTTAGATTAAATGAGGGGAAGGCAAAAGTAGGAACTTTCCCAAAATACTGAGTGTGCCTATTCTGACATATGGAGAAAACAGAAACAAGACTTAGATTGAATTAAGGGGAAGGCAAAAAAAGGAACTTCCCTCGAGATATTATGAGTCGGTAGACATATCGGCTAGAAATAGAACTGTGTGTGATTCGGAAATGGAAAAAAATGAAGTCTGATAATCACGTATAGGAATGAGCTCAGTCCTGATAATCAGTCTATTTCCCTTATGTGGTGTGGTCCACTATAAATACCATTTGGTATAAATTATCTATTGTGGAGTTGTCCACGGCAGATACCTGTTGGGTATAAACTAAGTCTTTCCTATGTCAATGAAGAGAGAATGTTGCACTGAATTGAGTTTTGCAGCATAATATAAACTAAGTCTTTCCTATGTCAATGAAAAGAGAAAAATGCACTAGATTAAGTTCCTTGGCCACGAAAAGGAATGCATAATTTATTATTATTTCTGCATATAAGTTTACTTGACAATGCTTGTAAGTATCAAATTTCTACTTATGCTTTGGTTGTTATTTTTGGATGTCTGCTTAGGATGATTTACTAGATGCTTGACATTATAATACATATGCATTAAGTGATTGATTATTAAAAGCTACCCACTTTGGAAGTATGGTTTGGAACTTTAAAAATGAACCATTGGTATGAAAGGCATGATCAGTCTTTTTCTAATAAACTGAAGTGGATGGCGTGATGACGATGACAGTATGAGTGAGTTTTTGGGGAGTTGCCTTACTGAAAATTGTATAATTCTCACCCCTATGTGTTTTGTGTTCCCGTGTCGTCTCCAGGTTAATCCAGAGAATGATACGGCTACTACGTGAAAGAACTTAGGATTACAATAGTTTAATAGTTGATATTGTTATTATGTTGTATATAGTTGTAGGCATATGTGTGTGTAAATATAATAGAGAATGTATATGTATTAAAGCTCTTAGAAGAGCTTCCTTTTGTACTTAGCTATGTATTCAATAAATGTTGTGTTTCTTTGTTACATATTTTAACCAAATTATGCTAGTTATTACACGATCTTATCGCATTTGCTATAATTATTTAAGAAAGGTTCGATAGTTTATAAGTAACAACTCTCAAGTCTAATGTCATGACTTAAGGATGACGTTGTACTTGGGAGGATGTTACACAATACATATAATCCCTTTCAAACATTAAACTAACTCCTTGAGGATAGCCTAGACCGGCTATCCTCAATTCCTGAGTGAAAATGACCCTAGGGGCATTTTGGTCATTTAGACATAGGAAAAATCGAGGATTGTGATTTTCGCATGGATTGCTATCTAAACCTCATGTAACTTCACCCTAATATTACATTATCCGATTGAGGATGGTCTGGACAGGCCACCCTTGATTCTCGTGAAAAATGACCTCAGAGGTACTTTGGTCATTTTGTACAGCAGGAAAAATCGGGGCATTACATTACTCCCCTCCTTAAAAAGAATTTCGCCTTCGAAATTCGATTCATGTGCATGGTTATACCAAAAGGAT
Organism: Dalbergia cochinchinensis; assembly: GCA_031216125.1. Classification (NCBI taxonomy): domain Eukaryota; kingdom Viridiplantae; phylum Streptophyta; class Magnoliopsida; order Fabales; family Fabaceae; genus Dalbergia; species Dalbergia cochinchinensis. The sequence continues at coordinate 13,960,628 of CM062376.1, forward strand.
AGGCATGATAGGTCAAAATGAAAGAAACGAAAGCAATGAAAAATAGATAATATGAAGGTTTACTAACAATCCAAGCACTCTGGAAGAATATGCTTTGGCTAGGCACAGATGGCTATGTTAGGTAAAATCAATACTCACAACTTAGACAAGGTAGAAACTCAAAGGCTAGGATAACTCATCTTTATCTTTATTTGTTTTGAAAAGGAGCAACAAATGTAGCCAGGTTTGGGAGTTCAAAAAGAGGGTAAATTAGCTCCAATGGGAAGAGCAAAGCCAAACATTCACAAAGTCATTACTAAAACTATCCACAAGTAAACAACTTGAAATAGGGAGGAAGGGAATACGCAACATTTACGAGGATAGAAACTTAAGAAATCATGACGTATATAATAGGTTTACTAGCAGAAACATGATCAAGCCATTTACAAGGGACTTAAATATAAGTAAATACAAGAAGGTCACCAAAGGTTAAAGGGACATGAATCAAGGCATCGCGAAGATTCCATATGATCATAAACTACGAATGAATATGTGGAACCAAAACTAAGAAGCATAACTAACACCCTACTATCTATCTTATGCTTACCTCGGGTGTTAGTACGGGATGTATCTTCAGCATTGATTGTGAACACTCGCCCTTGGCGTTGAGGCCTAGAAATAGCATTTAAATGTACGGGTGTTACATTACAGTCTCTAATCATGTGGCTGGGCTTGCCACACCTAAAGCATACTCCTTGGCTAGCTAGATAAGGACAGCCACCATGGTTCTTTCTGTACTTTGGACAATCAACAGCAGGGTACCTTTGGGTGCCTCCTCTCTCAGAACATTTACTCCCTTATGTTGAAAGATCTTGTTCTACACTCGAGGCTTAAACCTCGGGCTTGTGGTGCCAGCTTCTTCTTATAGTCCTTCACCTTTGTTGAACTCAACTTCTTGTTGTTCTCCTCAATAATACGACATTTGTTGACTAGGGTGGGAAAGTCCCTAATCTCCAAATGAGCCACAGCAATATTTATTTCACTCTTCAGCCCGGACTCATACTTCACACATTTCCAAAACTCGTCGGGGTTTCCTTGATACATTCTTGAGAACTTGATGAGCTCTGTAACGCCCCAATTTTTACTGTAATTTTTACTGTCATTAGAAATTACTCAATTACCGAATTACCGTAGGTAATTATTATATAAGATTTGAGGCCGAACAATCCTCAATAAAGGAATATAACATTAGAAGAGAGGTTAGGAACGATTCATGCGAGAGTCGCAAATCCGAATTTCATGCGTATAAAATGACCAAAATGCCCTTGAAGTTATTTTACTCAGAAAATGAGGATCGTGGGCCCCACCTATTCTCAAGGGGATATTTTGAGGATAATAAGGGATTGTTTGTGTTATGTGTGTTAATAGAGCAGAAGGATCTCAATTTTGAGTTCCGCGAAATGACAAAATGCCCTACTACTGTTTTAACTCTCGATGTGCGTGCCGGCCCGAACCTCACTAAAATGTTTTAAAATGTGTTTTTAAGCCATGATTAACCATTGGTTAAGCTCGGGTGGCCTCGGGCGCTTTTAAGTGAAAATGCGATTTTGCCCCTGCTTTTGGGCGCTTTTGCAATTTGGGATTTTTGATTCAGATATCTGAAACCTAAGCAATATTAGGCTCAAATTAAAGCTTATTAAATTCTAAATATTAATCTAGAGTCAAAATTATGTATTTAGATTGATTAGAACCCAAAATTGCTCAAAAACACCCAAATTGCTTACTAATTCACTTAAACCCTTAACCGTAAATTCTCTAAATTACATGAATACCTTGCCTACACCTAAATAATGCATGGAACACACAAATTTCACTTCTTTGGGCTGTAATGGATGAAATTATTGATGCCATTATGCAGCTGAATTATTGCCAAAAGTTGCACTAAAACAAAATGCCAAAATGTCACCATAAGAGATATAATTCCTTAATTTCATACAACTTTGTCTAAAATGATTTTTCCTCCCTTATTTCTCCTGCAAAATTCTGTCCACTACCTCATCATTTTGGCCAATTAGAAGCCTCAAAATCTTCTATAAATAGGCTTGCTTGAGTGGTCTTGGAATGCTTGGTTCATAACTAGTTTTTAGGAGCACCAAAAACTTTCTTTCTTCCCCCTCTTTGGCTGAATTCTTTCTTCAATTTTTTCAAAGAGATTTTGTTTCATTTCACTTCAAGAAACCAAGTTCTCTTCCTCTTCTTCAACTTAGATTAGGTAGGGAGTAGTTTCTAAATTTATTTCTATGCTTTGAGGAGTTGTTTTTTTAGCTCAAAATGATGAAATTATGAACTTACCTTAGCTTTTCATTTTGGTTTTCCTCTTCAATTTTTCTTTAACCAATTCAACCATATGGCCTAGGTGGAACTAAGATGATGCCTTGATGATGAGGACCTTGAGGGTGGATTGTAAATCCATCACAAGTTAGGCCTCTAAAGCTTGAAAATTCCACTTGATGCAAAACTCTAAAGAATAATGCTTTATGATGCTAAAACAAAGATTTTTAGTTTAGAACTTGAAAGATGTATTTTCCTTTTATGTTTTATTTCTTGTTAAGATATGTATTGGGTTGAATTTATAATTCTTTTAAAGTCTTGAAGGAGCTCTAGTAAAGAAACAAAATGAATTTGCATCTATGATTAAGTTTATGCTTTGCATAACCATGTTTACCTTCTATGTCATCACTAAATTTTCAAGAATGAATAAATGAACTTGCATTTCTCATGTTTAAATTCCAAGCTTGTATTTCATGTTTATGTTTCAAGTTATCACTTAATCTTTCAAGATAATAAAGGGGTTGCATCTCATATTTAATTTATGCTCTCACTATATTTTATAATGGCTAAAAGAATCAACGCATGACATGTTTATTTTATGCCATCACCTAAAGATCCTAGAGCTCAAAGACTTGCCCATGTATCACAAGCAAAGAAATATGATTACTGGAGTTAAAGAATTTATTCTTTAAAAAGTCTTGAGATTGGAGCTTAAAAAGATGTAATAATAATTCTCTTCTCCCTCTACTGGTCCTGTGCGGACTACTGCCGCTCCGGTTTCTTAATATTCTCTTCTCCCTCTACTGGTCCTGTGCGGATTACATAGGTCCAGTTTCTTGTATCATGTTTATATTTCAAGTTCTTGCATCATGTTTAATTTTCAAGTCATCACCTTAAATCTCAAAGATAAAGAAATGGAATTGCATATCATGTTTATAATTCCAAGCTATCACCTTATAAAGATAAGATTAAAATAAGGTTGCATAGCATGTTTATAATTCTAGGATGTCACCTAAATCTCTAAAGCTCAAGACTTACTCCTTTTATCTTAAGTGAGAATTTTAATTGTGAAGATCCTCCCAAATTTGACAAAAGAACTAGTTTCTAAATGAGTTTTAAGGCTTTGCAAGGATTTTACGGGGAACTAGTATTTTATATGCACTTAAAATATGATTCTATGTAATTGCATGAGGTTCATGATTTGGCCACTGATCTGAGTTTAGTATCAATGTGTGATAATGATTTGATATGATTGAAGTTGTGATAATTCTGGTTTATTGTTAAGAGAATGATTCATAATTAGTTTAGTAACTAATTAGTTCTATAATTGATAATTCTATGTAAGGATTGTATGCTTATTGAATGATTTCCTGGCTTGCATGTTATAGTTCTTTGTTGCAAATAATGAGAATGCTTATACATGAAATGTTCTTTATTATGTAAAATTTACCTTTGTTGCTAGAAGAAAGTGTATCATTGTAAAAGTGTAATTTAGAAAGGTTCTGGCTAAGGAAAGACTTGGTATTTAAGCGTGTCCATTGTGACCCCACCTCTTTCCTGGAAATCTCCCATATGCATGATTACAGTTGATATATATTATTCTAGCTTAAGACTATAAATGAGAAAATGTTATGATGTTTATGAATTGTATTATGATATAACATGCAAAGATTTAATGGTGACTTAAACTTATAAGAAAATGATCCTTTGGAACCATCAGACTATAGGTGGTGAAAAGGTGATTTTAGCCCCTTAACCCGTTCTCTCAAAAAGGTAGAGTCGGGACTTTAGCTTATCAAAAGGGATAAGTATATGCTAGTGACGACTAGTAAAGTATGAGCTCATAACCTAAATTACTCCCAAAAGGGTGGAGTATAGGGTGGCCTAAGGAAAATAATGATGATGATAAGATTTTAAGTCACCTAAGGCACTAAAGAAATGAAATATGTGCACTATGTCCACATGTAGCTAATATTATATGACGATGAAATGGTTTTCAAACATGCACGTCCACTTGATGAAAGGATGTTACGTTCTTATCCCGCTTCATCTGCTGTCCATGGATTTCTAGAGTATGTTCCCGAGACGAGATATTTTGAAACTGATCCTTCAGAGGACACTCCTACTCATGTATATTCTGAGAGCTCTGCTCCTACTCCCACACGTGTAAGAGAGGGTAGTGAGGAAACAGTTGTTCAGCCGAGGTTAGCAAGAAGGCCGTCCATGCGACCCCAGCCTGGTGCATCTCGTGTGTGCCCTCCCGAGGGAGCTCATCAGTGGATCGGATTTATTCCCCCATTTCCAGGACAGTGGCCATAGAGAGTTCTTAGTAGATTTATGTGTGATCATGCATCCTAGTTTTAGGATAACCTTCCTGGCTTATGGAGTTATCTAGTTTAGGGGCATGAATTTCCTTAAGTATATTTTCTTTTATGGGTTTGCATAAGATAATGATGTATGAACATAACCCACCCTTTGAGTGAGGTTATTGTATGTAAATATATGCTATAATGTGCTTATGGATGTTATATGATGGAGCCTAAGTGATATGATGTGATATATTCTTAAACGTCTTATTATACTCCGCTTACTCGTTCACGTTGTACTCGGCTCACGTTTTCAATTATGTGTTTTTTTTAAAAAAAATGGCTCGTAATTTCACTAAGTATTTTCAAATTATGAAGAAAGAACCAAAGCAAGGAGTAAAGTCTAGTCATTAATCAGATTCAACCTAGGTGTATCTGGTTAATTACTAGGGTGTTACAAGCTCCCTGAATTTGGCGGTATACTGAATGACGTTCATACCTCCTTGAGTCAACTGCATGAACTTAATGTCCTTGGCATTCCTCATGGACACCAGGAAGTACTTCTCATAAAAGTGTACCTTGAATAGCTCCCAATCAATTGGCATGCCAGATGCCTCTAGTAGCCTCCGGACACCAGTCCACCAAAACTTGGCATCCGCCTCCAGCATGTATGTGGCAAAGGTTACCTTTTTCTCCTTAGTGAATGGGATCACCGAAAAGATCTTCTCCATGCTCTTGATCAATTCCTCAGCTAGGCAGAAATCCCCAAATTGGGCATGCTCGAGATCCTCAATAACATTAGGACCATGGCCAACATTGCCTTATTCCTCTATCCGTTTGAATATCATCTGCATGGCCCTGGCCACATCTCGGAGAGCTTCAGTAGTCTCATTATCCTGATCACTCGCTCTTGAAGTCCTAGTCTATCATGGTCATGCCATTGGTTCCTAAGCATACAAAGTAACAAACATTGAGGTGATTGGGCTCAATACTTTATGCAAAGTGAGCTAGTTACCATGACACACACACACATACAGGAGTCATGCATATCTATCATATAGCTTATCCTATCAATAAAGCACTATACATGACATAAATATCACACCATGCTTAAGAAGCATAGTCAGTCCAATCTCAGGCTCCGTGAGAATCGATATGCTCTGATACCAAAATGTAACACCCTAACTTTTAACATAATACGCCTAGCATGCATAATGGTTAATCGTTAGTTGTTACTCTTTCGTCTTAGAATTTTACTTAATTTTGCACTTTGAAAATATGTTTATGGAAATTACGACCCTTTTTTTTTAAAAAAACCAAAATAGAAGCCGTTTCCGTATATGTTATACCGTATAATTATTCATCACATAGCATACATACAGATCACAATAGAGTCTAGCATAAACTGAGAACATCGTCATATCATAACATTAATTTCAAATATCAAGTCAAATAATAATAATAATGATAATATAGGAATATTCCACATACATACTATAACAATAATACTAAGCCCACCTATGGAGGTTGAGCATTCAAGTAACTCAAAAGCTAATCATAACTATGGTGTAGCGAAATCCCTCGCAACTAAATTACGAACTTGTACGAAGATGAGGTAACTTCTAAGTGTTGTGAAAATGAAAGACTATATCTCTGCTTTTGCTATGCCACTCTGATCCAGATCGTAGTGAAACTCCTATGTCGGCATCTCGAGGAAGTCTATCGACATCACCATCAACCTTGTCTGAAGACGAAGATGGGAAAAAAGAGGGGAATGAGAAACTTATATAAGAATCTCAGTAGGGTTTCCATCTCCACACACGTGACATCATCATCGTCCCAAGGAACCTCGAGTTTTTCATTATGAAAGTAGTGGGCATAAATAAGATTCATTTATTAAGTTCCAAATACCATTAACCGAGGTCCGTATCTGTTAGCATGAATCTTAATGTATGAATGCAACAGGTATCTCATGTATGCATGGCAATGCCTCAGTGCACAAGTAACACATGCAAATAACATAGCCCTACTAATAACATGAATTAATAACGTGTAAGTTCATAACTAAAGATAAGTTAGAGAACTAAAGCATTGGCAAAAAAATAAAGACATGACGAGGCAAATGCAAGGAGTCAAACATCTTTTAACATGCATGGGAAGGCAAGAGGACCCATGATAATTTACTTTCTCATGAATGAATTCTTGTAACATCCTAATTTTTAACCCAATACTCTAGAACATATTTGGATTAATCATTAGTCTGTTACCTCATAGTTCTCGTTTTTACTTTGAAATACTTAGCGGAAATACGGGTAAATTTTTTTTTTGAAATACAAAGTAAGAGCCGCGTGATGCGTTAAACGGTAAACCATGTAAAGTAAATGTCTCACAACATCATAACATAGAGCACAACATGAACAACACTGAATATCATCTCTTATATATATAACTTGCCCACTTATAAGTTTGGGACTTAATTTAGTACAAGGGAAATACATAAAAGAAAATACAACACAAAACATAAACATAATCAACTCCCCTACCCGAGTGCATCTAATGGGATAACCTCTAAACAAAAGAAGGCTTATCCCTATCTAAGTGGGGTGTGCTCCAACCGGGTACTCCATCGGACGATCGTCACCTCTTACTGACGTCCATCTCGCGAACGAGGCAAATATCCGGGAAACTAGGTGAACTCCTCGGACGTGAAGAGGCGGAACGGGGATCGAGTGTGACCTCCACGGCGTGGCCTCATCTCCGGTCGTCGTGCAAGCCTCGGCTGAGTCACAGAAGGCTCACTATCCTCCCCAAGGTCCATGGGTATGGTGGGGGAAGATCCCTCGGAGGGTGCCTGGGTTGCCGAATCCTCGGAAGGATCCATCTCCGAAAAAGGCGGCGAACAGCAGGGCACATCTTTGGGGGTAGTCTTGAGCGGCGGACGTGGATGATGGGGTACGATGAAGCCTCTCCTCTAGGGGACGTGCGCGCTCGAACACCAGGTCATCGCCAAAAGGTGAGACGGGAGAGAAACGATGGGAATGTACAGGGGGAGTGAAGGGTCGACCCATGAACATGAATACTCTAACCGTGCATCGACCCACAAAATGGAATGACCCGTGGTCCGGGTCATGGTGTACCTCCCATGTCGGCGTGTCCACGAACACTACGAACGTCGCCATTTGAAGACGTGACGGAAAGAAAAAGATAGAGGGAGTGAGAATCTTGCTAAAGAATCTCAGTAGGGCCTCCTACTACCTAGGTGTCATCATCTACGTCCTTAGGAACCTTGGGTTTATTTATACAAAATGACTGAGCATGTATTAGGTTCATTTTAAACTTTAAAATATATCTTAGCCAAGGTCCATTCATTTTAAGATGATCTTAATGTCATGAATGCAACATAATAGAAAATGTATGCATGGCACTACCTGATGCACATACATAAAACATAATATCAAGCATCATCATACTTGGTGGCATAAAGTGGCAATAGTAACATTCATATGGGGCAAAACTTAGTGACATAATCATAATCATGAAACTTCTCTTCCTCATGGGCCACCCTAAAAGACAATCGAACTGGGGGTGCTCGGCCGAACCGGTGTCACCCAGAACGTGTCATACATCTAGGTTATGAGCTCATACCTTAACTAGTCGTCACTAGTTCTTACTTACCACTTAACGATAAGTGTATCATAAATCATAAATCCCGACTATCTGAGTACGGGTTAGGGGGCAAAACTCTTAGGGGTGCTCGGCCGAACCGGTGTCACCTAAGAGTATAAAATGGTACCGATGTCACATGAGTTCTATGGAGGTGCTCGGCCGAACCGGTGTCATCCTAGAACCCATCTTAGTACCTTAATTTTCAAAATCTCTTTAAGTCCCCAAATTTGTCGGAAATTCGGCGGCACAATGGTCATTACACCGAATTTCCTTCCAAATTTGCTTTATACCACATTAACATATAACCTCATGAATTCCTCATATGAATAACATCATCATCATTTGCATACTACATGCATCATCATAAAACATTCGTACGCTTATCCTTACGGTAGCTTATGCTTTGACCCTTACGGGTCTTAATCTTGAGATATAATTTTCTAACATCCGTCGCTCATATTTTTATGCACCTAAGGGCTCATAATTAATCATCATTTCTAATCCTCATGTTCATACTTAAATCTGAATAGCATAGGGCAAATCCTCTAACTTGTGTTCACGGGGTTCTAGAACTTACGTTTTAAACCCTTTCTTGGTTCCGTCTTCGCCTAAGGCGCTATGAATTAAATCTAAATCAATTATGAGGCATTCCTATGCTTAAGGACTAATTATTAATCATGTTTATCATGTTGTAAGGGTGCTGGACAGAATCCAGAAAATTAAATGTTCTAAGAGTTCTACATTTGCATTTTTACGGTATTCTCGTTACTAGTTTCCCCATAGGTGCTAGAATTCAATTCTAATTCAAATGATACCAAGTTTTTCATGTCTAAACAATCTAAGTCTGATTATGTTCCCATTAAAACAGTTTGGATTAGTTCCATAAACAAATGGGTCAAAACTATGTTAAATTCTAGCTTTACGGTATTTCTAGTTAGCTAGTTTCTTACCTATCGTGCATAGGATCGCTTCTACATCATTACATGATATTTTCACACATTCCAACACATCAAGACATCATCATACAGCATCACACTCATCACATCAGAACCCAAAACATTTAGCTTAAATGAGAGAGTTAAATTGACATTTCTAGGTACATAAGTTAACTAGTTTCTCTCGGAATCGATCTAGAACTTCTAAAACTCTTTGCAAAACATTTTAATTCATCAAGAGGCTAAGTGAAGCCTTAGGTCACTGACCAAAACATATTCCATCCCCTAAAAGATAATAAAATCACAACTTGTGATGGCGTAACCTTATAAAGATTTGTAAAGCTTTGAGGAAAACTTAAACATAGACTATTGGTCCTAGTAGCTAGATGAAAACTCATTGCGAGTCCATCATCACTACTTTGGCCGAAAATATGCATTCAAAGAATGGTTTCACATTAAACTTTAATTTGGAATGAAATGGGCAAGTCTTTGAGCTCTAGGTTCTTAAGTTTCGACATAAACTAAACGTGCTCATGCTTTTCATTTTTAATCTTGCTCACAAAGTAATGTGATGACTTAAATTTAAATATGCAAGGCATAAACTTAAACGTGCAAGCTTGAAAGTAAATATGTGAGGCATAAACTTAAACGTGCAAGCTTGAAGGTAAATATACATGGTTTAATTCTTTATTTTAGTGCTCTTGGCCCAACAACAATCGACTTTAAGGCCGAAATAGATAGGCATTCGAGAAATTAATTAGGTGGTAATGCAAGTTCAATTCTTTATTTTAGTGCTCTAGGCCCAACAACAATCGACTTTAAGGCCGAAATAGAAAGGCTTCGAGAATTAAATTAAGTGATGAGACAAGTTCCATTTTAATCTTTATGTTCTTAGGTGATAGCTAGAAAGTAAAGATGCATAGCAAGAACGTAAATATGAATGCAAGCATAAAATAAATTATGCAAGTTCATTTTATCTTTCTAGAGCTCTTAACAAGACTTTAAAGGAATTTAAACCATAACCCAAACTCATCCAAACAAGGTAAAGTCAAGCTTAGAGTTCTTTAAAACTTAACATAATATTTTTAGGAAATCAAACCATGAAGCTTAGAAAAATTTAAGGAAATGGCCGAAATCTTCAAGAAGAAAAAGGAACATTTTAAAACTCTAGAGTTCATGATCTTGATGATATATTAACACCAACATCATGAGTCCTCATCATTGAGTTCATAGAGCCATTTTAAAACATCATTAAAGCTAAAGTTCTCAAGAGTTCAAGAAAGGAAAAACTAAAAACATTTTTGCTCAAGAACAAAGATCAAGCTCTAGAGTTTGTTTCAAGTGATGAACATCATCATGAAACTCTCATCATCAAGCTCTCATTCCTTCATTCCCAAAGGCCCATGGCCGAAACATAAAGAGGAAGAAGGAGAAGAAAAGAAGTTCTAAAAGGAACCAAGAGAAACTATGAACATCAAGCTTGAAACAAGAACTTTAAAGAAAAGAATACATGAAAGAAAATCCCTACTTGATGTGATGAACTTCAAAATGGAAGAAGAAGATGAAGAAGATGAAGAACTTGAAGAACTCCAAGAACTTGAAGAACACAAGAACTTTGAGAGAAAAAGAAAAGCTTTGAGTGTTCCTAAACTTAGCAAATGATCTAAAAGTGGTGCAAGCTCCTCAAGGCATTCTATTTATAGAGAAATGAAACAAATGGAAGGTGCTCATGGGGGAGGATGGCTTCGGCCATGAGGTGCAGAATGGAGGCATTCCATGAGTTCCATGAGGTGAGATAATGTGTTCTTGAGGCATGGTGAGGTATGGCTCAAAGTATGGTTCAAGGTATGGCCTCAAGCATGGTTCTTTGAGTGAGAAAATAATTAAACATGTGGTCAATGGGAGAGGAGGTGGCCGAAATGCATCAGCCCATGGGGGAGGGTTCTTTGTATTTTAATTGTGGTTTAGAGTTGTGTTTAGGTGTATCTTTGATTATGCTTAAGATTAGGAATTTGTAAGAAAGTGTTTAGGCAAGGGAAATGGATAATTAAGGTGGTCTAGACATAATTAAGGAGTGGTCTTGCACCATTAGTGAGTTAAATCCTCAATTTAGAGTCTAAACAACTCTAGACACATTTCCTTGATTTAAGGAATTGGAGAGAGAAAACACTATTTAAGATTCCAAGACTAGGAGTCTTGAGTTCTAAAAAGGGATTTAATGTTTAATCTAAGCAATTTTAGGTTCTAATTAACTTTAATAAATCATTTTGACTCTAGATTAATTAGGGAAATAAATTAATCTTCGTTTAGAGCCTAATATTGCTTAGGTTTGCTTAATTACGTCATTAAGCTCAAAAACACTGTTCTAGGGGCAAAATCGTAATTTTACACTAAAACTGCCCGGGGCCACCGGGACTTGAACAGAGACCTCTAGACACATGAAAACATGTTTTTAAACCTCTGGGGAAAGTTCCGGGCTCAAACGGCACCTTTACCTGCGTAAAACGCTATAGGGGTATTTTCGTCATTTTGACCGAATCATGAAAACGAGATTTTCGCTTCCGGAAGCATTCAAAGGCCATTCAATCCCCTTCAAACATTGCGTTGACCTTTCGAGGATGACCGAGTTGGTTACCCTCGAACTCGGGTTAGGAAATGACCTCAGGGGCATTTTGGTCATTTCCCTCGGACAGAAAAATCGGGGTGTTACAATTCTCATGTTTTTTTCTCATCAATACACCCTCTTACGTTAACACCAAATCCAACCTACTCGCCTTCCTCAGTGTTTTTAAAATTAACACTAGAACCAACCAATATACCGATCATCTAGGATGAACTCAACCTAACTAGCTGTAGCTAGATTTAACATAGGGTAATAGAGGGGGTGAAACACATCACTTCCTTGCTTTTCTTACTATGAATATACAACTTTCTTAGATCACCTCTCAACCTTTAATTTAGGGAGTCTAGAGGATCATTTCTAGGTGTTTTATGTCACCTTAAACTTAGCATATTATTTTGAGAAGCAAAAGCACAATCATATCATATAATATCACATGCTTATATTTCACTTATCTTATTCATCTCAAATATTCAAAGTGTAATCATAACATGCCACAATAAATTATGTAATTGATAGCCAAGTATGCAACATATTCATCATATATATCCTCAAGCATGTTATGAACTAGTCATCTCATAAAACAAACGTGCTCATTAGCCCTTGAACAGGTCAAACAACAAATCGGGTTAACCTATCTTTTGAGATTATTCTTTTATGCATCTAAGGGATTAATTACAATGATTTCCATTCATTATTAACCTCAAGAACATCATTAAACAAAGCTGGACAGATTTGATCAGAAAAGAAAATGACCAATTTTAGTGTCATAGAAGTTATGTTTTTGATCCTTCCTCATTATCAACTTTTCCTATGATGCTAGAATAAATTTCTAAACTACTAATGAGTGATTCCTATACATTTACTAAGTGTTAAACATCCTTTTTACCAAAGTATAACATGCTGGACAAAGACCATATTTTTCGGCTTTAAGGGTTCTAGAAATCACACTTTTGATCCTTTCTAATTGCTAGTCTTTTCTTAAGTGCTAAAAATAATTATAACACTAATTATTAACAAATTTTATACATTTAAGCAACCCCAAATAGCATATATCAGATCTGAAAATGTTAGAACAGAATCTAAAATTATATTTTCAAAGAGCATGCAAAGTTGCAATAATAAGCATTTCTAGCATACTAGTGTTTCTAGAATTAATTCTAAGTCAAGCAACACTCTTATATTTGATTTATCCTTTTAGAAACACAAGTAAATGTCCTTAGGTCAGTAGCAAAATCAAAGGGCTCAATAAAAAGATTTTGGTTATGTAAATCATGTTTTAACACTTTAGTAATTAACATATTTCTCAAGGAAAAATTGCAAAATACAAACTTTGAACCCTCAAGATAATAATACTCTAAACCTTAAAACCTTATTCCTTTGAAAACAAAACCCTTTTATGAATACAAATGCCCATGGAATTGAAATTCCCATGTAAGTTGAAAGGGGTAAGTCTTGAGCTCTAGATTATTTAGGTGATAGCATAAACTTAAACATGCAAATGCAAGCCTCATTTTAATCTTCTTATTATAGGGTGATGGCAATGGAAACATAAATTTGATATGCAAAGCTTGAATATAAATATGAGAATGCAAGCTCATTGTTAATCTTTAAAGTTTAGGTGATGACTTGAAATATAAATATGCTAGACAAGAAATATAAACATGAAATTCAAATTCATTTTCTTATCTTCAAGCTTTAGGTGATGGCTTGGAAATAAACATAATATGCAAGGCTCAAATATAAATATGAAATGCAAGACTTGAAATATAAATATAAATACATTCCATTTGTTATTTCTTTAGGTCCTAGGCTCAAGACTCCTATTTAGAGTAACAACTCTAAAACACCGATCAATTTTACAAAATGGACATGAGCTTTAGAGTCTCCCATTATTGTGGTTTCAAGAACGTTGTCTCCCTAGACTCACCATCAAGCTCAAAGGAAAAACCATTAATGGAAGCCAAGCAACATTTTCACTTGCTAGGAACTCTTGAAACTAAAAATGAAATCTTAGGCTTTAGTGGTCAAACAAATGATGGTTTTGCAACCAACATCAAAGATCTTCATCATTAAGCCATGATTTTTAAACAATAAGGCCATCAAGGCTGAAAAAAAGAAAGAAAAAGGAAACTTGAAACCGAAAAGAAAGGAAGAAAAGAAGAGAACCAGCACTCCAACATTCATTCCAACCCTAAAAATAAGAGAACATAGAAGAAGAGAATGTTTCCAACCAATCCAACATTCCAACCAAAAATGATTCAAAAGAAAAGAATGAAAACTTTAAAACAAACTCCCTACCAAATATGTTTCTTGCTTCTAAACGAAAATGCTTGATCTTGGCAAGGAAAAAGAGAAGAAAAATCTTTTCTTTGGAGTGATGATGGTTTCGGCCAAGGCAAGAAGAAATAGGAGAAAGGAATTTTGTGTTGGTTTGATGTATAGAGATGAAAACTTATGTGTTTTAGGGAAGATCTATGGTGATGGTGTGTGTAACACCCTAATATTTAGCCCAACACACCTAGGACACATTTAGGTTAATTATTAGTTATTACTCTTTTGTTCCAGCTCTAACTTTTAAATTGTTAAAATACTCAGTGAAAATACTAGTCAATTTTTTTTAAAAAAAATTGAAAATGAAAACGTGAGCCACATAACTTGAAAGAACTATGTCGTATGATACCCCCGAAAGCCAATAATTAGCTAGACTCATCATAAGCATACATGAATTAAAGTAAATCTCAAAACATAACACATCATCATGAAGACATTCATAAATAACATTAGAGGTTCACATTACATAAGTGCTTATCATAATAGAGTTACGCCCACCAATAATAGTTGGGAAAGTACAATCATTTAAAGGCATAAAGGGAAATAACAAATACAACTAGTCAGGGTCTCGACACCCTCTATGCTTAAATAGATAACCCCTAGAAGCTAGGGAGGGACTATCGTCCATGTGACAGGCCCTTGATGAGATCCATAGTAGCCGCTAAATGCTACTCACGAACAAAATCATTATCCTCTGAAGACGTGATGGAAGAAAGAAAGAGGGGATGAAAATCTTATAAAAGAAGCTCAGTAGGGAGTTCACCTCCTAACAAGTGTCATATCTACGTCCTCAGGAACCTCGGGTTTCTTTATAAAGTAGTAGGCATGCATAAGGTTCAATTATTACTTTCCAAATATTATTATCCGAGGCCCGTCTATTTTAGAATGCGACTTAATGCAAGAATGTAACATGACATACCATGACCACATAACTAATGCCATAATTAAACAACATATAATAAAGAATACAAATTCTTCTAGCATGATCTTGTCCTCAATATTTCTTTTAGGTGACTTAAGATTCTTGTCTCTTTTTCTTGGCGGTCACCCTATTATTCTCTCTTCTTGAGAGTTCTAGATTATGAGCTCATATCTCACTAGTTGTCACTAGCTAACACTTATCTTCTCGATAAGTGTAACGCCCCAGTTTTTTTTATGTCTGAGAGAAAATGACCAAAATGCCCCTGAGGTCATTTTCCTCTCGGAATTTGAGGATAGCCAGCCCGACAGTCCTCGAAGGGTCAACTCAATGTTTGAAGGGGATTAGATGGTCCTTGAGTGATTTCAGAAATGAAAATCGTGTTTTCTACAGTTTTGGGTCAAAATGACTAAAATACCCCTATAGCGTTTTTACGTGGGTAAAGGTGCCGTTCGAGCCCGAAACTTCCCCCAAAGGTTTAAAATGGCGTTTTCACGTGTTTAAAAATATAAGTCCTGGTGGTCCTGGGTAGTTTTTGTGCAAAATTATGATTTTGCCCCTGGCATAGTGCCACTTGAGCTTAACGATGTAATTAAGCAAACCTAAGCAATATTAGGCTCTAATCAAAGATTAATTAATTTCCATAATTAATCTAGAGTCAAAATAAGTCATTAAAATTAATTAGAACCTAAAATTGCTTACACTAAACTCAAAAACCCCTTTTTTCTTTTAAAAATTCAAGTTCCCAAGACATAGAATCTTGAATAGTATTTTCACTATTCACTCTCCATACTCTAAGAAGCCTAGGTAGAGTAGGATTTTGACCCCACTAATGGGATAGAATGCTCACTAATCATACCTTAACATAGCCTTGATTACCTATCCTTTCACTTACACACTTACTTACAAGTTCATAATCCTAAGCCTAATCAAAGCTACACCTAAACACACCTCTAAACCATAATTAAATGAAAGATTTTCCTCCCCTTGGATCCCCAAAAAGTGGTGCCACCTCATCCCCTCTTTCATCACAAATTTTTTCACTCACACACTCAAAGAAGCATGCTACACCATGCCTAAACCTATGCTTACACCTTACCTTGAAATGACATAACCAAGAGATATTTTCTCCCTCCTCCCTTCCCTAAAATGGCGCCATTCTTCCCCCCCACTCTCACCCCTCATGTTTCATTCCTCTATAAATAGTATGCTTGGATGAACTTGAAGCACTTTTGGTTCATTTGCCAAGTTGAGTTTTCAAGAGCACCTCAAAGCTTTCCTTTTCTCTCAAGTTCAAGAGTTCCTCTTCTTCAAATTCTTCATCTTCTTCCCTCATCTCAACCTCCAAATCACCTAGTAGGGATTTTATTTTAGGTGTTTCATTCATTAAAAGTTCTTATTTAGTTATGTGCTTTGTGATTTCTCTTGAATCTTTAGTTCTTCCTTCCTTCTCTTTTCTTTCTTTTTCGGTTCTTGGCTTCCTTTTTCTTCCTTCTAGTTTCAGCCATCATGGCCTATCTTGGGAGAAAAACCATGGCTTGATGATGAGGTTTCAAAATAATGGACTCATGATTTTCATTTGAGAAACCTCTAAAGCTTGAAACTTAGTCTTAATCTCAACACATTTTGGGTTATCCCTTTCTTTTTCTTTCAATGATTTTGGTTTCCTTTCCTTTTCCTTTTCTTGTTTTGGTTTCGGATTCTCCTTCTCTTTTCCTTGATATGGTTTCGATTTTGAAGGTGTTTTTGGATAAAAATGACTCAAGGATGAGAGCACATGATGTTGGAGTTTATGTGTCAACAAGATCATGGCCTCTAGAGTTTTAAAGTTTTGTTCTTTTCCTCCTCATGGCTTCAACCTTGTTTTCCTTTCCTTTGGTGTTCAAGGTTTTGTTTTGAATAATGTTGGTTGTTAGTTATTTTGATCTCTTGATCCATTTCCTTGAACTTGATGATGATGTTTAAACCATAAGGTTTCTTTGACACCTTGGTACAAGAACTCTAAAGTTCACTTTATCTTGCTATGATAAGTTTGGGTTGAGGTTTAAGTTCCTTTAAAGTCTTGTAAGAGTTCTAGTGAAGAATGTAAAATGAACTTGCATTTATATATACTTTCCTTGCCTAGCATATTTATTTTTGAGCTAATCACCTAAAACGTAAAGATTAAAACAAGAGTTGCATTCTCATATCACCTAATAATTAATCTCGAAGCTCACTTATTTCGGCCTTAAAGTCGATTATTGTGGAGTCTAGAGCACTAAAATAAAGAATTGGACTTGCATTCATATTTATACTTCAAGTCATCACTTAAATCCTAAAAAATAAAAATGAGCTTGCATATTTACTTTCAAATTTTGCATATTTATTTTCAAGTCTTGCATATTTATATTCCTAGCAACTCATGTTTATGTTTCAAGTTCTTGCATTTCATATTTACTTTGAAGCTCTCACTTTACTTTATCATAAAGAATACAATTGGATGCATAGCATGTTTATATTTTGTCATCACTTAAAAAACCTAGAGCTCAAAGATTTGCCCTTTTATCTCAAGCTAAAGTTTGGTTATGGATGCATTCTGTTGAATGCACAATTCGGCCATGTGATGATGATGAGCTTGGCATGAGTTTCATCTAGTCACAAGTGCTCATAACCTATGCCTTAGGATTTTTTTAAGCGTAGGAGAACTCAGAATATTTCAAGTATGATTTTATGTTTTAAATTTTAAATCTTGGACCAACTCAAATGGTTGCTGCCCTTGTTTAGTTTATGATGATTTTAGTGAAATAAGATGGTTTCCAAAGAGTTTTAGAAGTCCTAAGGTGAATCCACGAGAAACTAGTGACTTATGTGCATTGAAAATGAAATTTCATGCTTGGTATGATGATGAATGGATTCAATTTTTCCTTGATGATTTGGTTGCTGTTTGGTGATGATTTTATATGATAGAATGTGTAAAAATTATATATGTTGAGGTAGAAGCCTTTCTATGCATGTTAGGAAAGAAATTAGTCTTACCAATAAACTGTAAAGTTGAGTTTTAGCATAGTTTTGATCCATTTATTTTTAGCCACTGCCAAAAATGTTTTAATGGGATAACATTCAGTTTAGGATTGATTAATCATGAAAAATTTGGTACCATTTGATGTAGGATTGATTTTTAGCGCCTATAGAGAAAGTAGTAACGAAAAAATCGTAAAAGTGCAATTTTAGAACACTTAGATTATTTAATTTTCTAATTCTGTCCAGCAACCTTATAACATAGTAAACATGGCTTATAATTAGTTCAAAGGCATAGGAATGCCTCATAATTGGTTTAGATTTAATTTATAGCACCTTAGACGAAGACAGAACGTAGAAAGGGTCTAAAATGTAGTTTCTAGAACCCCGTAATCGCAAGTTTTAGAAAATGGCAGATCTGCATGGGGCTGTTTGGTTTTGCTCCTAGGCACGAAAATTAATGAGGATATTAGTTGTGAACCCATAGGTGCGTAAAAGATTAATAGCGGACATTAGAGTAATTACATTTCAAGTTTGAGACCCGTAAGGGTCAAAGCATAAGACACCCTAGGTTTAAGAGCATAATGAACTTTAGTGCTTCATGTGGGTGCATGATTTTATTATGGAAATTTATGATGACTGTGATGCTCATGATCATGTATATATATATGAATGTGGCATAAAGCAAATTTGAAAGAAATTGATTGTCTTAGTGGTTATGCTGTCGAATTTCTGACAAATTTGAGGAACCTGGAAAGTTTTCAAAAAGATATGAGTTTTGAGTGTGACATAGTACTGTGAGAACGCGTTCTGGGGGATGGCAATACGTAATGCCCCATAAACAAATCCTTGAGGGGGATGGCGATACGTAACACCCCGAAGAGGACAATATTTGCCGTGTACTTGATGCCGGTGCGACGTGTTCCGTTATGATTATTATTATTGAGATTTCGCTTATCAAATGATAAGTAAGAACTAGTGACGACTAGTTAAGGTATGAGCTCATAACCTAGAGATGTTACACGTTCTGGGTGACACTGGTTCGGCCGAGCACCCCCAGATCGATTGTCTTTTAAGGTGATCCCTATGTACAGTATGATGCTTTGAATGTCACACAGTTACAAGAAGAGAAATGCTTTTACGTGAGAAGTATATGCCACTTTATGCCATTTGTATGATGCTGATAGCTCTATAAATGTTTAATTGATTTTGCCTGTTGCATCTTCATGCATTCATGCTTTATTTTGTTGCATCCAAGACCAAGACATTAAGACTCATCCTAAAAGGAACGGACCTTGGATAATTAAGTTTAAAACCTAATAAGTGAATTTTATGCATGCTCACCTTTTTCAAAGAAACCCAAGGTTCTTGAGGACGTAGATGATGACACCTAGATAGGCGGCTACCCTATTGAGATTCTTTAGCAAGATTCTCACCCCCTCTATCTTTTCTTCCGGTCACGTCTTCAGATGGCTACATTCATGGTTTTTGTGGATTCCCCGACATAGGAAGTGCACCATGATCCGGAGCATGGTTCATACCATTTTGAGGGTTGATGCACTTTTCGTGTCTTCATGTTTGTTGGACGACCCTTCGCCCACCCTGTACATACTCATCGCTTCTCCCCAACAGCACCATATGGTGACGATGATCGAGTTTTTGAGCGTGCCCGCAAGCATAACGAGAGGGTGCTCCGTATGCACACCGCCGCCTCAGCCGTGCGTGACTACTCCAACTATGTGCCGCATACATACTTCTCGAAGACCGATCCGTCGAAGGACCCGCCTACCCACTTGTATAGCGAGAGCTCCGTTCCCACTCCACCGCTGATGGGAGAGGGCAACGAGGAGACTGTCACTCAGCCGAGGCTAGCTTGAAGGCAGTCCATGCGCCCCCGTCGAGGAGCTCATGTCCAACCGCAATGAGTACCTACTCTGGATGTGCTTCGTCCTTGGATTGGATATGTTTCATCCTTTCTGGAATCCTAGGAGTAGCGGCTCATGGGTAGAGATAGTGAACACACTACATAGATGAGGATAAACTTTCTTTTATTTAGAGGTTATCCATTCTAGATGCACTTGGGTTGGGGAGTTTTCTATTTCACTTTCCGTTGTATTTTCTTTTCCATTGTACTTTCCTTTCAGCTGTATTTGCTTTGTGTTGTACCAAACTAAGTCCCGCTCTTCTTGAGTGGGCATATTATATATCTATATATGTGGGTTGTTTTATCATGTTGTGCAACTATATGTTTTTTGATCGGATGTTCATGAGGTGTTTAATTGAATTTGTGTTTTATTGCTTTTAAGCTTCATCGTTTGCCATGTTGCGCGGCTCTCACTTTGCTTTTACATTTCAAAACAAAATTTACTTGTATTTTCCGCTATGTATTTTAAAGTAAAAAGGAAACTATAACGTAATAGACTAATGATTAACCTAAATATGTTCTAGAGTATTGGGTTAAAAATTAGAATGTTACAATAAGCAAATTCCCGACTCCCAAAGTGTGGGATAAGGCGCATAGGATCACTTTTTGCTAGGCCCGACCCATCACAAAAAGGTCACCCTCCTAGATCACCTTTATGTCGAGCCCGGCTCGTTACGTGAGGATCATCTCCAAGTGTTTTATGTCACGTTAAGCTTAGCATGTTATATTGAGATGCAAGAGTACAAACATGTTATACAATGTCACATGCTCTCATACACTTATAACATATGCATCTTTAATCATTCTAAGAGTAATCATAACATGTCATGAATCTTTGTAATTGGCAAATGAATATGCAAACATAACATCTCATAGTTTTTGGTACATCATAAATTCATCATCGTATAAAATAAACACTTTCCTTAAACGATAAAACCTCAAAATCGGGTAACCTCAACTTTTGAAATTATTCCTTTATGCATTTAAGGGTTTTAATTCCAATGATTCTCATTAATTATTAATATTAAGAACATCATTAAACAATGCTAGACAATTCAGGATAGAAATTAAAACTTTGAGCAATTTCTATGTTCTAGATGTTACGTCTCTGACCCTTTCTCATTACTGACTTTTTCTAAGATGCTAGAATTAATTCCTATACTAATTATGGGTAATTCCTACATATTTACTAAGTGATAAACATCTTTTTACACAATCATTGCTTGCTAAGACAGAATCCATTATCTCCATTCTTAAGGGTCCTAGAAATCACATATATGATCTTTTCTAGTTGCTAGTCTTCCTCTAAGTGCTAAAAATAATTATTACACTAATTATTAATAAATTTTTCCCACATAAACAATCCCAATCAGCACCATAACATACTGAAACAGTTTGGGCAGTGGCCAAAAGTGGGTTTCTTAAAAGCTTCTAAAGTAAAAATTTTACGGGTTTTCAGTTACTAGTTTTTACTTAAGATGCCAAGGATGATTTCCACCATAATTGATAATAATTTTCCCATATTTAAGCAACTCCAAACAATTTTAAACAAATCTGAAAATTGTAACATCCTAATTTTTAACCTAATACTCTAGAACATATTTCGGTTAATCATTAGTCTATTACATCATAGTTTCCTCTTTATTTTAAAATACTTAAAGGAAAATACAGGTAAATTTTTTTTTGAAATGTAAAAGCAAAGTGAGATCTGCGCAATACGATGAACGATGAAGCATAAAATAAATAAAACACAAATCCAAATAAACACCTCATGAACATTCGATCATAAAACATGTAATTGCACAACATGATAAAACAAACCACATACATAGATATATAATATGCCTACTCAAGAAAAGTGGGACTTAGTTCGGTACAACACAGAGAAAATACAGCTGAAAAGAAAGTACAATGGAAAGGAAAATACAATAGAAAATGAAATAGAAAACTCCCCAACCCAAGTGCATCTAGAATGGACAACCTCTAAACAAAAGAAGGTTTATCCGCATCTATATAGTAAGTGCACTATCTCTACCCACGAGCCGCTATTGCTGGGATCCTGGAAAGGGTGGAACATATCCAATCCAAGGACGAAGCACATCCGAAGTGGGCACTCATTGCGGCTGGACGTGAAGTCCTCAACAAGGCGCATGGACTGCCTCCGATCCAGCCTCGGCTGAGTGACAGTCTCTTCGCTGCCTTCTCCCATCAGCGGGGGAGTAGAGGCAGAGCTCTCAGAGTATAGATGGGTGGGTGAATCCTTTGATGGGTCAATCTCTAAGTGTCTCGAACGGGGGACATAGTCGGAAAAATCACGGGCGACAGATTCAGCAAAGTACGTGTGGAGTACCCTCTCGTTGTGCATCCGCGCACGCTCAAAAACCATGTCGTCGCTAAACAGGGAAGTCAGAGAAAAACAATGGCTATGTACAAGGTGAGAAAAGGCGCGTCCCAAAAATATAAACACTCGAAGGGTGCAACTCCCTTCAAAATGATACAACCGGTGCTCTGGGTCGTAGTGCACCTCCCAGGTGGGGGTACCAACGAACAACACGAAAGTCGCCATCTGAAGACGTGACGGAAGGAAAAGATAGAGGGAATGAGAATCTTGCTAAAGAATCTCAGTAGGGTAGCCTCCTATCTAGGTGTCATCATCTACGTCCTCAAGAACCTTGGGTTTCTTTAAAAAAGGTAAGCATGCATAAAATTCACTTATTAGGTTTTTAAATTAATTATCCAAGGTCCGTTCCTTTTAGTATGAGTCTTAATGTCATGGATGCAATATAATAAAGTATGAATGCATGAAGATGCAACAAGCAGAATCAATTAAACATTTATAAAGCTATCAACATCATATAAGTGGCATAAAGTGTCATATACTTCTCATGTAAAAGCATTTTTCTTTCTGTAACTGTATGACATTCAAAGCATCGTACTGTAACATAGGGATCACCCT
This sequence comes from Dalbergia cochinchinensis, assembly GCA_031216125.1. Taxonomy (NCBI): domain Eukaryota; kingdom Viridiplantae; phylum Streptophyta; class Magnoliopsida; order Fabales; family Fabaceae; genus Dalbergia; species Dalbergia cochinchinensis. The sequence continues at coordinate 13,983,595 of CM062376.1, forward strand.
AAAAAGATAATCGATCTGGAGGTACTCAGCCGAACCGGTGTCACCCAGAACGTGTCACATCTCTAGGTTATGAGCTCATACCTTAACTAGTCGTCACCAGTTCTTACTTATCATCTGATAAGCGAAATCTCAATAATAATAATCATAACAGAACGTGTTGCACTGATATCAAGTACACAGTGAATATTGTCCTCTTTAAGGCATTACGTATCGCCGTCCCTCTCAAGGATTCGTTTTTGGGGCGTTACGTATTGCCATCCCCCAGAACGTGTTCTCACAATACTATGTCACATTCAAAACTCATCTTTTTGAAAACTTTCTAAGTTTCTCAAATTTGTCAGAAATTTGGCAGCATAACGAGACACACTGAATTTCTTCCAAATTTGCTTTTTGCCACATTCATATATATACATAATCATGAGCATCACAATCATCATAAATTTTCATAATAAAAACATGCACTCACATGAAGTACTAAAGTTCATTATGCTCTTAAACCTAGGGTGTCTTATGCTTTGACCTTTACAGGGCTTAAACTCGAGATAAAATTATTCTAACATTTGCTATTAACCTTTTATGCACCCAAGGATTCACAACTAAAGATTCTTATTAATATTTATGTTTGTCAATGAATCTGGACAGCATCATGCCTTAAGGGTAGAAATTATATCTTGTGATTATGGGGGTTCTAGAAGCTATGTTTTAGACCATTTCTATGTTCCGTCTTCACCTAAGGCGCTATAAATCAAACTTAAACCAATTATGGGGCATTCCTATGCCTATGAACTAATTATAAACCATGTTTACTGCATCACAAGGTTGCTGGACAGAAACAGAAAATTAAATAATCTAAGTGTTCTAGAATTGCACTTTTATGGTTTTCTAGTTACTAGTTTCTCTATAAGCGCTAAAAATCAATCCTACATCAAATGTTACCAAGTTTTTCATGATTAATCAATCCTAAACTGAATGTTATCCCATTAAAACAGTTTTGGCAGTGGCTAAAAATAAATGGGTCAAAACTATGCTAAAACTCAACCTTACGGTTTTTCTATAAGACTAGTTTCTTAGCTAACATGCATAGAAAGGCTCCTACCTCAACATATATAAATTTTACACATTCTAGCATACCAAAACAACATAATACAGCAGCAAGCACATGAGGGCAGAATCAAAACATTAAAGCTCAAGCATCATTCAAAAATTATCAAAACATTAAAGCTCAAGCATCATTCAAAAATTATCAAAACATTAAAGCTCAAGCATCATTTAAAAATTATGTCCTTAACACATACAAGTTGCTAGTTTCTCTTGGATTCATTTTAGGACTTCTAAAACTCTTTGGAAACCAACTTTTTTTCATTAAAATCCTCATAAACTAAACAAGGGCAGCAACCATTTGAGTTGGCCTAAGATTGGAATTTAAAACGTAAAATCATACTTGAAATTTTCTTTGAGTTCTCCTATGCTTAAGAAAATCCTAAGACGTAGATTATGGGCAGTTGTGACTAGATGAAACTCACACCAAGCTCATTATCATCACATGGCCGAATTGTGCAATCAAGGGGATGCTTCCATAACCAAACTTTAGCTTGAGATAAAAGGGCAAGTCTTTGAGCTCTAGGATCTTTAAGTGATGACAAAAAGTAAACATGCTATGCATTCCATTTTATTCTTCATTATAAAGTAAAGTGAGAGCTTCAAAGTAAATATGAGATGCAAGAACTTGAAATATAAACATGAGGTGCTAGGAATATAAATATGCAAGACTTGAAAATAAATATGCAAGACTTGAAAGTAAATATGCAAGTTCATTTTATCTTTTAGGATTTAAGTGATAACTTGAAATATAAATATGCTAGACAAGGAAAGTAAATATGAATGTAAGGCCAATTCTTTATTTTAGTGCTCTAGGCTCCACAACAATCGACTTTAAGGCCGAAATAGGCGAGTTTTGAGATTATTTATTATGTGATATGAAAATGTAACTCTTGTTTTAATCTTTACGTTTTAGGTGATGGCCAAAAATAAATATGCTAGGCAAGGAAAATAAATATCCAAGTTCATTTTTACATCTTTACTAAAGCTCTTACAAGACTTTAAAGGAACTTAAAGCTCAACCCAAACTTATCATAGCAAGATAAAGTGAACTTGAGAGTTCCTAGAACACAAAGCAACCTTTCTTAAAAATGAAACCATAAGAGAGCTATAGAACATTTTTATGCAAACTCAAGCTTTAGAGATTTCATTGTGATGAATATGAAGTCATCATCTAGAACTCTCACCATCAAGCTATCATGTTGGGCCATTCAACATGCATGGCCAAAAATTTAAAGGAAAGAAAAGGAAAAGAGCCGAAACCATGAGCAAGGAAAGGAACCATTTTGGAACTCTAGAGACCATGATCTTGATTATGTATTAACACCAACATCAAGAGTCCTCATCATTGAGTTCATATATTCGTAGAGTATCATCAAAGTTAAGTTCTCAAGACTAAGAAAGAAAGAAACCAAAAGCATATTTTACTCAAGAACCAAGATCAAGCTTTAGAGGTTTCTCAAGTGATGAACATCATCATGAGATCCTCATCATCAAGCTCTCATTCCCTAGCCTTTTGAGGCCCTTGGCCGAAAAAAATACAAAGAGGAAGAAAGAAGTTCTAAAAGATTCAAGAGAAATCATAAAGCACATAACTAAATAAGAACTTTTAATGAATAAAACACTTAAAATAAAATCTCTACCAAGTGATTGGAGGTTGAGATGAGAGAAGAAGATGAAAAGGTTGAAGAAGAGGAACTCTTGAACTTGAGAGAAAAAAAAAGCTTTAAGGTGCTCTTGAAAACTCAACTTGGCAAATGAACCAAAAGTGATTCAAGTTCATCCAAGCATGCTATTTATAGAGAAATGAAACATGAGGGGTTAGAATGGGGGGAAGAAGTGGCGCCATTTTTAAGGGAGGTAGGAGGGAGAAAAATATCTCTTGGTTATGTCATTTCAAGGTAAGGTGTAAGGCATGGTGTAGCATGCTTCTTTGAGTATGTGAGTGAACAAATTTGTGATGCATGAGGGGGTGAGGTGGCGCCACTTTTTGGGAATCCAAGGGGAGGAAAATCTTTCATTTAATTGTGGTTTAAAGGTGTGTTTAGGTATAGCTTTGATTAGGCTTAAGATTAGGAATTTGTAAGTAAGTGTGTGAGTGAAAAGATAGGTAATCAAGGCTATTTAAGGCATGATTAGTGAGCACTCTTGCCCATTAGTGGGGTCAAAATCCTACTCCACCTAGGCTTCTTGGAGTATAGAGAGTGAATAGTAAAAATACTATTCAAGATTCTATATCTTGGAAACTTGAGTTTCTAAAAAAAAAGGGGGTTTGAGTTTAATTTAAGCAATCTTAGGTTCTAATTAATTTTAATAACTTATTTTGACTTCTATATTAATTATGGAAATTAAGTAATCTTCAATTAGAGCCTAATGTTGCTTAGGTTTGCTTAATTACATCATTAAGCTCAAATGGCACTATGCTAGGGGCAAAATCGTAATTTCGCATAAAAATTACCCGGGATCACCAGGACTTAAACAGATACTTTTAAACACATGAAAACATTATTTTAAACCTTTGGGGAAAGTTTCGGGCTCGAACGGCACCTTTACCCGTGTAAAACGCTATAGGGGTATTTTGGTCATTTTGACCCGAAACTGCAGAAAACACGATTTTCATTTCCAAAATCACTTAAGGACCATCCAATCCCCTTCAAACATTGAGTTGACCCTTCGAGGACTGTCAGGCCAGCTATCCTCGAATTCCGGACAGAAAATAGTCTCAGGGGCATTTTAGTCATTTTCTCTCAGATAGAAAATCGGGGTGTTACAATAATGCTATGGCAGAAACCGAAAATCTAATATTCCAAAAGCATGCAAAGTTGTAATGTAAGGCATTTCTAGTAACTAGTCTTTCTAAAATTAATTCCTAGTTAAAGAACATTCTTAGAACCAAATTTTATTCCTTTCGAAAGATGGAAATATAACCTTTAGGACTTAGTTGACAACTTGGAAAATAAATATGAATGCATTTCCATTTCTCTAGTTTTAATGCCCAAGACTCCTTTTTAGAGTATTTACTCTAAAACACCGATCAACTTTAAGGTTGAACAGGGTAAGTCTTGAACTTTAATTAGTTAGGTGATGATACAAACATAAACATGTTAATGCAAACTTTATTTTAATCTTTAAGATTTAGGTGATAACTTGGAAAGTAAATATGAATGCATTTCCATTTCTTTCTTTTAGTGGTCAAGGCTCCTATTTAGAGTAACCACTCTAAATCACCAATCAACTTTAAGATTGAAAGGGGTAAGCCTTGAACTTAAGTTAATTAAGTGATGACATAAACATATAACTCCATTTTAGCTCAACCTTTTGAAAAAAAAAATGGAACCCAAAACTTTGGGCTCTCAATAGTCTATCACATGATGGTTTTACAACCATCACCAAGATCCATCATCATTAAGCCATAGTTCCAACATTTTATTGGCAACCAAAACCAAAACTAGAATAAAGGAAGATTAAAATCGAGATTGAAAACGTGATAAAAGAGGAAGAAATTTTTCATCAAACTAACAACAACAAGGCAAAAAAAAAAAATGAAACAAGAAACAAGAGAAAGAACAACAAAACAAAAATCCCTACCAAAGAAAAGAGAGAGCTTGGTCTTGAAATGAGATGAGAAGAACAATCCTTCCTTTGGAGCAAGGAATGGTTTCGGCCAAAGAGAGAAAAGTTTGTCTTGGGTTTTTGATCTTGGAAATGGAGAGGTTATGTGTTTTAAGGAAGATCTATGGTGGTTGTGTGGTGGTTTAAGGTTAAGAGGTGGTGGTGAGTGGTGGTTCTTGGAAGAAATGAAGAAGAAGAGGAAGAAGAACTCTTTGAGGAACTATAGAGAAACTTTGAGGATTCTGGAACTAAGATTGCAAGAAATGAACAAATGGTGTGATAAGAGTTTCCTTGCATGTATATTTATAGAAGAATTGGAACATGAGAGGATGAAAAAGGGGGGAAGAGGCTGCAGCTTTTCTTGAGGAACTTGGGGGGCAAGTTTCATCTTAATGTAGGTTAGGATGTGTATTAGAGGTAGATTTAATTAGGAAAATGGTTATGAATAGATAATTAAGTGCTTAGGTTGATAATCATACATTTAGGCATTTCAAGATCATGATTAAAGAGTGGTCATAAATATTTATAAGAGTTAAGTTCATTGAGTTTGAATTAAACTCAATTAATTTGAATTTCAAAAGCCAACACATTTCCTTAAATTAGGGAATTGGACACTATTCACCTTTTTGACTTTTTGATGTCTTAAGACCACTTTGATTTTTGAAAGGGATTTATCTTTCTCTAAGCAATCTTAAACCCTAATCAACCTCAATTAATTATTTTTTCTCAAGATTAATAAATTAATCTTTAATTAGAGCCTAATATTGCCTATGTTTCCTTAATCACACAATTAAGCTCCTTAGGTGCTTAATTTAGGGGTAAAATGATAATTTTTCATAAAAGCTCCCCAAGGCCACCCGAATTTATACCGACATCATATATTCCTTAAAAACAACATTCTAAACTTCCAAGTAAAGCCTAGGCCCAATCGGTAATTAATTCTGTATTAATTAGCCGTAGGGATATTTTGGTAATTTTGCTTGGGAAAAAACCAAAAACTGAGATCAATATACTAATTCATCGATACGAGATGTTCAAAATGACAAATCAAGAAAACATTGATGAAATGACCATAAGGTTTATGCATATCATAAACTAACTAAAGAGGTTAGGCCAAAGATACTCTAACTCTGAAATGGTTGGAAAAATCTTAAGTAGCCTCCCTACCAAATGGTTGCCTAAGGTTACAGCCATTACTGAGGCAAAAGACCTTCAAACTCTTAGCCTAGATGCACTCATTGGGTCACTTAAAACCCATGAGATAGTGCTCTCCGAAATGCATGGTGAATCCACCAAGAAAAGCAAGTCCATGGCTTTAAAGTTGTCTCATCAAAATGTAAACAAAGCTAAGGCAACGAAAGTTGCTGAAACCTCTGATGAAAAGGAAGAAACTGATGATGAAATAGAAGAAGAAGATGGAAATGAGCTTTCCATGCTAGTGAGAAAGATGTCGAAGGCTTGGAAAGGCAAGACGAAGAGAAGAAGGGACATCAACCTTAGGAAGGACAGAAAAGGTAAGGTGAAGCCTGAAAGTGTCACCTGCTACAACTGTGGGGAGAAAGGACACTTCAAACCAGAATGTCCTAAACTCAAAAACCCATCAAAGAAGTTCGTGCCCAAGAAAAAAGGCATGCTGGCCATCGAGAGCGAATCTGAGGAAGAAAAAGAAGGATTAGAAGATCAAGAGGAGATGGATGTTGACAACCTATGCTTCATGATAGGCTATTCATCAGAAAGTGACCTGAGGTAAAGACTTCTAATTTTTCATATAATGAACTTTGATCTTTGTATGAAGAGTTGCTTGAAGATTCTCAAACTTTTTCTTCTCATTATCTCAACCTGAAAAAGGAATGTAGAAAAATTGTTCTAGAACCTAAAATGGCCAAGACAGAAGCTAAGAATCTAAGGCGTGAAAAAGAAGAACTGAAAAGAGAGAATAAATTTTAAATGTAAAATTCAATGCCTTAGAATCTAAAGTTGCAAGTAAAAATGAAAACACTCAGAAGGTCATTTCTGAGCTTGAAAGAACTTCAAAGCTTCTTTCATCTGACCTAGAAAAAATGGTGAAAGGATCAAAAAATCTTGATCTGATGCTTGGAAGTCAGCGGCCATATTTTCAAAAGATCAAGCTGGGATATGAAGAAGAATTTGATGGGAATGGAAAACTAACTCTCCTTACGAAAGTAAAGAATAAGCCTTCTTGTACTTTCTGTTCTAAGAAAGGACATCCACCTGAAAAATGCTTCATGAAAAAGAAGTCTATCAAAAAGGTTTGAAAAACCTTCTCAAAAGACTAATTCAAGAGAACCCAAGAAAATCTGGGTGCCTAAAATAAAAACTATTTGTTACAGGTTTGTCTAAGAACACACGTGGAACCTGAAAACAAGTGGTACATGGACAGTGGCTACTCAAGGCACATGTCTAGATGCAGAAGGTGGTTTAGAAATCTACAACCCAAAAACTCTGGATCAGTAAAGTTTGCTAATGGAGGTAAGGCTAAAGTCATAAGCATAGGAAATGTTGGTAAGGATGATTCTCACTAAATATTTGATGTCTTGCTTGTTGATGGTCTGGCTCATAATTTATTAAGTACTAGCCAGCTCTATGACCAAGGCTTTAATGTCATTTTTAATGCTCATGCATGCAAAATAGTTAGTCCTACTTCTGGACAAGTTATTCTGTCTAGTAAGAGGCATAATAACACGTATGTGCTATTCTTGGATGATATGAGAGATCAAGATGTAAAATGTCTCGTATCCTTCACGGATGATAACTGGTTATGGTATAAGAAGCTTGGACATGCTCATATGAAGCTCATTTTTGAGCTCTCTTAGTAAGAGCTTGTTAAAGGCCTACCAAAGATCGGATTTGACAAGGCCTCAACTTGTGATTTCTGTGAGAAAGGTAAGATTCTTTCCATGATAAGCATGTGGTTTCAACCACCAAACCACTTAAGCTTTTACATATGGATTTCTTTGGACTAACCAAGACTGCAAGTCTTACTAGAAAGAGATATTGTATTTTCATAGTGGATGACTACTCCAGATTTACATGGGTTATCTTTCTAGCTTCTAAGGATGAGGTAGTTAAAAGATTCAAAGTTTTTGCAAAACGTATTTGCATAGAAAAAGATTCCCAAATTAGCTCTATCAGATATGATCATGGAGAAGAATTTGAGAATCATATTTTTGAAGAGTTTTGTGAAAACCATGGCATCCTTTATGAGTTTTCTACACCTAGAACTCCCCAACAAAATGGGATAGCTAAAAGGAAAAATAGATGCTTGTAGTAAATAGCTAGAACAATGCTTTTAGAAATTGGTTTGTCCAAAGGTTCTTAGGCAGAGGCTGTAAATAGCTCTTGCTATATACAAAACATAATCTTTCTAAGGCCAATTCTCAATAAAACTCCTTACGAGTTATGAAAGGGTAGAAAACCCAACATTTCATATTTTCACATTTCTGGCTCATCATGTTTTATCCTTAACACTAAGGAAAAACTTACAAATTTTGATCCTAAGTCTGATAATTGTATTTTCTTAGGATACTCATCTGTCTCTAGAGCTTACAGAATATACAATAAGAAAACGCTATGTGTTAAGGAGATTATTCACATCAAATTTAAAGAGCTCAAGAAAGACCTTGCTGATGATCTCAAAGAACTGGAATAGAGACTTGGAGGAATGAATCTAAAAGAAACTTCTGATAGAAGATGATAAATACCAAACCTTCAGGAAGTAAGCTCTAGAACATAAACACTTCAGAAAGCTTGCTTAGAACTCTAAAGCGATTAGAAAATGATATTTCTGAACATAAAGAAAAGCAATTTGAAGATGAAGAATAAGTTGAAGAACCTCGAAGTCATATAAACTACAAGGGAGTTTCTGATTTAAAGGCAGTTTCTCATAACAGAGTTCTTGGAAACATTTCCAAGGGTATGAGAACTAGATTATCCCTTAGAAATATGTAAAATTATGCTTTCATCTCCACCATCAAACCTGAATGCATTGAAGAGGCTTTGAGTGATTAAAGTTGGGTGGATGCTATGGAAGAAGAACTAGACTAGTTTGAGAAAAGCAAAGTCTGGATGCTTGTTAAAAGACCGAAAGGATAGACAATCATCGGTACAAAGTAGGTGTCTAGGAATAAGCTTGATGAAGCTGGCAAAGTTATCAGGAACAAAGCAAGAATGGTTCTGCAAGGTTATAATCAACAAGAAGGAATTGATTATGATGAAACCTTTGCACCAGTAGTAAGGCTTGAAGCCATCAGAATGTTGCTTGCTTTTGTTGGCTTCAAAGGATTCACTCTCTACCAAATAGATGTCAAGTCTGCATTTCTAAATGGATTCCTTTTTGAGAAAGTATATGTAAAGCAGCCTCCTAGTTCTGAGAGTGAAGATCTTCCCAACCATGTCTTCAAGCTAACAAAAGCTCTCTATGGTCTAAAACAAGCTCCTTGAGCTTGGTATGATAGATTGAGCACCTTTTTGCTGAGAAATGGGTTCAAGAGAGGTAAAGTTGATACTACTCTGTTTACTCTTGAACAAGATAATAACTTTCTGATTGTTCAAATATATGTTGATGACATCATATTTGGCACTATTGATCACTCTCTCTATGAAAAGTTTTCAAAATTAATACAAAGTGAATTTGAAATGAGCATAATAGGTGACTAAAATTCTTCCTCAGTTTGCAAATAAAATAGCAAAAGGAAAGAACCTTGATCCATCAAGAAAAATATACAAAGGAGCTTTTGAAGAAATTTAATATGGATCAAGCTAAACCAATGAACACCCCTATACATCCATCTCAAAACATTGATGCTAATGAGAATGGTGAAAAAGTTTCAAAATTAATTATCATGGAATGATTGATTCACTATTGTACCATATAGCTAGTAGACTAGACAGTCAATTTGTAATATCCTCCCAAATACAATGCCATCCTTAAGTCATAACAATGGACTCGAAAGTTGTTACTTATAAATTAACGGACCTTTCTCAAATAACTATAGAAAATTCAGTGGGTTCGTATAATAACTAGTGAATTCGATCAAAATATATATAACAAAGATACAAAACATTTACAGCCTGTTTGGGAACCATTTTTAAAAGTTGTTTTTGATTTTTAAAAACAAAAACACAAAAAACTTGTTTGGATGGATGATTTTTGAAAACAAATTATTTTTCAAAACAAGCTTTAAAAACCAAAAAACAAAACTCTCATTTAAAAAACAGAAAAACAAAAAACAACTTTAACATGTTTTTCAAAACTATTTTCAAAACAAAACTTCAAATTTTAGGCTGAAACATGTTTTTCATTTTGTAACTTTGAAGACAAAGAAGGATGAATAGCCACCACCACCACCGGCGCTGGCGCCAGTACTGCGAGCTCCGCCAACAACCCCAAGCTCCGCCAGCAACCACGAGCAACCGTGAGCTCCGCAGCCTCTTCCTTTCACAAACCGCTCTACCACGAGCTCTGCGACCACCACGAGCTCTGCAGGTACCTCACCCCTTCAGATCTGCCTTCAGAGCCACTACGAGCTCCGAGATGCGATCCTTCGCTTCCAGGATGCAAGCCGCCGCCGCTGCCTCGGGACCTCTGGGATGCGATTCGCCACCGTCGTCGCCTCTGCCTCCGCCTCTACCCATCTTTTTCTCTTTCTCTAATTCTCCCTCCCTCTCATTGTTGTGTTAATCTTTGTTAATCTCACTGTTGACACTGTAAATTTATTTCACTGTTGATGTTTGTTGATCTTTGTTGTGGATGGTGGTTGTTGTTGATTTTTGTTGTTACGATCTTTGCCAAACAATTTTTTGTTTTATCCATTTTAAAAGTTATTTTTTTAAAAAAAAATTACCCAAACAAGTTTTCTTGTATTTTTGTTTTTAAAAAATGAACTTAAAACTGTTTTCTAAAACAATTTTTAAAAACAAAAACAAAAAAATACTCCCAAACAAATTTCTTATTTATCAGAACATCAATTACATAAAGAACCTCTACTATGAGCTTTAATATATATACACTCTCTATTACATTTGCCCACACATATACCTATAACTATATACCACATAAGAAAAGCATCAACTACTAAACTACTGCAACCCTGAGTTTCTTTCACGTAGTAGCTACATCTTCCTCTGGATCAACCTGGAGGCAACATGGGAACACAAAAACACATAGGAGTGAGAATTATACAATTTTCAGTAGGGTAACTCCCTACTTACACAATCATAATGTCATCTTCATCGGCCCCCGCCACTTCGGTTTGTCAAGAAAATGTGATCATGCAATATATATTAAAGATTCATTTTTAAAGTTCTAAAATCATCCCTCCAAAGTGGGTAGCTTTTAGTAATTAATCACTTAATGTGTGCTATCATAAAGCTCAAACATATAGTTAATAATCCTAATCAAGCAATTAAATATGATATGAGTATGCATATGCTAAATGTAGTGAACTTATCTCAAAATGACATGGTTTCACTTGTGGCCATAGAACTCAACTCAGTGCATTTTTCTCTTTTCATCGACATAGGAAAGACTTAGTTTATACCCAACAAGTATCTGCCATGGACAACTCGACAATAGATAGTTTATACCACATGGTATTTATAGTAAATCACACCACACAAAGGAAATAGACTGCTTATTAGGACTGAGCTCATTCCTATACATGATCATCGGACTTCATTTTTTTCCTTTTCCGAATCACACACAGATCTATTCCTAGCTAATATGTCTACTGACTCAAATTATCTTGGGGAGGTTCTGCATTTTACCTTCCCCTATAATATCTCTAGGGAAATACCTCATTTCCCTTCCCCTCATTCAACTCAAGTCTTGTTTCTGTTTTCTCTATATGTCAGAACTGCATGAGTGGAATTTATACATTCTCTTTTCTCATATAATTGCATCATGTGCTTTTTCTTTTCAAATGTGTAACACCCTAAATTTCAACACAATATACCTAGGACGCATAACAGTTAATCATTAGTTGTTACTCTTTCGTCTCAGAATCTTACTTAATTTTGGGCTTTGAAAATAAATCTATGTAAAATATGACCCATTTTTTCTTTTCTAAAAACCAAACTAGGAGCCATTCGTGCTTAAGTTCTAGTGTATAACTATTCGTCATATAACGCATATACAGATCACAATAGAATCTAGCATAAACTGAGCACATAATCACATAACATTAACTTCAAATATAAAGTCAAATAGTAACAATAGTGTTGATATAGGAATATTCCACTATGATACCACATCAAATATATATATTGAACCAACCTGTAGAGGTTGAGCATACAACATTTCAAAAACTAAGCGCAACTCTAACGTAGCTAAACCCTTTGCAACTAAGTTATAGACTTGTACGAAAGCAAGTCAACTCCTAAGTTTGTGATAAACTATGTCCCCACTTCCGCTGCACCACTCTGATCCCGACCTTCATGCCATGTCTATGCTGTCACCTCAGGGCAGTCCACAGACATCGTCGTCAACCTTGTCTGAAGACAAAGATGGAAAAAAAGATAAAGGGAGTAAGAAACTTGTACAAGAATCTCAATAGGGCTTCCCTTTTCACACACTGTCATCATCATCATCCTCAGGCACCTCGGGTTTAATTATGAAAGTAGTGGGCATAAATAAGATTCATTTTTTAAATTTTCAAATACCATTAGTCGAGACCCGTATCTTTTAGTATGAATCTTAATGCATGAATGCAATAAGTATCTCATGTATACATGGCAATACCTCAGTGCATGTGACATAAATCAACAACGTGTAAATTCAAGACACAAGGCAGGGCTAAGCACAAGATTAGAGGATAATCTATAAAACTAAAATAGTGGCAAATAGATGAATGCATGATAGGGCAATGCAATGAGTAAAACATTATATAACATGCATCGGTAGGTAGGAAAACCGATGGTAATTTACTTTTCATGAATGAATTCTCACATTTCTTTCTTATTAAATTCACCCTCTTACGTCATCACCAAAACCAACCAACATGCCAACCCGACGATTTTCACATTTACTACCAAAACCAACCGACCTAACCGATTGCTTAGGATGAGCTCAACCTAACTAGTTGTCGCTAGATTTAATATAGGGTAATAGAAGGGGTAACACATCATTCTTTTACTGGATCATTTCTTCTTTGAAACGCATCTACTGGCATCCAGTGCACAGTAATATTGTTCGCTTTGGTAGGCTCGATGTCCATACCCCTCACGGTTTTGCTTTCTCCTCACCGTAGTAGAAGAAATGCGTTTCGGCAAGCTATGCATGAATGCAACATAAACACATGTTCTCAAATATCAACATGACATATCACTCAATACTTCATGCTTATGATTCATGAATAGTCATGCATTTCTCATCAATTTAGGTCAAGCAATTGGATTCATATGTAAACAAGATCATGGATTCATATCAAAATCAAGGACTTAAGCAACATAAGATCATGGCTTCACGACATTTAAGTAGAGAAAATGTTTATTGTATACTTTGGATTCTGGCAATCGATTACATGAGCCCTGTAATCGATTACACAGCTTCAGATTTTTCAAAACAGGAAAGGTAATCGATTACTAGAGTTCCAATACGTGTAATCGATTACATAATGCTATAATCGATTACTCAGGCCTAAAAGTTCATGTCTGAGTCTGGCAAAGCTCTCTGGTAATCGATTACATGGGCCTTGTAATCGATTACCAGTACCCTTAAAATGCGAAATTTTAGGTCTGAAACATCTTCTTAAATATTCCTTCCTCTTTAAACCATTTTGAACCTCATTCCAACACTTACTTTGAAATCAAGACATTTTTGTAAAGGTGAATGCCCATAGTTTCAAGATTAAGTAAAAAGGAGTTTGGTCTTGAGCCTTAGATCTTTAGGTGATGACATAAACATAAACATGCTAATGCAAGTTTCATTTTAATCCTAGCATTATCAAGTGATAGCAAGGAAAAGTACATGTGTAGGGCTTGAAAATAAATATGAGAATGCAAGTTCATTCTTAATCTTTAAGTTTAGGTGATGGCCTGAAACATAAACATGCTAGACAAGAAACGTAAACATGAAATGCAAGTTCTTTTCTTTTCTTTGAGCTTTAGGTGATGACTTGAAAAATAAATATGATATGCAAGTTCAATTCTTTATCTTAGTGCTCTAGGCCCCTTAGAGTTTTCACTCTAAATTAATAATCAACTTTAAGGTTGAAATAGGTAGGCTTTGAGATTATTATTAAGGTGATAGCAAGGAAATAAACATGGATGCAGCCATTTCTTATCTATTTGAGTCCTAGGCTCAAGATTACTCTTCTCAACAACATAGTTTCTTTCTTTTATTAAAAACCTTTTCAAAAGTGAAACCTTCAAGCTTTAGAGGTCAAACAAGTGATGGTTTTACAACCAATACTCAAGATCCTCATCATCAAGCCATGGTTTCTTCATGTGTAGGCCATACAGGCTGCAACCAAAAGAAGAGGAAAAGGAATAACAAAAACCAAAAAGAAAGTGGAGAAGAAAAGAAGAAGCAACATTGAGTCTTTACAAACCAAGAGATAAATAATGAAAGAAAAGAATACAACTCCCTACCTTGGGTGTGTTTCTTTGAAAGATAACTTTGATCTTGGAAAGAAGAGTAGAGGAAGAAGAAGAAGAAGAACTCTTTGAGATTTGAAAGAAAGAAAGCTTGGAGGTGTAAGATAAATGAGCAAAGAGGTTCTTTAGGGAACTTCTCCTATTTATAGAAAATTTTCATCATGAAGGGAGTGAGGGGAGAGGAGGTGGCCGGCCTTCTAGAAGAACTTGGAGAGCAAGTTGCTTCTTAATTGTGGGCTAGGGTGTGTGTTAGAGGTAGATTTAGTTAGGAGAATGGTTAGGAATGGGTAATTAGGTGTTTAGGTGGATGATCATGCATTTAGTCTTTTCAAGACAATGGTTAAGGAGTGGTCATAAAGATTAAGCTCATTTAATTTGGATTAAACTCAATAAATTTGAATTTCAAATGCCAACATGTTTCCTTAAATCATGGGATTGTATACTATTCACTTTTTGACTTCAAAACCATTTGATTCTAGAAAGGGATTTAGTTTTCTCTAAGCAGTCTTAAGTTCTAATAAACTTCAATCAATTATTTTGACTCAAGATTAGTAATTAGAATTTACTAATCTTTAATTAGAGCCTAATATTGCTTAGGTTTGTTAATTGCATGATTAAGCTCATTAGATGCTTAATCAGGGGCAAAATGGACATTTTACAGAAAACTTCCCGGGATCACCCGAGCTTCAACAGGTCTCAGACATCTCTTAAAAATGACACTCCTAACTTTCGGGTGAAGTTCAGGCCCAGTCGGCAATTAATTGTGTTAATTAGCTACAGGGATATTTTGGTCATTTTGCGCATTGGAACTCAAAAATGAGATTCTTCTGCTCTATTAGACACATAACACACATAATCCCCATTTAACATCACGACATCCACTCGAGGTTTTCCTAGACTGGTTTTCCTCGATTCTCAGGTAAAAATGACCTCAGGGGCATTTTGGTCATTTGTACGTAGGGAAAAATCAGGGCATTACAAAATGCATGCATAAGCCACTTGTAGGCATTCATTCACAATGCAATTTCAATCATACTTCATAAACCACTCTTTACTTGCTCTAGCATACATTTATATATTGCAAGTCACATGGCCAAATATTTAACATCAAGTAGTCATGTCATACAAGAATCAAAATGTCATTATATTATCATTTCTAGTCTTGAGTTCATTTCCAGGAATTGAGCAAATTTCACACTATTTTGGCATGAATTTATTGGCACATAAAACAATCAATTCAGAGGCTATAAAAATTATCAAGGACATCTCATTGTGTCCCCAAGGTCCTATGAAAATTTCAGAGTAAATAGAGTTCTCTAACTATGTTAACAAAATTCTACAAATTTGGTGGTCAGAAACCACTCTACCTGAGCTCAAGAACTGAAATTCATAATTTTTAACCCTAGAAAATTATTGAATCAATTCAGAATAAAAATCATGGTTATACTTAGAGATTATAAACACCCGTAAAAATTTCAAAGGATAATTCAATCACTTGCTATGGGAACAAAATTATACAAAATCACAGCTTCAATTCCCACAATCCAGGTAGCATAGTTACAATCTCGGTTCATGAATTTTTAAACATAGAAACAGTGTCCAGAATGGCTCCAAATTTTTACTAGAGATACCTAACATGTTATCTATATCCCATAAAATTTTGAACCCAATCCAAAATCTCTAAATATGTCAAACAATTCGACAAACTTCTCTACTTGCTTCAAATTGGGATTTTCCAGCAACAATGTTCAAGTAACATGAATTTTTTTTAAGCAGGAAAAGTCCTTAATATGACCCAAGAAAAATCATGGAATTGTCTTAGGATGTTAACTTCAACATATAATTTCTATAGCTTATAAAAATAAACACAATTGCACCAGAAAATTCGTGAACAACTCCTGCCCTGTTGAAATCAGAAAATCAAGCAACATGGTTCAAAATCCCTTTTTCACAAAATGATTTTTAAAATCATCCAAACACTCCACCAAAACTAATACATCAACATCCATATATCATCAACCAATAAAACTAGAAATGTCAATTTAAATCAGTGATTGAAATAGAAAAATAGATTGGAAGAAAAAGATATTTAAAAACCCTACTTTTGTAGCTTATGAATCTTGGTTCCAAAGGATGATCCCAAGAGTGATTCTTCTCACTTTAAGGCCATCAAATCAACACCAAACCCTCCCTTAACCAGTGAAGAATGAAATATCAAAGTGAGAATTGGTGAGGAATTGAGATTTTAATCGGTTAGAATTGTAGGTGTTGAGGTGTAGATTAAGTTTGGTGAAAGAACTTTGAGGTTTTAACAAAGATAGGCTAAGGTTTTGAGGATTGAGAACTTGGAAGTGGAAGTTTGGAAAAAGAAATTGAAGGTTGTCTCCTTGGTTTGCTTGGCCGAGAATGTTATAAATGGAGAAATAAAGTTCATTGGTTTGATTTTATCTTGTAATTGAACCTAGATATTATATAATATAAATGAAGATTTCTTGAGAAAGAAAGAAAAATGGATGGCTAGGATTGAATCTTGTAATGCAAGATTGAATCTTAGCCATTCATTTGATATAAATGGATAATAAGCTCATTAATTTGGAAAGATTAAATTAGCTTTCGGTGTTAAAAATCGCACACTGAAATTTTACTGAACAGGTAAAACATTGTACCCAGGTAATCAAATATTGCTCAAAAATTAATTCTAGTTATAAAATCTTTATTTCTAATTATTTCTAATCTTATTCCCATGTTTTCCCAATTTTGGGCACCTCCATGTCCCGAATCTAAGGTTTCAGCTATCCCGATGGGCCTGCGGGGCCCGTAAAATACTATTTCTATTTTTTTTTTTACAAATCCGTTGGACCGTCTTCATCATTATTGAAAATGTCAAAATTTTGAAATTACGACTAATAAAGCTTGAATTAATTTTTAAATAATTTTTAGGGTGTTACACAATTAAGTATGAGAATTTGTACTAGATTTCAATCTAACCCAAAGCAATCGTAAATAAATGCTATTAAAAGCACCCTTCGATATTTATTAAGTACTACTAATCGGCTTATGGTATGAGAAAAGGTACTTCTTATGAAATTGTAGGTAATTATGATGCTAACTTCGCTGGAGATAGAGTTGAGAGAAAAGGACCAGTGGTTGCTCCTGTTTCTTTGGAAAAAAACCTAATCACATGGTCATGCAAAAAGTAGAATAAAATTACTCTCTCTATTGCTAAGGCTGAATATGTAACCGTTGCAAATTGTTGCACTCAAATGTTATAGATAAGGAACCAGCTGGAAGATTATCATTTAAAGTATTCCAAAATCCCTTTCTATTGTGATAACACTAGTGTTATTAATTTTGTTAAGAATCCTATCCAGTAGTCTAGATCCAAGCACATAAATGTTAAGCATCATTTTATCTGTGATCATGTTCAAAAGGAGATATTGAGTTAATGTTTGTGAATACTTAAAACCAAGTGTCAGATATATTCACAAAGCCATTAGCTAAAGATTATTTTTACATTTTGAAAAAGCTTTTAAACTTAACTATTTTTAAATCTGCATAAGCATTCATGCATAAACTATCTTTGGATACTTATCTCTCTCCATAACTCTAGAGCTGAAGCCCAAAAGAAGAACTCAGTTTATAAGACCACATATAAAATTGAAGATCAGAATTCCATTTTGCAAGTTCGGAAAAAAGATAGGTTATTCAGAAAAGAAGATGAGATGGTCAGAAAAAAAAGATAAGGATCAGAAAATGAAGATGAGCTTACGATGAGTATGTGGTGAGTCTTCGATGGGTTAGAAAGTGAATAGTGAAGCTCAGAAAGAAAGCCCTTCAGAAAATGCACTCAAGAGTCAGAAACCATTCTTCATGAAAAAGGAAGAGAAGGCGGCATAATTCCCACCTTTTTGAGTTTCTCTTTCCTACGTTGCTTCACCTTCAGTCAATCACGTCACATCACTTAAATAAGTCCTACTCTTTACACATCACCTATTTACCTTTGTCTTCAACCTCAAACACGCTACCTTAACCATTTCCTCTCCTTTCATACCTCTCTTCTCTGTAAACTCAACCTTCTTCTCTAAAACCATCATTTTCTACGATCAAAATCTCAATCTTCTCACAAACCCCCTCAAGCTTTGATCTTTTTACTCCTTATCATACATAATCAATGGCTGAAGGCAAGCTTTTTGATGGTCTTATCACTAACATAGGAACACTTATCATGTTTGATGAACTAATACATTAGGAGCACTATGCTAGGAACTTTTCTCAATGCCCAGTTGCTCCTGGGAAAAGGTTTAGAAGAGAATTGATGACTCGAGTTCTCATCCTATTGGAGGTTATGACCTTTCAAGGATGGGAAAGTTTTCTTAACTTTACCAACCTAGTCTTCACAAAGACAGTCACAACCTTTTATTCCCAACTGGTACAAGTGTTTGAGTCTAAGATGACATCTTACATTAGAGGCTTTGACATTAAGTTAAGCATAGCAAACCTCTCAAACATCATTCATGCTTCTGATAATGGGCTTATATGTATGTTAGATGAGCACTGGTTCACATCTATTGGAGTATCAGCAAAGGAAGTATTTAGGTGTCTCACGGACTCTCCCAGACACCAACCTAGAGAAATAACCACCGCCATGCTGAACTCCAGGGCAAGGCAAGTCTTCACCATCATCTAGTTCTCTTTGCTGTCGCGTTTGGGAGGCACACATCTGCTAGTAGGGATGGATTGCATGTTGCTTTTTCTATCTATTGATAAAGAGAAAAGTACACTTGCCCAGATTAATTTTTGACTACATGTTGAGTGCTATCTCTCTAGAGAAGAAGAGAAAATACAATGGTTCCTTATGGGGTTCTGTTAACCAAGATCTTCGAGCACCTGTACTACTCGCTTGCAAACGAGGAATATGAGTATATGGAAGGTATTCTGTACTCATTCAACTTCTTCAGAACCCTAAGGAAACTAACAGGTGCTGCCATATCTGGTGTCAGGAGACAAAGCCTAAGGATAAGAGATGCAGCCATTGAAAAAGCGGCTAAAGAATCTGCTGGAAGAGGAAGAAAAAAAAATAATCATTCTTGAAGACAGCTCTGTGGACGGCCTAAAGTGATAGTCAGATATGGAGGATCCCCCCTCTCATTCATCCACATTCTCAGAATCTAAGGAAGAATTAAGTTTAGAGACGCTAAAAGGAAAAGAATCCTCCTCTTTATCTAAGTCATCAGATTCTGAAGAAGCTTCTTCGAAGGAAATGCAAGCAAATGAAAAATTTGATCCTCTACTGCCTCTCCACTCATGTCAAATCTGCTTCCCACTTCCATTGTACTTGATCCATTTCCTGTTCAGGGTGGTGATCATTCACCAAGCCAACTTACACCAGTAGCGTCGCCGAACTACACAGAGTTCAACTACTGCTGCATGAACAATGACTCATCAACAACCGGTAACAATATGGAAGCACTATCACGAAGACATGAAACATTGCTAGTGGAGATTCTTTGTGAGGTTAAGTGCCGAGGCTGATGATGGTGTTTTTGGTTTCTAGCACACCTTTTTTTGTTTAACAAAAGGGGGAGAAGAAATTGAAGAAAATCTTGTACAGTGAAAAACAAGGGATGTATGCTGAGGGGAGCCATATTCAGAGATCATTTTTTAGCATCTATATATTATTTTTTTTGTTTTTAATTAAGAACAATTTCTATTTTTTTGTGAATTTTAATTTGCTTTAATACTTCTCTTTAGTTTGATATAATAAAATATGTTCTATTTCTTTTGCCCTAGTTTAATTAGTTCTATGCTTGCCCTATGGTATATATATAAACTTGTATATCTTGCTTAGCTAGTTAGGCATTTTGTGCTGATAAATGAGTGTTCTTTTAATCTGCTTAATCTGACAACTCATTACATCTTTTCTGCACTTAATGCTCTACTACACAACTTATTGATGCTTTGCTACATGATTCGTTGATGTTCTTATATATGTTGTGTGTGCAAGTTTACTTAAACAGCATGTTATTTATTTTTAAGCGATTAATCTATGCTTTGATACCAATGTGATGAGTTTCTTAACTCTCTATATATATGTTCAATATTGCTTGTGCTCTGATTTAAATAGGGACTGATCCCTATTGAGCTTTAGAAACCTAAAACAATATATACTGTTTCTTTTTGAAGGTTTCTTTGAGCATCAGAAACTGCATAAGTATCAATATATTGTTTTATTTGCTCAAAATGCTCTGATACACCTCTCATATATATATTTATAAACATGTGCATCCATTTTTGAAAAATAAGTTTGGATAAAGAAATGTTGAATAAAAGGATTAATCAAGATAAAATATCACAATTATTACTTGTTAGTTATTCAAGCATATGAATCTTCAGAAAGTTCTTTGTAACTAAAAATCAAGTTGCTTGTGTAAACAAAGCTTAAATGATATTTCCTTTGACATACTACTCTGATATCTATCAGAAAGTATTCTGAGTTAGTTCAAAACTTCATGAAAAATAACAACAACTATGATTTAAGTCACTTAAAGTTGTAAAACATTTTTCTTATTCATATCATGCCTTAAAAAAAGAACTTCTTGAAAATCACTTTTTGTGATAAGTTGAAAGAATATTAATTATCACTCTATGCTTTCAGTAATATTTCCTTTGATATCTCTTCAAAAGATTTTCTTCAAATTGGTTTGTCATCATTAAAAAAGGGAGATTGCTAGCTCCAAAACCCTTCTAAAAACTTTAATGAAATATATTTTGAATGACAACAAAGCCAATTTAAAGAAAATACTTTGAAGAATGACTAATGTTTATCTTGAGTTTCTCGAAGTAGCAAACAAGTTCTATCGTTAGCATAATTAGGCTTATTTAAGGGAGAATAATTTTACTTTATATGTGCAAACATGCTTTATCTCATTTTAAGAGATATGAACTAAATGGAAGTGACAATTATGTCTAAAAATAAGCTTAAAATGCCTAATGATTCGAACAAAAGCAACCTGTACAAGAAACTAAGATTTGAGATTTCAGAAAGTACACCTAAAATGAAGATATCAATCAAGTACTAAAGTCAAAGTGTTCTACTATCTTCAATCATCATACTCGTAATATTTAACAAGAATACCAAAGAATCATCAGGAAAATGATACTGCACATCAGAAAGCTCACGTAATGTGATACAGTGCACTTTGTAAGAAAAGGAAGGAAATTTGAAATTCAAATTTGAATTTGAAAATTCAAAACTTAGTGTTAGAACTGGCGTGACATCTCTTTTGCGATTGTGGTCAACTACCCCGGCTTATAGAAGAACGAGTTCAGAAACAACATTTAGAAAGTAAGAATAGTTTCTGAAGGGACATCAAAAGCCTCAAACTTGCAACGGCTTATGCAACAGCTCTGACAAACAGACAGGCTACTCTTCTAGACTATTTTTCCAAGACACAAATGGATGATCAACATGTCACTTGGAGATCTAATCAAGGGCAACGGTCACAAGGAAGACCATCTATAAATAGAGATGCTATGCTTTCAAAGAAAAAAAAAAGAAGAAAGATGCTACACAAAGAGCAAAAACTCTATGAAAATTTCTCCTCATCTTGTAAAGCTCATTACATCTTGTAATCATTTTCCTTGCCTATAAAAAAATCTTCTTGTAATGTTCCTTCAGTGTTCATACATTCTCCCAAGGAAGAATAGCTAAAAAGAAGTCATTTAAGTGTTTCTCAGATCTTTCTTTGTAAATCTTAAGGAAACTTGAGTGTAGGTTAGTTTGAGTTGCAAACCTAAACCCAAACCTCTGTAACCTCGATTCATTAGTGATCGGTGTAAGTTAGCTTGGATAGGCTAGTCAAAAGACTACTTGCAATGCGACAGTAAAAGTGTTTTACTAGTCATGATTTAGCTTGGAAACTCTACAAAAAATTTTATTAATTATGGCGGTTGAATTAGGGCGGTTCTTTAAAACTACTAAATTACAATGGTTTTATTAACCATCTCAATTTTAGTGAAACTAAGGGCGGTTACATCTTCTGGTAGCCATTCTTCTCCATCCACAGAAAAGAAAGGGGGATTGGGGCTTTGGGGGCTTCATTACCCATTCTCCCCTATTCATCACAAATGCAACCCTCCCTCCAACTAAGCCCTTTCCTTCTCTATCCAACCACTGCGCATCTAACCCCTAACCATCGCCACCACGCATCTTTGCCACCCCCACCCAGCCGTCATATGCTCCTCCTTCTTTTTCATCCTGTTTTCTCCATCTACGTATCCTCCTCCACTCCACGGTGAGCACTTCGTGAACACGCTGCGCATCCTCACCAGCCACCACCACCTCGCGGAAAGCATTGCTTCTGTGCCAAAGAGTTCTCACACACCACGGCACACAAACTTAACAACATAGAATTAGCGATTCAAGGAACGATTCATTCAAGACTCGGCGGCGGAGATGGTGGTGGTGGTGAGGTAGGAAAGTTGACTCGGGCGAAGGTGTACTCATCGACATCACCACCACGAACTTTGCAAGGGTAGAGGGCACTGCTAAACTGGCTAGCATTTTTCTTCTAGATCTTCTCTTAGATTATCAAAGCCCTTGGTCACTAACCTCTCTTTTCTCTTTCTTCTAACTCTTCAAATTCCTTCAAGCCTCTTCCTTCTGTTGAGCTATAATTTTTTTGGATTTAACAATTTTGCTAAGTTTGTGTCCCTGATTGATTATTTGCTAGAGAAGTTTCGTAGAAGTTTTGATCTTGTATCTGTCTGTGCATGTTCACTTGAATATGTTGAGAAAAAATAAATACCCTTTTGGCACCTCTAATTGTTTCCTTGATTGATTATTATAACAGAGTTTTCATAATATTTTTCGGTCTTGTGAGTATTTTTAGCTCAAATTTCATGTGTCATGTGCTGTCTATTGAACTGGTTATGAACATTTGATTAATCGGCTTCAACGTGTTTGGCTAGGAATGGTGCTACTTAACAAAGGACCTCTGTATTTAGGGGTGATGTTGTGATTGTGGCATAAGTTCAACTCTTACTCAAATTAAACCAACTTTTTATTTTTATTTTTTAATGAAGAGTATTAAGCTCTAAATAATGAATGAGTAATTATGTATGCCAGTCTATTAGTGTCCATGTACATGAACATGATGATGAGCTTTTGTTATAAGCTATAGTAAAGAAAACCAACTTGAACCCAAGTGAACTCAATGACATTATGGTGGGTTCTGTATCAGCGCCTGGGGCTCTAAGACCTACCAAATGCCGAATTGTTGCATTTTATGCTAGCTTGCCTCATATATTTTGAATAATTTGTGCTTGGGAAGCCTGATACATGATTATGGTTTATTATTGTGATATATGTGCTCTTTTTTCCTTTTCCAATTAGACACTGTCCATGTTAGGACAGTTAATAGGCGGTGTTCATCTGGGCTCCAGGCTGTTGCTGATGTAGCTACATCTAAGGGTTGGTCTCTATGACATTGGTAAAGGATGTAGCAAAATATTGTCCATGTCTTATGATTACTACTACTTTTAGCACCTTATATTAATGTGACTACTTTGCATAGGTATTGGTACTGGTTTGGAATCTATGGCAATTAATCCAATGGAATGGGAAGGATCTATCAATCCTAAAGTAATTTTTCCTCTTTTCCTTATTCTATTTCCTTTCCCCAATTTTGGTCTCTGGAATGAAACCTTTTCAAATGGCTGTAAGGTCCTGATATTCTTCTACTATGCTCTGAAAATGTTACACAATGCTTTGGGGTAGGAAGGAAGGAACAAGATCAGGTTGCGGTGAGTTAAATATTTCTTTTGGTGCTATATTTTGTTATATTTTTGTATTTTAGCTACTCTTAATTGATTCTACCTAACAAAAATTTTGGTAGGTTGAGTCTCATAGGAAGGCTACTGCTGTAACTGCTGCTGGTAAATTTAAAGATGAGTCAACAAAAGCTACTCTGTGTGAGTTAACGAGTCATGAAAGAGATTCTGCATTATTATGGTACAAGGAGAAGAAGAAAACAAGAAGGTATTACTGTTATGACATCCATTAGTTGCTCTTTGTGTGAGTGAATATGAGGTAATTAACACCTTTACTTTCTCACTTTAGAGACAAGTTCTAAATAGAGGAGGTTTCCAGAGTTTATCATATTAAAGCTTTAGAAATTAGACGTATTCATAATTTCTGATATGTTAAATTCTTACTATACCATATCCCAAGCATCTAACCCTTGTATGCATTGTTTGAGTTTCCATGAAGTTGTTTCCTTTTCTTATTACAAATAAGCTAAGCCTTAACTCCTCCTAGACAAACAATATATGATGAAAAAATGAAATATATTTTAGTTTTTATTTTCAGGATTTTCTATTTCGGTACAATTTCTATGTGAGATATCAAGTATAAATCAATACTATATCAAATAGTTTTCTAGAATTTGCGGACTTTATTGAATTAAGTTCAGGCTTTTCTGTCGAAAAGTGATGTATTTATAGTTTTTCAACATCATTTAGGTGTAAGCTTGTCATCTCCTTGCAATTTTTAAATAATTGTTTGACTGCTGACCAATATGAGCTAAGAGTACATGACATGGATATAGGACATAGATGGTTGGTATACTATATATAAAGTTATCTCTTTCTTACATATATCAAATTGACTCCTTTGCATTGAAAAAAAAATAGATATGACAAGCACATAAGGTAGTTATCTCTTTCTTACATATATTAAATTGACTTCTTTGCATTGAAAAAAAAAACAGATATGACAAGCACATAAGGTATGAATCACGAAAAGTTCAGGCACAAAGCCGGATCAAAGTTAAGGGTCGATTTGCCAAGATGGAACAATTAAATCATGGTAGGTTGCCATGACACACACAATTATAATTATCTGCTTGCTTACACTAAATATATATTATATCATAAATTATATAACCTATCGGTTGTACTATGCTGAAATCCATGGTAGAGTGGAGCAAGAAAGAAAAAATTGAGAGAATTCAGAGAAAATTCAAATGGTAAATTTTACTAATGATGATGTAAGTCATACAAGTAGGTAGCAAGTTTATATAGACTAATTAAGAGGTGTAACAATTAACTAGCAACTAATATCTAACCAATTCAACAAACTCTAACCAATTTGTAATATCTAATAATCATATATTCAAACATATTGGGAACTTAATCATATGTTACATGTGATGTATCCTTGGACCAGAGCTTGGTTATTATGCAGGACATGACAGTGTTTTCCCATTGCTCCATAATTGATTGCATGTCATAAAGATAAAGAGGTGGAGTCTTGTGTAAAAACAGAATCAAATTGAAAGATGTCTTTGGCCTCAGATTGCTTTTAGAGGGTACATGGTATCTGGAGGATTTAGATTTTTATCATCTTCATTATTCTCAAATAAAAATGAAAACCCATAATTAAGTTGAGATGACTCATGGACTCCTTGAATTGGATTGAACCTCTGGTGAACATTCGATGCAAGCAAGGACAAAGCAAGTTCCACTTACCAAAATGTCGTAATATTATGAGAAGATGTCAGTTAGATACAACACGGAAAGATGAGATACAACAAAACTTTGATCCTTGATTCCAATTTGATAAATGAATCAACGCCCTGTTTTACAACTAATTTTATTGTCCTAATATCATTCTTGGTTAATTTATTAGCTATGAAATCCCAAAAATATTGTCAAGATTTTACTGTGTTGCATATCATTTGGACAGATCAATGTAATTCTTTTGCAAAATAGATTAGGAGACATGCATTGTTTTGCTGGTGTTAATTATGCTAAACATTTCTTGGAGAGCATGAATTGAATTTATTTCTGGGGGCAATCACCCTAAACAATTTTTCTAAAATATTTCACTGAAAATTGCGGCAATTTCAAACCGCCACAATTATTTTTTAAAAATATTTCATGGCAAAATTACGGCGGTTCCAAACCGCCATAATTATTTTTTTGAAAAAAAATGCTACAAATTGTGGTGGTTTCAAACCACCATAATTCATTGTGAATTATGGCAGTTATATAGGCTGATTGCGGCGGTTTTTTTTATAACCACCACAATTTACCGAATGACATTGGTAATTATGGCATTTCAAAGAACCGCCATTTGCTGCAAAAGGCAGCGATTATAACTGTTGCAATTTGCAAAAACAACAACCATAATTTACTAGTTTCTTTTAGTGACAGGTTAGTCAAAGACTACTCGGTTTAGTATGGAGAGGCTGGTCAAAGACTACTCGATTCAGCTTAAAGAGGTTGGTAAATAATTACTTAGTTTGTGATTGTAGTGGTTGTTTACTGGTCACTGGTAAGAGCTTGGGAAGGCTATTGCAAAGACCCTTGTTCTTTTTCTAGTTTGAGAAAGGTTAGTGAAATTCAACTGTTGTTGAAAACTAGATATATGCAGGCTGACCGAACTAGTACAAAAACTCTTGAACAATATCTCTCTTCTCCTTCATTTCTTATTTTATTTCTGCTTTTAGTTTATTTACTGTGTCTCTTTTGAAAAGCTTTCCTTAACACGTTTATTTCACATTCTTAGTTCAAAAAGTTCACTTTTTGAAGTCGCTAACATTGTTTCTGCTGCACTTCAAGCTCATAGCTTGATAGTATCCCGTTTAAGTTTTTTCATAAGCTAAATAAGGAAAGAAAAAGTGAAGCACCATTCAACCCCCCCTTCTCGTTCACTTTCTTATCTACATTCCACTCTTCAGAAGTCAGTCATCGAGGCGTGCTCTTTCCAGCAGCTCGACCAGGTTGATTGGATATAGACGAAGTTGGTGGAATAGAACACTCCCCCTCCATCATCGTTACGACCAACCTGTGTTCTCCTAGATTGAACATGTAGTTGAAAGTAAAATGAGCAGAAATTTAAAGTCTCTTTCGCTGGATAAGCTCGATATATTGATTCTTCTACTTGAGACCTATTCTTTACTATTCTTTTAAACCCTCCTATTGCTCTTTCAAACCACACACTCGTGCTTCATATGCCAAATGTATAGGCAAGTGTTCCATTGAGTCAAACAATCCGGGAGTAAAACTTCTCTCTAATTTACAGATAATTTTGGGAATATTTTTTTCCATGACAAGCATATCATCAACCTTAAGAGTAAAAGAGCATAAATCCCTAAAATACTGACTCAGCTTGGTTAAGGGCTTCCAGACAACATCAGGTAGCTCTTTGAATATAATTGGAAGCAAACACTCCATGAAGACGTGACAATCATGTCTTTTCATGCCAACAAGCTTACCCTATGCAATATTGACGCACCTACTTAAGTTAGAAACATAACCATTGGGCATTCTTAACTCTTTTGACCATTGACAAATAGCTTGTTTCTAATTGGAACTCAGAGCATATTTGGCCTTTGGTTTATAGAAATGACCATCTCTTAACTCTTGTAAATGCAAATCAAGCCGCGTACAATACTCAGCCAAATCATGCCTTGCCTTGTCATTGTCTTTGGTTCGATCTATATCCAATACAATATTCATAATGTTGTCAATTACATTTCTCTCAATATGCATGACATCTAAACAATGATGCACCAAATTATCCTTCCAATATGGCAACTCCTAGAAAATACTTTGTTTGGTCCAATTATGGTATACCATATAGCCTGGTTGTCCCACTACCTTTCCAATTTCTATTATTTTTAGGAAATCCTTAACTCAATCTCACATTTCTTGGCCACTTAGTCTAACTGGAGGCTCATTATATTCAACACAATTACTTTTAAAGCTATATCTACTTCGCCTATATGGATGATCAGAATCTAAGAAACTTCTATGACAATCAAACCGAGAGTTCTTTCTCCATGTTTCAAGGTGAATGCTTTAGTATCCTCCATGCAAATTGGGCATGCTACTTTGCCTTGGGTCATCTATCCAGACAGCATTCCATAAGCTGGAAAATCATTGATGGTCCATATTAATGCAGCTCTCATCATGAGATGCTGCTTTATTGAAATGTCATAAGTAAGAACACCCTGGAACCACAACTTATTCAATTCATTAATTAGGGGTTGAAGATGCTTATCAATCTTAGCTTTTGGATTATCAGGGCCAGGGATTATACATGTTAAGAATAGATAAAGATCTTTCATACACATGTCAGGAAGGAGATTATAGGCATAACAACTACAGGCCAATAGGAATAGGATTTGCTAAATTGGTTATTTGGAGTAAATTTATCTAAACAGAGTCCTAATTTAACATTTTGCGTGTCAAAGGCAAAATCAGGATATTGTTGATCAAACTTTTTCCATGCCTCACCGTGTGATGGATGCGTCATCACACTGTCATCCCTCTGATTTTCATTGTGCGACCTCATATAAGAAGCCGAGCTCATTGATGGATAAAGTCTCGTGAGTCTAGGGATTAAAGGCAGATAGTGCATTATTTATTAAGGGACATCTTTATACCTCTCATTTCCACGTCTCTTGGAATTAAACCTAGGATCTTAGGAAAATGTACACTCAATTAAAGAAAAATCATCTTTATAATAAAGCACGCAACCTTTCAAGTAGCAATGAATCTTTATTTCCTTCAACCCAAGTTTAGAAACTAATTGTTTAGCTTGATAAAAATCTTTTGGAATTACATCAGGGTTTGGACTTAGCTCAATTAGCACTGCAGCCCATTGATCAAAAGAACTTTGACTTTGATTCCCTTCAGACTTAATACTCAATATTCGAACTGCTAATGACAATTCAAAGTGCACACAATCCTCCCATAAAGGTTGATTGGCAGCTTCTAGAAGACTATAAAACCAAGTAACATCTTGGTTGGGCTCTTCGACTGAAGGCTGCGAATAACGAGTAGCAAATTCAAGACTAGCAGCATCAAATACCATTTCTTGATGTCTAGCCAAGTTATCCTCCCACAACACATTACCCACGTCGTGCTGAGTTATATGGATCCCACCAGAGCTACTTCCAATTTGAAACATACCTACTTGATTCCATGCATTAACTACCTCCCCATGCTCGGTCCAAACCCAATAGTCAGGCATGAATCCCTATTTTTACAAATAAACCCTTATTGTATCATCATCCAAATACTTCCTATATTTACACTTATTACATGGACACCTAACTTTTGCTTCATTAATAAACTATTGTGCTTTACATGCCACACTCATAAATTCTTCAACACCATTATAAAATATCAATTTAATCTCCCTTCTATTGGGATGCAATCTATCATACACCATGATCAATTTAAAGGTAATATTATACTTGTGATTAACTATAGACCCTACAATTTTGTAAAGATTTCAAGTTATTACTTTCAAATACAAATTCAATTGCTATTTATATTTTTAATACAAGTACTTTTAATCTTATTCTCTTAACAAATATTCTAAAAAAATTTCAACAGCATATTCCCTTAAATTAGGAGTTTCTGTCGATAGATATTTCTTTTAATTAGTCTTTAAAACACAATCAATTGGTCTTTAAGTTTTATTCAAATTATTATTTTTAAACAAATTCAACTAGCTTTTAAGTTTTTTTTAAATATAGTTACATTTATTTAATCTATTATTCCTATAAAAAGTTTTAACAAAATTTAGACAGTAACTCCTCTTAAATTTGGAGCCTCCGTCATTAGATATTTATTTTACTTAGTCTTTAAAACACAATCAATTGGTCTGTAAGTTTTATTTAAATTATTATTTTTAAATGAATTCAATTGGCTTTTAAGTTTTTTTAAATATAGTTACCTTTATTTAATCTATTATTCCTCTAAAAAATTTTAACAAAATTTTGAAAGCATCTTCCCTTAAATTAGGAGCTTCCATAGTTACATATTTAAATAAATACAACAATTATATATTTTATTATAAAGATCAACAGCAGAATAGATATAGTGAAACAGTTACATTTTAATAATTACATACAATTTACATAACCCTAAAAACTATTCTATTGTGCATCCCCTTATAACTCCACAACATGCATCCTGCAATCTCCGCAAACACAAAGAATCCCACAGCAACAATGCAAACAAGTCAGGAAAGGACCTCTACACCCTTTCCCCTAGTCATAGAATCCCCATTTCCTACAACTCTTCCTAGAAAATATAAGTCTCTATATATCCTATATACATATTAAACCATTAAACAATATAACTAACAAGGATTTAGTTACTAACCTCTATAGCAGTAAAAAAATACAAAATGTAGGAAAGCTCTCGGCATCCAACTAAATCTAATACTGAAAATCCAATATGATAAATTTAAATCAACACACTTATATACATAGAAAAGATAAAATAACATAAAGAATAAAAATGACAAACCGGTCCCAAAATCAATCATTGTTGTCACCCTTAAACAAAACTCCTACATTAAAAAAGTAACAGTAATAATTACTCCCTAATGCAACAAAACACAACACTATGGGCACTCATAAACAAACGAAAAAGTAAACCAAATAACAAAAACTAAACTGATTAAAATCTCACCAAAGCCTCTAGATCATAATGGTGGCCTCCATTTCTCGAATAGAGCTCTAGTGGCTGCGCACGGTAGGAAAAAGGGTAGCGGCAGTGAAGGTTTAGAGAGAGAAAAAGTTCACAGAGTAAGGAGGAAGGAGATGCACGATTGGGGAAAAAGGCTGGTTACCGAGGGGTAAACCATTTAATGAAACGGTGTGTTTTAGTCTCCAATAATTATTGACGAGTTTACCGACGGAAATCCCAAAATACCAAAGGTTGCGTGATAACTAGTGACATTGAGAAAGGGGGTTGAATCGTGCATTGATCCTTTTCGTGTTTTCTGAAACTACTGAAAATAAATACTATCAAATATAAAACTTATAGTGCAGTGGAAACATAGTTAGTAGCTTCAGAAAATAGCTTTCTGAATCTTATTAAATAAAACACTTACTATTAAAAGAGATAATATAAAAAGAGCAGGATATATATAAGATTGATAGAAATTTAACAATGCAACAAAGGTAAATAAAAAAGATCAGGGTAAGAAAGAAAAGGCACAAAGGATTTTATAGTGGTTCGACCAACCTGCCTATATCTAGTACTCAATAACTGTTGAGGTTTCATGTAATATCCCAAAAATATGTGTCATTAGAAAGATCAATTCTAAGCTTTGGAAGTGTTAGATAAAGCATAAGAGAGATTCAAATGCCTTATATATATATAGTTCCCAAAAGGAGAAAATAAATTATAAATTTATAATGAATTTTGTACATAAAAGTTTTTATATGCTAATATTCAATTATTATTTGAATTTGATGATTATTCTTTTTATAAAGCTAATATTCAGTTTGTGATATGATGTTTGATTTTAAACTTTGAAAATATTATCTTATCAACTCTATTAGATTTAATATTATTTATAATTATCATTGATATTAATACTTGTATCAGCATTGTAGTTGTTGCTAGAATTAAAAAAGGTACAGCATACTAAATTTTCCTTTTATCACATATGCTCTTCATAAATTAGTTTTTATATCATTTCTAAGGTCATGTTAGGATTTATTTAGATATATATATCATTCATATTTATGATGTTAAATATCAATTTATATTTGAATATATGTATATGTGTGTGTGTGTGTGTGTGTGTGTGTGTAAGTGAAGTATCAATTTGAGATTGGTTTCTACCTTTCATTAGAGATTATAATTATTTTATAAAGATTTAAATATTAGTGTATATATATATATATAGTATTCAGAGATACTACTTTAGTAATAACTATGTTAGCACAAAGTATTTTATATTGATAATAGATATAATTTTTAAAGTAGTTATAAAATAGTCAGATACTTTCAAAAATACAAATTTATAGTTTAATAAATATGTTAGAAAAATATGTTTCTGTGTATGCATATCAGTTTCATGAAAATTTGAATACAGGCAAATCTATAGTTGAAGATTTTTAAAATGATTGATAGTTAACCAAAATCATGAGCATTGTGATTTGAAAATGATTTTTCAAGCATTGCTGAATTACAATAATACTTACTTGAAGATATTAGATATTATTTATATTTGACATGTATTATGAAAATAATTTGTTAGATACTATTTTATAGAGAATTATTATATATTTTCAAAAAGTTATTAATTACTAGAATTGAGTACAAAATTTGTTCATCACGTGAATCATCATCATCATCATTATTGTTGTTGTTGTTGTTGTTGTTGTTGTTGTTGTTGTTGTTATTGTTTCAAAAGAGAAACAAATATAATGTGAATATACCAAGATAGATGTTATTTGTTGTAGAAACCTCATTGGCATTTCATCTTAATATATATATATATATGTAGATATATCTGTGATACAAAAAATAATTGAGAGATATGTTAGAGCAATTTGAATTAAAATTATCCAAGTAGTTATAAAAGATATGATTAGATTTAGTCTTGCTATTATCTTTATTTGATTATTGTTGATATCACCCACTTAGTTAGAATATATCTATAAAAGATCTTTAATATAGCTTTGTTCTTGTGCTGTCAAGTATGACCTTGTTTAGTATTTTACAAATATCTTGAGTTGTAGATGTCAGATTGACACAATTTTTGTGGCATTAGAAAGCTAACTCAATTATCTATAAGTTCTATTTCTAGCTTGGAGGCCAAATTCTAACCTCAAGGAATGTTAAATGCTTATAAAAAGTCATAACGAAAAAAGAAAGAGAAAAACAAAAAATAGAAATAAAATAAAAAAATAAAATTTGTTAGTGATCTCTTTCACCTCCTAGTATAAATTTAGCACATTATAGTCCTTCTAAACATTCTTTTAAAAACCCTAGCTGCCTAAGGATTTTTCCCTATAGAGAAAGACGCAATTTCTCTCAGTCATCTTCGAATAATCTCTTCCAGTAGGTCCTCTCATCTTTATCCTTATATGATTATGAATTTAGCAAATCTTTAGAATGATTTATGCCCAGAAAATATGCTTTTATGGATTATAGAAATTTTAGAAAATTGTTTTTCACAGTTATCATGAAAACCTTATTTTAGAAAGCTCATGGGACCATGTTTGATACCTTGTATATTATGAAATATCTTTTTCCAGTTTATGAAATCATAAGACCTCAGTTTAATGTTTATAGCAACAATATTGAATATCATGTTTTTAGACTATGGATTTCGTATTAAGATTTTAGAACATTAGATATAATTTATTGAAAGTATTGAACAAAGTATGATTCGTAACAATTTTCAAATACGTACTCTGTTGGCTTTTGAAATCACTATGTCTACAAGTTGATGATCCCTTAGGCATAATTTTAAAACCTCAGTTATACTAAAGTTAGATTATTAGAATATAACAACTGTCAGATACATATTCTGTTGGCTTCTGAAATTACTATGTTTATGAGATGGTGATCCCTTGGGCATGATTTTAGAACCTCAGTTATGCTACAGTCATATTGTTAGAATTATATGAATTCAGAGCTTTCAGATTTATTCAATGTTATTGCAAGTTATTATTATTTTAATAATTAGTGAGAAACAGAATAATGAGTTAACAGCTGCGGGAATGATCATTAATCTTGGTACCAAGTGGTCTGCTAGAGGACTAGCTCACCCATAATAAGGAACCTAGTGAGATGTCCATTTATGGAACCTAGTTAGGTGCCCATCAGATTAACCATTGACTCAGATTCAACTATTCAGTTCAGATATTATGAATAGAATAATTCATGTTTCTCTACTAGTTATTGCCATGATTTCATTCCGATAAATTTTTATTTCAGTATAGTTATATGTATCTAAATATATAAAATGTTTTATCAATTGTATGTATATCTTATATATGTTATTGTTGTCCCATATGAGTTGTAAGCAGAGACTTGTTCACTGAGTTTTGATAAACTCACCACTCCTTTTTCCTCCCCTTATAGTTATAATTGCATATCTTATTATTATTCAGTCTTAGCCTCAGAAGCCATGTAGTTATTCTATTGGTGAGCTTCACTTTGTAGTGAAGTTTAAATTTAGATCATGTTAGAATAGAGTGCTCCAGTAGTGTGCAAGCAGGGTCCTCGAACATCATTTAGCATGCATGATTATTTTAAAGTTATGTTATTTTACCATTATGATATTTTATGTAATTTCTTCCAAAAACATGATTTAAATTGTCTATTTCAGTTATAAGTTTTGGAATGCTTTAGAATAATTAAATATTATATATATTTTATTAATAAAGTTTACAAGAAGTTTCAAAATTTATTTATTTATTTATTTTTATAATTTATTATGAGCATTAATTTAGTAATTTACTATGCATGATTGCATGAAATTAGTTCTAGAGGCTTCCATAAGGGACAATATCCCTTATGTGTTGGTTACGATTTTTGGGTCGTGACATTTCATTATAACAACAACTTTTTCAACTTGAGAAAGTGCACATGGATAGTCTTTACATTAGCTTTCCCAAGCTCTCATCTAAGGATTTCTTAAATCACCTATAGCCAAGGATTTTGAATAATTCTATACTAGCCTCTCCAAGCTAACATGAGTAGTCTTGTACTCCTTCAGCACGTTATTAGTAGTCTTTTTCAAGCCTTTCCAAGCCTAACCAAGTAGTCTTAACACTAGTCTCTCCAAGCCTAACCGTGACTGACAAGAAACTCCTTCAGCACGTTGTTAGTAGTCTTTTCCCAGCCTTTCCAAGCTGCAAGTAGTCTTTCCCCAGTGTAACACCTAGTAATAAAGTCGGGGAGTGATCACCAGTGCAAGGAGGCACAGACAAGGAGCAGCTCTTGGTAGACTTCTAAGCGGAGTGTAACACCCTAGTATTTCACTTAACACGCCTAGGACGCATTTAAGTTAATTATTAGTCATTACTCTTTTGTTCCAGTTTTTAACTCAAAACTTCTTTAAAATACTTTAGTGAAAATATGGGTAAAATTTTTTTTTTGAACTTAAATACCAAAACGTGAGTCACAAGATACTAAATATCTAACGTCATTATCTTGCCTGCGTAAGAGAGATGTTAGAAACGAATAACAGGTAAATACATAATACAACCATGACATAACATAACTCAAATAATAATAACATATCAATAACTGTATCATAATAGTGATGTCTTATAAACTTAAGGACATCAATATATATCCATCAATAGAATACAAACTGATAACTGAGATACGATCACTCTAAAGGCAAATATCCAAAAAGGAAGTTATCTTCGTAGCTCCTCATCCAGTCTCAAGACAAATCACGAACTACACCATCATTCATGTATGGAGATGACACGGAAAAGAAAAGGGATGAGAAACTTACACAAGAATCTCAGTAGGGCTTCCTGACTATAACACAAGTGTCATCGTCATCGTCCTTAGGAACCTCGGGTTTAATTATGAAAATGGTGAACATATATATAAGGTTCATTTATTAAGTTCTAAATATCATTAGCCGAGGCCCGTATCTTTTAGCATGAATCTTAATGTCATGAATGCAACATATTAGTCATGGATGCATGTCAATATCATATACGTAATATCATAAAATCCATAAAATAATGCATATGATATAAAGAATATCATGATCATCATTCTTACAGGTGACTTAAACTTCTTTATTCTCTTTTCCTTGGGGGCCGCCCTATAATTCTCTCTTTTCTCGAGAGTTCTAGGTTATGAGCTCATACCTCACTAATCGTCACTAGTATAATCTTATCCCTCTTGATAAGTTAAATTCTCGACTCTTAAGGTACGGGATAGGGGGCATTAGGATCACCTTTCATAACCTTTAATTCGGGGAGTCCAAAGGATCACTTCCTATTTGGATCACCTCTCATAACCTTTAATTCGAGAAGTCTAGAGAATCATTTCCATGTGTCTTATGTCACCTTTAATCTTGGCATGATATATGAGATGCAAACATGAATAACTTCATCATTTCAACATTTCATGCTCATAAACTTCATGAACTTATGCATCTCAATGAATCAAACATAACCATAACATGCCGTAATTTAAATCATATAAACATGCATCATATTTCATTGCATATATCCATAAGCCATATAAATTTCAACACATGAACATAGCCTTCACGAGATATCAATCACATTCATCTCATCAATTTTATCAATATTTACGCTTAAGCCCCAAAGGGGTCAAATCGCAATTTCTCAAAGATTTCGGGTCAAAATATAAATACCTCTTTTTAACACATTCTCACAAACTAGAGATCTTTAACATTAACCAATACTTTCAAAAGACATATAACTACTAGAACCATACAAAACTCGTCATAAAATCCTTTTAGGGCTATAGACCAAATTTTAACATACTTTAGGGGTCAAAGTGCAGAATCGCTTGTTTTTAATATTTAACAATAAACCAAAATTTCTAAAACTTTATCTAAACTTTATAAATGGTATTTTGGACTCATGGACACATTCAACATCATTAGTAGCTCTAAATAAAATCATTTGGCTGAAATAACATAGTTGATAGTTTAAACACAACTTTTCAAATTTTGCAAAACGGCCCAAACTAACACTTGTAATTACCCTTTTATGCATCTGTGGTACTAAAAATATTTTTACAACAAATATAAGTAATTCTTAAGTGTGAGAACAATATGAACAGCCTTGAACAACCCTTGAACAAAATCAGAAAATTAGTCTCCTTAAAGCTTAAAAAAAAACACAATTTTAATCCTTTCTAGTTACTAAACTTTCCTAAAATGCTAAAAAACAATTTTTATGACCATTATTAGTGATCCTTAAGTGTGTGAACAGCTATAAACACTAGTGAACAGTGGTGAACAATGGTGAACAGTGGTGAACAATGATGAACAGTGCTGAACAGAAATCAGAAAATTTATCATTCTAAAAGTTTCATAAAAACACAATTTTGATCCTTTTTAGTTACTAGTTTTTCCTAAGACACTAAAAATAATTTTTACAATAACTATTAGTGATTTAAACTCATCTAAACATCCTCAATTAGTAACCATTCTAGTTCTAAAAGATTAGATCAGAATATTAAAACTTTAGCATTTAAAATTACGAGAAAAATCATATTTCTAATCCTTTACGATTTCTAGGACTTTCAAATTTTCTTTGTACAACTTAAAGACAAGGTCATAACTAAAAATAAAATATATCAAACTTTAAATCAGAATTATATAAGGGCCAAAAATAAATAGATAAGAAGTGTCCATGGTCGAAATGGCCATTTAAGATAAAAGAAGTAAATCTTGAACTTTAGGATTTAGGTGATGACTAGAATCATAAACTTGTCTTATAACCTTATTATTATCATTATAAGGTGACAACTTGGAAATATAAATATGAAATGCAAGGCTTGAAATGTAAATATGAATATGCAAGTTCATATTATTATCTTCAAGAATTAAAGTGATAACTTGAAATATAAATATGATTATGCAAAGCTTGAAATATAAATATGATGTGCAAGAACTTGAAATATAAATATGGATGCTAGTTCATTTTTATATCTTGTTAGGCTTAAAACTCAAAACTTAGTAATTCCTTTGTTAATCTTTTAACATCAAGAATTAAACCTTGAGCTTTAGAGGTCATTTAAATGATGGATTCACAACCACCACCATGATTCCTCATCATCAAGCCATGGTCAATATCAATTCATAAAAATTGAAATATAAAGGAAGAACAAAAGAAAGAACATGAAATAAAATCCCTACCAAGTTGTTTCTTGTTATCAAAAGGTAATGCTTGATCTTTAGAGAAGTTAGAAGAAGAAAATATGTCCTTGGTATGTCCTTGAAATTCGGCCAAGATTAGAGTAAATGGAGGGAGGATTTCTCTTGTGTTTTTGTGTTTGATAATTGAAAGATTATGTGTTTAGGAGTTGATTTATGGTTGAAATGTGTATGCTTGAGGTTTAGAACTTGATTAGAGGTTGGGAATGGAGTCTCTTGGATGTGAATGAGGAAGAAGGAGAAAGCTTGAAGTATTGAGAGAATTAGAGAACTTTGAGCAAACTTTGAGTAAGAAAATGCTAAGGCTAGGAATATTTGTGTGTGCATTTTGGCAATGGAAGAACATCTATTTATAGCCATTTTGAAAAAGGTTTGGCTGTGTGGTATAAGGCTAGAAAT
Organism: Dalbergia cochinchinensis; assembly: GCA_031216125.1. Lineage (NCBI taxonomy): Eukaryota > Viridiplantae > Streptophyta > Magnoliopsida > Fabales > Fabaceae > Dalbergia > Dalbergia cochinchinensis. The sequence goes on from CM062376.1 coordinate 14,022,035, forward strand.
GGAGGAGTTTGTTCATCCTTTTAATTAAAGAAAACTTAGAAAAAGAATGCATATGGTGTAGTCATGATGTTGGTCATGCATTATGGATGGAATATACTAAAATATGATGAAATGGAAGCTCCATTCTCACGGTTCTTTGGCTGATTGCAAGGCTAGAATTTTTTTTATTTTACTAAAAACAATGTAAAAGAAAGGAAAAGAAAGCAAGTGGTATAATGATGTAGCATGTGCATTTTTGTTGGAAGAAAGAATTAAAATATGGTGAGATGAAGAGCATTATGGCCGCTGCATATAGCTTGTTAGATAATCAGAATTTTTGCTCAAAAATAATACAAAACAACTCAAAGATCACATGGTATTGCCATGAGGTTGTTTGAGTGCTTAATTCTTTTGAAATAAAATAAAATGGTGGCATCATGGAGGTGTATTAGGCCGTGGCATATGGGTCATATAGCCATCAGAATTTTTTGCTCAAAAAGTTGCAAGACAAGTCAAAGAGCACATATTATTGTTATGATATATTTTAGGGTGCATAAGCTTTAAAAAAATTGAATTGTGGAGGTGGAAAGAAGTCTAAAACCGTGGCCAAGCATGATGTAATGTGATCAGAATTTTTTTGATCAAACAAAGTGCAAGACAACTCAAATAAAGTAAGTGGTAATGCAATGAGTGTTGTGTGTGTTTTATTTGTTAAAGAAAATTAAAATATCAAGGTGATAGAGGAGGAAGAATCCGTGAGTTTGCAAGGCTATCATGGGGGACAAGTTTTATTTTTTTCATTCATGGTAGGACATGTATTTGAGGTGCATGATGTAGTGCATTATTCCTTGAATGAAATTTTAAAATATAAGCATCATATGAGGCATGGAATGTCACGGCTGATTCAAGAAATTTGGGGGACAAAATTTCATTTATTATTCATGGTAGGACACAAGGATATCTTATTTAATTAGGTGGTAGATTTAGAAATTGGTAATTTTGTTTAAAAGGTAAAACTAGGTGTGTAAGATAACTCAAGACTAAGTAAAAAGATAATCTTTATTTTAACAATAGAGTTAATCTCAATTGGGTTGAAAATCAATTAGTAATTTAAATTTTAATCTCAAGGTAAAGAAAGTAAATGCATTACATTTACCCTAATCTTTAACATTATAGGTTTCATGAGTTCTTTGTAATTAAGAAAGGAAATTAAATTTTCCTAAACAATCCTTAGGCTCTAATTACCTCTAGTAATTATTTTTAACCTCAAGTAATTATTTTTAACCCAAGGTTAATAAATATAATCAATTCGAGTTCAATTGGAGCTTTAACATTACCTTAATTACGCAAGTAAACTTATTTGGTATAACTAGGGGTAAAAAGATAATTTCACGTAAAAACTCCCTGTAAATATTGGACAATCTCAAATCATACTTAAAATAGTTATTTTGAACCTTTGGGTGGAAACCAAATACAAAGATTATAAAATTTCATGAAAAATTACTGCAGGGGTAAAACGGTAATTTTACTTACGGTAAAAATTGAGAATTGAGATTTTTACCTCTAAGGCACATATAATCCCCATCAGGCATAAAATTAACCCCTCAAAGATAATTTAGATTGGTTATCCTTGATTTCTAGGTAAAAATGACCTCAAGGGCATTTTGGTCATTTTACACTTACAGAAAAATCGGGGTTTGCGACTTTCGCACGAATCGCTAATCAAGTCTCCTATGATATTTCTCTAATGTCATATTCCTTTATTGAGGATTATTTGACCTCGAATTACGTGTAAAAATTACCTAGGGGCATTTTGGTAATTTTCTCATAGCAGTAAAAATTGGGGCGTTACACGGAGGGGTACATGAATGAATCGATTACACTCCCGAATGAGAGCGATCCTAAGATTGTGTAGGTATGGGACTATATAGTTAAGAAGGGCTTATATGAATTGATTTGTACTACCTATACTAATAAGATGCATCTTCTTTTTGGTAGCCTATCACTAAAGAACTCTACAGTTAAGCATGCTTGACTTGGAGCAATTTGATATGGGTGACCTCCTGGGAAGTTTTCCTAGGAAACGTGTGAGTGAGGACAAAACACACCAAAAAGACTCGTGTTGGTTTGTAAGGACAGTTGTCAATCCATAAAGTAACAGAGGATGTTTCACCCAGCCTCTCTAAGCTGCAAGTAGTCTTTCCCCAGCCTCTCCAAGCTGCAAATAGTCTTTGACTAGCATCTTCAAGCTAAACTGTGATAAGTAAGAACATCTTACTATCGCGTTGCTAGTAGTTTTACCTTAGCCTCTCCAACCTATGTCTCACACTGATCACTAACAGATCAAGGATACAAAGATTAAGTGTTTGGATTGCCACTCAAACTAATCTACACTTAAGTTTCCTTAACAAATATAAGAAAAGTTTCTGAGAAAACTTGAATGACTTTCTTTATCTACTTTTTCCATAGAAAGAGCTTAAAGCTAGCTAAGAATGTAGAAGGAAGATTTGTTTTACACTTCAAGGATAAAACTGATTATATGATAATGATAGAATATTCCAGGAAGTGGGAAAATATTTTTGAGAGTTTCCTCTCTTGAATCTTCAAATCTCTCAACATTCATCAAGCTTAGCATCTCCTTATATAGTAGTCTTTCTTTGTGACCATTGCCATAGATCAATTCTTCAAGTGACACATGTTGAACATCAGTTGTGTCTTGAAAAGAACAACTAGAAGAGAGGTTGACAGAACTGTCACATTGGTTGCAAAAGCCGTTGTAAATATGAGCTTTTCTGATCTTCTATCATAAACTACTTTTCTACTTTCTAAGCAAGGTTTCTGAACTCCTCCTTCATGAAGCTATGGTCGTTTGATCAAAGAGGCAGAAGAGATGATGTGCCAGTTTAAAATTGAGTTTGACTTGATTACTTGAAATTCAAAATTCAAATTTTCCTCCCTTTCCTGTAGCATTCTTTGCTCTACTCACATGTGAACTTTCTGATGTACGTAATCAGCCCTTGAAGAGTTGTTTCACTTTCTAATCTTCAATCAATTCTTCTTTATGATTATTTCTTTGTGATTGTAATTATTGAAAATTAAGTAACACGTTGCATATGGACATATTCTGATATCTTCATCTTGAGAGTGCTTTTTGATGTCCCATGCAACTTTCTAAAGTCTCTTTTATTGGTTTCTTGTAGTGTTGCAGCCTACCTCTGATCGTTAGCTATCTACAACTTAGATAAGGATATAATTTCACTTCTATTAAATAACAAATCTTGTAACATGTTTACACATACATAGTGAAATATATATACTCATTTGAGTAAGCCTTGCTCTTACTAAACGATAGATAGCTGTTATAATCTTATAAGAAACTCAATAAAGACTTCAGTTGTTCTTCAAAGTATTTTCTTTGAATTGGTTTTGTTGTCATTTAAAACACATGAGCATAAGGATTCTGGAGCTAACACCCATTAGTAATATTAACTAAAAATAATAAAAAATATATACTATTAAATACCCATCAGTATACTGATTGGATACTATACGCGCCAAGTGGCGTGTGTTGGTGCCAACATTTACCGACGGTCTAGCCGACGGGTGTATGAAACAACCACAATTATTTCCAAAAACATGGTAACTACTGACGATTTCATGCCCATCAGGAATTTTCCATCGGTATCCCGCATTTTTCTAGTAGAGTTGGGGGGATTAGATTATTTTTTACCAAGCCCTAGCTCATCACAAAAAGATCTTGGATCACCTTCCACAACTAGTATCTTCTAAGGTCCAAGGGATCATCTCTATGTGTTTCATGTCGCCTTTAACTTTAGCATGTTCTCAAGAGATGCAAACATTGGCACATATACATATCAGTATCATGCTATATCTCATAACGTATCATAATTCATGCATCCCAACATGTATCACCAACGTTAACATCATGCCAAACATTTAACACACAATCCATAGAAGCATGCATCATTACATGGTCATAACATTCTTTTATCAATATCTTATTGAATATAGACATGCACTTATCCAATTGTTCGGAGATAAGGACTGGACTTAGCTAATGCATATGCAGTTCTTATAGAATATCAATAATCATAGCATAAACCAAAGCATGGATATCATCAAGTCACAATCTCATATCTCATCACTTATTCAATAAATTAATAGTCATAACATATTATCTCAAGCAATATTAAGTGCTAAAAAATATATAAAGGCCTGAGAAAATAAAGAAACATCACTTAGCCCGCTTCGAGTCAAAATTGAATTTTCATAAGTCTTAGGGTCAAAGCGTAAATTTCATAGTTTACCATTTTTCTCGAGACCAGACTTATTTTACACATTTAGGAACTTTTTACCACCTTAGAACATTCCAAGATAATTCTCAAGGGCATTTGGGCCTTTAGCCAAAATATCACAACTCAGGGGGTGTAAGTATAATTTTCACCTTTTGATTGTTTTGGGGTTTCAAATACTGAGGCCTTTCATACTTTGACAAAAACTTTTCACACATTTGATCACACTCTATATGACATGAAATCTCATTCATACCAATCAACTAATAGAACATGTGAAACTAATAAAACGAACATAACTTTCATATTTACAAAACTACTCAACACATAAAGTTTTAAACATACTCATGAACACCAAAGGACTCAAGAATAATTTTTGTAACCAAACATATAATTTCAAGCACTAAAAATAAAATCAAAATAGTAAGGAAAACATGTTAAAATGGTGACCAAAAGCATTTTACGGTAAGAATATAAAATTATGGTTTTACCCTATCTTTACTAGTTTTATTCAAAGACTTTTTTTTGTGTTCTAACCACCAAAAAGCATCATAATAACTCATAAAACATCATTTAAACACAAAAATACTGCACATTGCTAAAACCTTTTATATGAAGCAAAATAATTGTTCTAATTTGCATTTTAACCCCTAAATGACCTCTAATGATTTCAAATTTACATTTTCACATTTCAACCACAACAACACTTAATTTACATCGTCAAAAGAAAGCATACCTTCTAATATATAGCACAGGCCATGACATCATTATCATCATGCATGATCCATTTTCAAACATGTGTTTTATTGTATTCCAATAGAATCAACAAAAACTCCATAAGATTCAAGAACCATAAATAACACTTTTATGTTCATGAAACCAAAGCCATGCATCCAAACAAAAATCACAATGTTCACTCAAAATCATAAATCCCATTAAATGAAGGAAACGAACCAATTAAATCTTTATTTTAAGCCTCATAACCAAAAAGGGACTAAAAGTGAAAATAAACTCAACCTCCAAGTGCTATATGAAAGCATATTCTTATAAAAGTATAAGATAAGTAGTCTCTAGCCCTTATAGGGCATGGTTGTTGGGTTTTCATGCAATCATTTGGTACAGATTGCGCAGCGAAATTTTAAAATTTTGCAAAACCCAAAACTAGATTATGCGAATCAATCAGTTTGAAGAAAAGGTTTGAATTATGTACCTAGGAGCGTGCTTCCGCAGAATTCAATTCTCATACTTGGACTGTAGGCACTGCTTAATGAATGACTGCCATCTGCTAGTATCCATACACGAATGGTCACGAACAGTTGTTGAGTGCTTAGCTCAATGCAAATCCACACAACAGGGTTTAGGATTTCCTTCAATGCTGTTCTAGGTTTTTGAAGATGTCATATGCATGCAAAACTGAGATCCTTAAACCTTGTTGAAAGAGTGGGATCCTGAGGTGCATGTATGTATATATATATTTGAACATCCAAAAGTTGATTCCAATTATGATATTCACTTTACTACTCTTGAATGTGGTGAAAAAGTATAATGAGTAGAGAAAATCACCACATCCAAGAGTAATAAAGTAGGGGGTAATGATATTTTGACACCTAAAAAATGGGTGTCTATTCTGACACCCACTTTATAACTATTGAATGTGATGGTGGTCCCCACTTATATTTAACATCCATCACATTCAGTGGTCATAAAGTGAGTATTTAAATAAATACTTATTTTTTGAGTGTCAAAATAGTATTACTCTAAAGTAGGGTGTGTTCTCGAGAACATGAAGTGTTTTAGAAGGAATGGTGAAGTAACCATGTGGCTGTTTGAGTTGAAGCCGCGTGGCAGTAGTCTTTACTTGGTTAGCCGTATGAGTTAGTTTGGCAGTTCTGTGTTTAACCTTTAGCGCGGCCTTTGTTAAAGTTAACCTTTTTCTGTGTTTAAGATTAAGAACAAAAAAGGTCAGAAAAGTAATTTTAGTCGCACTGAAAATTATTATAGGATTTGACCAAAACTTTTTCAAATCCCTTGCTGTCGAACCATCCCTAATTTTGTGCGCCGGCCAGGCAGGGCTTGCACTAGGAAGATCCATCATGGAGGAAGTCCTTTCAATCGAAGTGCTCAATCAGATCTAAATTTTATTCTTTGAATTATGGTTATTGTTTGTTTTGTGGTGACCACCACTGTGAAGATGAATTATTTCACCTTATTTCGTTTTGTTGGTCCCCCTGTCTTGCTGTGAGACGAAGACGATTCTCAGACTACTTATTTTATATTTTATTTTTTGCTCTGCAGATAAAACCAAATAGATTTGATATGGGAAGATATGAATGTGACCAGGAATCCAACTTCTATTGTGTCGTAGCATGTCTATGATTGCCCCTTCCTCCATCTTGTTTCCAGGTTCAAGTGTGCCGTTGTGGGTGTAGGAGAATGTTTTCGTCGTTGAAATTATGCAGTAGATATATAGGACTCAGAAGCGGCCGATTCATTTTTTACAATTATGTTCAGGGTCGATTCATATGTTCCTGGTGGGTATGCTTTTCGGACGGTGGTGAATACGGTTGGAAAAGACCCTATCTTGGCCGATTGAAGCCAACAACGAGGATGGGGCTGTGTTAATAGAATAGAAATTTTCAAACGATAAAATGACTATATCAGACATGGGTTTTAAAAAGAAATAGCAAAGTTAATAACGATCCATAATTATTCGGTTAGCTGATGATCATCCAGCAAGGGGTCAAATTAATAAGTCAACTTATACAGATGTCAGCTGGAATGGATCCACGTCATTGCTGAACCATTCCTTCAGCTTGCCCGTGGCATCGTAGAATGAACCATGGGATATGTATTTTGGATATTCAAATATCACTTCTTATATGATTAATGTGGTTAGTATAAAAAAATAATTTATAAAATTAATGTATCAATTAATAATAAAATAAAACAATTAATTTCTCTTTCTCTTAAAAGCACATTAATATTTCTCATTTTATTAGATATTTCTATTTTAATCAGTTGAAATGCCGTTCATATTTGACTTGTTCCTGGTGCATATGTGTGTGACTCCGTCCTCTTTGACATATCTCCACCTAGAAAAGAAAAATTCGATTGTACTCGAGCAAGAGCTTTTCTTCCTCTCCAGCATATTTTTACCATTGGATGATTTTATGGACCCACTTACAAGTACTTATTGGAATTTAATGGCTGTTATAGCCCATAGAAGAAGAAATTTCTTCCTCCGGGGGACACACGCATCTCTCCCTTAAAAATTGCTTTGCCAGCCAAGGAAAAAAAAAATTTAAAGTCTCCGATTATCAAAAGAACCAAAAAGCAAAGACGTCACGACAATGCAGTCAAGACAGCAGCTTCTCCTCCTCCTCCTCCTCCCAACACTTTTGGCAGCAAAAACTGCATCACAACCCCTTTCAAACTGCACACGAAAGTGCGGCTCCCTAGAAATCCCCTACCCATTTGGTACAACAGAGGGTTGTTACCTTGACTCCTCTTTTCTCATCAATTGCAGCCAAACCTCAAACAAATCACCCACCCCATTCTTGCGACGGGGCAACGTAACTGTCCTAAGCATATCACTTGATGGCGAATTGAGCATCTCGCTACCGGTAGCGAGTGATTGTTACAACGGCAGCGGCAAACTCTTAGGCCGGAACAATAGCGGCCTCAACTTGACACATTTTTACTTCTCATCAACTCGAAACAAGTTAACTGCTATTGGCTGTGATACACTCGGGGTAATCACGGGCTCTGATTCGGGAGACAAGAACTACACCACAGGATGCGTGTCTTTGTGCAACAGATATGGTGACATCACAACTAATGGTTCTTGCTCTGGCATCGGGTGCTGCGAGGCTTCCATACCCCAAGGACTAAGAGTCGTCGCTTACGGTTCTCAGAGCACCGTAAATAATCACACAAGCGTACATAGCTTCAATCCGTGCGGCTACGCTTTTCTGGCGGAAGAAGGAGCTTACAGCTTCTCGCCCACAGATGTGGAGAAGTTGAAGCGGACAGCGTTCCCAGTGGTGGTCGATTGGGCAGTGGGGAGCCAAACGTGTGAGGAAGCGCAGAGGGACCTTTCAAGCTTTGCGTGTAAGGCGGGAAACAGTTACTGCTACAATTCAACCAATGGCCTTGGCTACCGTTGCGGCTGCTCTGAAGGTTTTCAAGGAAACGCTTACCTCCTTGATGGCTGTAAAGGTATTAATTATTATTTCAAGTTCCTTCAAGGGATATATATATATATATATATATATATATGATCTGTGTGCTTTTAATTTTTATGGAAGATTTTCTGTTATATACAATTATGCATCCGGTGCAAGAGAATTTTACTATACACGATGAGATAGAACATGAATAAATTAGATGAAACAATACATCGATCATTTGTCATTTTTTCAATACTTTTTTCAGTCTTTGACAGTATGTACGGTCACACACGCTGGCCGGGGAAGGACACGGCTCGGTTATGTTAATACGACTGCAAAAACACAACTTGGTTGTGTTGATATCATGTCATGACATGGATGCAGCCATAACACGGCCTGCCCCATAGCTTAACTCGGTCACGACCATGCAATATCAACAGAGGCTGGTTGTGTTCCTTGAACAGTCAACTCCTTAAGAATTGTCCCTATACTCTGTCACGACCATGTAATTTTTATCCACAGATGTCTAGCTATGACTTGCCCATCATGGCGGCGCGGCCAAAATTTTAAGAAAAATTATATTTGAATCTTATTTTGTTGGGACACCTTCAGGTGGGTTTGGTTAGAGGGGATAAGATCGCACGATAAATTTTCATAGAGATACATTTGTTGTAAAATTATATATGAAATTCGTTGATAAAAACTTATCTTCCATCTTTATTCCTCAATTAAATATACCCTAAGTAGAAAAGGAAAAAAAATAAAGAAATAAAGTGGTGAATATCCCAAAAAAAATCTATTTTTAAGATGTTAAAATATGAAAATGTTATTTCAATATTTATAAGTGGGTGTTTAATTGAGACCTTATTTTTTTATTATTGAATTTGATAATGATCTCATTTTTTTATCTATCTATCATATTCAATAGTGATAGAATAGATGTCTTAACTAGACATTTATTTTTGTAGGTATTAAAATAGCAATCGAAATAGCACCGTTAATATATTTTTGTGTGTTGTGTTAGATAACCTGAGTGATATGAGATTCACATAACATTATTATAATTTCAATGCAACGTATGATTAATATAATTGCATACAATATTCCTTACAAATTTTGAATGAAGTGATGTTATATTATATTTATATTTAAGGGGAAGCGTTATTTTATTCTCTACTTCCGAATATCTCTCCCATATGTGGCTTGGTCAGGGACGAATTTTGAAAGTAAGAAAATATCAGGTTTAAAATAAAAAATGTTTAACATATAAGTATATTAATTTTTTTTAACTGATGAACTTTAGTAAAATTCATCAATTTTAAAACATTAAATTAATTATTTATTAATTCAACCATCTTTATCCATTTTGTGTGCTTTCATTTATTTTATTACTTTACATATTTTAAAAGATATATTTAAAGTTGGGAAAACTTTGCAGCATTAACGCTATAACACATTAATATAAGTTAAGATTATTTTTCTGTTAAAAAGACCAAAAATTCCGCAAAATAGGTATCTTGTTTAATGTATTATATATGCATGTAATAAATATTAATGAAGTTGTACTGAATCTATATAATTTGATTAATTAGATCATTAATTAGATCTAAGACTTCTTAGACATTTTAAACTCTAAATATTTTTGTCTCAAAATGAAAATAAAAAATTCACGAAGTAGAAGCTATTTATGCATAGATTAGATTATTACTTTTATTGAATAAAAGACAAGAGTGAGTTTTTGTGTCCAACATAAAATTTGAAATTTGATAACCTTCACATAAAAAGGTATAGATTAACAAGCCTCTATTTATATCTGTATAAACATACAAGTAGTTTAATTTATCAAAAAATAAACATACAACTAGGAGCTGCCTAGAATAATAATAATAATAAAAAGAAACACATAAACATTTCAGGTATTTGAGAGTGCTAATATATGATAGTAAATGCATGATTTAATTTCGTATTGTTGTATTGAAGACAAAAAAACTTATTCAATGAACTAACTTTTGTATTATCTTTTAGAAATTAATAAATGTGTGGATTCCAAAGTTTGCGTTGACGGAGCAACATGCCACAGCTTTCGTGGGGGCTACAATTGTTCGTGCCCCGAAGGCAACGAAGGAGATGGGAAAATTGATGGAACAGGCTGCCGTCCCACATACAATAACAATTCCAGCACATATGTCATACTGATAATTGCTTTGAGTGAGTAAACTGTATACAATTTTTTAGTGCTATCAGAGCGAAAGAATACATTTGGTCGGTTCATTTAATAAATAATATGTAAACTATTGCATTAAATATCTATGAAAAATAGGAGGGGATGAAAATTTTCTGTTCCAAACCATGTTATCTTATTTTTCCCACCAATCATGTATTGACATATAAAAAATATATAATACTAAATTTTTAAATAATTATCTAATTATAAATATTCATTGAAATTAAAAAAATAATTGGTAAAATATCAATATTAGTAAAAATAAGGAATAATTTACTAAATTATTTTTGTTTCTTTTAAATACTCTAACTTACCTTCTCATTCTTTACGAATAAGTAAATAGTATTTAATACGGATATTATTAATAAAAAATAATTAATACTACCTAAACTTTTATTTAAAATTGACAATTATTTCTAAATAAAGTAAATTTTTAAAATGGATAATTATTTAAGAACGGAGAGAGTATTATATATTTGTCTATTATTTTAAATTTTAATTTTTATCTACTACGTGGCAATTTATGATTGATGAGACAGATAAAAAGACATGGTTTAGGGACAGAAGATTTCCATCCAAATAGGAGAAAGCTTATGTGTTATTTATTAAGTGGAAAAGAATAAATGTATTCTGTTGCTCTTTAAGCACCTAAGTATTTCTAGTATACATAGCAAAAATTATATTGTTGCATATTTACTTCTCATCATTTGAATAATTCTAAATCTTTTTAACAATCCAATTAAATAATATTTTTCATTATTCAATGAAAAAATATAAATGTTTTTGTATCTTCAAGATATTAGATTAAATTGTATTGATTGCATTCTTTGTACAATTTAGGTTATTAAATTGATATAACATTAAGGGTAATGATATTTTGACACCAAAAAAGTAGGTGTCTATTCAAACACCCATTTTATAACTATTGGATGTGATGGTAGTCCCCACTTATCCTTAACATTCATTACATCCAATGGTTATAAAGTAGATGTCTGAACAGATACTCATTCTTTAGGTGTCAAACTAGTATTACTCTATCATCAATACTGGAATTGAGAATTATTATGCACGCAGGTGTGAGTGTAAGTATCTTAGCACTACTTGTGGGAAGCTTTTACGTGTATTGGGGGATGAAGAAAAGAAAGCTACTCAAACTTAAAGAGAATTTTTTTCGACAAAATGGTGGCATATTGTTGCAACAGCAGATTGCTAGTCACGTAGGCTCAAGCTCAACCGAAACAGCGAAGATTTTTACAGTAGAGGAGCTGAAGAAGGCCACTAACAACTTTGATGAAGGAAGAGTTCTTGGACAAGGGGGCTATGGAACAGTGTACAAAGGAGTATTACAAGATAACAGAGTGGTAGCAATAAAAAGGTCTAAAATCAGTGACCTAAGCCAGATTGAACAGTTCATCAATGAGGTTATCGTGCTTTCCCAAATCAATCATAGGAACGTGGTGAAGCTATTGGGTTGTTGTTTGGATACAGAAGTTCCCTTGTTGGTTTATGAATTCATTCCTAATGGTACTGTTTCTGAGCATCTTTATGATCTAAACCAATCTCTAAGGCTAACCTGGAAAGCTCGACTGAGAATAGCAACAGAAACTGCAGGAGCACTTGCATACTTGCATTCTGCTACTTCCACTCCTATCATACACAGAGATATAAAAACTACCAATATACTGTTGGATTCAGATCTCACTGCAAAGGTTGCTGATTTTGGGGCTTCAAGGCTTGTCCCTCTTGATCAAACGCAGCTAACCACTTTAGTGCAAGGGACATTTGGGTATCTTGATCCTGAATACTTCCACACGAGCCAATTAACTGAGAAGAGCGATGTCTACAGTTTTGGGGTTGTTCTAGCAGAGCTACTCACTGGTAAGAAGGCACTTTCTTTCAACAGGCCAGAGAATGATAGGAATCTATCTGTGTACTTCGTTTCTTCAATGAAAGAGGGTCGGTTACTTTACGTTTTGGATAGCCACATAGTAAATGAGGCCAGTGTTGAGCAGCTAATGGAAGTTGCCAATATTGCGAAACGGTGTTTAGGGGTAAAAGGGGAGGAAAGACCTACCATGAAAGAAGTAGCACTGGAATTAGAGGGCATAAGAATTATGGAAAAGAATAGATGGGGAAGTGCCAACCTGTCTTCGGAAGAGGCCGAACACTTACTCAAAGAAGATTCTTTTGCTTACAATGTTGGCATTGGTGGAAGCGGCATAAGCTCTGGTATGGACAGCTTAAACCATATTTCGATGACATTGGGTGGGGGAAGGTAATTAGCTTAAAGAGATTATGATATTATAGTCATTGCCAAGTCTATCGTTGCTCTGTCAATAATAGATTTGATCTTCAAGCAATACTAGATTTGTAGCTTGCTCCACTTTCATGTATTTGTGCTTTAATCTTCTGTTGAACTGCTGTAAAGAATTTCAGTTATTTATTTTTCCGAAAAACTATTTTTGAAAAAAAAAATTGAGGAAAACCAATTTTAGCAGTGAATGTGCTTCAAGATCTTAATACGTTTTATTTGTATGGACCGTACTAAAAGAAATTGGTTCTTTCATGAGAATAAATGCTTAGGTGCTCAAAGACTAAAAGAATATATTTATTTTATTCCATTTAATAAATGATACACCAATTTTATTGGTCATTATTATTTTCCATTTTTTCTAAATATTTAATATAATAGATGACAAGTCATTTACTAAATAAAATAGAACAAATATATTCTCTTACTTTTAGAGTACTCAAAAATTTCTCAACTTATTTTTGGTGTCCAAAAAATAAGGAAAGTTTGGTTTTGGTCCCTGAATAATATTATATATATATATATATTGTTTCGATCTAAATATTTTTTTAAAATTGTTTGGTTTTAGCCATTGGTGATAGTTTGTCACAAATAGAGTTGAATAACAGAAAATCACGTTATTCAATCCTGCATAACAACTACTGATGATATATCATAATTATATGAGTCAAATACTATTATAAAATGAGCTATTAAGTTGAGTAAGATGTTATTGAGTTGGTCCAATGGTTTGTCAAGTGAAAATTTTGACACAAAACTAAGGTATATATCACATAAAATCATTGGCTTCCATGCAAGCTCATATAGTGTGGTGGTTTTATTTAGTTGGCTCAATATTTAACATAGACAAACTAACAGTAGGGACTAAAATCAAACAGTTTTGAAAATGTTTGAATTGAAATTAAAAAAGAAAATTAATTTCAAGGACAACCAAAATCAAAATTTGCTTACTTTTTAGGGACATAAAACATATTAAAGTCTTTTTAGAATATAAAATAGGGAAAATTATACGTTACCCCTTAAAGTACTATAGGCTATGTGCACTTTTTTTAACCCCACTAAGCTTTAAAAATATGTACATCGACCCCTGAAATTTTACGAATGTGTATTTTAGCCAAGTAAGTGTATTATACCTATTGAATCAAAATATATACAAATTGGCTCTTTGAACTTTCTTAAATTTGCAATCCAATACCCTAAAATTTATTAAATGCGTGATATTTTTATTAACAAATGATGGTAAAATTAATGAAATGGTTAATTTATACATTCAAGAAAGTTTAGGGGGCCAAACAATAAATTTTCAAAGTGTAGGATCTAAAATGCATTTGACCTATAATTCAAGGGGTAAAATGTAATTTTTCCTATAAAACATAATTCGACCAGGAAGGGAATTCTTTTCTAATAAAAAATCAAGTAAATAAATTAATGGGTAAATAACAAAGAGCAATCTTAAACTTGAAAGAAGAAATAACTATTGGCCTGGGTTTATTTGGCCAAAGTCATTGTTAGGATTCGATATGCTTAACATCTAGGCCTATGGCGCTCGTAACACCACGATTTCTATTTATGCTAATTACGTTAATATGCTTAAAGTGATTAGTTGACTGTAAGGTGATATTAGCCTTAATCATCATTAGTTCACTTGACAATGATTGATTTTGTGTGAATATACGATGACTGAATGATTTGTAATGATAATTAGACTTGAGAAGGTCAATTAGATAGTAATTAGCACTAATTAGGCCAAATTGAGGTTAATTAACTAAGTAAGAGTTAATTGTCTTAATTACTTAATTAATAAATAATTAATCATCTATAATTAATTTTAACATCTTAATAATTAATATGCATAATATCACCTTTAATTGTGATTAATTAGTTTAAGATACAAAAAGTATATGATGATGTCACTAAACTTGAAATGTGAGCTAATATTGTGAAATATGTTTCCCCTTCAAAAGTTTTGGAATGTTCTCACCTTATTTTAAATTTCATGACACACTAATCTAAATAGTATTTCTTTTGAAATTTGAATACAATTATATTAGTATTATATGTTATTCTATTTTATTTTAGTTTCCTAAAACCCGCCAAATACTTGCACATTCACACTAAACATAACACACACAAAAAAAAAAATAATAAAACAATAAAAGAGAAAGAAATTTCTCATTCCCTACTAAAGGAGCTATAAGGCTCCCTCCAAATACACCAACTACAAGAAAATCAACGATTAGTGACCGACTTTTCAATCACTAATATTTGTGACCGGTTGACTGATTTTGTGACCGAATTTCTCCCTCAACTAATTGGAAGATGTTGGCTTAGTAGCAACCGATTTTTTGGTTACTAATTTGGTGACCAAAAAATCGGTCACAAATTTATAACTTCTAATTTCAGTATCAAATTCGGTCACTAATAATTGTTATATATACCAATCCAATTTTTTATTTTTCAGGATTCCTATTTTTATATACCTAATTTACATATCCTTATCACTAACAAACAAACATAAAATTATACATGCAAATAAAATGAGTTCCATGTAATTGAGGACAAATTATACATGGAAATTATACATGGAAAAGTGGAATCCTTCGATCTTTAAGGACAACTCTAGCAATGGCAATGCACAGCTTTTGTTCACCAGGTAATTAAGTTCCATGTTGACCAACTATTGTGTCTAATCTCTGGATACGTTAGGGAAAAATGATTCAACCTGTTAATAATAAAATTCTTGCAAGATACTTGTCATCCCAAACAAACTTTAACATCATCAAGAGAACTCACCTTGTCAAGATCAATAACCACCATAAAACTAGCCCTTGGAGCCTTGATTGTAGCAACTTTTTAGATTTGTGAAAATAGCAACTATATGTCAGTGGTGATAATGGATAAACTACACTTTAATGAAGTTTTTAATACTTAGAAAGATTGACCAAGAATCATGGAAGGCTAAGAATATCTACCTTAGACAATGAAAGGTACCTAATGACATGAAGCATTATCTTATTCTATTTTGTCGTACCTCATACCAGAAAACAATGTTTTGCTTAGAAAGTAAGTGCAAAACTTCTTGAAATAAGGAAACATTTAGAGTTGTTTGGCATGTGATTACCACATAAATAATGCTCTTGTGACAGAACATTGGGTGTGATTAACACCAAGAGATATTGAAGCAAGCAATAATGGTTAAACAAATCAACTAAAGATCAAAGAACAGGAATATGCCATCAAAGAGTATCAAGAAACCAATCTCAAATTCTTTCAATAAGGTGAACGGGTTAAGGGGATCAGACGTGTTACCATTGAAGGAGGAGTATCATGAAGAAACCTGTATCCAGACATGCCAGAACCACAATCACGTGTAGCAATTGGAGCAAAATCATAGAGTCTGAAATAATTAAAAAAAGGGGGAAGATCACCACTGTGAAGCTACATTTTTCTTCTTACTCTTTTTATCTAATTCTTAGGTCACAAGTCACACACTCACAAAATTTTTAGTTAGTGAAATGATAACCAAAAATTTCCTTAGCCCATATCCATTAAACCAGAAACCCATCCCTCTATACCAACATTCTCAGGTAAGCCAAAACATAAACCAAATCAACAATCATCATCATTAACAATACTTCTCAGCTCATAAAATCCCAATTCATTCATAATCAAACATAGATCTAGAAACAGAAACCACTGCGGCCTCCTGCTTGCCATAGCCACAAAAGTCGCTTCGCCGTACCACCGATAGATCGGTTATCCTCACTATGAGATTAGTCGCAAAGCACCACCGCCAAGCCTCCCCCTTTCTCTAGCCTCTAACCGCGAATCACCTTCTGATCTATGTAGCCCAACCACTGCGGAGCGTCATCCGCCTGACCTACCATCGCACGTCCACCACCTTCCTCCGCTAAACCCAACTACCTGCACCACCACGAGTTGGAACTCCATATCTGAAGTAGTGCTGCCCCCTTATTTCTTCGCTCGAATTGGCCCACCGCCGCGGCCTTGGTCTACTTCTCTTTCTCAGCTGGCTCTCTCTCCTTTTCCGTCCTCCAAACTCGGCCACGTCACGCCTCTTTGCTGCCATTAGCATGCACTCACCGTGGCCATTTTCTGCTTCTCGTTCTCGATCCCGCTCTCTCTTTCTCTTTTGCACTCTCTTTTTCCATATACTCCTGCGCTTGTCGCTTCTTTGGAGAAGCAACGAAGGATTGAAATCGAAAAGGTATAGTTATGGCTTGTCATGGGATTGGAGTCTGTCTTTGGGTTTAGATAGAATATTGGTGATAGTTTCTTTGTTGTGGTTGTGTTGGATATTGAAAGAAAAGAGTAAAAAATTTCTTTTAGATTGGCGCTCAATAAATTTTTCAGATTGGAGCTCATAGCTGAAAAATGAAAAACAATGTAAGGGTGATAACTATTATTCATATAAATCTTTAAGCATAAAGGTGATAACTATTGAGCTTAATTTTAATGTAATAACAGTGTAAAATTTTTTTTACACTGTCATCCAATCATATGAATTGAAAAGTCATGCAAATAAAATGATTTAATTAACAAATAATGTAAAACAATTTTATATTATTAGTATATAAAAATTAAACTTATTATATATATACATATATATTAATAATTGATATAGGATAAATTTTTTTCTAAATTAGACATTTTTATTTAAAAACATATCACTGGTCACTAAATCAAATATTAGTGACCGATTATATCGAACAAAGGTTTTCTTGTGGGAACAAATATCAGTCACTAATATTTCAATTAGTGACCAATTCTTTTGATTACAAGGTTGGCCTGTTTAAATAAAAATGGTCACTAAATCGGTTACTAATTGAAATATTGGTGACCGATTTAGTGACCATTTTTAGTTAAACAGGTAACCGATTTAGTGACCATTTTTAGTTAAACAGGCAAACCTTGTAGTCAAAATTTACTAATTGAAATATTAGTAACCGATTTAGTGACCGATTTCATGGAACAAAGGTTTTCTCTTGGGAACAAGTATCGGTCACTAAATTAGTTACTAATATTTCAATTAGTGATCGATTTAGTGACCAATTCTTTTGACCACAAGGTTTGCTTGTTTAAATAAAAATCGGTCACTAATTGAAATATTAGTGACTGATTTAGTGACTGATTTCATGCAACAAAGGTTTTCTCGTGGGAACAAATATCAGTCACTAAATCGGTCACTAATATTCAATTAGTGACCGATTCTTTTGACTACGAGGTTTGCTTGTTTAAATAAAAATCGATTACTAAATCGGTCACTAATTGAAATATTGGTAACCGATTTCATGAAACAAAGGTTTTCTTGTGGGAACAAATATCGGTCACTAAATCAGTCACTAATATTTCAATTAGTGACCGATTTAGTGATCGATTTCATGGCACAAAGGATTTCTCATGGGAACAAATATTGGTGACTAAATTGGTCACTAATGTTTCAATTTAGTGACCGATTTAGTGACTGATTCTTTTGAATGAAAGGTTTATTGGTTTAAATAAAAATTGGTCACTAAATCGATCACTAAGTGAAATATCAATCATTGATTTAGTGACCGATTATTATGGAAGAAACTTTTTCTAGTATAATTAAATATCGGTCACTAATTTGATTTAGTGATCGATTTAGTGACCAATTTTTTACACCCTTTTTAGTTCCCCTATAAGCTCAAATCGGTCACTAATTGAGATATTTCTAGTAGTGACCCACACCTTTATATAGATATTTTTTTATAAACCCTTCACCCTTATTCACCATATTCATCTCATTCTCCTCTTCATTCCACTCAAGCCCCCTAACCTTAATCTCTATTCCTCTTACACAAACCTTACACTAAGAGTGAGAGCTACATCCTTTGACTTAAAATCACAACAACCTCCAAGCATCATCCTCCAAAGAGATCAATCTTCTTCACCATTTCAAAGAAATTTTAGCCATGACTTAGAGGAAGTAAAAGAGGAGCTTTTTTGGTTGATTTCAACTCCTTGGAGCCTCTACAAACCCATTTTCATATCATACTTCACTTTGGATTGGGGATTTCTTCCAAAACCCTTTTGTTTTATTTGGTTGATTGAACCCTAGCTTGGGGTTTCTGAAAATATGATGTTTTACTTAGGTTTAATGTTCTCTTGTTTATTTTGGAAAGAAAGTTGATTTTATGAGCTCCAATGTCTCTCTTGCATTTCGATATTGAGGCTTGTTGGTGTTGCATTTGTTTTGTTTAGTTTGGAAGATAATGATTTTATTTTAAAGTTATAATCCATGTATGTTATTTTTGTATTTACTAGAATAACTTTCCAGCCCTTTTTTCTTTGTAATGGATGACAGTTTTGGGATTCCTATTGGGATAATTAGGTTTTGTTTAGAGTACTTAAGCAATATTGTGTTTTAAATGCGCTTAAATGCATTTACTGAAGCTATTTTAAGTATTGTGCTGGCAAAACATTTTACAGCATCACTAGATTTGAACTTTGTGAAAAATGTTTTAGTTGTGAAAATACAAGGTTTGGTACATAATTTTTCTTCCATATTTCCATTGCTTCCAGTAAATGGGTTTTTCTCGCGTCTCATAATCTCCTATTTCATTTACATTCTAAATTAGCTTATGCATTATGTTATCTCAAGCATCTTGTTGTTCCTTCCCTGTATGTATCGCACATATAGAATACACTCATGGATTCAGTAGTAGATATGCACGTTAAAGTTAATTCAAAGAACTACCTCATTGCTTAATAGTTATTTAGAATAACATAGCATTTGGTTTAAAGGACCTAAGGAGGAGGCTCTAGGATTGGACATAGTAGGTGTCAATTGGAATTGTTATTGGCTAGCAATAAAAGAAGTAATATTGATTTGCCATGCCTATAGTTATGGGATAGGCTTTCTTTTCTTTTTTTAAGGGATCTATTATGGTACATGCTTGCTCAGTAATTACATTTAAAGTCAATATGTTTCAACCTAAAGTAGTAATCTTCAACTAATGATTGATTGATTTCCTAGTTTGAACCCTATGTTGTTGGTTCACTAATTGCAAAATGTTATGAATATTGTAGAAAGAGGAAATGATCACAGATAGAAAACCTTTGTTTATGTAGACATATAAATTTCCAGCAATTTACATCTCATTTTGACTTATAATAACTAGCATAGTCACAGGAGCTAAAAAAGCACCCCTATGGCACTAAGGTAAGGCTCTACAAGGCCTTGGTGCCTTATAATGGTTTAGGCACTGCATCTTCAATGAGACAAGCACTTTGGTACTTTTATTATTTTGTTGAGGCGCTTGGTCGCTTGCTTTGAGCACCTTATTTCACAATGAGAGAAATTGTTTTTAAGAATGTTTAAGGAATTGGTGAGACTAAGTTGAAGCAGTTGATTCAACAATAGAAAAGTATGTTGAAGAAGGATACAAATTCAATGGAGGAAGGGATAAATTTGTTGAAAGTTGGGAAACTAAATCTGATGATGATTCTATGGATGCACTAGTAAACTTAGTTTGACTTTTTTTATGATGTACTATAGGAATTTTGTGAACTTTAGGTTACCTACTTCTATTTTGGTTATGAACTTAAGACTTTGAAGCTTATGTAATACCTTAGGTCCACATGTCCCTAGTCAGGTCTAATATAGCCTTCGGGTCCCCTAGGACCCACCCATGTTGCCAAAAAGGCTTCAAGACCACCAAGTAATGAACAAATCCAGAACAGATCAATTGCTATCAAGCATGCTTGCTAGGCGAGCTATTATCCTTGCTAAGTGAGGCCTTCACGCAAGGACTATTATAGAAAATTTTAGTAACTTTGCCATATGAGGCTTATGAGCTCGCTAGGCGAAGGTTGAAAGCTCTCCCGGCAAGGCATGATATTGCCAAAATTGTATGTTGAAAAGTACACAAGAAGCGGGGTGAATCGTGCTTTAGTTTTTCTTTCTTTTTTGTTTTCTCTAAAAAGAATAAAACAAACAGAGACTGTGAAGTATGTGTAGGTCGAAAAGCGCATGAGAAGGGGGGTTGAATCGTGCTTCGCTTCTCTTAATCTTTTTAAACTTCTGAAAACTTAAACAAAATACTATCAAGCTTTAAGCTTGAAGTGCAGCGGAAATAATATTAGAGGTTTTAGAAAGTTACTTTCTGAAGTACAGCATTAGTAACATAACAACTTAAAAAAAAATGCTTTAAGTAGAAATAAACAAATGATCATAGAATGGTTAAATTAAAAGAGATAAAGGAGAAGAAGATACTACACAGATATTTTTATATTAGTTCGGCCAACCTACTTACATCCAGTTCTCAACCACCATTGAGTTTCACTAAAACCTTTCTCAAACCAATAAATAAACTAGATAGTTTTTACAATAGCCTTCCTAAGTTCTAACCTGTAACTAGTAAATAACCCCTACTGTCACAAACCAAGTAATTATTCACTAGCCTCTTCAAGCTGAATCGAGTAGTCTTTGACCAACCTCTCCAAGCTAATCGAGTAGTCTTTAACCAACCTCTCCAAGAAAAAAATCAAGTAGTCTTTAACCAGCCTCTCCAAACTAAACCGTGACCAGCAAAACATTTTTACTGTTACATTATAAGTAGTCTTTGACTAGTCTCTCCAAACTAAATCATAACTAGTAAAACACTTTTACTATCATGATTGGTTCAGCCAACTTGCTTACATCCATTTCTCAACAATCGTTGAGTTCTACTAAACGACCTTTCTCAACTCAAGCAAGTTAGATAGTCTTTCTATAGCCTTCTTAAGCTATCTCCATGTGACTAGTAGCTCACTTTACTGTTATTTACCAGTAGTCTTGCTTAGTCTCTTCAAGCTAACTCAGCGTGACCAGTTGTTCACTCTACTGTTACTTTTTGAATAGTCTTTTCTTAGCCTCTTGAAGCTAACTTACAGCAATCACTACCGGATTGAGTTACAAAGATTGTGTTTGGGTTGGATCACTCAAACTATCAAGCACTCAAGGTTTCTTAGAATAAATAGTATCAGAGTGAAATACTTGAATAACTTCTTTTTATCTATTCTTCCTAGGAAAAAGATGTCATCTAATGAGAATATAGAAAGAAGATTTTTATAAAGATGAAATTGATTACAAGCTGTAATAATTTTACAGAAGATGAGAGGAAATTTTTTCAGCATTTCAACACATCTAATGAGCAAAAGTTGCTACGTTGTAAGCACAACATCTTCTTTTATACTTGATATTTATTTATGATTGTTGCCCTTGATTTGTTTTCCTAGTGACACATATTGATCTTCTTTTTATGTCTTGAAAAGAAGTCTGGAATAGTAGCTCTGCATGTCAGAGTTACTTTTTGTAGTTGTAAAAGCCATTGTCTAATAGAGGTTTTTGAGTCCATCTTCACAAACTACTTTTTACTTTCTAAATAAGGTCTTTGAACTTTTCCTTCTAAAAGCTAGGGTAGTTGACCAAGCTGAAAAAAAGATGTCACGTTAATCCTTGATTGGGTGAGACTCTAATTTGAATTTCAAATTTTCCCTCCCATTCTTGTAAAGGGCCATTTATAGTGAAATGTGCTTTCTAAAGTGCCATCTCAGTTTCTAGACTTCTCTGTTGATTTTTAACTCTTCAATCAGGGCTTATTGTAAATGAAATAATTACAATCTTGATGATTGATGATGACAACCAAAAATTTCATCAGAGTTGGATTGAAATCTTAACTTGAAACTTGCTTTCTAAAGTCATGGCATGCTTTTTGAAGTCGTGGCATGCTTTCTGAAGATTTGAACCTTGGGTTCTTGTAATTAAGAATTTCCTTTCATTCATTGAGCATAGAAATGTTCATTGCATGATATATTTTTCACTTTTGTTGAGTTTCAAATCTCTTTAAATGAGATCAAACATATTTACACATGTCATTGTGAAAATAATCTCATTTTAGGAACACGTATGCTAATGTTAAAAGTCCTATTTGGTGTTTCAAGAAACTTAAGAAATGGATTAGCCTTTTTTCAAAATATTTTCATGAAATTGGTTACATTATCACTCAAAACATTCAACATTGATGCTTTTTGAAGGGTTCTAGAGCTAACAAAATGACACAATTTTGATTTTTTTTAGACCTCCAAACCTTTTAAACCCTTTCCCATTCATGATTTAACCCCAAAATCAAAATCCTATCATTCCTAACTCTTCTTCTACCTCTTCACTCTCAACCACACTCAATCTTACCTTCTCCAAGCTTTAAGGTAAGAGATTTTTGTTGGTTTATGTCATCTTTCTCTCCTCCCTTCCATGTTCTTCAGTTGGGTGTTTCTATTCCTCATTGTTATCAAGTGGGGGTACTCCTCCAATGTTCTTAGAGTTGATTTAGAGTTGTTTTCAAGTTATCATAGATTTCTCATGGGTTTCTTTGCTTTAATGGCATACATTGGTGCCATCCTCGTTTTAGGGAGCTCTCTAGGTATTGGCAATTCACATTCCACCCTTCCAATGAGTTTGATCTTATGGCCTTATTTTGGTCATTATTGTAAGTTGAAAATAGCACGAGAAGGAGGTTGAATTGTGATTTAACTTCTTTTGCTTTTCTAGAAACTTAAACAAAGTCCATCAAGTTTACACTTGAAGGAAGCATAAATCTTTGTTAGTAATGTTTAGAAAGTAATTTTATAAACTAAATGAAAACTCAAACATTGTTTAAAGTCTTTTTTCAAAAATATTTAATAGTAAATCTCAAATGCAGAATATAAAAAAGATAAAAAGGAGTAGAAAGATATTGCATAATGATTTTTATACTAGTTCGGTCAACCCTGTCTACATCCAATTCTCAACAACCTGTTGAGTTTCACTAAATCCCTTTCTCAACCTAGAGAAAGAATGATAGTCTTTGTATAGCCTTTTCAAGCTATTCCTGTGATTAGTAGTTCCAATTTACTATCACTTCCAAGTAATCTTTGATCAATCTCTCCAAATCTTTGACTAGCCTCTCACAACGGATCAGGGTATAATGATTTGGTTTAAGATTGGTTTTCTGCAACAAATGAACATTTGTCAGCTCCAAAACCCTTGCGCTCATGAGTTGTGAATGACAACAAAACCAATTCAAAGAAAATACTTTGAAGAATTACTAATGTCTCCTTTGAGTTTCTTGACAAAGCATAATAGGTCAAATCCGGTTAGTATATTACAAACTTATAGCAAGAATAATGTTTCACTTTGCACGTGCAAACATGATAATTCAAGCAAGTGAATATTATTTCAAGCAAAGCATATATACATACTTATGGAACAAAGCATAGAAACGGACTTGAATCGAGAATAATTTCACTACACATGTACATGCATGTTTTATCTCATATGAGGAGATTAAGTTTAAAATGAAGTGATCATTATCTCATGCAAAGAACGTGTAAATGCTTAAAGACTAGAGGAAATCAGGCCAAAAGCCAAGAAACTAAGGAAAGAGACTTCAGAAAGTAGCATGAGACATCATAAAGTACTCTAAAAATGAAGATATTAGAATATGTCCACAAGCAACGTGTTACTTAATCTTTAATCATATCAATCGCAAAGAAACAATCAGCAAAAAAGATTTGATTGAAGATTAGAAAGTCAAATACTCTTCAAGGAACTGATTGTGCACGTCAGAAAGCTCACAACTGTGTGTTGAACAAAGAATGCTACAAGAAAAGAA
Source organism: Dalbergia cochinchinensis (assembly GCA_031216125.1). Lineage (NCBI taxonomy): Eukaryota > Viridiplantae > Streptophyta > Magnoliopsida > Fabales > Fabaceae > Dalbergia > Dalbergia cochinchinensis. The sequence continues at coordinate 14,046,709 of CM062376.1, forward strand.
GGGAAATTTGAATTTCAAATTATCAATTCGAACCCAGTTTAAAACTGGCATGTCATCTCTTCTGCCTATTTGATCAACAACCTTGCTCAGAAAGTAGAAAAGTAGTTTCTGATAGAGGGTCAGAAAGCTCATATTTACAATGGCTTTTGCAACCGATGTGACAGTTTTATCAACTTCCCTTCTAGATGTTCTTTTCTAGACACAACTAATGTTCAACATGTGTCACTTAAAGAATCGATCAATGGAAATGGGCACAAAGAAAAAGATCATTATAAAAAAAGATGCTAAGCTTGAAGAACATTGAGAGATTTTGAAGATTCAAAGAGAGGAAACTCTGCAAAAATCTTCTCCCACTTCTTGGAATATTCTGTCTTAACGATGTAATCAGTTTCTATCCTTGAAGTATAAAGAAAATCTTCCTTCTATATTCTTAGTTAGATATCTATTCTCCTTGTGGAAGAAGTATAAGAAGGAAGTCATTCAAGTTCTCCCAGGATCTTTCAAAAACGTATCATTTTTAAGGAAACTTCAGTATAGGTTAGTTTGAGTGGCAACCCAAACACTTAACCTTTGTATCCTTGATCCGTTAGTGATCAGATTGAGACATAGCTTGGAGAGGCTAAGGTATAAACTATTTGCAATACGATGGTAAGATGGACTTACTCATTACGATTTAGCTTGAAGAGGCAAGTCAAAGACGACTTGCAGCTTGGAAAGGCTGGGGAAAGACTACTTGCTACTTGAAGAGGCCAGGAACAGACTAATTGAGGCTTGGAGAGGGTTGGAACAGACTACTTATGTTAGGCTTGGAAAGGCCACAATCAAGACTACTTAGTTAGGCTTGAAGAGGCCGGAGTCAAGATTACTTGTGTAACGCCCCAATTTTTCCTACTGTGCAAAATTATTGAAATACCTTAGGTAAATTTTGCACGAGATTTGAGGCCGAATAATCTTCAGAAGGGTATTTTAACATTATATTAACATTATATGAGGCTTAGATAGCAATTTGTATGAAAATCGCAAATCCCAATTTTTCCATATACAAAATGACAAAAATGCCCCTAAGGTCATTTTTGTTCGGAAATCGAAGACAACCAATCCCATTTATCCTCAAGAGATTAGTTTTATGTTTAAAGCAGATTATTTGTGTTGTGTTGATGTTGTGGTAAAAATCTCAACTCCTAGTTTTTACCATACATAAAATTACCAAATTACCCTTGTGGTGATTTAACATAGGATTGAGTAATCTTTGAACCCGATCATCACCCAAGGAGTTCAAAATGTTTTATTACAAGTATGATTTGATATCTAGAAATGTTTAGGTAATTCAGAGAAGTTTTTACGTAAAATTACCTTTTTACCCTTGGTTAGTGCTAAATGAGTTAAGTAATTAAGGCAATATTAGGCTCCAATTCGATTCAAATTATTTTCATTCATTAACCTTGGGTTAAAAATAATTACTTGAGGTTAAAAATAATTACTTGAGTTAATTAGAGCTAAAGAATTGTTTAAGGACAATTTAATTTCCTTTCTTAATAACAAGTGCTCATAATATTAATAATGTTAGGATTAAGGTGAAATCTAGTGCAATTTCTTTCTTTATCTTAAAATTAGGACTTATGTGACTAATTGATTTTCAACTCAATTGAGATTACCCCATTACTAGTATAAGATTAACCTTTTACCTTGTCTTGGTAAGTCTTACATAATTGATTTTTACCATTTACACAAAATTACCAATTACAAACCTACCACCTAATTAAATATCCTATCCTATGACCTACCATACATGATACCCACTAAACCATGCTGATTGCCATGGCCTCCATACCACCATTATCATCATATTTTATTTTTCTTCATTCAAAGAATAATGTATATAAACATACCTTACCATTACATTATGCTTTGTTTCAAGTTGTCTTGCACTTGTTGATCAAAAAATTTCAGCACAACACCAAGCTTCCATCTTCTTCCTCCTCCATCTCCAAGAGACTCCATTCTTGACATTCATCTAAGTTCTCAAGCTCAAACAAACACATATACACCATAAACCAACTCCTAAGCACCTAAACTTTCCATTCCTAAACACAAAAACACAAGAAAAATCCTCCCTCCATTCCAACCTTCCTTGGCCAAAACTACATCACCCTTAGAATCAGATTTTGGTTGTTGTTACTCAAAAAAGATCAAGCATTCTCTTTATTAAACAAGAAACAACCTAGTAGGGATTTTATTTCATGTTCTTTCTTATGTTTCTTCCTTTGTTTTTTGGTTCGTATGACTTGATAATGACCATGGCTTGATGATGAGGAATCATGGTGGTGGTTATGAATCCATCATTTAAATGACCTCTAAAGCTCAAGGTTTAATTCTTGATGTCAAAAGATTAATGAGATAATTGTTTTTCTTTGATTTGGTTCTTTTTGAGCTTGATGATGAGTTCAAATGAAATAAGGTTCTTGGAACCATGGTAACAAAGAACTCTAAAGCTCTCTCCTTTTTGTTAAGACATTTGGACTTATGGAGTTTTATTCTCTAAAGTCTTGAGTTTTAAGCTTAACAAGATGTAAAAATGAACTTGCATCATGTTTATATTCCAAGCTTTGCATAATCATGTTTATATTTCCAAGTTATCATCTTAACTCTTGAAGATAATAATAAGGACTTGCATAATCATGTTTATATTCTCGTTATCACATTAATTCTTGAAGATAATAATATGGACTTGCATATTCATGTTTATGTTTCAAGTTATCACCTAAATCTTAAAGATTTAAGATTGAACTTGCATCTTCATATTTATATTTTCAAGTTATCACCTTATAATGATAAAGATTAAAATGAATTACATGGCATGTTCATGATTCAAGTCATCACTTAAATCTCTAAAGTTCAAAACTTAATCCTTTTATCTTAAATGGAAATTTTGATCATGGGCACTTCTCATCTATATGTTTTCGGCCCCCATGTGCCTCTAATTTGAAGCTTGTTCATTTTGAGGCTTGGATCTTGTCCTTAAGTTGCACAAAGAATTTTTGAAATATTTAGAAATTGAAAAGGATTAAGAACATGGTCTTTCTCATGAATTTGGAAGTTAAAGTTTTGGTTTTTGATCTGATCTCTTAAATATGGAATTATTACTGATTTGTGATTTTTAGATGACTATAAATCACTAATAGTTGTTATAAAAATTATTTTTAGCATTTTGGGGAAAAAAACTAGTAACTAGAAAGGATTTAAATTGTGATTTTATGAAGCTTTTAGAAAGCTAGTGTCTCTGGTACTGTTTGGCCTTGTTCACTATTATTCACCACTGTTCATGTTGTTCACACACATGAGGATCATTAATAATTGTTATAAAATTGTTTTTAGCAATTTGGGAAGAACTGCTAATTAGAAAGAATCAAAATTATGATTTTATGAAGCTTAAGGAGATTAATTTTCTGATTTTGTTCAGGTGCTGTTCAAGGCTGTTCATGCTATTCACATACTTTAGAATCACTAATATGTGTGTAAAATTTTGTTTTGGTATCATAGATGCATAAAAGAGTAATTACAAGTGTTGGTTTGGGTTGATTTGCAAACTGCGAAAAGTAGTGTTTTGAACTATCAAATATGTGATTTTAGCCAAATGAGTTTAAAAAGAGTTAGTAATGATATTGAATGTGTCAATGTATTCAAAATACCATTTGTAACATCCTAATTTTTAACCCAATACTCTAGAACATATTTAGGTTAATCACTAGTATATTACTCTTTTAGTCTCATTCTTTACAACCCTTCATTAAAATACTTAGCGGAAAATATGAATAAATTTTTCTTTTTGAAACTTGAAAGCAAGACGCGAGCCGCGCACTAACCTAACGTTTGTCATAACCATAACGTGCAAGAAAAAGTAACCACACTATTCATAATCATGAAACATAGTATTATACATATCAATCATAATATCATCACATCTTCATAGATACATAGATTACTAGCATCATTGTACCATCATTTACATCAAAACATACCCATATATGTGAAGTGATCCTTATCCACCTATGAGGTTGGATAAGTGTCAACTCAAAAGCTAAGCTATCTACGCTCCCATAGCGACCTTCTGCCCCGTCTTCTAGTGTGATCCTTAAGCATGAGCCTCAGCAGAAGTCACGAACCTCATTGTAATCCTCGTCTAGAGACGACACGGAAGAAGAGGAAAAGATGAGAAACCCATTCAAGATTCTCAGTAGGAATTCCCGACTCTAACACAATTGTCATCGTCATCGTCCCCAGCCACCTCGGTTTTAATTATGAAAAGGTGCACATGCATAAGGATTGGTTTTAGGATTTTCAAATCTATTTATCCGAAGTGGGTGTCTTTTAGTATGTGTCTTAATTACATGAATGCAACAGATATTTGATGAATGCATGACAATACCATATGCACATTAACACGAAAGTTGTAATACTTGGGCACATCATAAGGAAACATGAATCATATATGTGGCATAAAAAGGCATAGTACTTTTCATGTGACATCTTTCTCATAAGTAAAACTCTTAAGTTCTTTTTCTTAAAGACCACCCTTTTAACATATCCACCAAAAATCCAACCGATTCACCGGCCCGGTGATAATCTGGTCACCAAACTACATTTCACCTATCGCCTAGGAATGAGCTCAATCCTAACTAGTCGTCACTAGATTTAATATGGGCTAATAGAGGGGGTATACATAACTTTTTTGGATCACCTATCTTAGGATCATTTCCTTCTTTGAAACGCTCTACTGGTATCTAGTACATAGTGAATTGTCCGATTTGGCAAGCTCAAGGTCAATACCCTCACAGATTTGCTTTCTCCTCACCGTAGTGGGAGAAATGCGTCTCAGTACTATGTCACATCTGTTCTGGGGGTGCTCGGCCGAACCGGTGTCACCCAGGAGTTTTCGCAAGCTTTTTCTCAAGTACTCAAGTTTGATGGGAAATTCGGCAGCGTAATGGCGTACACCGGATTTCCATCAAACTTGCTTTATGCCACCAAACATATAGAGTATGCATAGCCATTCAATACCAACATAAGGCATCATAATCATCGTATGCATCATAAGCATCATAATATCATAATTTTGCATAACGCATCATGGCGTGAGCATCAACACATCAACACTATATACTCTCATAAGAGATCACATGCTCAAGTTGTTCTCATGATAAAACATACACTTGCATGAAACATTAAAGCTCATTATGCTCTTAAGCCTATGGTGTCTTATGCTTTGACCCTTACGGGTCTAAATCTTGAAAACTAATTACGCTATCATCCGTTTTTATCCTTTTATGCACCTATAGGCTCACAACTAATAATTCTTACTAATTTTTATGTTCGTCAATGAATCTGGACAGCCTTACACTTTAAGGGCAGAAATTACATCTTGTGATTACGAGGGTTCTAGAAACTACATCTTAGACCCTTTCTCGATTCCGTTTTCGCCTAAAATGCTATAAATTAAATCTAAACCAATTATGAAGTATTCCTAAGCCTTTGAACTAATTATAAACCATGTTTACTACATTATAAGGGTGCTGGACAGAATCAGAAAATTAAATGTTCTAAGAGTTCTAGAATTGCATTTTTACGGTTTTCTAGTTACTAGTTTCTCTATGGGTGCTAAAATTCAATCCTACATCCAATGTTACCAAATTTTTCATATCTAAAAAATCCTAATCTGATTATTATCATACTAAAACAGTTTGGTAAGAAACTAAAGATAAATGGGTCAAAACTATGCTAAAACTCAACTTTACGGTTTATCGGTAAGACTAGTTTCTTTCCTAACATGCATAGAAAGGCTTCTACCTCAACATATATAATTTTTACGCATTCTATCATATGAAATCATCATCAAACAGCAACCAAATCATCAAGGCAGAACCGAATTCATTCATCATCATACCAAGCATGAAATTTCATTTTCAATGCACATAAGACACTAGTTTCTCATGGATTCACTTTAGGACTTCTAAAACTCTTTGAAAACCAATTTATTTCACTAACATCATCATAAACTAAACAAGGGCAGCAACCAATTGAGTTGTCCCAAAATTGGGATTTAAAATGTAAAATCATACTTGAAATATTCTTTGAGTTCTCATATGCTTAAGAAAATATTAAGACATAGATTATGGGCGCTTGTGATTCGATGAAACTTACTCCAAGCTCATCATCATCACATGGCCGAATTGTGCACTCAAGGGAATGCTCCCATAACCAAACTTTAACTTGAGATAAAGGGCAAGTCTTTGAGCTCTAGGTTCTTTAAGTGATGACAAAATATAAACGTGCTGTGCATTCCATTTTATTCTTCATTAGGAAGTAAAGTGAGAGCTTCAAAGTAAATATGAAATGCAAGAACTTGAAATTAAATATGCAAGACTTGAAAGTAAATATGCAAGGCTCAAAATAAATATGCAAAAATTGAAAATAAATATACAAATTCAATTCTTTATTTTAGTGCTCTAGGCCCAGCAACAATCGACTTTAAGGCCGAAATAGAAAGACTTTGAGATTATTTAGGTGATATGCAAACTCTTGTTTTAATCTTTAAGTTCTTAGGTGATGACTTGAAATATAAACGTGAAATGCAAAGCTTGAAACTTAAACGTGATAATGCAAGTTCTTTTCTTAGATCTTTAGAGTTTAGTGATGACATAAAAAGTAGATATGAGATGCAAGAACTTGGAATCTAAATATGAGGTGCTAGAAATATAAATATGCAAGTTCATTTTTACATCTTTACTAGAGCTCTTACAAGACTTTAAAGGAGCATAAACCTCAACCCCAACTTATCTTAACAAGGTAAAGCAAGCCTTGAGATTTAGAAACCATCTCACCATGTCTTTGGTGACAAAACCAAAATATCAAAGAAAAGGAAACTATGGCCGAAACCATGAAGGAAAAATGATGAAACTTTGAAACTCTAGAGGCCATGATCTTCATGATATATCAACACCAACATCATGTGCTCTCATCCTTGAATCATTTTCCAACCAAAACAAGATTTAAAAACCAAAACTAGAACCAAAGAAAAGAAAAGGAAAAATCGAAATGCTTCTTGGTTTAAAAACCAAGTTTTCAAGCTTTAGAGGTTACACAAGTGGTGATTCTCATGATCAACCCTTTGAACCCTCATCATCAAGCCAATATTTTTCTTTGAAGAAAGGCTCCAAGGCCTAAACATAAAGAGAGGAAAAGAAGTACCAAGAAGCCAAGAGAAACCAACAAAACTCATTTTAAACAAGACTTTAAAGGATAAAGAAATTTAATAAAACAAATCCCTACCAAGGTATGTCTCTTGGAGAATGAACAAGGCTTGGTCTTGAGAGGAGAATGGAAGAAAAATCTTCCCTTGAGCTTGAAGGAAGTTTCGGCCAAGAGAGAAGAAAAGAAAGGAAGTTGTGCTTCTTGAGTTTGATCTTGAGGATGATATGGCTAAGTGTTTCAAGGAGGATTTAATGGTGGTTGTGTGGTGGTGGAAAGGATAAGGAAGATGAGAGGAAGAAAGAACCCTTGAGTTCTTGAAGAAGATGGAGAAAATGAGAGGAAAAGAAACTCTTGAGAGAAACTTAAGACAATTCTTGAAGCTAGCTTGAGAGAATGAGCAAATGGCACCAAGTTCTCTTTAGATATGTATTTATAGAAAATTGAAACATGAAGAAGTGAATGGGGGAGGTGGAGGCCGTGAGTTTCATGGCTTTGGAGGGAAAGAAAATATCTCATTCAAGGTATGGTTGTGGTCATTCAAAGGTATGGTCAAGTATGGGTTCAAGTATGGGCTTAAGCATGGTTCAAGATATGGCTCTTTGAGTGAGAATAAATCAACATGTGATGAATTTAGAGAGGTATGGGTGCTGCCTTGTTCAGCCAAGAATAAGGAGAAATCATCTCCTTTAATGTGGTTTAGGAGTGTGTTTAGTTGTGTCTTTGATTAGGCTTAGAATTAGGAATTTGTAAGTAAGTGTTTAGGTGAGGTAATGATTAATTAGAGGCTTGTAAGACTAGATTTAGGAGGTGGTCTCTCTAAATTAATGAAGTCAAACTTCATTAACTTGGAATCCAATGCCAACATGTTTCTTTGATTTAGGGAATTTGAGAGAGAAAGTACTATTCAAGATTCCAAGATTGGAATCTTGAGCTTTTAAAAGAGATTTAAATCTAATCTAAGCAATTTTAGGTTCTAATTAATTTTAATAGCTTATTTTGACCCTAGATTAATTAAGGAAATTAATTAATCTTGAATTAGAGCCTAATATTGCTTAGGTTTGCTTAATTACATCATTAAGCTCAAAAATACTATTCTAGGGGTAAAATCGTAATTTTGCACTAAAACTGCCCGGGACCATCGGGACTCAAATAGATGCTTTGAAACAAGTAAAAACATGGTTTTAAACCTCTGGGGAAAGTTTCGGGCTCAAACGGCACCTTTACCCGCGTAAAAATACTATAGGGGTATTTTGGTCATTTTGACTCGAAACTGCAGAAAATGAGACTTTCGCCTCCGGAACCACTCAAGGGTCATTCAACCTCCTTCAAACATTGAGTTGGCCCTTCGAGGACTGTCGAGTTGGCCATCCTCGAATTCTGGGCCGAAAATGACCTTAGGGGCATTTTGGTCATTTTTCACTCAGACATAAAATCGGGGCGTTACACCATTTATGATGTTTAGAAAAAGTTTGAAGGGTTTCGATTTTTGTTAAGTGTTAAAAATGAGCGATTTTACACTTTGACCCCTAAAGTATAGAAAAAATTTGGTCTATGGCCAAAGATGATTTTTTATGATGAATTTAATTGATTTATAAGCGTCATGGGTGCCTTCCCCTTATTGGCTGTGGGCTTATTTCTGTTGCTGTTGTTGTTGTTGTTGTTTCTTGGTTTGAAGTCCTTCTGAGGTCCTTAGGGCTTGGACCCAGGTTGAGACTTCTGCTGGGGTTGGATTTTCTATTGGCTCTTCTTCTTGAACCTCTGGCCTTAAGATGCCAGCTTCTTGTTGGAGTTGTCGGATTTTGTCGCATTCAACTCCTTCTGCCCATCCTCAATGATGCGGCATTTATTAACCAAGGTCGAAAAATCCCTGATTTCCAGGTGGGCAACCGCAACCTTGAGCTCAGCCCTCAGTCCAAACTCGTACTTGATGCACTTCCAGTATTCGTCCGGGTTGGCTTGATACATCCTTGAAAATTTGATCAGATCTTCGAACTTGGCGATATACTGAGCCATCGTCCTGTTCTCTTGGAAGAGTTGCATGAACTTAACGTCTTTAGCATTACGGACAGACTCCGGGAAATACTTCTCGTAGAAATGAGCTTTAAATACCTCTTAGTTGATGGCGTCATTAGCTGCTTCCAGTAGCCTTTGAATTCTGGTCCACCAGCAACCGGCATCACCCTCCAGCATATAGGTGGCGAACCTTACCTTTTGCTCCTCTGAGCAAGGTATTACATTAAAAATCTTTTCCATGTTCCGAATCCATTCCTCAGCATAGTTGGGGTTGGTGGTCCCCTTGAAGGTAGGTGGATTCGCCTTGCGAAATTCCCCTAACCGTACATGTTCAGGAATCTCAGCAGCATTGAGAGCATGACCCGCACCAGCACGGCGGTCTTGATCCATTCGCTCCATCATCAGCCTCATGGTTCTTGCCACGTTGCGGAGTGCCTTAGTAGTCTCGTCATTCTGGGCTCTGGGAGTAGCGTTCCTAGCTGATTATCGTCATGCCATTAGTCCCTATCCACACAAAACAGCAACACTGAGTTGATCAGGCACAATACTCCATGTAAAGTGAGCAAGTTACCAAGGCACTAACAACAAACAGTAGTCATGCATATCTAATCCTACTCATGACATCTCTAGCGGATTATGCTTAAGAAGCATAGTCAGTCCAATCCTTAGGCTCCGTGAGAATCGAACTGCTCTGATACCAAAATGTAACACTCTAATATTCAACCCAATACTACTAGCATGTACTGAGGCCAAATATTAGTTGTTACTTCTTGATTTAGTTCTATTACCTTTGAAATTACTTACTGAAAATACGAGTTAACTTTTTTTTTGGTAACAAAACCTTGTTAAAGTATGAGCCGTGTATAACGTAATCGAATGATATCGTAAAGTGCGGAAATGTAAACACATAAAAGGCTCCATCCACAGCATCATGAATATATATACTGAAATACCTCATGCATTAATATCTAAAATAGCCACCAATAACGGCGGGATTGTTCAATACATAGAATACAATACAACTGAAAAGTAGGAAATACATAGAAATATAAAGGATACATGCAAGAGAACACCCATACCCAAGTGCATCTAAAATGGATAACCTCAACACAAAAAAAGGTTTATCCTAGCTACGTGTCGTGTGTGCACTACGGACTACCCTCTAAACTATACGGGTACAGTCACGGGTAAGGTGGGACATAGCCGATCCATGGGCGAAGCGCAGCAGGAGTGGGCACTCGGACACGTCCTCCGTGTTGGGGTTGCATCTCGGGCATCCGAGCCCTCTGTGGCTGGGTAACCGTCTCCCAGCGCCTCTCGCACACGCTGCGTGGGGAGTGGGGAGTGAGGCAGAGTCCTCTCCATACATGTGGGCGGGTGGCTTCTCCGAAGGGTCCTCCTCTGAATGCTGCGAGCGAGGTACGTATTTGGGTACAGTGCCCGAACCTGCAGTGTAGGTCTGGAGGATCTTCTCATTGCGTGTGCGAGCACGCTCAAAAACCATGTCGTCGCCATAAGGCGACATCGGTGAGAAGAGGTAGCTATCTACAGGATGGGCGAATGGCCGTCTGGGAAACATAAAGACGCGAACTATGTAGCGGCCTTCAAAATGATACGATCTGTGCTTCGGATCGTAGTGGAACTCCTATGTGGGTGTTTCAACACAGAGCACGAACGTCGCCATCCGAATCTAGAGGCATAATGGAAAGAAAGAGATAGAGGGAGTGAGATTTCTTACTAAAGAAACTCAGTAGGGTTTTTTCTCATATCTAAGTGTCATCATATACGTCTCCAGGGACCTCAGTTTCTTAGTAAAAACATGGGCATATAATGGTTCAATTATAAAATTCGAAAATGTTAACTTTCGAGGCCCGTTCCTTTAATTATGAAAACCTCTTGGTTACATAGTCTATAAATCATGAAACTCAAATCATAAATCATGGTTCCTTATATCATGGATCATGGCACATAAACTCATAATTCATGGTGCATAAAATCATAGTTCTTAGAACATGGTACATGGTAACTTATCTTGGTTACTTTAGGTGACATTAAAACCTCATCATTTTCTTCCTGGGGCCACCCTAACTGATCTCCTTTTGGAGAAACTTCTAGGTTATGAGCTCATACCACGCTAGTCGTCACTAGCACATGGACTTATCCCTTTTGATAAGTTAAAGGTCCCGACTTAAAGTACGGGTCTAGGGGGCTAGAATCACCTCATCCCCACCCTTAGTTTAGTGGTTCAAGGATCATTTTTTCATAGCTTAAGTCACCTTAAGTCTTAGCATGTTTTATTGAGATGCCACTTAGTTTCATGCATGTCACATATCTATTATTACAACATAGGCATCTCTAGGTTCTTGAAGAACAATCACATGCAATAATAAAACTATCATTTAAGAATAATAGTTCACATAGCATCATATAAGTCATGAGGTAAATACCAATTCATCATTCATAGAATAACACATAAATCTTTCCCTTAAGAGTGAGAACCCCCGATCGCGTAACCTCAAACTTCCAAATTATTTTATCATGCCTCTAAGGGATTGATTAACCTCATTACCATAATTTATTAAGTCCTAAAACCTAATTAATTATGGCTGGCTAGCATTAGGCAGTGAGCTAAATTAGATGAATTACGGTGTTCTAAAAGATGCATTTTAGACCCTTTCTCACATCTGAATTTTTCTATGATGCAGCAGTTAATGCCTGTGAACACTCAATTTTGTTTGGCCTATTAAACAAAAATCCAAAAATTTGCATCTAATTTTCAATTTCTTCATTATAGTTACTTCATCATTTCCTTGTGAGAAAAATGTGAAAAAAAAGAGAGAGAGTTCAACCCATGTATTGCAGCCCATTTCTTTTTGTAGCTTATTTGTGTTATTGTCCAGATGTGTTTCAACCCAATTTTACTAGTTTGTTACCCAAAACCCTTTTTGTCCATTTATTTGTCAACCTAAACCCAGCTCGTTTTTGTTTCGGTTTTGTCCAAGCCCAATTTGCCTTTGTCCAACAAAAAAAGAAAAAATACAGAATATACAAATATATATATATATATATAAAAGAAGAAAACCCAGAAACGTGGAAGGCATGTTTTGGCACTCCCACTTCAGCCTCCTGCCTCCTGGAGTTCTGCCATCCACGAAGGGAACGCAAAATGATGGGCAAGCAAGCAGGAATGTTAATTGCAATTAAAAATAACAAATGGAATGATCAACAACTGAAGGCGTGGGGAACAATATTGTTCTGAGTGCTTCTGCATTTTAGAAGGTATGGAAAAAGTAGTTAATTAATCAGAGAGCATCTCAGTATAAAGGGAAACACTCACAAGGAGGGGAGAGGATCATTGGCAACATCATCAAAAATTTTCAGACCAAAACACTCATAAAAGGGTATCAGATCAAAAAAAAAAAAAACAGATAGAGAGACATCAAAGAGCGATCATCAGTCATCAAAATTTCCAATTTCAATCCAGCAACAACAAAAAAAAAAGGTAATTACAATGGCAATAATATCTAAAAATTGAAAAGAAGGAGAAGGGGAAGGAGACCGCGGCCTCCCTTGCCATAGCCGCGGCCTCTTCTTGTTCTTCCACCACAGTTAGCTCCTCTTGCAACAACCACCTCACCGCTACTAGCCCAGCTCCTTCACCACGTCCCCGCGGCCGTCCTCCATCATCTTCAACCCCAAGCTCCACCATTCACATCATAAACCACCATAAACCACCATCAACCGCCATCTCACCTCACTCCACCCGTGGTCACTACCACCACTCGAGCTCGCAGCGCGGGCTCCCTTCCTTCGCAACAACCCAGTCGCTCCGCCGCGCCTCTCCATTACCCAAAAATCGCGAACCACCGAGCCACCGCCGGCCAAGATCTGTGTTGCGATCCTCTCAAGCTTCCCCGATCGACACTGCCACCCCTCTCCGCGTTGAGTCATCGCGCGGCCTTCCTCCCTCACTGGCTCAGACCCACCCTTCATCGGCCGCGGTCCGCCTTCCCGCACCATCCGCAGTGGTGATCCTCCATGGCCGCGACCTCTCTCTCTTCCACCCAAGCTTTCTCTCATTCTTTCCCCCATTCTCTCTATTTCATTTGTTTCCTTTCAGTGTGTTGGTTTGGGTAAGGAAATGTTTAGGCTTTAGTGAAGACGCGTGCACTCTCTCTCCGCGTTGGATTTCACGTGCAAGCTGGTGGGAGAGTGCAGTGAGTGTGTGCGTGTGAGAGTTTTGGGGTGTGTGTGTGTGTGAGTGAGATTAATTTCAGGAAAATAGGAATTTTATTTTATTTATCTATTTCATTTATTTGTATTTTCTTAGATTAGTGTTGTTCATTTCGTTAGATCTAATTTCAGGCTTATTCATTTAGTTTAGTTTAATCGTGATCTAAAAAAAAAACATATATTTTATTCATTTTGAGTTTGAAATAAATGTTTGAGTGCCTTATTTCATTTAAAGAAATTGTTTTCAGTTAATAAATCGATAAATCATTTTTTTTATAAAAAATATAGGATTAATTTAGCCGTGACGGTTTGTTAATTCTATATTTTAGAATATTTTAACTGTGACAGTTTGATATTCTAAAACCTTAATAAAACCAATCAACCCATAAATATTTTATACAGAACTACGTGACTTTGAGTTCCCCATCGCACCAGGGGATACGTAGGAGCAGGCGATTCTAACCCTGTCAAGCCAAAATTAGTTTTGTTATAGTTTTTATATTAATTGTAAATAATTCCCTTTTTTTAGAATTTTTACTCAATTTCTTTATTTAATGGAGGAATATTTTGATTCAAAGTGTTAATCTAGCCGTGACGGCTTGTTAATTTGATAATTTGGACATTTGAGCTGTGACAGCTTAATGATCTGAAAATTCCTCTAAAAGAAAAATAAATAAATATTCTTTTCTTTTTTTTGTAAAAAATATCAAAATAAATTTCCTTTTGCCTTATTTGTAAATATTTATAATTTATATTTTCATTTTTGACTTAAATTTATTTATCAAAATTTTATTTTAAATAAAGATGTTAATTTAGCCGAGACGGCTTATTAACTCGGTATTTTTGATATCTGAGTTGTGACAACTTGATATTCCAAAATCTCATAGTAATTCTTGCTTTGTAATACATTTTATCTTTTTTGTAAATATTTATCAATTATTAGAGACATTTTATTTTAGCTAATTTTTTTTTTGGGGGGGGGGCATTCCATTTTGAATGAAGACGTTAATTTAGCCGAGACGACTTGTTAACTCAATATTTTAGAACACCTGAGTCGTGACGACTTGGTGTTCTCTTTTCCTCTTTTATAATAAAATTAAATATTTTTACTAGGGCTATTACTTAATTTGCACAGTTAATTAAAGGTACCGTCCAAGGACGGGTGTATTAGGGGTGCGTGGGGTTAAATTGCTGCCCTTCCCTATACATAACCGACTCCCGAACTCAAAACTGGTTTCAAAGATTATTCTTTGAAAAACGGGTCTTTTCCAACGTTTTCCCAAATATAAATAAACTTGGTGGCGACTCCATTATTTTCAAAAAAATAAAAAACATTCTTTTGTTCGCTGTCCCCATTGCGATCTCGGTTGCGACAGATGGCGACGACTCATGGGATTTCAAGAGAGTCGGGCTGTTCTGATTAGTTGTGCAAATTAAAAATAGCCTTTTGAATTTTGTTTTTTTTTCTCTTATTTTGTTTCGTACATAATTTTCTTTTATTTCCTTTTGTAAAGTTCTGTTTTACTTTCATTCATACTATATGCTTTATTTGCTAAAACCTTAGGGTAGATGACTGTTTTTGGATTCTGTATATTTTGTTGTTTACTTTGGTTTTTGCAGGTAGTGGTCATGGGTAGTTTTAGGTTTTCAGGTTTGTATGCTCTCTTCACACACAACACTGACACATTAATCATACACGAGTGGGGCCTTATACCCGGGTCTGAGTGCAACTTGAGATAGGTAAGAGATTGTGTAGTGGTAGCCATTTTGGATGTTCATCCTGTTTGGTTATCACGAAAATCTCGTCTAGAGTGTGGCTCTTTCGTGAATGTCCTGCACCAAGCGGTTCACCTGCTGTTGTGGATAACATTCGGGGATGAGTCTTAACTCTAGAGGCCGTAGAATCCTGAAAAGTATAGACTTACCTGGTGAAGATGTCCACGAAGTAGAATAACCATAGGATGGTAGAGTGAACCTCCAGAAACTCACCTTGAATAGGACACAAAGAGAGCATATATCTTCTGTAACTCATTTCTTTGTGTATAAAGTTCTGTCATCACCTGATTTGTTCTTTGTATAAATTCTTTTTCATCTTCTAGTTTGTTTATTATCCTTTCTTTCGTTAAATCATGTTTTTGTTATGACAGGTTTGTTAGAAAGTCGAACTGAAGTCTTACTGTGAGTGTCTTTGAAAAATGGAAACAAACATGAGATCCGACAGTCAGAGAGATGAAAAACTGAAAAGAACCCTGCGTCTTAAAGCTAAGACACCTGACACAAAAAGCCTGAAATCCTTGGGGAAACTATTGAAGGTTCCACAACGCCTTTCCCTGGCTAGCAAATATGGAAAGATCTTGGATCTTTTAGAAGTGGAGGAGCAGGAAGAGGCAATCACAGCACTGGCACAATATTATGATCCTCCGCTCTGATGTTTTACCTTTCAGGACTTCCAATTAGCGCCGACCATTGAAGAATTTGAGAAGATTCTGGGGTTACCACTAGAAGGAGAAAAGCCTTATCACTACCAAGGTCATTATCCTTCTTTACATACCCTATCAATTGTCCTAAGGGTAGGTGTGAAGAATTTGCATGAAGTACAGAAATGTAGGAACGGGACCTATGGATTCTCAAGAGATTACCTAGAAGAGCACATGCACCATTTGGCACAAGCAGAAGATTGGGATACTTTTGCAGACGTACTGGCCCTCACTATCTATGGCACTGTCTTATTCCCGAATATTGAAGGCTTAGTAGACTCTGCAGCTATTGACATATTCCTTGCGCGCAAATCCCATGGTCATAATCCCGTTCCAGTTCTCTTAGCAGATGTTTATTGCACCCTAAACTTTTCCTATGAGAGGAATGGTAAAAGAATTCTGTGCTGTTTACCAATGTTGTATGTCTGGGTTACCGCGCACATATTCCAAAGAAGTTACAAGGCACCTTGTCCCATCAAAGATCTATGAATGCATAATATCAAGAAGAAGAGCGGACAAGAATGGGCTCAAGACCTGGCCAAATTGAATGAAAAGATGATACGATGGTACCCTTGGCGGGAGGATGGGCAAACTTTAGTTTATCAGTGCGGAAGCTTTCCAAATGTACCCCTTATGGGTACCCGAGGATGCATAAATTACAATCCTGCATTGGTATTACGCCAACTTGGCTACCCCATGATGGGACCTCCTTCTAAAGTTGCAGTAACTTTGTTTGTCTCATACTACCTAGACTCCAATGACACCGGTTTACTACAAAAGGTCCGATATGCTTGGAACAAGGTTGTTCGGAAAGGAAAAGAACTAGGAATTAGGAGTTGTGCAGCGTAAGAAAGCTATCATCAATGGGTAAAAAATAGGGCTCAGGAGATCAAGCTGCCATTCAAGGTCTTAACTGCTACTCCTCGGGATGAGGCATCAACCTAGCACTCCAATGAAAATGAGGAGATCAGAGAAGTGAAAGAAAAATTAGACAAGGTTGAACAAGAAAAAATGCAAATGGAAGCCGAACTAAAAAGCGCCCACCATAATTATGCAACCTTAAAACGAGAAAGCACTGAAAAGGATCAAGTTATAGAAGGAATAAGCAAGAGGTTGAAGATGGGCCATGAGCATATGATGAAAACCAAGGAATGCCTCAAAGCTGCCAACAAAGAGCTAGGACTTAGGAGGTAAGAACGTGACAAGGCATTAGCTGAAAATCAACAATTGAAGGGACTACTCCGAAAGGCCAAAGTTGTTGAAGAAGCTGCATTAAAAGATAAAGAGCAAATGAAGCAACAAATGGAAGAATTGAACAAGGAATACCAGAGGAAGATTGAAGAACTGAGCCAACACATGAATGACGAGGTAATGAAATACCAAGTTGCTCTGGGAGAAGAAAAGAAAATGGTTGCGAGTTTGGATTTTGAAGTGCAACATCAAAATCACATTATTCGGGAATTGAAGGTTCGCTTCTCAAATCTGGCAAGGTTGGCTAACACAGCTATAGAAGATGTTCCAAGGTTCTTAAGATTGGCTGAGCAAGGAGTAATCCCTTTCAAGACCCCAATTGAGATTAGCAATTTTGTTGACTATTGTAAAGGCCTGATTGAGAGGATGAAACAAATAATTAGTGAGAGACGTTGAGAGAGGCATTTGTTGTTGATACATGGAAGGAATGTAGGAAAGAGGATGGCTGTAACAAACCTTTATGATGAAAGAATGTTTATTTCTCTGCATTATGTTGGTCTCATAGCAATATCCATGACTTAGTACTTTTGAACGAGACGTTCTGAGGAACGGTTATCATCAAAGATGCTTACATCAAGACTCAGTTCGATTGACGACTTCTAACAAATAGCTATGCCTTTTTGTTTCTTCTTTTCACTAAAGTTGTTTTTTCAGGTAAACTTCGCAACCATTGGGCGCCCAAAGAAGACCGATACCGATCAAACTCGTGTTCATAATACCAGAGCTCGGACTAAAATGGCTGGAGGAAATGGCGACACGGGAAATACTGTCCCAGTTGTAACTACTTCTGAAATAGGAAGAAATTTGAGCTCGGAAGTTGATGCAGTAAGGGGAAAGCTGAATGAATTGTCCAACAATCAAGGAAAACTGGAGGATATGATGAGGGCCATACAAGAGTCACTTGACCTATTGGGAGCTCATCAAAACTGAAATACTCCAACAAGTGTGCAACCGAATACCACGCTGTTAGGTGTACCCGCGATATCAAGTGCAATCTTAAATATCACCCAAGAGATGAATGATATAGGAGGAATGCTAAATAACCTCCGTGAGCTACCACCACCCACAGTGCCATTAGTATGCCCTATCGGAGAAGGATATCACACCTTAGATGATGCACATACAAGAGGACACGACCACGCTACCCCTATATGGGAGCATCCTCATGTTACTGTCTTGAAACAATCATCTTCTCTAGGGAATAATCACTCGGAGGTCCAAAAGGACAAGTTCAAGGAAGAATGGATGAAGAAAATACAAGAACAAATTAAGGCTATCCAGGGCCCTAGCTCCTACGGTGGTGTGGAAATTGAGCAATTGTGCCCGCCTAGGGACCTGGTAGTCCCCAGAGACTTCAAAGCCCCTGATTTCTCGAAGTACGATGGGACCGGTAACCTTTTGTTCCACTTGAAGAGTTACTGTACAAAAATGGCAATATGGTCCAAAGATGAGAGGTTTCTTGTAGGCTTTTTCCATGAAAGCTTGATTAGACCTGCTTTGCAATGGTATATTCAGCTGGACCATCCAAAAATCACTGGTTGGAGGGAATTGGCTAACGCGTTCATGAGTCAATACAAATTCAATCTCGATGTGGCACCCACCCGGGAACAACTGAGCTCCATGCAGAAAAAGAAAGATGAATCATTTAAGCAATATGCTCAAAGGTGGAGAGCATTGGCTGCCCAAGTTCAACCACCACTCATCCCAACGGAAATGTGTTCTTACTTCTTAGGAACCTTGGGATCCCCTTATATCGGGGCAATGGTAGGGGCAGCATACAAGGATTTCTCTGAGTTGATAACTGCTGGGGAAAGGATCGAGAGTTTGACCAAGGCTGGCAAGCTTCCTATGAGCAGCGAAGACACGAGGAAAAGTTTTCCGTCCAAAAAGAAAGAGACGGAGGTGAATTATGTCCATGGTCAGTAGTCTTTTATCCCAAGATATACACCAATGCATCCACGACCCCATATATCATCAAACCAAACCCCTGTCCCCCGTTACCCATTTCATCAAACCACACCAACCACAAGCACTATCCCGTACCCCCAACCCCAAGTTAACAATATTCACATAAGGCCATATCAACCAGCCCGTCCAACATATACCCCGACATCTCAACCAAATTTCCAAAATCAGAATCGCAACCGATTTCCTAACCTTCCACCTTTCCCGAAGATGTCCATTTCAAACACTGACCTTTTCCAAAGATTAGTTGATGCCCATTTGATTGCAGCCTATCCTGTACGCCCATTAGACCCACCATACCCAGCTTGGTACAACCCGAACCTTACTTGTAAATACCACATGGACATAGCAGGGCATTCCATTGAAGATTGTGAAGGGTTCAAGATCGCGGTGAGGAAACTGATCGCTTGTGGGAGGTTAGACCTTCAGGAAGATTCAAAGCCAGATATTGTTAATAACCCAATTCCAAACCATGAAGGAGGAAGTCGGATAAATGCCTTAGAGGTAGAGGAATCCCTGATTAAGAAGGTGTTGAGTCTTAGAACACCCATGTGAAAAATTTTCATCGGTTTGAAGAAGGCAGGCTACAACATTATAGTGCCTGCTCTTGCAATGGAGGAGAATGAGAAAGATGACGTGAAGTCGAGCTGCATATACCACTCTGGAGGTTTTGGTCATGATATAGAAAGTTGTTGGGGTTTTAAAGCTCGAGTACAAGAATTACTCGACCTGGGTATGATTCAAGTGAAAAAGAAGTCGAATCTCCCTGAAGAGGTAAATGTGATTGATTGCTTCATACTCCGCGTCCCTCCATTGAATCAAGCTCCGAAACCAGAGAAAGTGGTGATCACCGTGAAGAAACCAACATCATTCAGTTACGAGAACACGCATGCGGTGCCCTGGAATTATGAAGCTAAGGTAGTAGGGGAGACTTCAAAGGCCCAAACGGGTGGGGCAACAAATGATGTTTTGGAAGTAAAAGGAATTACAAGAAGTGGAAGGATTTATGGACCCGGAGAGCTAGAGAAAGGAAAGCTTGTCGAAGAGGAGAACGTGGGAAAAGGTTCTGGTGCGAAAAGAAAAGGAAGAGAAGAAAATGAAGAAGAGGAGTTCCTGAAGATCATGAAGCAAAGTGAGTATGACATACTAGAGCAATTGAAAAAGACTCCTGCTAGAATCTCCCTGTTGTCACTAATTTTGTCATCCGAATCTCATCAAAAGGCGGTGTTAAAAGTCTTGAAGGATGCTTATGTGAAACCGGATGTCTCATTGGAGAATATGGTAAATATGGTGGATCCAGTAAAGCGTGTCAATATGATCACTTTCTCAAATGAAGAGATCGTATAACCCTTAAATGCAAAGGCTATATAGTGCCCAAAGTTCTCATTGACGGAGGGTCAGGATTAAATGTCTTGCTAGCGTCAATCTTGAGCTACTTGTCAATGAGCAAAGACGATATTTCACCACAAGTGATGATCGTGAGAGCTTTTGATGGAGCGAAGAAAAACATCCTTGGGGAAATAGTGCTGCCCTTGGAAATCGGCCCAAGCCGATTTGAGGTTTTATTCCAAGTGATGGAGATTGAGTCTGATTACAATATGCTGTTGGGAAGACCATGGATTAACAATGTGGGTGCCGTTCCTTCAACCTTGCACCAAAAAGTTAAGTACATTGAGAATGGTTCAGTCATCACAATCCATGGAGAGAAGGAGATCATAGTATCCAAACCAGTTACACTTCCGTATGTTGAAAATGTGGAGTTAGTGGAAAATAGCTTATGGCACAGTCTGGAGGTGGTAGGGCTGAAGCAAGAACAAAATGAGTTCTCAAGGCGAGAGGTCAATCAGGTAGTGGCTCATATCATGACCAAAAATGGTTATCTTCATGGCAGAGGGCTAGGGTCACAATTACAGGGTATCAAAATACCCCTGCATATTTTGGAGAAACGAAACCGATTCGGTTTAGGGTATGAGGCATCATTGGAGGAACAGATCAAGACTATGGCTTTTGAGCAAAAGAAATCAATCCCTCATCTGAAAGAGACATTTCCTTACCGAGCTGAAGTGATTGTGGCTGAAGAAGGTGGTGTCTCTAGCTATTGTCCAACCATCAATATGGTGGACGTTGAGAAGCTTGAAGAAAGCAGCAATGCTTATGCTGCCAACCGTGAGGAGATACTGATGAATTGGACAGTTGAACCATTGATTGATGTCATTGCTTCAAAGTAATTATTTGGGATTGTATTAATTGTTTGCTTTCATGTATGCTACTTTGAAACATCATTTGAATGAATTTGCATGATTATCCAGTAATTTTTATATTTCTTTGTGTCTTCCATTTTCCTCGTTTCAACCTCTTTCCTTTTGTTTCCTTTTTATCTTTATCACCATTTTCTCAAACCATTAATTGGCATTCTCTTGTATTATTTGCATATTATCCACTATTTGTTTTGGCATTCCAACCCACAAATGCTTTCCAGGGACCTAAACACTATAAACATTTTGCCACATGAAAGGGACTTTGGATGCTCATCAATTGACTCTTTTGCTGCATTTGATTGCGATAATTATGAATCCGAGGATGACGAAGAAGCTATCGGGCAATTTTCAAATCTGTTGGAGCATACGGAAAAGGGGTTTGACTTAGACAATGAAGTAGTCGAGGTGGTTAACATGGGCACTGAAGAAGAGAAGAAGGAGCTGAAAATAGTGGAAAACCCTGAACGAACAGAGATGATTGCATTGTTTGAAGAATACATGGATGTCTTTGCATGGTCTTACCGTGATATGCCAGGGATAGACCCAGAGATCGCCTCACACAAGATTCCTTTGTATCCGGAAGCCGAGCCAAAGAAGCAAAAGTTGAGAAGAATGCGACCTGACATGTCTTTAAAGGTAAAAGAGGAGGTGACTAAACAGTTAGAGGTTGGATTTTTGGAGGTATCAAGACATACTGATTGGGTAGCTAACATTGTTCCTGTGCCTAAGAAAGATGGAAAAGTTTGAATGTGTGTAGATTATCGAGATCTAAACAAAGCTAGTCCGAAAGATGATTTTTCACTCCCTCACATTGACGTTCTTGTCGGTAATACAGCCAAAAATCATCGATTCTCATTCATGGATGGGTACTCTGGGTACAATCAGATTCCCATGGATATTCATGACAAAGGAAAAACTACATTCATAACTCCGTGGGGAACATTTTGCTACACAGTCATGCCATTCGGGTTGAAAAATGCTGGTGCCACTTATCAACGTGCTATGGTGGCACTATTTCATGAGATGATGCACAAGGAGATTGAAGTGTATGTTGATGATATGGTCGCTAAGTCTAAAGAGGGAGAAAGTCATGTGGCCGTTTTGCGAAAGCTATTTGAAAGACTCAGGAAGTACAAGTTACGGCTGAACCCAAATAAATGTGTTTTTGGAGCTTCCACAGGGAAATTACTCGGGTTCATTGTCAGCAGAGAAGGGATAAAGGTGGATCCAGATAAGGTGAAGGCAATACAAGAAATGCCAGCTCCCCGAACTGAAAAAGAAGTGAAAAGTTTCCTCAGGAGGCTCAACTACATTGCTCGATTTATCGCTAATCTGACTAGTACTTGTGAACCTATATTCAAGTTGCTGTGAAAGCATCAACCTGGAGGATGGAATAAAGAATGCCAAGAAGCCTTTGATAAAATAAAGGTTTATCTGATGAAACCTCCAGTTTTGATTCCTCCTACACCAGGCCGTTCTTTGATACTATACCTTACAGTGTTACCCACTTCACTGGGGGTAATGTTGGGGCAATATGATGAATCTGGAAAGAAAGAACAGGCCATTTATTATTTGAGCAAGAAGTTTAATGAATGTGAATCCCGCTATTTGGCGATTGAAAAGACTTGTTGTGCATTAGTGTGGACTTCCAAGAGGTTGAGGCAGTACATGCTATACTACACCACTTGGTTGATTTCTCGAATGGATCCATTGAAATACATATTTGATAGTCCTCATGTGTCATTAAGAATGTCAAAATGGCAAGTGATGCTGTCTGAATTTGATGTCAAATATGTTACTCAAAAGTCTATCAAGGGGAGTGCAATTGCTGATCATCTAGCAGAAAACCCTGTGAAGGGTGTATAGCCCACTATGCCTGAATTCCCTGATGACGAGGTGTTGGCACTAGAAAAAGAAGAGGAGGAAGAAGGGGATGTGTGGAAGATGTACTTTGATGGAGCAGCTAATATGAATGGATATGGAATAGGAGCTGTTGTAATTTCACCAGCTGGGAAGCAATACCCAGTCTCCATAAAACTAGACTTCGAGTGTATCAACAATATGGCAGAATATGAAGCATGTGCAAATGGTTTGCAAGTCACGATTGGCTTGGGAATCAAAGAATTGAGGGTCTTTGGAGACTCTACACTCATAATCTACCAAGTTAATGGAGAATGGCGTACAAAGGATTCGAAATTGGTACCTTATCAGAAGTATTTGTCTCGACTAATTGAGCACTTTGATGATATATCGTTCTCCCACTTAACCCGAGACAAGAACCAATTTGCGGATGCGTTGGCAACTTTGGCCGTAATGACCAAGTTGGAAATCCACACAGATGTCCAACCCATCCATGTGGAGGTGCAAAACGAGCCAGTATATTGTGGTAACGTAGAGATTGAACCGGACGGTCAACCATGGTATCATGACATCAAGCAGTACATTCAAAGAGGAGAATACCCCACAGGTGCAAACGAGGTGGATAAGAAGACAATTCGAAAACTAGCTTTGGCCTTTTTCCTGAATGGTGAGATCTTTATAAGAGAAATTATGACATTACTCTCCTTAGATGTGTAGATGCTCATGAAACTCGAACAATCATGATTGAAATCCACGAAGGGATCTGCGGGACTCATGCTAATGGTCACATGATGGCGCGAAAAATCCTAAGAAGCGGCTATTACTGGTCCACCATGGAGAATGACTGTATCAATTATGTTCGAAAGTGCCACAAATGCCAAGTATATGCAGACCGAGTCAATGCTCCCCCAGTTCCATTGCACAACATAGTATCTCCTTGGCCTTTCTCGATGTGGGGCATGGATGTTATCGGCCCGATTAATCCCAAAGCTGCTAATGGTCATCGTTTCATCTTGATGGCAATAGACTATTTCACTAAATGGGTGGAAGCTGCTTCATATACCAACATCACACAGAAGGTGTTTCTCAGGTTTATCAAAAAGGACATCATCTGCAGATACGGAATTCCAGAAAGGATCATCACAGACAATGCTCCTAATCTCAATGGTGCCGAGGTTCAAAAATTCTTTGAGACTTTCAAGATCAAGCATCATAACTCAGCTCCTTATAGGCCTCAAATGAATGGTGCGGTTGAAGCTGCAAATAAGAACATCAAGAAAATCATTGCCAAAATGGTGGTGAATTACAAAGACTGGCATGAAATGCTGCTATATGCTTTGCATGCGTATCGCACCAACATACGATCAAGCACTGGAACAACTCCCTTCTCATTGGTTTATGGAATGGAAGCTGTATCCCCTATAGAGGTGGAAATCCCTTCACTCAGGGTTTTAATAGAGGCTGAGTTGGAAGAATCTGAGTGGGTGAAAGCTCGATATGAGCAACTGAACATGATCGAAGAGAAGAGGCTTGCAGCTATCTGTCATGGTCAGTTGTACCAAGGTAGAATGGCTAGGGCTTTTAACAAGAAAGTTCGCCCTAGAGATTTTTATCCAGGAGATTTGGTGCTGAGAAAAATTCTCCCTAATCAAGAGGACGCACGAGGAAAGTGGGCTCCGAGTTATGAAGGACCTTACATTGTCAAGCAAGCATTTTCAGGTGGAGCATTGATTTTGCAAAACATGGATGGCCAGGAATTGCCTAAACCAATCAATAGTGATGCAGTCAAAAAGTTTTATGCTTAAAACAACACAAAAAAGAAAAAGAAGCTCGTTAGGTCGAAAACTCGAAAGAGCGGCCTAAGCAAAAGTTAGGGCACAATAAGACAAAATAAAGAAAGAGCTTGTTAGGTTGAAAACTCGAAAGAGCAGCCTAAGCAAAAATTAGGGCAAACCACAAAGCAAAATGAAGAAAAAGCTCGCTAGGTTGAAAACTCGAAAGAGCGGCCTAGGCAAAAGTTAGAGCAGAAAAAAAAGGGAGAGAAAAAGAGAAAGAGAGAGAGAGATAAGCATCATTGCCTACAGCCTACACTGGGGCAATTTTTGAATTTGTCCAGAAAATCAAGCAAATCAAAATCTGAAACTGGGGCAATTTTGAGAAGGGGATTCGAAGAACATGTTGTCAGATATCATGGCTATGATGTTCAAATTGCTGTAAAAAGTCCATTGATTGAGCCACAAAGAACCTAAACTAGGGCAAAATTTTGTGTCTCCCAAAATTTTATATTTCGCATTTATGTTGTTCAAAGCATTTGTCATCCAATACACCGAGTAATGAAAATGCCCATTCAGTTGATCCCTTCACCCTCTTTTTGAATGCATGTTTATTCACGATGTCTCAAGTAGGATAAATTTAAGCTTCAAATATACAATCTAACAATGTTTACAGCAATACATCAATAACTAGCGTCACAATCCAATTAAGCTGGGCAGAGGTGTATTCATTATTCTGAAAAAGGGAAGAAGGAGAAATGGGAAGGAAGTGAGCAAAGTTGCAAAAGCAAGGCGAGTTTAGTCGTGCCAGAAAGTCAAGCGCAAGAATTATGAGTTTGATCGGTTGAAGTCTTCCTCGAGGTTTGCTCGATTTGGTAATGTTTAGTTTTTCAAGAATGTGAAATTCATGACCTTTTTGCATATGACTTTGAAAAAAAACGAAAACTATTATTTTCTAAACCACTTAATTTCTTGTCGGCCTCAGATTGCCACCATTTATTTTTCAGTCGGCCTTAGTTTGCCAATTCACTTTTCCAGTCGGCCTTAGATTGCCAATTTACATTTCTTGTCGGCCTCAGATTGCCAATTTACTTTTCCAGTTGGCCTCAGATTGCCACCATTTATTTTTCAGTCGGCCTCAGTTTGCCAATTTACTTTTCAGTCGGCCTCAGATTGCCACAATTCACTTTTCTTGTCGGCCTCAGATGGCCAATTCACTTTTTCAGTCGGCCTCAGATTGCCAATTTACTTTCCAGTCGGCCTCAGATTGCCACCATTTACTTTTTCAGTCAGCCTCAGATTGCCAATTTACTTTTTCAGTCAGCCTCAGATTGCCAATTTACTTTCCAGTCGGCCTCAGATTGCCACCGTTTACTTTTTCAGTCGGCCTCAGATTGCCAATTTACTTTCTTGTGGGCCTCAGATTGCCAATTTACTTTTTCAGTCGGCCTCAGATTGCCAATTTACTTTCCAGTCAGCCTCAGATTGCCACCGTTTACTTTTTCAGTCGACCTCAGATTGCCATTTTACTTTTCAGTCGGCCTCAGATTGCCAATTTATTCTTTTCAGTCGGCCTCAGATTACACCACATTTTACTTTTTTTTCAATCGGCCCTCAGATCGCCAATTTACTTTCTTGTCGGCCTCAGATTGCCATTTTACTTTTCAGTCGGCCTCAGATCGCCAATTTACTTTCTTGTCGGCCTCAGATTGCCATTTTACTTTTCAGTCGGCCTCAGATTGCCAATTCACATTTCTTGTCGGCCTCAGATTGCCAATTTATTCTTCCAGTTGGCCTCAGATTGCCAATTTACTTTCTTGTCGGCCTCAGATTGCCATTTTTATTTTCCTGTCAGTCTAATCGGATTGTAAATCCTAGTCAGTTCAATTGCTTTTACGTTTCTTATGGATTTGTGTCGGGGTAGTTTCTTTTCTTTGCGTTGTTCATAGAACTAGTTTTTGAATGGCATTACATGTGACTTCTCGTGAAGATTTAGCTTCTTTAAATGTTAGAGTTTGTTTTCCTGCATTTTGCATTTCAGGCATTGCCGAACAAAATCTATGTTCATGTCTTTACTTATTCCTTATAAAGATAATATGTAAAAACTTAGGTTTTTCATATTCTCTTATAAGAAATAAGTAAAGAGGGGCAACTGTGAACACTCGATTTTGTTTGGCCTATTAAACAAAAATCCAAAAATTTGCATCTAATTTTCAATTTCTTCATTATAGTTACTTCATCATTTCCTTGTGAGAAAAATGTGAAAAAAAGAGAGAGAGAGTTCAACCCATGTATTGCAGCCCATTTCTTTTTGTAGCTTATTTGTGTTATTGTCCAGATGTGTTTCAACCCAATTTTACTAGTTTGTTACCCAAAACCCTTTTTGTCCATTTATTTGTCAACCTAAACCCAGCTCGTTTTTGTTTCGGTTTTGTCCAAGCCCAATTTGCCTCTGTCCAACAAAAAAAGAAAAAATACAGAATATAAAAATATATATATATATATATAAAAGAAGAAAACCCAGAAACGTGGGAGGCATGTTTTGGCACTCCCACTTCAGCCTCCTGCCTCCTGGAGTTCTGCCATCCATGAAGGGAACGCAAAATGATGGGCAAGCAAGCAGGAATGTTAATTGCAATTAAAAATAACAAATGGAATGATCAACAACTGAAGGCGTGGGGAACAATATTGTTCTGAGTGCTTCTGCATTTTAGAAGGTATGGAAAAAGTAGTTAATTAATCAGAGACCATCTAAGTATAAAGGGAAACACTCACAAGGAGGGGAGAGGATCATCGGCAACATCATCAAAAATTTTCAGACCAAAACACTCATAAAAGGGTATCAGATCAAAAAAAAAAAAAAACAGATAGAGAGACATCAAAGAGCGATCATCAGTCATCAAAATTTCCAATTTCAATCCAGCAACAACAAAAAAAAAAGGTAATTACAACGGCAATAATATCTAAAAATTGAAAAGAAGGAGAAGGGGAAGGAGGCCGCGGCCTCCCCTGCCATAGCCGTGGCCTCTTCTTGTTCTTCCACCACAGTTAGCTCCTCTTGTAACAACCACCTCACCGCCACTAGCCCAGCTCCTTCACCACGTCCCCTCGGCCGTCCTCCATCATCTTCAACCCCAAGCTTCACCATTCACATCATAAACCACCATCAACTGCCATCTCACCTCACTCCACCCGTGGTCACTACCACCACTCGAGCTTGCAGCGCGGGCTCCCTTCCTTCACAACAACCCAGTCGCTCCGCCGCGCCTCTCCATTACCCAAAAATCGCGAACCACCGAGCCACCGCCGGCCAAGATCTGTGTCGCGATCCTTTCAAGCTTCCCCGATCAGCACCGCCACCCCTCTCCGCGTTGAGTCATCGCGCGGCCTTCCTCCCTCACTGGCTCAGACCCACCCTTCATTGGCCGCGGTCCGCCTTCCCGCACCATCCGCGGCGGTGATCCTCCATGGCCGCGGCCTCTTTCTCTTCCACCCAAGCTTTTTCTCATTCTTTCTCCCATTCTCTCTATTTCATTTGTTTCCTTTCAGTGTGTTGGTTTGGGTAAGGAAATGTTTAGGCTTTAGTGAAGATGCGTGCACTCTCTCTCCGTGTTGGATTTCGCGTGCGAGCTGGTGGGAGAGTGCAGTAAGTGTGTGCGTGTGAGAGTTTTGGGGTGTGTGTGTGTGTGAGTGAGATTAATTTCAGGAAAATAGGAATTTTATTTTATTTATCTATTTCATTTATTTGTATTTTCTTAGATTAGTGTTGTTCATTTTGTTAGATCTAATTTCAGGCTTATTCATTTAGTTTAGTTTAATCGTGATCTAAAAAAAAAACATATATTTTATTCATTTTGAGTTTGAAATAAATGTTTGAGTGCCTTATTTCATTTAAAGAAATTGTTTTCAGTTAATAAATCGATAAATCATTTTTTTTTTTAAAAAAATATAGGATTAATTTAGCCGTGACGGTTTGTTAATTCTATATTTTAGAATATTTTAACTGTGACAGTTTGATATTCTAAAACCTTAATAAAACCAATCAACCCATAAATATTTTATACAGAACTACGTGACTTTGAGTTCCCCATCGCACCAGGGGATACGTAGGAGCAGGCGGTTCTAACCCTGTCAAGCCAAAATTAGTTTTGTTATAGTTTTTATATTAATTGTAAATAATTCCCTTTTTTTAGAATTTTTACTCAATTTCTTTATTTAATGGAGGAATATTTTGATTCAAAGTGTTAATTTAGCCGCGACGGCTTGTTAATTTGATAATTTGGACATTTGAGCTGTGATAGCTTAATGATTTGAAAATTCCTCTAAAAGAAAAATAAATAAATATTCTTTTCTTTTTTTTTGTAAAAAAATATCAAAATAAATTTCCTTTTGCCTCATTTGTAAATATTTGTAATTTATATTTTCATTTTTGACTTAAATTTATTTATCAAAATTTTATTTTAAATAAAGATGTTAATTTAGCCGAGATGGCTTATTAACTCAGTATTTTGGATATCTGAGTTGTGACAACTTGATGTTCCAAAATCTCATAGTTATTCTTGCTTTGTAATACATTTTATCTTTTTTTGTAAATATTTATCAATTATTAGAGACATTTTATTTTAGCTAATTTTTTTTTTTGGGGGGGGCATTCCATTTTGAATGAAGACGTTAATTTAGCCGGGACGGCTTGTTAACTCAATATTTTAGAACACCTGAGTCGTGACGACTTGGTGTTCTCTTTTCCTCTTTTATAATAAAATTAAATATTTTTACTAGGGCTATTACTTAATTTGCACAGTTAATTAAAGGTACCGTCCAAGGACGGGTGTATTAGGGGTGCGTGGGATTAAATTCCTGCCCTTCCCTATGCATAACCGACTCCCGAACTCAAAACTGGTTTCAAAGATTATTCTTTGAAAAACGGGTCTTTTCCAACGTTTTCCCAAATATAAATAAACTTGGTGGCGACTCCATTATTTTCAAGAAAATAAAAAACATTCTTTTGTTCGCCGTCACCATCGCGATCCCGGTTGCGACAATACCTAAGCCAATTATGAGTCACTCTCACTGATCTAGACATCATATAATGTGATTCTATGGATGTTAATCAAGCTGGAACAGAATTCATATTTTCTGTACCTATGGGGTTCTAGAATTCACATTTCAAGCAATTAAAGTAGGTAAGCATGCTAGAACAATTATCATATACTTGGCAAGGTATTTAAACATATTTAGACCACCCAAAACATGATTTAAGGTACTGGAAATGAACATGGCAGAACCGAAACTTAGTGATCATCAAATCATGTATAAACTTCTTTTTCAATGTACATAGGTAGCTAGTTTCTCTTGGAACAATTCTAGGACTTCAAAAACATCTTAGAAATCAACTTATCTTGTCAAAAACTCTTATAAAATACATGGGGCAGTAGCTCTTTAGTTTCACTCATGGTTGAAATCCTAAATATAAGAACATACTCAAAATACCTTTAAATTTCACCTATGCTTAGGAAAAATTTAAAACATAAGCTAGGCTCTTGTAACTAATGAAGACTCATCCTAGAGTTTTCATCATCACATGGCCAAATGCATTTCAAGAAGATACCTTCTTGATTTAACTTTTCTCAAGATGAAATGGGCAAGTCTTTGAGCTCTAGTAGTTTTAGGTGATGGCATAATAGTAAACGTGCTATGCATTCCATTTTTATAGTCCATTAGGAAGTAACGTGATAGCACAAAGTAAATATGAGATGCACATTCATTTTTGGTCATGGAGTTTAGTGATGACTTGGAATATAACATGAAATGCAAAGCTTGGAATTTAAACGTGCATTATGCAAGTTCATTCTTTATTTTGGGGTTCAGTGATAGCATAGAAAATAAACGTGCTATGCAAAGCATAAAATAAACGTGAATGCAAGTTGCTTTTATGTCTTGTCTAGAGCTCTTGCAAGACTTTAAAAAGGAAATGGTTCCAACCCAAACCTCATCCTCACAAGAAAAGAAAACTATTAGTACTAAGATACTCAAAATAAATCATAACCTCAAAGGTTTTGAAAGTAGCCGAATCTTCATCAAGAAGAATGAACCATTTTTAAACTCTAGGGACCAAGATCTTGATGATCTATGACATCAACATCCTAAGTCCTCATCATTGAGTACAAGGCTTCCTTCAAAACTAACATTAAAACAAAGTTCATGCTAAAGAAGAAAGCAAAACCGAAACCATGCTTGGTTTAAGGTTAAATTTTCAAGCTTTAGAGTTTGTTCATGTAACAAGCATCAACAGGAAACCCTCATCATCAAGCTTTCATTTTTCCAAGCCTTAGAAACCTTCATCGCTGAAATCATGAAAGGAAAAGGGAAGTCCAGAAAGTGTTCAAGAGAGACATAAACTCCTCCTTTACTCAACCTTGAAAAAAGAAAGATGAAACTTTCCTTGTGAAAAATTCAAGCTTTAGGGGTTGTTAAGTGACAAGCACCATCATAACACCCTCATCATCAAGCTTTCATTTTTCCAAGGGTCAAAGGCCTTCATGGCCGAAACTTAAAGGAAAAAAGGGAAGTTCCAAATATTCAAGAGAAACATAACCTCATTCTTAACTAAACTTGTAAAAGATGAAACTTTTGTTAAGAAAAACTCAAGCTTTAGAGGTCTCATGTAAGATGAACTCATAGTCACCTCTAGAGAGCACTCATCAACAAGCTATCATGTTCAAGGCCTTGAGGTCGAAAACTAAAGGAAAAGAAAGGAAGAAACCGAAAAGAAAAAGAGCAACATGGAGGTTCATCCATTCATCATTTCCCAACAAGATTCAAATATGAAGATTAAAGACATATTTAGAAAGGTTCCCTACCTTGTGTTTTCGAAAAAAGAGAGGAAGAACTTGAGCTTGAAGAACTCTTGGAAGCTTGAAAGAAAAAGAAGTAAGAAAGCTTGAGACTTTTAGAGATTTTGCAAGAAGTGAGCAAATGAATGAAGTTGTGTAGTGTTGTGTATTTATAGGCAAATGAATCATGAAGGAGTAGAGGGGGAGGGGCTGGCCGAAACTTTTAGAAAAATCTCTTGGCCGAAACTTGATTGACTACATAAAATATCATTCTTTTGAATTTTTGGGGGGAAGTGGCCGAAAATTATAAGGCCAAGGGAGGAAAGATTTTATTCAATTTAATCATGTACTAATGAAGTGTTTAAGAGTAAACAAGGTTAGGTCACTAATTAAGGTTGTGTACCCAAGTGTTTAGGTGAACTAAGTAGGTGATTAGGACCATTAATACCTTGGATTAAGAGTAATCTTGTAGGATTGATAGAGTCAAACTCCTATGACTATTGATTAAAATGTGACAACTTTTTCTTGGGAATGAAAGTGTTCTTGGGAATAGGGTATGAATAGTAAAAAACTATTTATAGTTGCTTTTTCTTTAAAGAAAGAAAAGAATTAGAAATGAGTTTTAAATTTTCTTAAGCAATTTTAGGTTCTAATCAACCTCAAATAATTATTTTAGCTCTAGATTAATTAAGAAATTAATTAACCTTTCATTAGAGCCTAATATTGCTTAGGTTTGAGTTAAGTAACTTGTTAGGCTTAAAATGCACTAAGCGGGGGTAAAATTGTAATTTTCACTAAAAGTTGCCCGGAACCTCCGGGACTTAAACCAACATAGTTCATGCCTTAAAACATCATTTTTGATCTATGGGACAAGTCCGAGTTGGAGTCAAAACTTAAAACTGCCTTAAATCGGGTTAGGGGTATTTTGGTCATTTATGCATAGAAACCTCATAAATGAGATTTTTTTCCTGCCTTGTTAAACATTCATATACCTATGATCCCCTTCATATATCATAAAAGCCTTGTGAGGATGGCCGAGGCCGGTCATCCTCATGTTTTAGGTAAAAATGACCTCAGGGGCATTTTGGTCATTTAAAAGTTTAGTGAGGTATGACCTCATAACCTAGAACTCTCAAGAGGAGAGAAAATATAGGGTGACCCCTAAGGAAAGAGATTATGAAATTTAAGTCACCTAAAAGAATAATGGGGAATGATCATGTTGGAAGGATTTATGTTCTTTTTGTCATGTGCATTGGTTGTAATTTCTATGATATTTTTGCATATGGCATTGGCATGCATTCATGATATAACATGTTGCACCCATGACAATAAGATTCATGCTAAAAGATACGGGCCTAAGTTAATGGCATTTGGAACTTAATAAATGCACCTTATATATGCTCACATTTTTATAATGAAACCTGAGGTTCTTGGGGACGATTATGATGACACTTGCATTAGAGCTGGGAAGCCCTACTAAGAATCTAGTATAAGTTTCTCATCCTTTTTTCTTTCTTCCATGTTGTCCCCAGACGAGAATGATGATGTAGCTCATGATCTTCTCTAAGATGTGGACGAGGGAGTTGCGCTACAGAAGGAATAGAAGGGTTGCAGTGGCAGTACAGAAATAATTTTCTTTCGAACATTGGCTTTAGGGTGATTGATAAGGGGAATTCATGCCACTTATTTTACTTCTACACTCTAGTCTTTTGAATAAGTTGTAACATCCTAATTTTTAACCCAATACTCTAGAACATAATTAGGTTAATCATTAGTCTGTTACGTCATAGCTTCCTTATTACTTTAAACTACTTAGCGGAAGTACTGGTAAATTTTTTTTTTTGAAATGTAAAAGCAAAGTGAGAGCCGCGTGACATGATAAATAACAAAGCACGAATGGAATTAAGCAAACATCGCATAGCAGCATAACATAAGCAAGTAAAGGCACATCAATAGAACTGAACTACATGTTTATATAATATTATACGATATGCCCACTCATGGAGAGTGGGGCTTAGTTTAGTACATCATAAACAGATACAACTAAAAAGCAAATACAAAGGAAAGTACTACGGAATATGTAAAAGCAACTCCCCTACCCAAGTGCAACTAAAGGGATAACCTTTAAACAAAAGGAGGTCCATCCTCATCTAAGTGGTGTGTGCTCTACCCGGGTACTCCATCGGTCGTACGTCACCTCCTACTGACGTCCATCTCGCGAGCGAGGCACATATTCGGGAAACTGGGTGAGCTCCTCGGGCGAAAAGAGGCGGAACGGGGATCGAGAGTGACCCCCGTGATGGGGCCGCATCTCCGATCATCGTGCAAGCCGTGGTTGAGTCACGGTATCCTCACTGCCCTCCCTCATCAGTGGTGGAGTGGGGGCGGAGCTCTCGCTGTACGGATGGGTAGGCGGGTCCTCCGACGGATCATTCTTCGAGAAGTAAGTCCAGGGCACGTAGTCGGGATAGTCACGCATGGCTGAGGCGGCGGTGTGCATGGGGAGCACTCTCTCGTTATGCGTACGCTCAAAAACCCGCCGCTGCCGCTGCCATAGGTGTCTTTGTCGGGGAGAAGTGATGGGTATGCAAGGGGTGAGCGAAGGGACGTCCTACGAACATGAAGACTCGCACCGTGCACTGTCTCTCAAAATGGTATGACCCGTGATCCGGGTCATAGTGCACTTCCCACGTCGGGGTGTCCACGAAAACCATGAACGTCGCCATCTGAAGACGTGACGGAAAGAAAGAGATAGAGAGAGTGAGAATCTGGCTAAAGAATCTCAGTAGGGCCTCCTACTACCTAGGTGTCATCATCTACATCCTCAGGAACCTTGGGTTTAGTATACAAAATAAGTGAGCATGCATAAATATCTATTTTTAGGTTCTAAAACATAATTAGCCAAGGTCCATTCATTTTAGCATGATTCTTAATAACCTAAATGCAATCATATTAAAGAATGTATGCATGGCTTTACTTAATGCAAGAATAATCATCATATCTTTAAGAACATCATAATAGTGGCATAAAGTGGCAATTAAATTCTCAAATGGGAACTTTGTGACATAAACATCATACTTTACTTCCTCATAGGCCACCCTAAAAGACAATCGCTCTGGGGGTGTTCGGCCGAACCGGTGTCACCTAGAACGTATCACATCTCTAGGTTATGAGCTTATACCTTAACTAGTCGTCACTAGTTCTTACTTATCAATCCTGATAAGCGTAACATAATCATGAACATAATCCCGACTTATCCAGTACGGGCTAGGGGGTATTTCTTGGGGGTGCTCGGCCGAACCGGTGTCACCCAAGAATTCATCTTGGTATCGATGTCACATGAGTTCTCTGGAGGTGCTCGGCCGAACCGGTGTCATCCGAGAACTCATCTTAGTACCTCATAAAAATCTCATAGGTTTTTCAAAAACTTTCTGAGTCCCGAATTTGTCAGAAATTCGGCAAAGATAATCAAAGATGCCGAATTTCTTCCAAATTCTTCTTTATGCCACATAAGTCATTCAAACATGCATCCTCCATCATAATTTTCATGCATTCACATAATCATTCTCATGTGTTCACAAGCAACATTAGAAATCCATTATGCTCTTGATCCTACGGTATCTTATGCTTTGACCCTTACGGGCCTTAAACTTGTGATGTAATTAACCTATCATCTTCTATCAACCTTTTATGCACCTAAGGGTTCTCTTCTAGTAGATCAAATTATTATTTATGCTCTCTATTAAATCTGAACAACATCATTCCTTAGGGGCAGCATTATAAACTTAAAATTGCGGGGTTCTAGAACTTACATTTTAGACCTTTTCTTGGTTCTGTCTTCACCTAAGGCGCTATAAGTTCGTCTTAAACCAATTATGAGGCACTCCTATGTCTAAGAACTAATTATAAGCCATGTTCTCTTCATTATAAGGTTGCTGGACAGATTCTAAAAATTAAATGTTCTAAGAGTTCTAGAATTGCGGTTTTACAGTTTTCTAGTTACTAGTTTATCTATAGGTGCTAAAATTCAATCCTACTTCAATTGTAACCAAATTTTTCATGATTAAGCAATCCTAATCTGATTATATTCCCATTGAAACAGTTTGGGCAGTGTCCAAAGGTAAATGCGTTAAAACTATGCTAAATCTTGACTTTACAGTTTTTCTAGAAAACTAGTTTCTCTCCTATCATGCATAGAAATGTTCCTACCTCATCATACATAATTTTTACTCATTCAAACACATCAAAACATCATCATACAGCAGCAAACTTGTCATGGAAGAACCGAAACATTAAGTCTCCAAAAAGATGCTTAACTTGGTATTTCTAAAACATATAAGTTGCTAGTTTCTCTTGGAACCATTTTTAGGACATCTAAAACTCTTTTGCAAACCATTTTATTTTGTAAAAGAGGCTAAAAACATCCTTAGGTCAGTGACCACTTGATCCCTCCTTAAAAGAGAATTAAACTCATAAATCTTGTTGGTCTTAATCTCATAAACTTCATGAGGTTTTAAAGAGAATCTTAAAAACTT
Organism: Dalbergia cochinchinensis; assembly: GCA_031216125.1. Classification (NCBI taxonomy): domain Eukaryota; kingdom Viridiplantae; phylum Streptophyta; class Magnoliopsida; order Fabales; family Fabaceae; genus Dalbergia; species Dalbergia cochinchinensis. The sequence goes on from CM062376.1 coordinate 14,083,154, forward strand.
AGATTGTTGGCCCTTGTAGCTAGATGAATCTCCTCCCAAGTTCATCATCACTACATGGTCGAAATTATGCATTCAAAGAATGCCTCCACATTAGACTTTAACTTGAGATAAAATGGGCAAGTCTTGAGCTCTAAGGTCTTTAAGTGATGACATAATTTAAACATGCTATGCACTTCATTTTTATTCTTCATTACAAAGTAAAGTGAGAGCTTAAAGTAAATATGCAAGACTTGAATTATAAATATGCAAGACTTGAAATATAAATATGCAAAACTTTAAAAATATAAATATGCAAGTTCATTTCTTTATTTTAGTGCTCTAGGCCCAGCAACAATCGACTTTAAGGCCGAAATAGAAAAGCTTTGAGATTTAGTTAGGTGATGGTGCAATTCTCATTTTAAATCTTTATGTTCTTTAGTGATGAAAAGTAAATATGCTAGACAAGAATGTAAATATGAGATGCAATCCATTCTTTATCCTTTAACTTTAAGTGATGGCTTGGAAATTAAATATGAATGCAAAGCTCAAAATAAATATGTAATGCATAAGCTTGAATTTAAATATGAATGCTAGTCCATTTTATTTCTTATTAGAGTTCATATAAGACTTTTGAAGGAACTTAAACCTCAACTCAAACTTATCATGACAAGATAAAGTAAAGATAAGAGTGAACCTCAAGGGTTCTTTAAAGCACAAAGTTCCTTTTCTTGAAATATAGACATAAATGAAATTTTTATTAAAACTCAAACTCTAGAAGCCTCATTGTGATGAACACATAGTCATCATCTAGAAGCTCTCATCATCAAGCCATTGTGAACCTCATTGGCCAATATGGCCGAAAACTTAGAGAAAGAAAAGGAAAAGGAAACGAAACTTTTGAGAAGAAAAGAAACATTTGAAATTCTAGAGACCATGATCTTGATGATGCATTAGCACCAACATCATGAATCCTCATCATTGAGTTCATGTAACCATTTTAAAACATCATCAAAGTGAAAGGTTTTCAAGGATTCAAGAAGAAGAACTAAAAACATCTTTAACTCAAGAACAAAGATCAAGCTTTAGAGATTGTTCAAGTGATGAACATCATCATGAAACTCTCATAATCAAGCTCTCATTCCCATGTCCTTAAGGCTCATGGCCGAAACAAAGAAGGAGAAGAAGAAGAAAAGAAATTCTAAAAAGATTTAAGAGAAACTATGAACACATAAAGAGATTAAGAACTTTAAATGAAAGAAACTCTTGAAAGAAAATCCCTACCAAGTGATTGAAGGTTGGGATGAGAGAAGAAGATGAAGAACTTGAAGACTTGAACTTGAGAGAAAAAGGAAACTTTTAAGTGCTCTTTGAAAACTTACACTTAGCAAATGAACCCAAAATGATGCAAGTTCACCTAAGCAAGCTATTTATAGAGAAATGAAACAAATGCAAGGTGCAAGAAGGGAGGAGGGCTTCAGCCATACAGCACAAGGGCAGCCCCCATGAGTTCCATGAGGTGAGATGTTGTGATCTTGAGGCATGGTGAGGTATGGTTCAAAGTATGGTGAGGTATGGTTCAAGGTATGGCTCAAGCATGGTTCTTTGAGTGAGAAACAAATCAACATGTGATGTAAATGAGAGGGGGATGGCCAAAACTTGCATCATCCATGGGGAGGATTTCTTGCATTTTAATTGTGGTTTAGAGTTGTGTTTAGGTGTATCTTTGATTAGGATTAAGATTAGGAATTTGTAAGAAAGTGTTTAGGTGAGAAAATGGGTAATTAAGGTTGTCAAGACATATTTAAGGAGTGTTCTTGCATCATTAGTGAGTTATAAACTCATTTTAGTGTATAAACAATTCTAGACACAATTCCTTGATTTAAGGAATTGGAGAGAGAAAACACTATTCAAGATTCCAAGAGTGAAATCTTGAGTTTTAGAAAGGAGATTTAAATCTAATCTAAACAATCTTAGGTTCTAATTAATTTTAATAATTTATTTTGACTTTATATTAATTATGGAAATTAATTAATCTTTGATTAGAGCCTAATATTGCTTAGGTTTGCTTAATTACATCATTAAGCTCAAAAATACTATTCTAGGGGCAAAATTGTAATTTCGCACTAAAACTGCCCGAGACCACCGGGACTCAAACAGATGTTTTGAAACATGTAAAAACATTGTTTTAAACCTCTGGGGAAAGTTTCGAGCTCAAACGGCACCTTTACCCGCATAAAAACGCTATAGGGGTATTTTGGTCATTTTGACCCGAAATAGCAAAAAATGAGACTTTTGCTTCCGGAACCACGCAAGGGTCATTCAATCCCCTTCAAACATTGAGTTGGCCCTTCAAGGACTGCTGGGTCGGCCATCCTCGAATTCCAGGCCGAAAATGACCTCAGGGGTATTTTGGTCATTTTCCACTCAGACAGAAAATCGGGGCGTTACATAAGTTCCACTGATTAAATGATGAAATTATTAGTGATTTCTAACTTGTTCCTCATTGTAGATTTGCCTGGGAAACCATTGATTATTGCTTTGACTTTTGGAAACTGAAGCTTAGTACGTTTAACCTGTCTCCTAGAGTGGTTTTTATGTATAGAGGCATTGGATCATGTGCAATTCTCAAAGAAAAAGGCTGGAAACCCTCTTGAAGAAGTCAAAAGCTGGAAAAAGATGAAGCAGCCTGAAGTTAACCACTTGGGTAACCATCGCCATGATCGATAATCACTGCAGCAGTCAACAACCACTGCAGCGGTCAGCAAAGAGTCCTGCGTGATGACCTTTAAGCATCTTCTCTGGGAACCGCTGCAGCGGTCAACAACCACTGCAGCGGTGGCACGATAGACTAGAAGGGCAATTTTAAGTGCTATGGGTTCCACTTTGACCTCATCTTTTGAGAGCAGTATTTATAGAATTAGATCAGAATTTTACCCTAGTTTTGGAACAGCAGAGTTTTAGTGATAATAATTATCTTCTTTCTCTATCTCTCTTCCCTTCTCTCTCTTAGGGATTTCATTAGTGGATTTTTGGTTCTTGTGGATGATAGCAAGGATTGTTGCTATTGTTTCCAGATATTATTTCTTATTCATTGATTGTAATCCTCCAAGAATAGAGGGGTAGATTTCATAGCTAGTGTAGCGAACTCTGGATGGATTGGGATAACTTTGAGACACTTTGTTCATGTTGAATGCATTAATTTTCTTATTTTTCTTCAATTTCTATCCTTATAATAATTGTGGTGATTGTTATAATTGTTATTGGAATGCCCAAATTAATGATTGTTGTTTAGGGAAACCCTTTAGCCATAACAGATAGATTTATCAAATTATGTTTAAAGGAGAACAATGGAATTAACCTTCCGATTGGCAGTTAGGCTCTAGCAATTGATTTTTTAGATCATTGTAACTTCCAATTAATTTGAGAATTCAGTTATTTGTTAATTTCATTGGTCAATTTCTAGGGATTGATAAATTACTAGTAAAGTTGCAAGTTAATAACAACTAAGAGCCATTAATGGATTCAACATGTGGTCAATGATAGTTAATTCCAATCCTAGAGTTATCCTGCACTAGTGTCTTCCTCTCTATTACTATTACTCTGTTGCTATTAATCTCAAATTTTTAATTTCCATGATCTTATTCTTTAAACCCCCAGTTCTCAACTAAGTGATAAGGCCTCCTTTGAGAGATGACCTAGGTTGTATCCTTTGCTACATTTTTGGTACAATTTAGTATTGGAATTATTTTCTAATTTGTTGTAAGTCACGATAGCTTGCATCAAATTTTGGCACCATTGCATTTACATTGGGACCATTTCCTGTCTCTCATGGTTACATTTACATCCTCCTTGCAATGGATTATTGTCACGACCCGACTAGGATCACAACCGGCACGTGGGAAGTCCAATCCCCACGTAAGCCTCGTGATCTCGATACCATACAATATTCTTACTTTATCCATAAAACATAATTTATTCATAAGTCAAATTAACTAATAAACTTTGCCAATTTTAGGAAAATAATCCTTTTCATAAATAATTTTCATAATTGTAGCTATAACATATATTTCACTGAGTGTTCATATACAAAATAACTATGGGTGATATGTTGTGAAATACAAAAGAATCATGGTATAATGGAAATGTAAAATATAATGACTATATGCGGTCTGAAACGCCCTGATTTTCTGTCTGAGTGAAAATGACCGAAATGCCCCTGAGGTCATTTTTTGCTTGGAATTCGAGGATAGCCGGCTTGGCAGTCCTCAAAGGGTCAACTCAATGTTTGAAGGGGATTGGATGGTCCTTGAGTGGTTTCGGAATGAAAATCGTGTTTTCTGCGGTTTCGAGTCAAAATAACCAAAATACCCTACAGCGTTTTATGCGGGTAAAGGTGCCGGTCAAGCCCAAAACTTTCCTCAAATGCTTAAAATGATGTTTTCATGTATTTAAAAGTATCTGTTTAAGTCCCGGTGATCCTGGGCAATTTTTATGCAAAATTATGATTTTGCCCCTGGCATAGTGCCATTTGAGCTTAATGATGTAATTAAGCAAACCTAAGCAATATTAGGCTCTAATCGAAGATTAATTAATTTCCATAATTAATCTAGAGTCAAATTAAGTCATTAAAATTAATTAGAACCTAAGATTGCTTAGATTAAACTCAAAACCCCTTTTTCTTTTAAAAACTCAAGTTTCTAGAACATAGAATCTGTAACGCCCCGATTTTTCTGTCTCAGGGAAATGACCAAAATGCCCCTGAGGTCATTTCCAGACCGAAAATCGAGGATAGCCGGCACGACAGTCTTCAAAGGGTCAGGTCAATGTTTGAAGGGGACTGGATGATCCTTGAGTGTTTTCGGAAACGAAAAACCTATTTTCTGTGGTTTTGGGTTAAAATGACTAAAATACCCCTGCAGCATTTTTATGCAGGTAAAAGTGTCGTTCGAACCCGAAACATTCCCCAAAGGTTTAAAATGATGTTTTCAAGTATTTAAAAGTGTTTGTTTAAATCTTGGTGGTCCCAGGGAATTTTCGTGCAAAATTATGATTTTGCCCCCAGAATAGTGCCGTTTGAGCTTAATAACGTAATTAAGCAAACCTAAGTAATATTAGGCTCTAATCGAAGATTAATTAATTTACATAATTAATCTAGAGTCAAAATAAGTTATTAAAATTAATTAGAGCCTAAGATTGCTTAGATTAAACCTAAATCCCTTTTTAAAACTCAAGATTCTTAGAATAGTGTTTTCTCTCTCCAATTTCCCTAAATCAAGGAATTGTGTTGGTATTGGATTCCTTATTAATGGAGTTTGACTCCACTAATTTAGCAAGACCACTTCCTAAACCTAGTCTTACAAGCCTCTAATTAACCATTACCTCACCTAAACACTTTCCTACAAATTCTTAATCTTAAACATAGTCTATGACACACCTAAACACACCTCTAAACCACAATTAAATGGAAGAAATCCCTCCCCCATGGCTGATGCATTTCGGCCACATCATCCCCAAATTCCATCACATGTTTTAAATTTTGAACGCACCTTTGAGCCATGCTTTGAGCCATACCTTGAACCATACCTCACCATACCTTGAACCATGCCTCACCATGCCTCAAGATCACAACATCTCACCTCATGGACCTCATGGGCTGCCTTGCCTTGGCCGAAACCTCCCTTCCCCCTTTGCACCTTTCATTTGTTTCATTTCTCTATAAATAGCACACTTGAGTGAATTTGAAATACCTTTAGTTTATTTGCTAAGTTTAGTTTCCTAGAGCACTCAAAGCTTTTTCTTTTCTCTCAAAGATCAAGAGTTCTTCTTCTTCATCTTCTTCATCCTCTTCAACATCATTTCACTTGGTAGGGATTTTATTTTAAATGTTTCTTTCATTAAAAGTTCTTATTTAGTTATGTACTTGATGGTTTCTCTTGAATCTTTTAGAACTTCTTCTTTTCTTCCCATTTTGATTTCGGCCTAGAGCCTTTGATGAACTTGGAAATGAGAGCTTGATGATGGGGATTGCATAATGATATTCATCACTTGAGCAACCCCTAAAGCTTGATCTTGGTTCTTGAGGAAAAGATGTTTTTAGTTTCTTTCCTATTTACCTTGAAAACTTAACTTTGATGTTCTAAAATGAGTGTATGAACTCAATGATGAGGATATATGACCTTGGTGTTAATACATCATCAAGATCATGGTCTCTAGAGTTTTAAAATGGTTCTTTTTCTTGCTCATGGTCTCGGCCCCATTTTCCTTTTTCTTTCTCTAAAAATTCGGCCATCATTAATGGTTCAACATGGAAGCTTGATGATGTTTCTAGATGATGACCATGTGTTCATCATAATGAGACCCCTAGAGCTTGAGTTTAATAAAAATGTTATTTATGATTTTGCTTCAAGGGATGATATTTTGTTTACTTTAGCTTATTGTGATAAACTTGGGTTAAGATTTAAGTTCCTTCAAAGTCTTGTAAGAGCTCTAGTAAAGATATAAAAATGAACTTGCATATTTATATTTCTAGCACCTTATATTTATATTTGAAGCTCTTGCCTCTCATATTTACTTTCCTATGTCATCACTAAACTCTAAAGATTAAAGAAAAGGACTTGCATTATCACATTTAAGTTTCAAGCCTTGCATTGCACGTTTATATTTCAAGTCATCACTTAAAGAACTTAAATATTTAAAACGAGAGCTTGCATATCACCTAATTAATCTCGAAGCCTTTCTATTTCGTCCTTAAAGTCGATTGTTGCTGGGCCTAGAGCACTCAAATAAAGAATTGAACTCGCATATTTACTTTGAGCCTTGCATATTTAATTTCATGTTCTTGCATTTCATATTTACTTTGAAGCTCTCACTTTACCTTATAATAAAGAATAAAATGGAATGCATAGCACGTTTATATTTTGTCATCACTTAAAGAACCTAGAGCTCAAAGACTTGCCCTCATTATCTCAAGTTAAAGTTTGATTATGGAAACATCCCCAAGGATCCAAATTTCGGCCATGTGATGTTGATAAACTCAAAATGAGTTTCATCTAGTTGCAAGGGCCAACAATCTATGATCAAAAGTTTTCCTATGTTTTTAAGAGTTCTATAAGGTCATGATCAACAAGATTTGTAAATTAAATCTCTTCCAAGAGCATTTTAAATTAGTCGCTGCCCCATGATTATTCTTAGCCTCTTTTACAAGATAAAATGTTTTCCAAAAGGTTTTCAAAGTCCTAAGACGATTCAAGGAGAAACTAGCAACCTATGCTTGTTGAAAATGAGATTTTATGCATGATGTGTATGTATATGGGTTTGGTGACATGTTTGATGCTGTATAATGACGTTTTGACATGTTAGAATGGGTAAAAATTATGTATGTGGAGGTAGGAGCCTTTCTATGCATATTAGGGAAGAAACTAGCTTTATAGAAAAATCGTCCCATTAATTCTTAGCTTTTGCCAAAACTGTTTTAGTATGTTAACCTTCAGTTTAGGATTGTTTAAATATGAAAAAATTGGTAACATTTGATGTAGGATTGATTTTTAAAGCCTATAAAGAAACTAGCAACTAGAAAACCATAAAAATGCAATTCTAGAACTCTTAGAACATTTAATTTTCTGATTCTGTACAGCACCCTTATAATGTAGTAAACATGATTTATAATTAGTTCAAAGGCTTAGGGATACCTCATAATTGGTTTAGATCTAATTTAGAGCACCTTAGGCAAAGACGGAACCAAGAAAGGGTCTAAAACGTAAGTTCTAGAACCCCGTAATCTTAAAGATGTAATTCTGCCCTTAGAGTATGATGCTGCCCAGATTTACTAATGAACTTAAATGCTAGTAAGAATTATTAGTTGTGAATCATTAGGTGGATAAGAGGTTAATAGAGAATGATAGAATAATTACATCTCAAGTTTAAGGCCCGTAAGGGTCAAAGCATAAGATACCGTAAGTTCAAGAATATAATGAGCTTTAATGTTACACGAGGATGTATGTTTTATTTGAGAATGATCATGTCAACGTATGAAATTTTGATTGAGGATACATGTTCTATTTATTTATGTGGCATAAAGCAAATTTGGAAGAAATCGGGCGTGTTGCTGTTATGCTGCCGAATTTCTGACAAATTTGGGGACTTAGAAAGTTTTTGAAAAAAAAACTATGAGATTTTCTTTAAAAGAGATAAGGTACTAAGATATGTTCCTGGATGACAACGGTTCGGCCAAGCACCTCCAAGAACTCATGTGACATCGGTACCAAGATGTATTCTTGGGTGACACCGGTTCAGCCGAGCATCCCAAGAAAATGCCCCCTAGCCCGCACTAGAGAGTCGGGATTTATTTATGATACGCTTATCGGTATGGGATAAGTAAGAACTAGTGACGACTAGTTAGGTATGAGCTCATAACCTAGAGATGTAACACGTTTTGGGCGACACCGGTTCGACCAAGCATCCCTAGAACAAATGTCTTTTTAGGGTGGCCCCATGAAAAAGTAAAGTATGATGATTATGTCACAAAGTTTTCCCACCTGAGATTTCAATTGCCACTTTATGCCACTATTATGATGTTACTTGATGTTATGATGAATATTCTTGCATTAAGTAGTGCCATGTATACATTCTTTAATATGTTGCATCCATGACATTAAGAATCATTTTAAAATGAACGGACCTTGGCTAACTATGTTTTGAAGCTTAAAATGAACTTGATGCATGCTCACTTATTTTATACATTAAACCCAAGGTTCCTGAGGACGTAGATGATGACACCTAGATAGGAGGTTTCCCTACTGAGATTCTTTAGCAAGATTCTCACTCCCTTTATCTTTTCTTTCCATCACATCTTCAGATGGCGACGTTTGTATTATTCGTTGATACCCCCACCTGGGAGGTGCACTACGACTCTGAGCACCGGTCGTATCATTTTGAAGGGAGTTGCACACCCGAGTGTTTATGTTTCTGGGACGCCCCTTTTCTCACCATGTACATAACCATCGATTTTCTCTGACTTCCTCGTATGGCGATGACATGGTTTTCGAGTGAGCACGGGCGCATAACGAGAGCGTACTCCGCACGTACTTCGCTGAGTCCGCCACCCATGATTTTCCTGACTATGTCCCCTGATCGAGACATTCGGAGACTGATCCATTGGAGGATCCACCCACCCATCCATACTCCTAGAGCTTTGCCCCTACTCCCCCGTTGAGGGTAGAAGGTAGTCAAGAGACAGTCACACATCTGAGACTGGCTCGGAGGCAGTCTATGCGTCCCTATCGACGAGCTCATGTTCGACCGCAGCGAGTGCCCACTCTGGATTCGCTTCGCCCACGGATCGTTTATGTCTCGCCCTATCCGAACTACCAGCAGTAGAGGCACTCGAGGAGTGATAGTGTACACACCACATGTAGATTAGGATAGCTTTCTTTTGTTCAGAAAGGTTATCCATTTTAGGTGCACTAGGGTGTGGGTGTTCTCTTTTTATGAAATAATTCATGAAAATGGGGGGAGGGGGCTGGCTAATTTTGAGCCACAAAAATGAGAGAAAAAGTCTTCTAGAAGATGTCCTATGAAGCATGGATGAAAGCATGGAGGTTATGACACAAAGCATGGTTCTTTGTGAGATGGAAGCATGGTCTTTGGAGTGTCAAAAATTTGGACATGTGATGGATAATGGGGGGATGATTTCGGTCAGATTTGGGCAGCAAGGAGAGAGGAAAAATCTTCCATGTAATTGGGTGTTAATGATAGGATTAAGTATAGGTTAGTTTAGGTACAAGGTTAGGAGTAATTAAGCTTAAGTTTAGGTAACTAAGCATGTGTATTAGGAATTTTATGACAAGGTTAGGAGTGCTCTTACATCATTAGAGAATTTAAAACTCATTTGTGAATAAACAATGTGTATCATAATCCCATGATTTAAGGAAAGAGAGAGAAAACACTATTTGTGCACTATTTGCACACTATTCATTGATTCCTACATTCAAAGTCTTTGAATTTAAAGATAGGGTTTTAAGTTTATCTAAGCAATTTTAGGTTCTAATCATCCTTATTAAATTATTTTGACCTTAGATTAATTATGGAAATTAATTAACCTTCGATTAGAGCCTAATATTGCTTAGGTTTCGCTTAATCGTGTGATTAGGTGTAAACATACGAAACTACGGGCAAAACCGTAATTTTGCACTTATTTTGCCCGGGACCTCCGGGACCAAAACTGAGACAACAAAAAACATAAAAACATCTTTTAAAGCCATCTGGAGAGGTTTCGGGTTCATCCGGCACTTGCAAAAGGGTAAAACGCCACAGGGGCATTTTGGTCATTTCGACCCGAAAACTCGAAAAATGAGATTTTCGATCCCGAGAAGAAACACAAGTCATCCAATCCCCTTCCAACATTGAGTTTGCCCTTCGAGTACTGCCGGACCTGGCTTTCCTCGAATTTCGGGCTGATAATGACCTCAGGGGCATTTTGGTCATTTTCACTCTAGCAGAAAATCGGGGCGTTACATTTTTTCTCTCTTACCTTAATCTCTTTCCTTTATTGGTTATTTATCTTATCAACTGGCTTTATCTTTATCATGCATCTTTTACGCTATATCGTTTAATACTATGCTTTTTAATTAATAAGGATCAGAAAGTAATTATACTTGATAGTAATATTTTTTGGAAGCTTTAGAAAATAAAAAAGGATCAATGCACGATTCAACCCCCTTTCTCGTGTACATCTCCACCTATACACTCAAGTTTTTCTGAGAATAAGACAGTGTAGACTTGAAAACTTGAATGATTTCTTTCTAACAATTCTTCATAAGAAGAAGATGCTATCTAATGAGAACTTAGAAAGAAGACTTTTACAAAAGCTGAAATTGATTACAAGGTGTAATATGCTTTCTTAGCAATCTATCAAAAGTCTTGCAAAAGTCTTGAGTTGTAAGCACATGACATCTTTTTTTCCTTGATCATCAAATCAGACCGTTTCCTCTTGATTTTGTTTCTTCTTGACATGTATAGATATGCTTTTTGTGTCCTAGGGAAAGCCATCAAGAAGACTAGCTCAGCTGTGTCAAAGCTACATTTTTTTAGTTGCAGAAACCGTTATCAAATATGGTTTCTGAGTGAAACTTTAGAAACTACTTTTTACTTTATGGTCGTGGTTTCTGAACATTTTCTTTTAGAAGCTGGGATGGTTGACTAAGTAAAAAAATGAGATCTCATTGTCAGCCCTTTTTAGGTGTTGACTCAATTTGAAATTTGAAATTTCCTTCTTTTTCTACAAAATGCATGGTTTTTGAAAACGAGTACTTTCTGATGCATTATCTCAGTTTCTAATCTTCTTGTTGATCTTCATTTCTTCAATTTGAGCTTGATAGAAATTTTCTCTTTGGGATTAAAGACTGTAATCATGACTTGCTTCAAGAAAAAATAGATTTCTTCATTGAGTAGAACTTTCTGAATAGATGAAATATTTTCAAAAGATCTGGACTTGGTTTCTAATCTCAAAATTCTTTTCTCATGTATTCAACATATACAGATTCACTCTTAGAACTATTTTTCACATCATTAAGGTTCTGAATATCTTTGAATGAGATTATAATCTTGTCAAAACATGACATTGTGAAAAATAACTCATTGATTTGAACCAATATGTTTATGGGAATGGTCCTATTAAATTCTATAGAAAATTAAGTAAACTGTTAGTTTATTCTTCAAAATATTTTAACAAAATTTGTTTTGTTGTCACTCAAAACTCAAGCTATAGACATTTTGAAGGGTTCTGGAGCTAACAATCTCCTCCTTTTTGATGATGAGAAACCAAATTTTGAGAAAATCTTTTGGAGAATACTTAAAAGACTTTCCAGGGTTGGAACCTTATGTCAGAGCTTAAATGATAACTATGTATTAGAGTTTAAATGAAACTTTATTCCAAAACTTAGAAGATCTTTTTAGAGAATGATGAATATGATGATATATTCTTTTAGAAAGAAGCTAACTTAAGGTTTTTTCATTGATTTTTGTCAAGATATGTAACACCTTAAGCAACTTGAATCTTAAAGTCATTGTTACTTACAAGATTTCAAAAGATTGCCATAGTGATTAGTATGAGATAGACATTGGTCAAGTGACGATTAACAACATTTGTCAGTGGTTTTCAACAGTTACTGACAGAAGCCTCGTGATAAAGTGGTAATATTCAACGACGAAGGTTTTTGACAAAAACAAAGAAACTGTCAAAAACATGTGGATAACATCCAAGGATACAGCCAAAGACAAGTGTTAAGATCTTAGAGTCTTAGAATGTCTATAAATAGTAGTTCTATACATTTGTAAGGGGTTGAAATTTTTACTCATACACTCGCTCTACAACATCACCCTGATGACTAAACAGAGTCAAGTGTCCTCTATATAATTGTTCTCAATCCTATTTCCTGCTTTCCTAGGACTAGATTTCCTTTATTTCCTTTACATTTTTTTGTACTTTACTTACATTTGTCAACAAAATACTCTATATTCTACAATCTTTGTACACTTTAATATTATGTCAATCAACATCCCATACAGAACACACAAATCACATTACGCATTCCATCTGTCATGACTCTATTTGGGAATGTGACTGGCTTTGGGAAATTCAATTCCTATGTAAGCCTCATGGTTATTGAGTCATACTATATGCATAATTAAATATAATTCTCATGTTCCAAAACATATACTTAACTCAATTTCAAAACATGATCACATAAATGATTTCTTTCCTCTAAAACCGGTGTAATGCTTATAATAAACACATATTGGGATAAAGTTGAGTTCCATAACCATAAACCACATATAGTGAGTTGCTATACAAAAGAACATGAAATCATATGAATTTAAATACATGTATAAATCCAAAATGATGAAAATTCCAAAATATATGTATGGTCTAGGACCTTGCTTGCACAGTCACTAGAGCACTCCATGACAACTCAAAATACTTCACTAAAGTATGAAGCTAAGCAACTAAAAAATACTAATGTCATAGGGGAGGAGGTCAGAACACCCTAATATTTAACCCAATACGCCTAGGATGCGTTTAGATTAATTATTAGTCATTACTCTTTTGTCTCAGCTCTTGCTCTTAGTTTATTTAAAATACTTAACGAAAATATGGGTAAAATTTTTCTTTTGAAGATTAAACCAAAAGCACGAGCCACACAACTTAAAGAGTTATGTCATACGATTAGTATACTAGCCAAAAGGAACTAAAAATGTCATAAGTAAATACAACTCAGAATGTAACACCCCGATTTTCTGCTAAAGTGAAAATGACCAAAATGCCCCTGAAGTCATTATCAGCCCGGAATTCGAGGAAAGCCAGGTCCCAGAAGACTCGAAGGGCAAACTCAATGTTGGAAGGGGATTGGATTACTTGTGTTTCTTTCCGGATCAAAAATCTCATTTTTCGAGTTTTCGGGTCAAAATGACTAAAATGACCAAAATGCCCCTGTGGCGTTTTACCCTTTTGCAAGTGCCGGATGAACCCGAAACCTCTCCAAATGGGTTTAAAAGACGTTTTTATGTATTCTGTGGTCTCAGTTTTGGTCTCAGAGGTCCCGGGCAAAATAAGTGCAAAATTACGGTTTTGCCCGTAGTTTCGTATGTTTACACCTAATCACACGATTAAGCGAAACCTAAGCAATATTAGGTTCTAATCGAAGGTTAATTAATTTCCATAATTAATCTAAGGTCAAAATAATTTAATAAGGATGATTAGAACCTAAAATTGCTTAGATAAACTTAAAACACTATCTTTAAATTCAAGGACTTTGAGTGTAGGAATCAATGAATAGTGTGCAAATAGTGCACAAATAGTGTTTTCTCTCTCTTTCCTTAAATCATGGGATTGTGATACACATTGTTTATTCACAAATGAGTTTTAAATTCTCTAATGATGTAAGAGCACTCCTAACCTTGTCATAAAATTCCTAATACACATGCTTAGTTACCTAAACTTAAGCTTAATTACTCCTAACCTTGTACCTAAACTAACCTACACTTAATCCTATCATTAACACCCAATTACATGGAAGATTTTTCCTCTCTCCTTGCTGCCCAAATCTGACCAAAAATCATCCCCCATTTTCATGAATTATTATATTTCAAACTTAAAGGAAAATCACCTCAAATCACCTCACTTGTCATGCCTTGTCATAATTTCAATCAAGCTTGCTTTTCCAAATGAATAACCAAGTAAAATAAATCATTCCCTTCAATTATTTGTGGCTGAAAAACTTCCAGCCATGTTGGTCTTCTAGAAGCCTAATTTCATCCACAATTTAAAGAAAAGATCACTCAAGAACCCATGCTTGAAGCCATACCTTGTGTCATGAGCTCCATGCTTCAAACCATGCTTATATGACACCATCAAAGAGATATTTTCTCTTTCTTACCATCAGTCATGCTTTCCATTCTCTCACCTATCACTTTGTTTTTCTATAAATAGGGAGCTTGTGTTAGCATTGGATGCACATTGAGCATTTGCTAAAGCTTAGAGTAGTCTTGCTAGTTTCTTTCTTTCTCTCTAGTCCCAAAGAGTTCCTTTCTTTTTCATCTTCATCTTTTTCATCTCTTTACTTCATCATCATCATCTCATAACCTTCACACATCACCCCATAACCTTGAATCACCATCAAACCTCTCAAATATTTCATCTCAAACACAACCTCACCTTAAACACAACTCTAACCTCCTTATCTCCCCTTGGCCGAAAACATCAAGCCTTTTGGAGGAGATCATCATCTTGTTTTCTTCTCTCAAAGTTCAAGCTCTTTGTCTTCACTCTAGGTAGGAGTGTTTCTTTGCATCTTATTTCCGTGAAAAATGAGTTTTTCTCTAGCTACCTCTTGGAATTTCTTTTTAAAACTCTCTTGGTTTCCTTCTTGAGTTTTTGGCCTTCATGACCTTTAAACTCATACATGATGGCTTGATGATGGGGACCTCTAGATGATGACTATGTGTTCATCACAATGAGACCCCTAAAGCTTGAGTTTTCTTTAGTTTTTATTATTATGCTATCAAGTTCACTAAAGTTTTCAACTTAAGAAAATAAGAATGATTTCAAAAAGGAATATGGATTACTTTCTCTTAGCCTCATGATTTCGGCCATAATTCCTTTTCTTGAAAATATGGAGATTTCTTTTAGTTCCATTCTCTTGACTTGATGAGACTATGTTGGGGTTGTGAATATTGGTTCTTTAAAGTCTTGGACGAGCTCTAGTTATTAAACCAAAATGAACTTGCATTCATATTTAGTTTATGCCTTGCCTAGCATGATTTATTTTTATGTCATCACTAATGCTCTAAGACTAAAAATGAACTTGCATATTCATATTTAATTTCCAAGCATTGCATTTCACGTTTATTATTCAAGTCATCACTTAAAATCCAAGATAATAACAAATTGCATCTCATATTTATTTTGAGCTATTTACTTTTCAAGTTCTCACTTTATTTCCCTAATGAACAATAAAAATGAAGTGCATGGCATGTTTATGTTTTGTCATCACCTAAAGCTCTAGAGCTCAAAGATTTGTCCCAAGGTCTCAAATGAGAGTTAGACATGGAAAGCATTCTCTTAGAATGCCCACTTCGGCTATGTGAGATGAATGAACTTAGGATAAGTTTCATTTGATCACAAATGCCCATAGGCTATGCTTTATAATTTTTCTAAGTCTATGTGGATTCAAAGAACATATAGAACTAAGTTTTATGGATTTGGTACCTCTTGAAATAAATTCAACTTAGCTACTGCCCTTATAAATATGTTGATGATTTTAGATGTTAAAAATGTTTACAAAAGAGTTTTGAAGGTTTTAAAAAGGTTCCAAGAGAAACTAGTATCCTATGTGCTTTAAAAAGTATGTTTTATGCCTTTGTATGGAGAGTGTTGTTTCGGTTCCGCCTTGCTATGATTGGCCATTGTATGAGCTGTTTTAACGATGATAACATGCTTATGTTTAAGTATGATCAATGGAAAAACTCATAAGTAAAAGATAAGAAAGGTTAGAAACTAGAAAAGAATTAATTTGAGAGTTCTAGATCCCTTAATGTTAGAATTTTCTGGATTCTGTCCAGCAAGGTTTAGTGATGATAACCATGGTTCTAAATTAGTTTAAATGTGTAGAAATGACTCATAATTGGTTTAGGACTTGATCTTGGTGCCTTAGGAGCAAACCGAACTTAGAAAGGGTCATTGTCGTGACTCCTAGCTACCCGTAAAATTGAAATTATGAATTCTGCACCTTTGAGATTGAGAGATATTCTTGACCATAGTATGAAGAGAGATATACTTAGTCATAACCTCCTAAGTACCCGAGAAGTTAGCTTTGAATGATTCATAACTTAGACTGTGAGTTAAAGACCATAGCGGTCAATGCATAAGACATTAAGAATATGAGAATGATATTTATATGATACTAAGGTATGTTAAGATGTTTTACGATGATGCATATGTTATGTGAAGGATGATGACGTTATTCATATGAGGAATTCATGAGGATATATGTTTTATTACGAGAACAACTTGAGCATGTGATCTCTGATGAGAGTGTATAGTATTGATGTGTTGATGCTCCCGCCATGATACGTTATGGAAAATTATGATATTATGATGCTTATGATGCATACGATGAATATGATGCCTTATATTGATGTTGAATGGCTATGCATGCTCTATATGTTTCGTGGCATAAAGTAAGTTTGAAGGAAATCCGGTGTATGCCGTTACGCTGCCGAATTTCCCATCAAACTTGAGAATTTGAGAAAAGTTTGTGAAAACTCCTGGGTGACACCGGTTCGGCCGAGCACCCCCAGAACAGATGTGATAGGACACTGAGATGCATTTCTCCCGCTACGGTGGGGAGGAAGCAAATCCGTGAGGGTATTGACATTAAGCTTGCCAAAGCGGACAATTCGCTGTGTACTAGATACCAGTAGAGCATTTCAAAGAGGGAAATGATCCTAAGATAGGTGATCCAAGAAAGTTATGTATACCCCTTCTATTAGCCCATATTAAATCTAGTGACAACTAGTTAGGATTGAGCTCATTCCTAGGCGATAGGTGAGATGTAGTTTGGTGACCAAATTATCGCCGGGCCGGTGAATCGGTTGGATTTTTGGTGGATATGTTAAGAGGGTGGTCTTTAAGAAAAAAAAGAATTTAAGAGCTTGATTCATGATGAAGATGTCACATGAAAAGTACTATGTCTTTTTATGCCACGCATATGATTTATGTTTCCTTATGATGTGCCCAAGCATTTTGATTTTTATGTTAAAGTGCATATGATTTGCCATGCATTCATCGAATATCTATTGCATTCATGCCATCAAGACTCATACTAAAAGACACCCACTTCGGATAAATAGATTTGTAAAGCCTAAAACCAATTCTTATGCATGTACACCTTTTTCATAATTAAAACCGAGGTGGCTGGGGACGACGATGATGACACTAGTGTTAGAGTCGGGAATCCCTACTAAGAATCTCGAATGAGTTTCTCATCCCTTCCTTTTCTTCCGTGTCGTCTCTAGACGAGGATTACAACGAGGATCGTGACTTCTTCTGAGGCTCGTGCTTGAGGATCACACTAGAAGACGGGGCAGAGGGTCGCTACGGAAGCATAGATAGCTTAGCTTTTGGGTTGACACTTATCCAACCTCACAGGTGGATAAGCACCACTTCATATAAATAGGCATATCTTGGTGTAACTAATGGTACAATGATGCTAGTAATTTATGTATTTATGAAGGAGTGACGATATTATGATTGTTATGAATGATGTTATGTTTCATATTTATGAATGGTGTGATTACTTTTCTTGCACGAGGTGGTTATGACAAACGTTAGGTTAGCGTGCGGCTCGCGTTTTGTTTTTCAAGTTTCGAAAAAGAAAAATTTATTCGTATCTTCTGCTAAGTATTTTAATGAAAGGTTTTGAAAAATGAGACTAAAAGAGTAATAGACTAATGATTAATCTAAATATGTTCTAGAGTTTTGGGTTAAAAATTAGGATGTTACACAGAACATATCACAACATCATGCATTGACAACAATAATAAATAGTTCATAATACATCACATAACATAGGTACTAATGTAGCAATAGGCCCACCATTAGAGGTTAGGGCGATACAGTCATCCATAAGAACATGAAAAGGAAATAGCAAAAGGTACAACTAGCCACGATCCCTTTTGCCTATTCCACCTAAATAGATGGGCCCCGAGGAAACAAAAGGAGGCTATCGTCTACGTGGTACGTGCACAGGCACTTCATATGAGCCCAAAAGACGGGTAGCATAATGGCTCATGGAGTGATATGGCTGGTGCACAACGTCGAATTGTAGCTCCCAAAATCTACGTGTAACACCTCGATTTTTCTGTCTGAGCGAAAATAACCAAAATGGCCCTGAGGTCATTTTCCACCCAGAATTCGAGGACAGCCGACCCAACAGTCCTTGAAGGGCCAACTCAATGTTCAAAAGGGATTATGTATGGTATGTATGCTAATAGAGCAGAAGAATCTCATTTTTGAGTTTTGATGCGCTAAATAACCAAAACGCCCCTGTAGTTGTTTAACACCGATTAATGAGCTGATTGAGCCCAAACTTCACCCAAAGGTTTTAAATGACATTTTCATGAGTCTGGGCATGTCTGTTTAAGTCCCAGTGGTCCTGGGCAATTTTTGTACAAAATTATGATTTTGCCTCTACATAGTGCATTATGGGTCTAATGATGAAATTAAGCAAACCTAAGCAATATTAGGCTTTAATCAAACATTAATTAATTTCCATGATTAATCTAAAGTCAAAATAATCTATTAAAGTTAATTAGAACATAAAATTGCTTAGATTAAACTTAAATCTTGTAACATCCTAATTTTTAACCCAATACTCTAGAACATACTTAAGTTAATCATTAGTCTATTACTTCATAGTTCTCATTTTTACTTTGAAATACTTAGCGGAAAATACAGGTAAATTTTTTTGAAATACAAAGTGAGAGCCGCGTGATGCGATATAACACGTAAAGGACAAAACATACATCTCATAACGTCATAGTATAAGGCACATAAAGGCACATCATGAGAAACACTGAATATCATCTCATATATATATATATATATATATATATAACTTGCCCACTTATAAGTGTGGGACTTAATTTAGTACAAAGGAATGCATGAAAGAAAACACAACATAAACATAAATGTAAACTACTCCCCTACCCGAGTACATCTAATGGGGTAACCTCTAAACAAAAGAAGGTTCATCTCCATCTAAGTAGTGTGTGCTCTACCCGGGTACTCCATCGGTCGACCGTCACCTCCTACTGACGTCCGTCTCGCGAACGAGGCAAATATCCGGGAAACTGGGCGAGCTCCTCGGGCGTAAAGAGGTGGAACGGGGATCGAGAGTGACCCCCGCGGTGTGGCCGCATCTTCGGTCATCGTGCAAGCCGTGGCTGAGTCACGGTATCCTCACTGCTCTCCCTCATCAATGGTGGAGAGGGGGCAGAGCTCTCGCTATACGGATGGGTAGGCGGGTCCTTGGACGGGTCGGTCTCTGAGAAGTAGGTCCGGGGCACATAATCGGGATAGTCTTGCATGGCTGAGGTGGCGGTGTGCATGCGGAGCACTCTCTCGTAGGGTGCAGTCGGGGAGAAGCGGTGGGTGTGCATGGGATGAGCGAAGGGGCGTCCTACGAACATGAAAACCAGCATCGTGCACTGTCCCTCAAAATGGTATGACCCGTGAGCCGAGTCATAGTGCACCTCCCATGTTGGGGTGTCCACGAATACCACGAACGTCACCATCTGAAGACGTGACGGAAAGAAAGAGATAGAGGGAGTGAGAATCTTACTAAAGAATCTTAGTAGGGCCTCCTACTACCTAGGTGTCATCATCTACGTCCTCAGGAACCTTGGGTTTATTTTCGTAGAAGCAAGTGAGCATGCATCGAGTTCATTTTAAACTTTAAAATATACTTTAGCCAAGGTCCATTCATTTTAGGATGATCTTAATGTCATGAATGCAACATAATAGAGAATGTATGCATGGCGCTACCTAATGCACATACATAAATCATATCATCAAGCATCATCATACTTAGTGGCATAAAGTGGCAATAGAGCGTTCATATAGGACAAACTTAGTGACATAATCATAATCATGAAACTTCTCTTCCTCATGGGCTGCCCTAAAAGACAAGCGCTCTGGGGGTGCTCGGCCGAACCGGTGTCACCCAGAACATGTCACATCTCTAGGTTATGAGCTCATACCTTAACTAGTCGTCACTAGTTCTTACTTACCACTTAACGATAAGCGTATCATAAATCATAAATCCCGACTATCTGAGTACGGGTTAGGGGGCAATTCTCTTAGGGGTGCTCGGCCGAACCGGTGTCACCTAAGAGTATAAATTGGTACCAATGTCACATGAGTTCTATGGAGGTGCTCGGCCGAACCGGTGTCATCCTAGAACCCATCTTAGTACCTTAATTTTCAAAATCTCTTTAAGTCCCCAAATTTGTCGGGAATTCGGCGACACAAAGGCATTACGCCGAATTCCTTCCAAATTTGCTTTATGCCACATAAACATATATCCTCATGAATTCCTCATATGAATAACATTATCATCCTCCACATAACATATGCATCATCATAGAACATTCAAATGCTTACCCTTATGGTAGCTTATGCTTTGACCCTTACGGGTCTTAATCTTGAGATATAGTTCTCTAACATCTGTCATTCATATGTTATGCACCTAAGGGCTCATAATTAATCATCATTCCTAATCCTCATATTCATACTCAAATCTGAAAAGCATAGGGCAGAATTTCTAACTTGTGATTATGGGGTTCTAGAACTTACGTTTTAGACCCTTTCTCGGTTCCGTCTTCGCCTAAGGCGCTATAAATTAAATCTAAATCAATTATGAGACATTCCTATGCTTAAGAACTAATTATAAATCACATTTATCATGTTGTAATGTTGCTGGACAGAATCCAGAAAACTAAATGTTCTAAGAGTTCGACATTTGCATTTTTACGGTTTTCTAGTTACTAGTTTCCCTATAGGTGCTAAAATTCAATTCTAATCCAAATGTTACCAAGTTTTTCATGTCTAAACAATCCTAATCTGATTATGTTCCCATTAAAACAGTTTGGATAAGTTCCAAAAACAAATGGGTCTAAACTATGTTAAATTCTAGCTTTACGGTATTTCTAGTTAGCTAGTTTCTTGCCTATCATGCATAGAATCATTTCTACATCATCATGTGATATTTCCACACATTTTAACACATCAAAACATCATCATACAGCCACAAGCTCATCTTGACAATACCGAAAACATCTAACTTCAATAAGAGAACTAAATTGACATCTCTAGGTACATAAATTAACTAGTTTCTCTTGGAATCAAATTAGAATTTCTAAAACTCTTTACAAATCATTTTAATTCATCAAGAGGCTAAGAGAAGCCTTAGGTCAGTGACCAAAATATATTTCATCTTCTAAAAGGGAATAAAGTCATATCTCATGATAACGTAACCTTGTAAAGATTTGTAAAGCTTTAATAAAAACTTAGAACATAGACTATTAGTCCTTGTAGCTAGATGAAAACTCATTGCAAGCCCATCATCACTACTTGGCCGAAAACATGCATTCAAAGAATGCATTCACATTAAACTTTAACTTGAAATGAAATGGGCAAGTCTTTGAGCTCTAGGTTCTTAAGTTTTGACATAAAATAAACGTGCTCATGCTTTTCATTTTTAATCTTGCTTACAAAATAAAGTGATGACTTAAAATAAATATGCAAGGCATAAACTTAAACGTGCAAGATTGAAAGTAAATAGGCAAGGCTCAATTCTTTATTTTAGTGCTCTTGGCCCAACAACAATTGACTTTAAGGTCGAAATAGAAAAGCACATTCGAGAAATTAATTAGGTGATAATGCAAGTTCAATTCTTTATTTTAGTGCTCTTGGCCCAACAACAATCGACTTTAAGGCCGAAATAGAAAGGCTTTGAGAATTAAATTAAGTGATTATGCAAGTTCCATTTTAATCTTTATGTTCTTAGGTGATAGCTTGAAAGTAAAGGTGCATAGCAAGAATGTAAATATAGATGCAAGCATAAAATAAATTATGCAAGTTCATTTTATCTTTCTAGAGCTCTTAACAAGACTTTAAAGGAACTTAAACCTCAACCCAAACTCATCAAACCAAGATCAAGTAAAGTCTAGAGTCCTTAGAACTCAATATAACATTTTTAGAAAATCAAAACATTTAGCTAGTAGAAGAAAAGGAAGTGGCCGAAACTTCAAGAAGGAAAAGGAACATTTTAAAACTCTAAGGTCCATGATCTTGATGATATATTAACACCAACATCATGAGACCTCATTATTGAGTCCTTAAAACCATTTTGAAACATCACCAAAGATAGAGTTCTCAAAAGTTCAAGAAAGGAAGAACTAGAAACACTTTTGCTCAAGAACAAAGATCAAGCTCTAGAGTTTGTTTCAAGTGATAAACATCATCATGAAACTCTCATCATCAAGCTCTTATTTCTTTGAACTCCAAGGCCTATGGTCGAAAATGAAAAGGAAAAAGGAGTAGAAGAGAAGTTCTAAAAGGAATCAAGAGAAACTATGAACATCAAACTTGAAACAAGAACTTTAAAGAAGAGAATACATGAAAGGAAATCCCTACTTGGTGTGATGATCTTGAAGATGGAAGAAGAAGATGAAGAACTTGAAGAACTTGAACTTGAGAGAAAAGAAATCTTTGAAGTGTTTCTTTGAGAACTTACACTTTGCAAATGAACCCAAAATGATACAAGTTCACCCAAACAAGCTATTTATAGAGAAATGAAGCAAATGAAGGGTGCACGGAGGGGGAGGAGCTTCGGCCATGAGGAGTGCAGAATGGGAGAGAAAATATCTCTTACAAGGCATGGTTCAAAGCATGGTTGGAAGCATGGCCAAGCATGGGCTCAAGTATGGTGCAAGCATGGGTTAAGCATGGTTCTTTGAGTGAGAAAACAATTTAACATGTAGTCAAAGGGGGAGGAGGTGGCCGAAATGCATCAGCCCATGTGGGGTTGTGTTTGCATTTTAATTGTGGTTTAGAGTTGTGTTTAGGTGTATCTTTGATTATGCTTAAGGTTAGGAAGTTGTAAGAAAGTGTTTAGGTGAGAAAATGGGTAATCAAGGTTGCCAAGACATAATTAGAGAGTGTTCTTGCACCATTAGTGGGTTATAAACTCATTTTAGTGTTTAAACAATTCTAGACACAATTCCTTGATTTAAGGAATTGGAGAGAGAAAACACTATTCAAGATTCCAAGAGTGAAATCTTGAGTTTCAGAAAAGAGATTTAAATATAATCTAAGCAATCTTAGGTTCTAATTAATTTTAATAATTTATTTTGACTCTAGATTAATTATGAAAATTAATTAATCTTCGTTTAGAGCCTAATATTGCTTAGGTTTGCTTAATTACATCATTAAGCTCAAAAACACTATTCTAGGGGCAAAATCGTAATTTTGCACTAAAACTGCCCGAGATTGCCGGGACTCAAACAGATGTTTTGAAATATGTAATAACATGGTTCTAAACCTCTGGGGGAAGTTTCAGGCTCAAACGGCACCTTTACCCGCGTAAAACGCTATAGGGGTATTTTGGTCATTTTAACTCAAAGCTGGAAAATGAGACTTTCATCTCCGGAACCACTCAAGGGTCATTCAATCCCCTTCAAACATTGAGTTGGCCCTTCGAGGACTGCCGAGTCGGCCATCCTCGAATTCCGGGACGAAAATGACCTCAGGGGCATTTCGATCATTTTCCACTCAGACAGAAAATCGGGGCGTTACAAATCTCTTTTTAAAACTCAAGATTCCAAGTCATGGAATCTTGAATAGTATTTTTTTCTCCCCAATTCCTTAAATTAAGGAATTGTGTCTACAATTGTTTACACTTTAAAATGAGTTTTAATCTCTCTAATGAAGTAAGAATACTCCCTAATCATGTCTTGACATCCTTAATTACCCATTTCCTCACCTAAACACTTACTTGCAAACTTCTAATCATGAGCCTAATCAATGATACATCTAAACACATCTTTAAACCACAATTAAATACAAGATTTTCTTCCCCCATTGCATGAAGAAGCCGGCGCCTTCTCCCCCATTTTTCATCACATGGTGATTTATTTTTACACACAAATAGCCATACTTTGAGCTATACCTTACCATGCTTTGCACTATACTCCACCATGCCTTGAACCATGCCTTTGAATGACACATTGAAAGAGATATTTTTCCCTCTCTCTTCCTTCCTTTTTGGCCAGCCACCTCTCCCCATTCTCACCCCCTTATGTTTCATTTTCCTATAAATAGGCATCTAAGGAAACTTGCAAGAACTTTACTCATTCTTACAACTCTAAGCTTCTCTTCTTCAATCTCAAAGAGTTCTTCTTCCTCTGCTTCTCTTTCCAAGATCAAACCCTCTTCAAACAAAAGGCACATCCAAGGTAGGGAGTGATTCAATGATTTATATTCCTTTCTTTTGTTGATTCTTCTTTCCCTCTCCACTTTCCTTTTGGTTTTTGTTCATCCTTTTCCTTCTCTTTGGTTTTCGGCCTCAATGGCCTACACAATGAGAAACCATGGCTTGATGATGAGGATCTTGAGTGTTGGTTGTAAAACCATCATCTATTTGATCTCTAAAGCTTGAAGGATTCACTTTTAAAAGAGATTTTTAGCAAATAAAGAAACTATGTTGTTGTAAGAGTAATCTTGAGCCTAGGACTCAAATAGATAAGAAATGGATTGCATTCATATTTATTTTCCTCGCTATCACCTTAACAGTTAATCTCAAAGCCTACCTATTTCAACCTTAAAGTTGATTATTGATTTAGAATGAAAACTTTAAGGCGCCTAGAGCACTCAAATCAAGAATTAAACTTGCATATTATATTTATTTTTCAAGTCATCACCTAAAGCTCAAAGATAAGAAATGACCTTGCATTTCATGTTTACATTTTTTGTCTAGCATGTTTATGTTTCAAACCATCACCTAAACTTAAAGATTAAGAATGAACTTGCATTCTCATGTTTATTTTCAAGCCTTGCATATTTACTTTTCCTTGCCATCACTTGATAATGCTGAGATTAAAATGAAACTTGCATTAGCATGTTTACGTTTATGTCATCACGTAAAGATCTAAGGCTCAAGACCTAACTCTTTCAACTTAATCTTGAAACTATGGGCAATTATCTTTACAAAGACATTTTGATTTCAAAAAGAGTGTTGGAACAAGGTTCACAACGGTTTGAGAAGGAAGGAATAACTTAGAAGGTGTTTTAAACTTAAATTTTCATATTTTGAAGGTGCTAGTAATTGATGACAAGGCCTGTGTAATCGATTACCTGAGAGTTTTGCCATACTCAGATAAGAACTTTTGACCTAAGTAATTGATTACACCATCATGTAATTAATTACACATTCTGGACTCAAGTAATCGATTACCATTCCATGCAATTGATTACTCGGATGTTCTTGCAGCCCCAGAGAGTATTTTCAACAGGTGGAATCGATTACAAGGCTCATGTAATCGATTACCAGAGCCCTCAATTTACCTGTTTTGAAACTCGAAGCTATGTAATCAATTACAAGGCTCATGTAATTGATTACCAGAACCCCAACTATGCAATAACCATTTTCCCCCTTGAATGACATGAAGCCATGATCTTATGTTACTTAAATCCATGATTTTATATGATATGAATTCATGATCTTGTTTACACATGAATCTGTGACTTGCCTGACATAAACTGATAAGATAGGTATGACTATTCATGAATCATAAGCATGTTTATTTTATGAGGCATTGATCTCTAGAGATAGAACTCATCCTTTGCATATTATGGCTTCATATGGAATATTAGAGATGCATATGCTAGAGATATATGAAGAATTAGGTGTGATTGTTCTTGAATCATGGCATGTTATGATATGTTGATGCATGAACCATGAACAGATATGTGGTATGACATTGAATATTTGTTTTGATTATGAACTTTGAATGTGAAAGTACATAGTTCTTGTCGCATAAAGCAAATTTGAAGGAAATTCGGTGTACCACTGTTACACTACCGGATTTCCGTCAAATTTGAAGACTTAAGAAAGTTTTTGAAAACTCCATGAGATTTTAAATGGGACATAATACTGAGATGCATTTCTCCCGCTCCCGTGGGGAGAAAGCAAATCCGTGAGGGTATTGACATTGAGCTTACCAAAGCGGAAAATTCGCATACTAGATACCAGTAGAGCATTTCAAAGAAGGAAATATTTCTATGGACTCCCCGAATTAAAGGTTATGATAGGTGATCCTTATGCCCCCTGGCCCATACTCTTGAGGTCGAGATTATTATTATATTACGCTTATCATAGGATAAGTAAGAACTAGTGACGACTAGTTAGGTATGAGCTCATAACTTAGAGATGTTTTTAGGGTGGCCCCCACGATGCAAAGTATAATGTTTAATGTCAATGCTTAAGAAAAGAGAAAGTTCCACATGAGAAGTTACATGCCATTTTATGCCACTTATATGATGTTTCTTGATGTTATGTTCTATTGCCTTCTTGCATAATGTATTATCATGCATTCATGCTTTGCTATGCTGCATACATGACATTAAGACTCATTCTAAAATAAACGGCCTTGGATAATTATGTTTGAAAACCTAATAATAAACTTTTTTGCATGCACACCTTTTTATAATAAACCCAAGGTTCCTGGGGACATTGACGATGCCACTTAGATAGGAAGTTCCTTACTGAGATTCTTTAATAAGATTCTCACTCCCTCTCTTTCTCTCTTCCTTTTCCGTCACATTATCAGATTTCAATGGTGATGTTTGTAGTCTTCATCGACACCCCAGTGTGGGAGGTCCACTTTGATCCGGAGCATCAATCCTACCATTTTGAGGGGTGTTGCACCGTCAGAGTCTTCATGTTCGTAGGACGCTCCTTTGCACACCCAGTACTTAGCTATCGCTTTTCCCCGACATCCCCCTATAGAGACGACATGGTTTTTTAGCGTGCTCAAACGCGCAACGAGAGGATTCTCCATACCCACACCACTTCGTCAGCTGTACTTGACTTTCCAGACTATGTACCCCGTTTACAGTCTTTGGAGCCCTCGGAGACCCACTGACCCACCCGTACAGTGAGAGCTCTGCCCTCACTCCCTCGCTCATGAGAGAGGGTAGCGAGGAGACTGTGACTCAGCCGAAATTGGCCCGGAGGCCGGCCATGTGCCCTCGTTACAGAGCTCACGTTCAGCTACTTCACGTGGCCACTCTAGCTGAGATACACCAGTGGGTTGGTTATGTCCCACCCTTTCTAGGATCGCAGCAGTAGAGGCTCTTAGGGAGTGTTAGTATACACACCACACATAGACTAGGATAGTCTTCTTTTGCTCTAGAAGTTATCCATCTTAAGTGCACTAGGGTAAGGGTGATTTCCTTTATGCTTTCCTTGTATTTTCCTTTCAGCTATATTCGCACCTATGATGTATCAAACTCATCCTGCCTTTCATAGGTGGGCAGTTTATTATATTAATATAATATTACTGTTAGTGTGCACATGATTGTCTAAGGTTATGTAGTTATTTGATGCTCTTATCTTGTACTTTCTTTTGTATACGATACGCTTTATGATAACGTTCATTTGAGATATGTGCGGTTCTTACTTTACATTTATGTTTCAAAAAAAAAAATTTACCTGTATTTTCTGCTAAGTATTTTAAAGAAACGATTTAAAGAATGAGACTTACAGAGTAATAGACTAATGGTCAACCTAAATACGTTCTAGGAGTATTTGGTTGTAAATTAGGATGTTACACTACGCGTCAATGAAGATCACGAATGATGTCATCCTTTTTTGAAGATGTAATGGAAAGAAGAAAGAGGGGATGAGAATCTTATACAAGAAACCCCGAGATCACCTTACGTCGAGCCCAGCTTATCACGAAAGGATCATTTCTAAGTATTTTAGGTCACCTTTACTCATGACATGTTCAATAGAGATGCAATGCAATCACAGCTTGTTAATCAACGTGCCATACTCATAAGTCTTTTTAAATCATACATCTCGATCAATGAGTATAATCATAACATGTCATGCAATTTGTCACACAAGCATGCTTCACATTCATTGTGTGTGTGTGTGTGTGTGTATATATATATATATATATATATATATATATATATATCCACTAGCATATTTGTATCGAAATAAACATGCTCATATCCAGTATGCCAAAAGTTAAGGACCGAACTCAGCTAATGCACATGCTATGCATACAGGATATATATTCATCGAACTATAAATCATCATGTTCATGATCCAAGAATAAGCATGCAAGGTCACCAAATCATGCTGTTCAAGTGGAGAAACACTTATTCACACATTTCAGGTTCTGGTAATCGATTACATGAGCCTTGTAATCAATTACATCACACGAATTTTCAAAATAGGAAAGTTTGAGGCTCTGGTAATCGATTACATGAGCCTTGTAATCTGTAACATCCTAATTTTTAACCTAATACTCTAGAACATATTTAGGTTAATCATTAGTCTATTACTCTTTTAGTCTCATTCCTTACAACCTTTCATTAAAATACTTAGCGGAAAATACGAATAAATTTTTCTTTTTGAAACTTGAAAGCAAAACGCGAGCCGCGCACTAACCTAACGTTCGTCATAACCATCACGTGCAAGAAAAAGTAACCACACCATTGATAATCATGAGACATAGTATTATACATAACAATCATAATATCATCACATCTTCGTAGATACATAGACTACTAACATCATTGTACCATCATTTACATCAAAATATGCCTATTTATATGAAGTGATGCTTATCCACCTATGAGGTTAGATGAGTATCAATCCAAAAGCTAAACTACCTATGCGTCCTCGGCGATCCTCTACTCCATTTGTTGGTGTGACCCTTGAGCACGAGCCTTAGAAGAAGTCACGAACCTCGTTGTAATCCTCGTCTAGAGACGACACGGAAGATAAGGAAGGGATGAGAAACTTATTCAAGATTCTCAGTAGGGATTCCCGACTCTAACACGAGTGTCATCGTCGTCGTTCCCAGCCACCTCGGTTTTAATTATGAAAAAGGTGTACATGCATAAGGTTCGGTTTTAAGCTTTCTAAATCTAATTATCTGAAGTGGGTGTCTTTTAGTATGAGTCTTAATGTCATGAATGCAACAGAAATTTGATGAATGCATGACAATACCATATGCACATTAACACGAAAGTTGTAATACTTGGGCAAATCATAAGGAAACATAAATCATATATGTGGCATAAAAAGGCATAGTACTTTTCATGTGACATCTTTCTCATAAGTAGAACTCTTAAGTTCCTTTTTCTTAAAGACCACCCTCTTAACATATCCACCAAAAGTCCAACCGATTTACCAGCCCGGCGATAATCTGGTCACCAAACTACGTCTCACCTATCGCCTAGGAATGAGCTCAATCCTAACTATTCGTCACTAGATTTAACATGGGCTAATAGAGGGGGTATACATAACTTTCTTGGATCACCTATCTTAGGATCATTTCCTTCTTTGAAACGCTCTACTGGTATCTAGTACACAGCGAATTGTCCGCTTTGGCAAGCTCAATGTTAATACCCTCACGGATTTGTTTCCTCCCCACCGTAGCGGGAGAAATGCGTCTCAGTACTATGTCACATCTGTTGCAGGGTGCTCGGCTGAACCTGGTGTCACCCGTAACCTATCCTGGGGTGCTCGGCGAGCAGGTGTCACTCAGGAGTTTTCACAAACTTTTCTCAAATTCTCAAGTTTGAGGGGAAATTCGGCAGCATAACGCCATTCATCGAATTTCCTTCAAACTTGCTTTATGCCACGAAACATATAGAGCATGCATAGCCATTCAACATCAACATAAGGCATCATATTCATCGTATGCATCGTAAGCATCATAATAGCATAATTTTGCATAACGCATCATGGCGGGAGCATCAACACATCAATACTATACACTCTCATCAGAGATCACATGCTCAAGTTGTTCTCGTAATAAAACATATATCCTCATGAATTCCTCATATGAATAACATCATCATCATTTACATACCACGTGCATCATCATAGAACATTCAAACGCTTACCCTTACGGTAGCTTATGCCTTGACCCTTACGGGTCTTAATCTTAAGATATAGTTCTCTAACATCTATCGTTCATATTTTATGCACCTAAGGGCTCATAATTAATCATCATTCCTTATTCTCATATTCATACTTAAATCTGAAAAGCATAGGGCAGAATTTCTAACTTGTGGTTACGGGGTTCTAGAACTTACGTTTTAGACCCTTTCTCGGTTCCGTCTTCGCCTAAGGCGCTATAAATTAAATCTAAATCAATTATGAAATATTCCTATGCTTAAAGACTAATTATTAATCATGTTTGTCATGTTGTAAGGGTGCTGGACAGAATCCAGAAAAATAAATGTTCTAAGAGTTCTAAACTTTGCACTTTTACGGTTTTCTAGTTACTAGTTTCCCTATAGGTGCTAGAATTCGATTCTAATCCAAATGTTACCGAGTTTTTCATGTCTAAACAATCCTAATCTGATTATGCTCCCATTAAAACAGTTTGGATAAGTTCCATAAACAAATAAGTCAAAACTATGTTAAATTCTAGCTTTACGGTATTTCTAATTAGCTAGTTTCTTACCTATTATGCATAGAATCATTTCTACATCATCATATGATATTTTCACACATTCTAACACATCAAAACATCATCATACAACATCACACTCATCATATCAGAACCGAAAACATTTAGCTTTAGTAAAGGATTTAAATTGACATTTCTAGGTACATAAGTTAACTAGTTTCTTTTGGAATCAATTTAGAATTTCTAAAACTCTTTGCAAATCATTTTAATTCATCAAGAGGCTAAAAGAAGCCTTAGGTCAATGACCAAAATATGTTTCATCTTCTAAAAGGGAATAAAGTCATCTCTCATGATAACATAACCTTGAAAAGGTTTGTAAAGCTTTAAGGAAAACTTAGAACATAGACTATTGGTCCTTGTAGCTAGATGAAAACTCATTGAAAGTCCATCATCACCACTTGGCCGAAAATATGCATTCAAAGAATGGTTTCACATTAAACTTTAACTTGGAATGAAATGGGCAAGTCTTTGAGCTCTAGGTTCTTAAGTTACGACATAAAATAAACGTGCTCATGCTTTTCATTTTTAATCTTGCTTACAAAATAAAGTGATGACATAAATTAAATATGCAAGGCATAAACTTAAACGTGCAAGCTTGAAAGTAATATGCGAGGCATAAACTTAAACATGCAAGCTTGAAAGTAAATATGCAAGATTCAATTGTTTATTTTAGTGTTCTTGGCCCAACAACAATCGACTTTAAGGCCGAAATAGATAGGCATTCGAGAAATTAATTAAGTGATGATGCAAGTTCAATTCTTTATTTTAGTGCTCTAGGCCCAACAACAATCGACTTTAAGGCCGAAATAGAAAGGTTTTGAGAATTAAATTAAGTGATGATGCAAGTTCCATTTTAATCTTTATGTTCTTAGGTGATAGCTTGGAAGTAAAGATGTATTGCAAGAATGTAAATATAAATGCAAGCATAAAATAAATTATGCAAGTTCATTTTATCTTTCTAGAGCTCTTAACAAGACTTTAAAGGAACATGAACCTCAACCCAAACTCATCAAACCAAGACAAAGTAAAGTCTAGAGTTCTTAGAACTCAACATAACATTTTTAGAAATCAAAACATTTAGCTTGTAAAAGAAAAGGAAATGGCCGAAACTTCAAGGAACAAAAAGAACATTTTGAAACTCTAGAGTCCATGATCTTGAAGATATATTAACACCAACATCATGAGACCTCATCATTGAGTCCTTAGAACCATTTTAAAACACCATCAAAACTAAAGTTCTCAAGAGTTCAAGAAAGGAAAAACTAGAAACATTTTTGCTCAAGAACAAAGATCAAGCTCTAGAGTTTGTTTCAAGTGATGAACATCATCATGAAACTCTCATCATCAAGCTCTCATTCCTTTGTTGTCTAAGGCCTATAGCCGAAAATGGAAAGGAAAAAGGAGAAGAAAAGAAGTTCTAAAAAGAATCAAGAGAAACTATAAACATAAAGCTTAGAACAAGAACTTTAAAGAAAGGAATACTTGAAAGAAAATCCCTACTTGGTGTGATGAACTTGAAGATGGAAGAAGAAGATGAAGATGATGAAGAACTTTGAAGAACTTGAAGAACACTAAAACTTTTGAGAGAAAAGAAAAGCTTTGAGTGCTCCTAAACTTAGCAAATGATCTAAAAGTGGTGCAAGCTCCTCAAGGCATTCTATTTATAGAGAAATGAAACAAATGAAGTGTGTGTGTGGGCTGATGTGTTTCGGCCATGAGGG
The DNA here is from genome assembly GCA_031216125.1 of Dalbergia cochinchinensis. NCBI lineage: Eukaryota > Viridiplantae > Streptophyta > Magnoliopsida > Fabales > Fabaceae > Dalbergia > Dalbergia cochinchinensis. The sequence goes on from CM062376.1 coordinate 14,115,691, forward strand.
TACAGAATGGAGGCATTCATGAGTTCTATGAGGTGAGATAATGTGGTCTTGAGGCATGGTGAGGTATGGTTCAAAGCATGGTGAGGTATGGTTCAAAGTATGGCTTCAAGCATGGTTCTTTGAGTGAGAAACAATTCAACATGTGGTCAATGGGGGTGAGAATTTCGGCCATGTGCATCAGATTTGGGGGAGGATTAGTTTGCATTTTAATTGTGGTTTAGTGTTGTGTTTAGGTGTATCTTTGATTATGCTTAAGATTAGGAATTTGTAAGAAAGTGTTTAGGTAAGGAAAATGGATAATTAGGATGGTCTAGACATAATTAAGGAGTGGTCTTGCACCATTAGTGAGTTAGATCCTCAATTTAGAGTCTAAACAACTCTAGACACATTTCCTTGATTTAAGGAATTGGAGAGAGAAAACACTATTCAAGATTCCAAGACTAGGAATCTTGAGTTCTAAAAAGGGATTTAAGTTTAATCTAAGCAATTTTAGGTTCTAATTAATTTTAATAAATTATTTTGACTCTAGATTAATTAGGGAAATTAATTAATCTTCGTTTAGAGCCTAATATTGCTTAGGTTTGCTTAATTATGTCATTAAGCTCAAAAACACTATTCTAGGGGCAAAATCATAATTTTGCACTAAAACTGCCCGGGACCACCGGGACTTGAACAGAGACTTCTAGACACATGAAAACATATTTTTAAACCTCTGGGGAAAGTTTCGGGCTTAAACAGCACCTTTACCCGCGTAAAACGCTATAGGGGTATTTTGGTCATTTTGACCCGAAACTGCGGAAAACGAAATTTTCGCTTCCGAAAGCATTCAAAGGCCATTCAGTCCCCTTCAAACATTGAGTTGACCCTTCGAGGATGACCGAGTTGGCTACCCTCGAATTCGGATCAGGAAATGACCTCAGGGGCATTTTGGTCATTTCCCTCGAACAGAAAAATCGGGGTGTTACATAATCGATTACTACTATTGAAGATGCATTCTAGGTTTCAAGAACATAGGCGTAATCGATTACATGGAAGCGTAATCAATTACCGGGGTCAAGAACACATTCTGGGTTTTTCAGGACATCATGTAATCGATTACATGAAGTGGTAATCGATTACACAAGCTATGGCTTTGAACATTCAAAAAGGAAAACATTTCAAAAGAAACCACAAAGATTTCATCCATATCTCATTCTTTGATACCAAAACAAAGGGAAAAAAAACCTTGGGCTTTAAGGGTCAAGCAAATGAAGGTAAGGCAACTAACATCAAAGATCCCCATCATCGAGCCATGATTTTTAACCATTGAACAAAAATAAAACAAGAACAAATAAAGAAGAAGAAAAAACTCAAAAACTGAAAAAAAGAGAAGAGCAAAGAAAAGAACTCAACATAAAATCCCTACCAAAGTTGTTCCTCTTGTAGAAATAGCTTGATCTAAGGTGGAGTTATGGTGGTTTGGAGTTGATAAGTGGTGGTGAAGGGTGGTTTCTTTGAAGGAAAAGGAAGAACAAAAGCTTGGAGAGCTTAAGAGAATTCTTGAACTCAAGTTTGCAAGAAATGTGCAAATGGTATCTGTGGCTTGCCTTGAAGTTGTATTTATAGAGAAATTTCAACATGTGAGGATAAAAAAAAGGGAAGGTTACTGCGGCTTCTTGGAGGAACTTAGGGAGCAAGTTCCTTCTTAATATGGGTTATGATGTGTATTAAAGGTAGATTTAAATAGGAGAAAGGTTAGAAATGTGTAATTAGGTGTTTAGGTCGATGATCATGCATTTAGGCATTTCAAGACTATGGTTAAAGAGTGGTCATAAACATTAAGTTCATTTAATTTGAATTAAACTCAACAAATTTGAATTTCAAATGCCAACATGTTTCCTTAAATCATGGGATTGTATACTATTCCCTTTTTGACTTTAAGAGCATTTGATTCTAGAAAGAGATTTAGCTTTCTCTAAGCAATCGTAAGCTCTAATCAGCCTCAATTAATTATTTTAACTCAAGATCAATAATTAAAATTAATTAACCTTTAATTAGAGCCTAATATTGCTTAGGTTTTGTTAATTATGCAATTAAGCTTATTATGCCATTAATTAGGGATAAAATGGTAATTTTATAGAAAACTCCTCGAGATCCCCTGGGTTTACAGAGATGTTATACAATCCTTAGAAACAACGTTTCAAACCTCCAAGTAACATCCAAGTTCAGTCAGCAAACAGTCCCATGCTAAATTACTGTAGGGGTACTTTGGTAATTTCACTTACAGGACAAATCAAAAATTGAGGTTCTCACCTCTAACACAAACCAGAGCACATCTAAATTTTTAAACTAACTTTTTGAGGTTAGCTTGGACCTACTGTCCTCGATTTCCGGGCAAAAACGACCTCAGGGACATTTGTTCATAAGGAAAAATCAGGGCATTATAGAGGCTGATGAGGATCTAAATAAATTGTTGTATTTGAGCTTCATATAAAACTCAATGAGTAGATTCTCACCCATAAACCCCACATGGGATAACCAACAAGAATACATAAGATATTAATAAAATGCATCTTATGTGAAACAATCTTGATATTTACATACATAATATTCCAAATCCAGTTACTCTTGTAAATCATTCATAGCAATAAAATATTAGAAAATAGGAAACTCTGAATCTGCATATAGCATAATAATATGATACATGGATATACTCTAAACTCTGAAGCACACCTAACAAGGTCCCGTATTTGGACATCTAACTAGGTTTCATTATCTAAATAATCTGATAGGATGAGATTGTCTTCTGGCAGATAACCTAGTATCAAAGTTAACGATCCATAACCGTTAACTCATTACCTATTCTTTATAGCTACTATATAACTAAAAGCTTGAAATTACATAGTTTTTCTCTAAATTCCACAACTGGGCTCTAATTCTGAACTTGTAAGCACAATTTCATAAAGTTCCAAATAAATATGAATCATGCATAGTGTCATCAATAAACAATATATTTCATCGTAATCATCTGATAAATCATATAAACCAAAAATCATAGTCCCATGGGTGTTCCTAACATATTTTCATGATAAATTGATAAAAGTAAAATCTCAAATATTGGCACAATTTCACAATAATCCATATTGTCATGAAACACTTTCTAAAATCATGTTGTTATATCATAGGGTTAAGAAAATATCTATAATGACCGAAAATAGAGGTAACAAGATTGAACCCTTTTACCTGGAGAGGTGGAATATGAAGTATCAACACCAAGGGAGCTCTAGAGAGCAAGAATAACACCAAAATCTGTCATATTAGTAATACAAGCACATTAGTAAGCCACAGACTCCCTAAAACACTCTATGGACATTAGGAGAATACCAAAACTTGACAACAACTAAGAATACAAATACCTTAAACTCATAGACATGGAGGAATAGAGAGAAAGAAAGCATAAACCTTGAACAATTTCTTACCTTATAGCTCAGAGGATGTAGGCTTGAGATAAGGTGAGAGTAAGAAAATGAAAGGAGGTTAGGAGAGTTAGGGTTTCAGTTGGGGGTAAAAATGGGTATAGGAGAGTTTATATAGGGTAAGGGTCACTTAAATAAAACTGCATTATTTGGACATCTAATAGCATCGAGGGGCCTCATTATAATGAGCCAAACTCGCTAGAGCGAACCTGTTAAACCATATGCTTACTGTAGCAAGACTGATTACTTACCTGCTTATTGCAGTAAGGATTTTTCACTGTAGTTGTAACGCCCCGATTTTCTGTCTGAGTGGAAAATGACCAAAATGCCCCTGAGGTCATTTTCGGCCCGGAATTCAAGGATGCCCAACCCGGCAGTCCTCGAAGGGCCAACTCAATGTTTGAAGGGGATTTAATGACCCTTGAGTGGTTCCGGAGGCGAAAGTCTCATTTTCCGCAGTTTCTGGTCAAAATGACCAAAATACCCCTATAGCGTTTTATGCGGGTAAAGGTGCCGTTTGAGCCCGAAACTTTCCCCAGAGGTTCAAAACCATGTTTTTACATGTTTCAAAACATCTGTTTGAGTCCCGGCAGTCCCAGGCAGTTTTAATGCAAAATTATGATTTTGCCCCTAGAATAGTGTTTTTGAGCTTAACGATGTGATTAAGCAAACCTAAGCAATATTAGGCTCTAAAGGAAGATTAATTAATTTTCATAATTAATCTAGAGTCAAAATAAATTATTAAAATTAATTAGAACCTAAAATTGCTTAGATTAGATTTAAATCCCTTTTCTAAAACTCAAGATTTCACTCTTGGAATCTTGAATAGTGTTTTCTCTCTCCAATTCCTTAAATCAAGGAATTGTGTCTAGAATTGTTTATGCACTAAAATGAATTTATAACTTACTAATGATGCAAGAACACTCTTTAATTATGTCTTGACAATCTTAATTACCCATTTTCTCACCTAAACACTTTCTTACAAACTCCTAACCTTAATCCTAATCAAAGATACACCTAAACACAACTCTAAACCACAATTAAAATGCAAGAAACCCTCCCCCCATGGCTGATGCATTTCGGCCACCTCTCTCCCTTTTACCTCACATGTTGAATTGTTTCTCACTCAAAGAACCATGCTCGACGCCATACTTTGAACCATACCTCACCATGCCTCAAGACCACATTATCTCACCTCATGGAACTCATGGGCTCCCTCCATTCTGCATGGCCGAAGCCTCCCCCTCCATTTGCACCCTTCATTTGTTTCATTTCTCTATAAATAGCTTGCTTGGGTGAACTTGTATCATTTTGGGTTCATTTGCAAAGAGTAAGTTTTCAAAGAAACACTTCAAAGTTTCCTTTTTCTCTCAAGTTCAAGTCTTCAAGTTCTTCAAGTTCTTCATCCTCATCTCTCATTCCAACCTCCTAATCACTAGGTAGGGATTTTCTTTCAAGAGTTCTTTCATTTAAAGTTCTTAAATCCTTTATGTGTTCTTAGTTTCTCTTGAATCCTTTCAAGAACTTCTTTTCTTTTTCTTCTCCTCCTTGTTTTGGCCATGAGCCCTTGAGAGCAAAGGAATGAGAGCTTGATGATGAGGTTCCATGATGATAATGTTCATCACTTGGATAATCTCTAAAGCTTGATCTTTGTTCTTAAGTTAAAGATGCTTTCTTTGTTCTTTCTTCTTGAACTTTGAAACCTCTCACCTTGATGACATTTTAAAATGGTCACATGAACTCCATGATGAGGACTCATGATGTTGGTGTTAATGCATCATCAAGATCATGGTCTCTAGAGTTTCAAATGTTTTTTTTTTCTCCTAAAAGGTTTTCGATTCCTTTTCCTTTTATTCCTTCATATTTTCGACCATATTGGCCAAGGGAGTTCACAATGGCTTGATGATGAGAGCTTCTAGATGATGACTATGTGTTCATCACAATGAGGCCTCTAGAGCTTGAGTTTTAATAAAAATGTTATTTATATTTACATTCCAAGAAAAGGAACTTTGTGTTTAAAGAACCCTTGAGGTTCACTCTTGTTTTTCTTTACCTTGTCATGATGAGTTTGGGTTGAGATTTAAGTTCCTTTAAAGTCTTGTATGAGCTCTAATAAGAAATAAAATGAACTAGCATTCGTATTTAAATTTTAAGCTTATGCATTACATATTTATTTTGAGCTTTGAATTCATATTTAATTTCTAAGCAATCACGTAAAGTTAAAGGCTAAAGAATGGAGTGCATCTCATATTTATATTCTTGTCTAGCATATTTACCTTTCATCACTAAAGAACGTAAAGATTTAAAATGAGGTTGCACTATCACCTAACTAAATCTCAAAGCCTTTCTATTTCGGCCTTAAAGTCGATTGTTGCTAGGCCTAGAGCACTAAAATAAAGAAATGAACTTGCATATTTATATTTCAAGCCTTGCATATTTATATTCCAAGTCTTGCATATTTATTTTAAGCCTTGCATTTTTATATTCAAGTCTTGCATGTTTACTTTAAGTTCTCACTTTATTTTGAAATGAAGAATAAAAATGAAGTGCATAGCATGTTTAAATTATGTCATCACTTAAAAGATCTTAGAGCTCAAAGACTTGCCCGTTTTATCTCAAGTTAAAGTTTAATGAGGGAGCATTCTTTGAATGCATGATTTCGGCCATGAAGTGATGATGAACTTGGAATGAGTTTCATCTAGCTCAAGGACCAATAAGTCAAGTTTTAAGAAATCCTTTTAAAGCTCATGAATTTGTTTAAGTTTAAGACCAACAAGGTCCTATAAATTTAACACTCTTTTAAGGAGGGACTAAGTGGTCACTAACCAAAGGGTGTGTTTAGTCTCTTTGAACATGATAAAATGGTTTGCAAAAGAGTTTTAGAAGTCTTGAAAATGATTCCAAGAGAAACTAGTAACTTATGTGTTTTAAAAATATCAAGTTATGTATCTTTTTGGGATTTAATGTTTCGGTTCTTCCATGATGTGTTTGCTGCCATGTGATGATGTTTGATGTGTTTGAATGAGTAAAAAATTATGTATGATGAAGTAGGAACATTTCCATGCAAGTTAGGAAAGAAACTAGCTTTCTAGGAAAACCATATAGTCAAGATTTAACATAGTTTTATCCCATTTAGTTATGGACATTGCCCAAACTGTTTTCATGGGAATATAATCAGATTAGGATTGATTAATCATGAAAAATTTGGTTACATTTGAAGTAGGAATGAATTTTGGCACCTATAGAGAAACTAGTAACTAGAAAACCGTAAAACCGCAATTCTAGAACTCTTAGAACATTTAATTCTTAGAATCTGTCCAGCAACCTTATAATGTAGATAACATGGTTTATAATTAGTTCTTTGATATAGGAATGACTCATAATTGGTTTAGGTTTAACTTATAGTGCCTTAGGCGAAGACAGAACCGAGAAAGGGTCTAAAACGCAAGTTCTAGAACCCCGTAATCATAAGTTTATGACGCTGCCCCTAAGGAATGATATTGTTCAGATTTAATAGAAAGCATAAATAAATGATAAGATTTGATAAGAGAGAACCCTTGGGTGCATACACGTTTGGTAATGTAACACCCCAATTTTTACTGTAATTTTTACTGTCATTAGAAATTACTCAAATCCCGAATTTCTGTACGTATAAAATGACCAAAATGCCCCTGAAGTTATTTTACTCAGAAAATGAGGATCGTGGGCCCCACCTATTCTCAAGGGGATATTTTGAGGATAATAAGGGATTGTTTGTGTTATGTGTGTTAATAGAGCAGAAGGATCTCAATTTTGAGTTCCGACGCGCGAAATGACCAAAACGCCTGTGGTCGCTTTAACTCCGATGTGCGTGCCGACTGAGCCCGAACCTCACTAAAATGTTTTAAAATGTGTTTTTAAGCCATGATTAACCATTGGTTAAGCTCGGGTGGCCTCGGGCAATTTTTAAGTGAAAGTACGATTTTGCCCTGTTTTGGGCGCTTTGCGAATTTCGGGATTTTTGATTCGTATACCGAAACCTAAGCAATATTACGCTCAAATTAAAGCTTATTAAATTCTAAATATTAATCTAGAGTCAAAATTATGTATTTAGATTGATTAGAACCCAAAATTGCTCAAAAACACCCAAATTGCTTACTAATTCACTTAAACCCTTAACTGTAAATTCTCTAAATTACATGAATACCTTGCCTACACCTAAATAATGCATGGAACACACAAATTTCATTTCTTTGGGCTGTAATGGACGAAATTATTGATGCCATTATGCAGCTGAATTATTGCCAAAAGTTGCACTAAAACAAAATGCCAAAATGTCACCATAAGAGACATAATTCCTTAATTTCATACAACTTTGTCTAAAATGATTTTTCCTCCCTTATTTCTCCTGCAAAATTCCGTCCACTACCTCATCATTTTGGCCAATTAGAAGCCTCAAAATCTTCTATAAATAGGCTTGCTTGAGTGGTCTTGGAATGCTTGGTTCATAACTAGTTTTTAGGAGCACCAAAAACTTTCTTTCTTCCTCCCCTTTGGCTGAATTCTTTCTTCAATTTTTCAAAGAGATTTTGTTTCATTTCACTTCAAGAAACCAAGTTCTCTTCCTCTTCTTCAACTCAGATTAGGTAGGGAGTAGTTTCTAAATTTATTTCTATGCTTTGAGGAGTTGTGTTTTTAGCTCAAAATGATGAAATTATGAACTTGCCTTAGCTTTTCATTTTGGTTTTCCTCTTCAATTTTTCTTTAACCAATTCAACCATATGGCCTAGGTGGAACTAAGATGATGGCTTGATGATGAGGACCTTGAGGGTGGGTTGTAAATCCATCACCAGTTAGGCCTCTAAAGCTTGAAAATTCCACTTGATGCAAAACCTTAAAGAATAATGCTTTATGATGCTAAAACAAAGATTTTTAGTTTAGAACTTGAAAGATGTATTTTTTCCTTTTATGTTTTATTTCTTGTTAAGATATGTATTGGGTTGAATTTATAATTCTTTTAAAGTCTTGAAGGAGCTCTAGTAAAGAAACAAAATGAATTTGCATCCATGATTAAGTTTATGCTTTGCATAACCATGTTTACCTTCTATGTCATCACTAAATTTTCAAGAATGAATAAATGAACTTGCATTTCTCATGTTTAAATTCCAAGCTTGTATTTCAGGTTTATGTTTCAAGTCATCGCTTAATCTTTCAAGATAATAAAAAGGTTGCATCTCATATTTAATTTATGCTCTCACTATATTTTATAATGGCTAAAAGAATCAACGCATGGCATGTTTATTTTATGCCATCACCTAAAGATCCTAGAGCTCAAAGACTTGCCCATGTATCACAAGCAAAGAAATATGATTATTGGAGTTAAAGAATTTATTCTTTAAAAAGTCTTGAGATTGGAGCTTAAAAAGATGTAATAATAATATTCTCTCTTCTCCCTCTACTGGTCCTGTGCGGACTACCGCCGCTCCGGTTTCTTAATATTCTCTTCTCCTCTCTTTGGTCCTGTGCGGACTACCGCCGCTCGGGTTTCTTAATATTTTCTTCTCCCTCTACTGGTCCTGTGCGGATTACCGCCGCTCCAGTTTCTTGTATCATGTTTATATTTCAAGTTCTTGCATCATATTTAATTTTCAAGTCATCACCTTAAATCTTAAAGATAAAGAAATGGAATTGCATATCATGTTTATAATTCCAAGCTATCACCTTATAAAGATAAGATTAAAATAAGGTTGCATAGCATGTTTATAATTCTAAGATGTCACCTAAATCTCTAAAGCTCAAGACTTACTCCTTTTATCTTAAGTGAGAATTTTAATTGTGAAGATCCTCCCAAATTTGACAAAAGAACTAGTTTCTAAATGAGCTTTAAGGCTTTGCAAGGATTTTACGGGGAACTAGTATTCTATATGCACTTAAAATATGATTCTATGTAATTGCATGAGGTTCATGATTCGGCCACCGATCTGAGTTTAGTATCAATGTGTGATAATGATTTGATATGATTGAAGTTGTGATAATTATGGTTTATTGTTAAGAGAATGATTCATAATTGGTTTAGTAACTAATTAGTTCTATAATTGATAATTCTATGTAAGGATTGGATGCTTATTAAGTACTTGATATCATTGAATGATTTCTGGCTTGCATGTTATAGTTCTTGTTGCAAATAATGAGAATGCTTGTACATGAAATGTTCTTTATTATGTAAAGTTTACCTTTGTTGCTAGAAGAAAGTGTATCATTGTAAAAGTGTAATTTGGAAAGGTTCTGGCTAAGGAAAGACTTGGTATTTAAGCGTGTCCATTGTGACCCACCTCTCTTTCCTGGGAATCTCCCATAGGCATGATTACAGTTGATATATATTATTCTAGCTTAAGACTATAAATGAGAAAATGTTATGATGTTTATGAATTGAATTATGATATAACATGCAAAGATTTAATGGTGACTTAAACTTATAAGAAAATGATCCTTTGGAACCATCAGACTATAGGTGGTGAAAAGGTGATTTTAGCCCCCTACCCCGTTCTCTCAAAAGGGTAGAGTCGGGACTTTAGCTTATCAAAAGGGATAAGTATATGCTAGTGACGACTAGTAAAGTATGAGCTCATAACCTAAATTACTCCCAAAAGGGTGGAGTATAGGGTGGCCCAAGGAAAATAATGATGATGATAAGATTTTAAGTCACCAAAGGCACTAAAGAAATGAAATATGTGCACTGTGTCCATGTGTAGCTAATATTATATGACGTTCTTTTATGCATGTTATTTTGATAATGATGATGAGGAATATGATGTAATGATAAAGGAAATGTTCATTGTAAATATGACATGTTAAGAATAAGATGCATTATAAGGCGCATAATTAAAAATTGATGAACCTCGGTTAAGTATTTGTCCTAACTTAAAATGAATCTTTGCATGCTCACTATTTTAGAATAATCCCGAGGTTCCCGGGACTTTGATGATGACACTATAGAAGGAGGTACCCTCGAGAATTCTTTAGCAAGATTCTCACTCCCTTTTCTTTATTTCCGTCATTGTCTCCAGATTCAAATGGCGACATTCGTCCTGTTCGTTGATACCCTACTTGGGAATTCCACTATGATCAGGTGCATCGCTCGTATCATTTTGAAGGGAGGTCTTGTGATTCGTGTTTTTATTTACATAGGTCGCCCATTTGCACATCCTGTCCCTAGTTATCGATTTTCTCCTACTTCTCCCTATGGCGATGAAATGGTTTTCGAACATGCACGTCCACTTGATGAAAGGATGTTACGTTCTTATCCCGCTTCATCTGCTTGTCCATGGATTTCCAGTATGTTCCGAGACAAGATATTCAAACCGATCCTTCAGAGGACACTCCTACTCATGTATATTCTGAGAGCTCGCTCCTACTCCCACACGTAAGAGAGGGTAGTGAGGAAACAGCTTGTTCAGCCGAGGTTAGCGAGAAGGCCGTCCATGCGACCCGACTGGTGCATCTCGTGTGTCCCTCCCGAGGGAGCTCATCGATGGATCGGATTTATTCCCCCATTTCCAGGACAATGGCCATAGAGGGTTCTTAGTAGATTTATGTGTGATCATGCACCCTAGTTTTAGGATAACCTTCCCGGCTTATGGAGTTATCTAGTTTAGGGGCATGTATTTCCTTAAGTATATTTTCTTTTATGGGTTTGCATAAGATAATGATGTATGAACATAACCCACCCTTTGAGTGAGGTTATTGTATGTAAATATATGCTATAATGTGCTTATGGATGTTATATGATGGAGCCTAAGTGATATGATGTGATATATTCTTAAACGTCTTATTATACCCCGCTTACTCGTTCACGTTGTACTCGGCTCACGTTTTCAATTATGTGTTTAAAAAAAAAAAATGGCTCGTAATTTCACTAAGTATTTTCAAATTATGAAGAAAGAACCAAAACAAGGAGTAAAGTCTAGTCATTAATCAGATTCAACCTAGGTGTATCTGGTTAATTACTAGGGTGTTACAGGTAAGAGATGATAGGTTAACTGCATCATAAGTTTAAGGCCCGTAAGGGTCAGAGCATAAAATACCGCAGGACCAAGAGCATAACGAATCTTTAATGTTGCTTGTGAAAGTATGAGGATGATTATGTGAATGCATGAGACTATGATGAAGAATGCATGTTTGATTGACTTATGTGGCATAAAGAAGAATTTGGAAGAAATTCAACATGCCACAGTTATGCCGTCGAATTTCTGACAAATTCGGGACTCAGAAAGTTTTTGAAAACCTATGAAATTTTTATGAGGTACTAAGATGGGTTCTCGGATGACACTGGTTCGGCCGAGCACTTCCAGAGAACTCATGTGACATCGGTACCAAGATTTAATTCTTGGGTGACACCGGTTCGGCCGAGCACCCCCAAGAAATGCCCCCTAGCGCGTATTGTATAAGTCGGGATTATGTTTATGATTATGTTACGCTTATCGAGATTGATAAGTAAGAACTAGTGATGACTAGTTGAGGTATGAGCTCATAACCTAGAGATGTGACACGTTCTGGGTGATACCAGTTCGGCCGAGCACCCCTAGAGCGCTTGTCTTTTAGGGTGGCCTATGAGGAAGTTATGATGATTATGTCACAAAGAGAATTTATTTGTCACTTTATGCCACTATTATGATGTTCTCAAAGATATGATGATTGTTCATGTATTAAGTAGAGCCATGCATACATCCTTTAATATGTTTGCATCCATGACATTAAGAATCATGCTAAAATGAACGGACCTTGTAACGCCCCAATTTTTACTGTAATTTTTACTATCATTAGAAATTACCGAATTACTGTAGGTAATTATTACATAAGATTTGAGGCCGAAAAATGCTCAATAAAGGAATATAACATTAGAAGAGAGGTTAGGAGCGATTCATGCGAGAGTCGCAAATCCCGAATTTCTGTACGTATAAAATGACCAAAATGCCCCTGAAGTTATTTTACTTAGAAAATGAGGATCGTGGACCCCACCTATTCTCAAGGGGATATTTTGATGATAATAAGGGATTGTTTGTGTTATGTGTGTTAATAGAGCAGAAGGATCTCAATTTTGAGTTCCGACGCGCGAAATGACCAAACGCTGGCTGCTTTTAAATTCGATGTGCGTGCCGACTGAGCCCGAACCTCACTAAAATGTTTTAAAATTTGTTTTTAAGCCATGATTAACCATTGGTTAAGCTCGGGTGGCCTCGGGCAATTTTTAAGTGAAAGTACGATTTTGCCCCTGTTTTTGGGCAGTTTTGCGAATTTCGGGATTTTTGATTCGTATACCGAAACCTAAGCAATATTACGCTCAAATTAAAGCTTATTAAATTCTAAATATTAATCTAGAGTCAAAATTATGTATTTAGATTGATTAGAACCCAAAATTGCTCAAAAACACCCAAATTGCTTACTAATTCACTTAAGCCCTTAACCGTAAATTCTCTAAATTACATGAATACCTTGCCTACACCTAAATAATGCATGGAGCACACAAATTTCACTTCTTTGGGCTGTAATGGATGAAATTATTGATGTCATTATGCAGCTGAATTATTGCCAAAAGTTGCACTAAAACAAAATGCCAAAATGTCACCATAAGAGACATAATTCCTTAATTTCATACAATTTTGTCTAAAATGATTTTTCCTCCCTTATTTCTCCAACAAAATTCCGCCAACTACCTCCTCATTTTGGCCAATTAGAAGCCTCAAAATCTTCTATAAATAGGCTTGCTTGAGTGGTCTTGGAATGCTTTGTTCATAACTAGTTTTTAGGAGCACCAAAAACTTTCTTTCTTCCTCCTCTTTGGCTGAATTCTTTCTTCAATTTTTTTCAAAGAGATTTTGTTTCATTTCACTTCAAGAAATCAAGTTCTCTTCCTCTTCTTCAACTCAGATTAGGTAGGGAGTAGTTTCTAAATTTATTTCTATGTTTTGAGGAGTTGTGTTTTTAGCTCAAAATGATGAAATTATGAACTTACCTTAGCTTTTATTTCGGTTTTCCTCTTCATTTTTCTTTAACCAATTCGGCCATATGGCCTAGGTGGAACTAAGATGATGGCTTGATGATGAGGACCTTGAGGGTGGGTTGTAAATCCATCACAAGTTAGGCCTCTAAAGCTTGAAAATTCCACTTGATGCAAAACTTTAAAGAATAATGCTTTATGATGCTAAAACAAAGATTTTTAGTTTAGAACTTGAAAGATGTATTTTCCAAGCTTGTATTTCATGTTTATGTTTCAAGTCATCACTTAATCTTTCAAGATAATAAAGAGGTTGCATCTCATATTTAATTTATGCTCTCACTTTATTTTATAATGGCTAAAAGAATCAACGCATGGCATGTTTATTTTATGCCATCACCTAAAGATCCTAGAGGTCAAAGACTTGGCCATGTATCACAAGCAAAGAAATATGATTATTGGAGTTAAAGAATTTATTCTTTAAAAATTCTTGAGATTGGAGTTTAAAAAGATGTAATAATAATTCTCTTCTCCCTTCACCGGTCCTGTGCGGACTACCGCCGCTCCGGTTTCTTAAGTGAGAATTTTAATTGTGAAGATCCTCCCAAATTTGACAAAAGAACTAGTTTCTAAATGAGTTTTAAGACTTTGCAAGGATTTTACGGGGAACTAATATTTTATATGCACTTAAAATATGATTCTATGTAATTGCATGAGGTTCATGATTCGGCCACTGATCTGAGTTTAGTATCAATGTATGATAATGATTTGATATGTTTGAAGTTGTGATAATTATGGTTTATTGTTAAGAGAATGATTCATCAGCATGTTAGAGATAAAACTAGCTCCCTAGAACAACCGAAGAGCTAGAATTTACCTAGTTTTTGACCCCTTTAAGTTTAGCCAATGCCAAATCTGTTTTAGTATGTTATAATTCTGTCTAGGATTAGTTAGCCACGAAAAATTTGGTATCAATTAGACTAGGATTGATCCCGAACACTAAAAATGAACTTAGCAACTAGAAAACCGTAAAAACAAGATTTCTAGAACTCTAGGGAATGAAATTTATGCATTCTATCCAGAATCTTTAGCAACGATAAGAACCAGGTTTTATTATGTTTAAATAAGGGAGAATGATTCATAATTGGTTTAGTAACTAATTTCAGCATCATAGAGAAAGTTGGTAACAAGAAAGGATTTAAAACATAACCTCTAGCATACCGTAAAACCTTAGGAACAACTTACTACCTATGCTACCCCATTTGATTTAATAGTGTTCTTAAGGCCTATAAATAATCGTAAGGATGGTAATAAATCCCTTAGGTGCATAACTAATTAGTTCTATAATTGATAATTCTATGTAAGTATTGGATGCTTATTAAGTACTTGATATCATTGAATGATTTCCTGGCTTGCATGTTATAGTTCTTTGTTGCAAATAATGAGAATGCTTATGCATGAAATATTCTTTATTATGTAAAATTTACCTTTGTTGCTAGAAGAAAGTGTATCATTGTAAAAGTGTAATTTGGAAAGGTTACGCTAAGGAAAGACTTGGTATTTAAGCGTGTCCATTGTGACTCACCTCTTCTCTGGGAATCTCCCAGATGCATGATTATAGTTGATATATATTATTCTAGCTTAAGACTATAAATGAGAAAATGCTATGATGTTTATGAATTGTATTGTGATATAACATGCAAAGATTTAATGGTGACTTAAACTTATAAGAAAATGATCCTTTGGAACCATCAGACTATAGGTGGTGAAAACGTGATTTTAGCCCCTAACCCGTTCTCTCAAAAGGGTAGAGTCGGGACTTTAGCTTATCAAAAGGGATAAGTATATGCTAGTGACGACTAGTAAAGTATGAGCTCATAACCTAAATTACTCCCAAAAGGGTGGAGTATAGGGTGGCTTAAGGAAAATAATGATGATGATAAGATTTTAAGTCACCTAAGGCACTAAAGAAATGAAATATGTGCACTGTGTCCATGTGTAGCTAATATTATATGACGTTCTTTTATGCATGTTATTTTGATAATGATGATGAGGAATATGATGTAATGATAAAGGAAAAGTTCATTGTAAAAATGACATGTTAAGATTATGATGCATTATAAGACGCATGATTAAAAATTGACGAACCTCGGTTAAGTATTTGTCCGAACTTAAAATGAATCTTTGCATGCTCACTATTTTAGAATAATCCCGAGGTTCCTGGGACTTGGATGATGACACTGTAGAAGGAGGTACCCTATCGAGAATTCTTTAGCAAGATTCTCACTCCCTTTTCTTTATTTCCGTCATTGTCTCCAGATTCAAATGGCGACATTCGTCCTGTTCGTTGATACCCATACTTGGGAATTCCACTATGATCCGGTGCATCGCTCGTATCATTTTGAAGGGAGGTGCTTGTCAGTGTTTTTATTTACATATGTCGTCCATTTGCACATCCAAATTCCTAGTTATCGATTTTCTCCTACTTCTCCCTATGGCGATGAAATGGTTTTCGAACATGCACGTCCACTTGATGAAAGGATGTTACGTTCTTATCCCGCTTCATCTATTGTCCATGGATTTCTAGAGTATGTTCCCGAGATGAGATATTCTGAAACTGATCCTTCAGAGGACACTCCTACTCATGTATATTCTGAGAGCTCGCTCCTACTCCCACACGTAAGAGAGGGTAGTGAGGAAACAGCTTGTTCAGCCGAGGTTAGCAAGAAGGTCAGCCCATGCGACTCCCACTGGTGCATCTCGTGTGTCCCTCCCAGGAGCTCATCGATGGATCGGATTTATTCCCCATTTCCGTGACAAAGTGGCCATAGAAGGTTCTTAGTAGATTTATGTGTGTTCATGCACCCTAGTTTTAGGATAACCTTCCCGGCTTATGGAGTTATCTAGTTTAGGGGCATGTATTTCCTTATGTATATTTTCTTTTATGGGTTTGCATAAGACAATGATGTATGATCATAACCCACCCTTTGAGTGAGGTTATTGTATGTAAATATATGTTATAATGTGCTTATGGATGTTATATGATGGAGCCAAAGTGATATGATGTGATATATCCTTAAACGTCTTATTATACTCCGCTTACTCATTCACGTTGTACTCGACTCACGTTTTCAATTATGTTTTTTTTTAAAAAAAAATGGCTCGTAATTTCACTAAGTATTTTCAAATTATGAAGAAAGAACCAAAGCAAGGAGTAAAGTCTAGTCATTAATCAGATTCAACCTAGGTGTATTTGGTTAATTACTAGGGTGTTACATTTTGGTATCAGAGCAGTTCGATTCTCATGGAGCCTGAGGATTGGACTGGCTATGCTTCTAAAGCATAATACGTTAGTGATGTCATGTGTAGATGCTTATCATTAGGATGAGCTTGAGGATTAGAAATACATGACTACTGTATGTTGAAAGTGCCATGGTAACTTGCTCACTTTGCATGGAATATTGGGCCTGATCACCTCAGTGTTGCTGTTTTGTGTGTTTAGGGACCAATGGCACGCCGACAACGGACTAGGAGCGCAGCGACGTAATAATCAAGACAACGAGATGTACCAAGCACTCCGCGACGTAGCAAGGACCATGAGAATGATGATGGAATGAATGGATCAGGATCGTCAAGCCAATATGAATCAAGGACATGAGATTCCTGAACATTCCCGTTTCGGGGAGTTTCATAAGACGAACCCACCAGTTTTCAAGGGGACCCTGAATCCAAATATTACAGATGAATGGATTCAGAATATTGAGAAGGTCTTTGCTGTAGTCCCATGCTCAGAGGAGCAAAAGGTCACCTTCGCTACTCATATGCTTGAGGGTCATGCCGTTTACGTGGGGATGTGTTCAAGACTCCTGGAGACGACCGACGTGGACATTGATTGGGAACTATTCAAGGTCCATTTTTACGAAAAGTACTTTCCAGAGTCAGTTAGAAATGCCAAGGACATTGAATTCATGCAACTTGTCCAGGGGAATATGAATGTGGCCCGATAATCGCTGCATTTGAAGAACTCATTAAGTTCTCAAGAATGTACCAAGGAAATCCTGATGAGTACTGAAAATGCATTAAATACGAGTCAAGGTTGAAGGCGGAACTTAATGTGGCAGTTGCACATTTGGAGATTAGGGATTTCTCTACCCTAGTTAACAAATGTCGGATTATTGAAGAAGGTCAGAGAAAACTAAGCACCCCAAAGTCAGATAATATTACCAAAAAGTTGGCACCTCAAAGTCGTAGCTCAAGAAGCGAGAATCGACCTCTATTTCCCCCTTAATCAAGACCACAAGGGCCACAAAGAAATTTTCAACAAGGAAGGCCAAACAACAACAACCGCTATAATAACAACCGCTACAACAATAACCCCAGTAACAATCGCAACAACAACAATAACAACAATAAAGGGAAAGCACCACAAAGAGGTCCAGTAGTACCTCCACGGCCTTTGCCATCCATGGAATGTCCCAAGTGCGGCAAGAATCATGGGAGCATGCCATGTCGAGCCGGAACAAACGTGTGCTATCGGTGTGGAAAACCAGGTCATTACTCCCTAGAATGTACGGAAAGGAACCCACTAACCCCCAATCCCAAGCCGCAATACCAGGGAAGGGTATTTACTGTTAATGCTGAAGAAACAACGAAGTCACGAAATCTCGTGGAAGGTAAGGGTAATATGCATGGTAAAGACTTAATTGTACTATATGATTCTGGCGCTTCTCATTCTTTTATCTCCCATTCATGTGTTAAAAGCCTTAATTTACCTATGACTGAGCTTCCTTTTGACCTTATTGTTTCTACCCCGACTGGAAAACCCGTTAGGACTTGTAAATGTTGTTTAGATTGTAGTTTTATTATAGATAATAGATCCTTTGTTTTAGATCTTATTTGCTTACCCATGCGAGGTTTAGATGTGATTCTTGGCATGGATTGGCTTGAGGCCAACCGTGTACTGTTAAACTGTTATGAGAAAACCATCACTTTTCTTCCTGTTCCTATTGAACCTAAGAAACCCATAAGTCTTTACATAACTGCTGTGGAAATGGACTGTGGTAAGGGAGAGAGTAAAGGTTACATTTTCTTAGCCGCTAGTGATGTAGACTTTGAGCAAAGTATCGATGAGATACCAATAGTAAGAAATTATCCCGAAGTATTTCTAGATGAGATACCAGAGTTTCCCCCCAAGAGAGAGATAGAGTTTTCCATAGAGTTGCTTCCGGGTGCGGGACCTATATCCATAGTCCCATACAGGATGTCCCCATTAGAATTGACCGAGTTAAAAACTCAATTGGAAGATTTATTGGAGAACAAGTTTGTTAGGCCTAGTGCATCACCTTGGGGAGCCCCTGTGTTGTTTGTAAAGAGAAAAGATGGGAGTATGCGGATGTGTGTAGATTATAGGCAGTTGAATAAAGTAACAGTGAAAAACAAGTATCCTCTGCCTAGGATCGATGATTTGATGGACCAACTGAAAGGTGCGGTAATGTTTTCTAAGATAGATTTGAGGTCAAGCTACCATCAAATTAGAGTGAGAGATGAAGACATACCTAAAACGGCCTTTCGCACTCGATACAACCATTTTGAGTTGTTTTTATGGATTACATGAATAGGATCTTTCGACCCTATTTGGATCGGTTTGTGGTTGTCTTTATAGATGACATTCTCATATATTCTAAGACCCATGAGGAGTATGAATGCCACCTAACCATGGTACTGGAGATCTTAAAGGAAATATATGCCAAGTTTTCGAAGTGTGAGTTTTGGTTGGATAAGGTGAAATTTTTAGGGCATGTAGTATCTAAGAAAGGAATTGTTGTAGATCCTAGTAAGGTAGAAGCGGTAGTAAACTGGGAAAGACCAACCCACGATGGCCCAAGTAAGGAGCTTTTGGGTTTAGCCAGGTTATTACCGTCGATTTATCAAGAGATTTTCCTGCATTTCCTTACCTTTGACCAAGCTGACTAGGAAGAACACCCCTTTTTCATGGACCCCGGAGTGTGAAAAGAGCTTTCAAGAGTTAAAACACAAGCTAACCTCGACCCCTGTTTTAGTGTTACCCGACCCCAATGTGCCTTTCAAGGTGTATTGTGATACTTCGAAAAAGGGTTTAGGTTGTGTATTGATGCAAGATAGGCAAGTGGTGGCCTATGCATCAAGACAACTCAAGCCACATGAGGCAAACTACGCTACCCATGACCTTGAGTTAGCTACCGTCGTGTTTGCTCTAAAGATTTGGAGACACCATTTATATGGAGTTAAGTTTGAGGTGTTTTCCGATCACAAGAGTTTGAAATATCTCTTTGATCAAAAAGAGCTAAACATGAGGCAAAGGCGATGGATGGAGTTCTTGAAAGATTATGATTTTGGATTGAACTACCATCCTGGTAAAGCTAATGTTGTAGCTGATGCTTTGAGTAGAAAGTCCTTACAAGTGTCCCGTTTGATGGTGAAGGAGGTTGAATTGATTAAGCAATTTAGGGACTTAAACCTAGGAATGACTTTGACCACTAAGGGCATCAGAGCTTGTCATCTTAGAGTGACAAGTGAGTTCAAAGAAAGGATTGTTCAAGCTCAAGGGGACGATCTTTGAGTTTCAAAGAGACTTTAGGGGCAGTGAAGGCAGGAAAGTTGATAGGTTTTACCCAAGGAATGGACGATTTATGGAGGTTTAAAGGTCGAATATGTGTACCTGCTAGTGGTGACCTCCGAAAAGATATTTTGGAGGATGCCCATAAGAGCCATTTTACCCTGCATCCTGGTGCCACCAAGATGTATCATGTAATGCCCCGATTTTCTGCTAGAGTAAAAATGACCAAAATGCCCCTGAGGTCATTATCAGCCCGGAATTCGAGGAAAGCCAGGTCCGGCAGTACTCGAAGGGAAAACTCAATGTTGGAAGGGGATTGGATGACTTGTGTTTCTTTCCGGGATCGAAAATCTCATTTTTCGAGTTTTCGGGTCGAAATGACCAAAATGCCCCTGTGGCGTTTCACCCTTTTGCAAGTGCCGGATGAACCCGAAACCTCTCCAGATGGTTTTAAAAGATGTTTTTATGTTTTCTGTGGTCTCAGTTTTGGTCCCGGAGGTCCCGGGCAAAATAAGTGCAAAATTACGGTTTTGCCCGTAGTTTCGTATGTTTACACCTAATCACACGGTTAAGCGAAACCTAAGCAATATTAGGCTCTAATCGAAGGTTAATTAATTTCCATAATTAATCTAAGGTCAAAATAATTTAATAAGGATGATTAGAACCTAAAATTGCTTAGATAAACTTAAAACCCTATCTTTAAATTCAAAGACTTTGAATGTAGGAATCAATGAATAGTGTGCAAATAGTGCACAAATAGTGTTTTCTCTCTCTTTCCTTAAATCATGGGATTGTGTTACACATTGTTTATTCACAAATGAGTTTTAAATTCTCTAATGATGTAAGAGCACTCCTAATCTTGTCATAAAATTCCTAATACACATGCTTAGTTACCTAAACTTAAAGCTTAATTACTCCTAACCTTGTACCTAAACTAACCTACACTTAATCCTATCATTAACACCCAATTACATGGAAGATTTTTCCTCTCTCCTTGCTGCCCAAATCTGACCGAAAATCATCCCCTATTTTCATGAATTATTATATTTCAAACTTAAAGGAAAATCACCTCAAATCACCTCACTTGTCATGCCTTGTCATAATTTCAATCAAGCTTGCTTTTCCAAATGAATAACCAAGTAAAATAAATCATTCTCTTCAATTATTTGTGGCTGAAAAACTTCCAGCCATGTTGGTCTTCTAGAAGCCTAATTTCATCCACAATTTAAAGAAAAGATCACTCAAAAACCCATGCTTGAAGCCATACCTTGTGTCATGAGCTCCATGCTTCAAACCATGCTTGTATGACACCATCAAAGAGATATTTTCTCTTTCTTACCATCAGCCATGCTTTCCATTCTCTCACCTATCACTTTGTTTTTCTATAAATAGGGAGCTTGTGTTAGCATTGGATGCACATTGAGCATTTGCTAAAGCTTAGAGTAGTCTTGCTAGTTTCTTTCTTTCTCTCTAGTCCCAAATAGTTCCTTTCTTTTTCATCTTCATCTTTTTCATCTCTTTACTTCATCATCATCATCTCATAACCTTCACACATCACCCCATAACCTTGAATCACCATCAAACCTCTCAAATATTTCATCTCAAACACAACCTCACCTCAAACACAACTCTAACCTCCTTATCTCCCCTTGGCCGAAAACATCAAGCCTTTTGGAGGAGCTCATCATCTTGTTTTCTTCTCTCAAAGTTCAAGCTCTTTGTCTTCACTCTAGGTAGGAGTGTTTCTTTGCATCTCATTTCCATGAAAAATGAGTTTTTCTCTAGCTACCTCTTGGAATTTCTTTTTAAAACTCTCTTGGTTTCCTTCTTGAGTTTTTGGCCTTCATGGCCTTTAAACTCATACATGATGGCTTGATGATGGGGACCTCTAGATGATGACTATGTGTTCATCATAATGAGACCCCTAAAGCTTGAGTTTTTTTTAGTTTTTTTTATTATGCTATGAAGTTCACTAAAGTTTTCAACTTAAGAAAATAAGAATGATTTCAAAAAGGAATATGGATTACTTTCTCTTAGCCTCATGATTTCCGCCATAATTCCTTTTCTTGAAAATATGGAGATTTCTTTTAGTTCCATTCTCTTGACTTGATGAGACTATGTTGGGGTTGTGAATATTGGTTCTTTAAAGTCTTGGATGAGCTCTAGTTATTAAACCAAAATGAACTTGCATTCATATTTAGTTTATGCCTTGCATAGCATGATTTATTTTTATGTCATCACTAATGCTCTAAGACTAAAAATGAACTTGCATATTCATATTTAATTTCCAAGCATTGCATTTCACGTTTATTATTCAAGTCATCACTTAAAATCCAAGATAATAACAAGTTGCATCTCATATTTATTTTGAGCTATTTACTTTTCAAGTTCTCACTTTATTTCCCTAATGAACAATAAAAATGAAGTGCATGGCATGTTTATGTTTTGTCATCACCTAAAGCTCTAGAGCTCAAAGATTTGTCCCAAGGTCTCAAATGAGAGTTAGACATGGAAAGCATTCTCTTAGAATGCCCACTTCGGCTATGTGAGATGAATGAACTTAGGATAAGTTTCATTTGATCAAAAATGCCTATAAGCTGTGCTTTATAATTTTTCTAAGTCTATGTGGATTCAAGGAACATATAGAACTAAGTTTTATGAATTTAGGACCTCTTGAAATAAATTCAACTTAGCTACTGCCCTTATAAATATCTTGATGATTTTAGATGTTAAAAATGTTTACAAAAGAGTTTTGAAGGTTTTAAAAAGGTTCCAAGAGAAACTAGTATCCTATGTGCTTTAAAAAGTATGTTTTATGCCTTTGTATGGAGAGTGTTGTTTTGGTTCCGCTTGCTATGTTTGGCCACTGTATGAGCTGTTTTAACGATGATAACATGCTTATGTTTAAGTATGATCAATGGAAAAACTCATAAGTAAAAGATAAGAAAGGTTAGAAACTAGAAAAGAATTAATTTGAGAGTTCTAGATCCCTTAATGTTACAATTTTCTGGATTCTGTCCAGCAAGGTTTAGTAATGATAATCATGGTTCTAAATTAGTTTAAATGTGTAGAAATGACTCATAATTGGTTTAGGACTTGATCTTGGTGCCTTAGGAGCAAACTGAACTTAGAAAGGGTCATTGTCGTGACTCCTAGGTACCCGTAAAGTTGAAATTATGAATTCTGCACCTTTGAGATTGAGAGATATTCTTGACCATAGTATGAAGAGAGATATACATTAGTCATAACCTCCTAAGTACCTGAGAGGTTAGCTTTGAATGATTCATAACTTAGACTATGAGTTAAAGACCATAGCGGTCAATGCATAAGACATTAAGAATATGAGAATGATATTTACATGATACTAAGGTATGTTAAGATGTTTTACGATGATGCAACGTCATATGAGGAATTCATGAGGATATATGTTTATGTGGCATAAAACAAATTTGGAAGAAATTCGGCGTGATGCCATCGTGCCGCCGAATTTTCGACAAATTTGGGGACTTAAAGATTTTGAAAATTAAGGTACTAAGATGGGTTCTAGGATGACACCGGTTTGGCCGAGCACCTCCATAGAACTCATGTGACATCGGTACCCATTTTTTTTTACTCTTAGGTGACACCGGTTCGGCCGAGCACCCCTAAGAGATTTGCCCCCTAACCCGTACTCAGATAGTCGGGATTTATGATTTATGATACGCTTATCATTAAATGGTAAGTAAGAACTAGTGACGACTAGTTAAGGTATGAGCTCATAACCTAGAGATGTGACACGTTCTGGGTGACACCGGTTCGGCCGAGCACCCCCAGTTCGATTGTCTTTTAGGGTGGCCCATAAGGAAGAGAAGTTTTATGATTATGATTATGTCACTAAGTTTGTCCCATATGAATGTGTTCTAATTGCCACTTAATACCACTAAGTATGATGATGATTGATGTATGTGCATTAAGTAGCGCCACGCATACATTCTTTATTATGTTGTATTCATGACATTAAGATCATCCTAAAATGAATGGACCTTGGCTAAAATACACTTTAGAACTTAAAATGAACTTGATATATGCTCACTTGTCTTTATGAAATAAACCCAAGGTTCCTGGGGATGTGAACGATGTAACCCTAGGATAGGAGACTCCTACTGAGATTCTTTACTAAGAATTCTCACTCCTCTCTCTCTTCTCCCGTCACATCTTCAGAGAGCGATGGCAATGTTCGTTGACTTCATTGACATGCCAGCCAAGGAGGTGCACTACACCCTGGTGGAGCTTTCGAGTACACAAGCGTTGCAAGGATATTCCCTTCGGCTGTATCTTTTGGGAGGGGTGGTGGATTTATACTCGTAGCTTACTAGGAGGGTAGCATTTTGGATTTTTATTGTAGTCACACCCAACACTTGTGTTTCTTGTTGTGTTTTATTTCTTACAGACATAAGCTCTGCCTGTACTTATGCGGGTATGACTACCTATGTACTCTAAATATATTATTAATGAAATGTTTCTCTTGTTATGTGTAACACCCCGATTTTTCTGTCCGAGGGAAATGACCAAAATGCCCCTGAGGTCATTTCCTGACCCGAGTTCAAGGGTAACCAACTCGGTCGTCCTCGAAGGGTCAACTCAATGTTTGATGGGGATTGAATGACCTTTGAATGCTTCCGGAAGCGAAAATCTCGTTTCGCAGCTTTGGTCAAAATGACCAAAATACCCCTATAGCGTTTTTACGCGGGTAAAGGTGCCGTTTGAGCCCGGAACTTTTCCCAGAGGTTTAAAAACATGTTTTCATGTGTCTAGAGGTCTCTGTTCAAGTCCCGGTGGTCCCGGGTAGTTTTAGTACAAAATTACGATTTTGCCTCTAGAATAGTATTTTTGAGCTTAATGACGTAATTAAGCAAACCTAAGCAATATTAGGCTCTAAACGAAGATTAATTTATTTCCCTAATTAATCTAGAGTCAAAATAATTTATTAAAGTTAATTAGAACCTAAAATTGCTTAGATTAAACTTAAATCCCTTTTTAGAACTCAAGACTCCTAGTCTTGGATTCTTGAATAGTGTTTTCTCTCTCCAATTCCTTAAATCAAGGAAATGTGTCTAGAGTTATTTAGACTCTAAATTGAGGATTTAACTCACTAATGGTGCAAGACCACTCCTTAATTATGTCTTGGCCACCTTAATTACCCATCTTCCTTACCTAAACACTTTCTTACAAATTCCTAATCTTAAGCATAATCAAAGATACACTTAAACACAACTCTAAACCACAATTAAAATGCAACTAAACCTCTCCCAAATCTGATGCACATGGCCGAAATTCTCTTCCCCATTGGCCACATGTTTAATTATTTTCTCACTCAAAGAACCATGCTTGAGGCCATACCTTGAACCATACCTCACCATACTTTGAGCCATACCTCACCATGCCTCAAGAACACATTATCTCACCTCATGGAACTCATGGGAAGCCCTCCAATCTGCGCATATGGCCGAAGCTCCTTTCCTCCATGAGCTCCCTCTATTTGTTTCATTTCTCTATAAATACAATGCCTTGAGGAGCTTGCACCACTTTTAGATCATTTGCTAAGTTTAGGAACACTCAAAGCTTTTCTTTTTCTCTCAAAGTTCTTGTGTTCTTCAAGTTCTTCATCTTCTTCATCTTCTTCTTCCATCTTCAAGTTCATCACATCAAGTAGGGATTTTCTTTCATGTATTCTTTTCTTTACAGTTCTTGTTTCAAGCTTGATGTTCATAGTTTCTCTTGGTTCCTTTTAGAACTTCTTTTCTTCTCCTTCTTCCTCTTTATGTTTCGGCCATGGGCCTTTGGGAATGAAGGAATGAGAGCTTGATGATGAGAGTTTCATGATGATGTTCATCACTTGAAACAAACTCTAGAGCTTGATCTTTGTTCTTGAGCAAAAATGTTTTTAGTTTTTCCTTTCTTGAACTCTTGAGAACTTTAGCTTTGATGATGTTTTAAAATGGCTCTATGAACTCAATGATGAGGACTCATGATGTTGGTGTTAATATATCATCAAGATCATGAACTCTACAGTTCTAAAATGTTCCTTTTTCTTCTTGAAGATTTCGGCCATTTCCTTAAATTTTCTAGGCTTCATGGTTTGTTTTCCTAAAAATGTTATGTTGAATTTTAAGAACTCTAAGCTTGACTTTACCTTGTTTGGATGAGTTTGGGTTATGGTTTAAATTCCTTTAAAGTCTTGTTAAGAGCTCTAGAAAGATAAAATGAACTCGCATAATTTATTTTATGCTTGCATTCATATTTACATTCTTGTTATGCACCTTTACTTTCAAGCTATCACCTAAGAACATAAAGATTAAAATGGAACTTGCATCTTCACTTAATTTAATTCTCAAAGCCTTTCTATTTCGGCCTTAAAGTCGATTGTTGTTGGGCCTAGAGCACTAAAATAAAGAATTGAACTTGCATCCTCACTTAATTAATTCCTCGAATGCCTATCTATTTCGGCCTTAAAGTCGATTGTTGTTGGGCCAAGAGCACTAAAATAAAGAATTGAACCTTGCATATTTACTTTCAACTTGCACGTTTAAGTTTATGCCTTGCATATTTATATTTAAGTCATCACCTTACTTTGTAAGCAAGATTAAAAATGAAAAGCATGAGCACGTTTAGTTTACGTCGTAACTTAAGAACCTAGAGCTCAAAGACTTGCCCATTTCATTCCAAGATAAGGTTAAATGTGAATGCATTCCTTGAATGCATAATTTCGGCCAAGTAGTGATGATGGACTTGCAATGAGTCTTCATCTAGCTACTAGGACCAATAGTCTATGTTTCAAGTCTTCCCTAAAGCCTTACAAATTTTTATAAGGTTATATCGTCACAAGTTGTGATTTCATTCTTGTTTAGGGGATGGGATATGTTTTGGTCACTGACCTAAGGCTTCACTTAGCCTCTTGATGAATTAAAATGTTTTGCAAAGAGTTTTAGAAGTTCTAAGATCGATTCCAAGAGAAACTAGTTAACTTATGTACCTAGAAATGTCAATTTAACTCTCTCATTTAAGTTAAATGTTTTCGGTTCTGATGTGATGAGTGTGATGCTGTATGATGATGTTTTGATGTGTTGGAATGTGTGAAAATATCATGTGATGATGTAGAAGCGATCCTAAGCATGATAGGTAAGAAACTAGCTAACTAGAAATACCGTAAAGCTAGAATTTAACATAGTTTTGACCCATTTGTTTATGGAACTAATCCAAACTGTTTTAATGGGAACATAATCAGATTTAGATTGTTTAGACATGAAAGACTTGGTATCATTTGGATTAGAATCGAATTCTAGCACCTATAGGGAAACTAGTAACTAGAAAACCGTAAAAGTGCAAGTTTAGAACTCTTAGAACGTTTACTTTTCTGGATTCTGTCCAGCACCCTTACAACTTGATAAATGTGATTAATAATTAGTCCTTAAGCATAGGAATGCCTCATAATTGATTTAGATTTAATTCATAGCGCCTTAGGCGAAGACGGAACCAAGAAAGGGTCTAAAACGTAAGTTCTAGAACCCCGTGAACACAAGTTGGAGAATTTGCCCTATGCTATTCAGATTTAAGTATGAACATGAGGATTAGGAATGATGATTAATTATGAGCCCTTAGGTGCATAAAAATATGAGCGACGGATGTTAGAGAATTATATCTCAAGATTAAGACCCGTAAGGGTCAAAGCATAAGCTACCGTAAGGGTAAGCGTTTGAATGTTTTATGATGATGCATGTAGTATGCAAATGATGATGATGTTATTCATATGAGGAATTCATGAGGTTATATGTTTATGTGGCATAAAGCAAATTTGGAAGGAAATTCGGTGTAATGACGTTGTGCCGCCGAATTTCCGACAAATTTGGGGACTTAAAGACATTTTGAAAATTAAGGTACTAAGATGGGTTCTAGGATGACACCGGTTCGGCCGAGCACTTCCATAGAACTCATGTGACATCGGTACCATTTTATACTCTTAGGTGACACCGGTTCGGCCGAGCACCCCTAAGAGTTTTGCCCCCTAACCCGTACTCAGATAGTCGGGATTTATGATTTATGATACGCTTATCGTTAAGTGGTAAGTAAGAACTAGTGATGACTAGTTAAGGTATGAGCTCATAACCTAGATGTATGACACGTTCTGGGTGACATCGGTTCGGCCGAGCACCCCCAGTTCGATTGTCTTTTAGGGTGGCCCATGAGGAAGAGAAGTTTCATGATTATGATTATGTCACTAAGTTTGTCCCATATGAACGTTTCTATTGCCACTTTATGCCACTAAGTATGATGATGCTTGATGTTATGTTTTATGTATGTGCATTAGGTAGTGCCATGCATACATTTTCTATTATGTTGCATCCATGACATTAAGATCATCCTAAAATGAATGGACCTTGGCTAAAATATATTTTAAAGTTTAAAATGAACTTAATACATGCTCAGCCATTTTGTATAAATAAACCCAAGGTTCCTGAGGACGTAGATGATGACACCTAGGTAGTAGGAGGCCCTACTGAGATTCTTTAGCAAGATTCTCACTCCCTCTATCTCTTTCTTTCCGTCACGTCTTCAGATGGCGACGTTCGTAGTGTTCGTGGACACGCCGACGTGGGAGGTGCACTATGACCCGACTCACGGGTCATACCATTTTGAGGGACAGTGCATGGTGCGGGTTTTCATGTTCATAGGACGCCCCTTCGCCCATCCCGTGCACACCCATCGCTTCTCCTCGACTGCACCCTATGGCGACGACGAGCGGGTTTTTGAGCGCGCGCGTACGCATGACGAGAGAGTGCTACGCATGCACACCACCGCCTAGCCATGCGAGACTATCCCGACACGCACTCGGACTTACTTCTCGGAGACCGACCCATCCGAGGACCCGCCTACCCATCCGTATAGCGAGAGCTCTGCCCCCTCACCCCCACCGTTGAGGGAGGGCAGTGAGGATACCGTGACTCAGCCACGGCTTGCGCGACGACCGGAGATGCGACCATACCGCGAGGGTCACACTCGAACCCCGTTCCGCCTCTTCACGTCCGAGGAGCTCGCCCAGTTTCCCGGATATTTGCCTTGTTCGCGAGATGGACGCCAGTAGGAGGTGACGATCGTCCGATGGAGTACCCGGTTAGAGCACACACCACTTAGATGGGGATAAACCTTCTTTTGTTTAGAGGTTATCCCATTAGATGCACTCGGGTAGGGGAGTAGATTATGTTTATGCTTGTGTTGTATTTTCTTTTATGCATTTCCCTTGTACTAAATTAAGACCCACACTTATAAGTGGGCAAGTTATATAAATATGAGATGATATTCAGTGATGTTCATGTTGTGCCTCATGTTATGATGTTGTGAGATAATTGTTTTACTTTACATGGTTTACCGCTTATCGCATCACGCGGCTCTCACTTTTTATTTCAAAAAAAAATTACCCGTATTTTCCGCTAAGTATTTCAACGTAAAAATGAGAACTATGAAGTAACAGACTAATGATTAACCTAAATATGTTCTAGAGTATTGGGTTAAAAATTAGGATGTTACATTATGATGATTTCTGCTCCACCATTATATGTTTTCCTTTTTGAGTTCTCTCTATGAGTGTTAATCATGTCTCACGTTTCTGTTATTCGAATAGTTAAGTTCGCGGCTCTCACTTTGTTTTATACTTTCAAAAAAAATTTTACCGTAATTTCTGCTAAATATTTTCAAGAAAAAGATGAGACTATGAGGTAATAGCCTAATGTTTAACCTAATGTGTTCTAGAAAGTTGGGTTAAAATTAGGGTGTTACATATCAAGATTTGAAGAAGATGTTCTGGTGGCCTGGAATGAAGAAAGATGTGGGCACATGGGTGAGTAAGTGCTTGGTGTGTCAAAAGGTGAAGATTGAACACCAAAAACCCTCTGGAATGCTGCAACCTCTGTCGATCCCTGAGTGGAAGTGGGATAGTATCTCCATGGATTTTGTGACTGGATTACCGAGGACCCAAATGAATCATGATACCATATGGGTAATCGTGGATCGATTGACGAAGTCAGCCCACTTTTTACCTATTAAGGTGACTTATTCCTTGGATAGGTTAGCACAATTATATATTCAGGAGATAGTGAGGTTACATGGGGTGCCGTCGACGATAATCTCGGACCGGGATCCGCGGTTTATGTCACAATTTTGGGGAGCCTTTCAAAAGGCATTTGGTTCAAAGCTGTGTCTAAGCACGGCCTATCACCCCCAAACAGATAGTCAATCTGAAAGAACTATCCAAACCTTGGAGGATATGTTAAGGGCATGTATTTTAGATCAAAGGGGAAGTTGGGATAAGTACACCATCGATTGAATTTGCATATAACAACAGTTATCATGCAAGTATCGGTATGGCACCATATGAGGCCCTCTATGGACGGAAATGTCAATCTCCCTTATGTTGGTATGAACCCAGAGAGCAAAGTTTACTCGGACCTGATATTGTGAGGAAAACAACGGAACAAATCAAGAAGATTAGAGATAAGATTCTTACTGCTCAAAGTCGACAGAAAAACTATGCGGACAAGCGACGAAAACCACTAGATTTTCAAGAAGGGGACCACGTGTTCCTAAGGATCACCCCCACCACAGGCATAGGCCGAGCAATAAAAGTAAAGAAATTGAGCCCCAGATTTCTTGGTCCGTTTGAAATCCTTACCAAAGTAGGACTCAGAGCTCACCGTATAGGCCTACCCCCGAGTCTATCCAACCTTCATGATGTTTTCCATGTCTCTCAGTTAAGAAAGTATCAATTTGACCCGAGTCATGTACTAGAGCCAGAACATGTACAATTAAGAGATAACCTGACATTTAACTTACTACCCATGAGAATCGTCGACCGAGGAGTTAAGCAGTTAAGGAACAAGGTTGTACCCCTGGTCAAAGTAGCATGGGGACAGCGTGAAACCGAAGAACTTACATGGGAGCTGGAATCGAACATGAAAGCACAATACCCCGAGTTGTTCTCAGGTAACGAATTTCCGGGGCGAAATTCTTTTTAAGAAGGGGAGTAATGTAACGCCCCAATTTTTACTGTAATTTTTATCATTATTAGAAATTACCGATTATCAGAGGTAATTATTACATAAGATTTGAGGCCAAACAATCCTCAATAAAGGAATATAACATTAGAAGAGAGGTTAGGAGCGATTCATGCGAGAGTCGCAAATCCCGAATTTCTGTACGTATAAAATGACCAAAATGCCCCTGAGGTTATTTTACTCGGAAAATGAGGATCGTTGGCCCCACCTATTCTCAAGGGGATGTTTTGATGATAATAAGGGATTGTTTGTGTTATGTGTGTTAATAGAGCAGAAAGATCTCAATTTTGAGTTCCGACGCGCTTAAATGACCAAAACGCTTCAAGCTGCTTTAACTCGATGTGCGTGGCGATCGAGCCCGAACCTCACTAAAATGTTTTAAATTTACTTTTTAAGCCATGATTAACCATTGGTTAAGCTCGGTGGCCTCGGCGCTTTAAGTGAAAGTACGATTTTGCCCCCTGCTGGGGCGCTTTGCGAATTTCGGGATTTTTGATTCGTATATCGAAACCTAAGCAATATTAGGCTCAAATTAAAGCTTATTAAATTCTAAATATTAATCTAGAGTCAAAATTATGTATTTAGATTGATTAGAACCCAAAATTGCTCAAAAACACCCAAATTGCTTACTAATTCACTTAAGCCCTTAACCGTAAATTCTCTAAATTACATGAATACCTTACCTACACCTAAATAATGCATGGAACACACAAATTTCACTTCTTTGGGCTGTAATGGATGAAATTATTGATGCCATTATGCAGCTGAATTATTGTCAAAAGTTGCACTAAAACAAAATGCCAAAATGTCACCATAAGAGACATAATTCCTTAATTTCATACAACTTTGTCTAAAATGATTTTTCCTCCCTTATTTCTCCTGCAAAATTCCACCAACTACCTCCTCATTTTGCCCAATTAGAAGCCTCAAAATCTTCTATAAATAGGCTTGCTTGAGTGGTCTTGGAATGCTTTGTTCATAACTAGTTTTTAGGAGCACCAAAACTTTCTTTCTTCCTCCTCTTTGGCTGAATTCTTTCTTCAATTTTTTTCAAAGAGATTTTGTTTCATTTCACTTCAAGAAATCAAGTTCTCTTCCTCTTCTTCAACTAAGATTAGGTAGGGAGTAGTTTCTAAATTTATTTCTATGCTTTGAGGAGTTGTGTTTTTAGCTCAAAATGATGAAATTATGAACTTACCTTAGCTTTTCATTTCGGTTTTCCTCTTCATTTTTCTTTAACCAATTCGGCCATATGGCCTAGGTGGAACTAAGATGATGGCTTGATGATGATGACCTTGAGGGTGGGTTGTAAATCCATCACAAGTTAGGCCTCTAAAGCTTGAAAATTCCACTTGATGCAAAACTTTAAAGAATAATGCTTTATGATGCTAAAACAAAGATTTTTAGTTTAGAACTTGAAAGATGTATTTTTCAAGCTTGTATTTCATGTTTATGTTTCAAGTCATCACTTAATCTTTCAAGATAATAAAGAGGTTGCATCTCATATTTAATTTATGCTCTCACTTTATTTTATAATGGCTAAAAGAATCAACGCATGGCATGTTTATTTTATGCCATCACCTAAAGATCCTAGAGGTCAAAGACTTGGCCATGTATCACAAGCAAAGAAATATGATTATTGGAGTTAAAGAATTTATTCTTTAAAAAGTCTTGAGATTGGAGCTTAAAAAGATGTAATAATAATTCTCTTCTCCCTTCACCGGTCCTGTGCGGACTACCGCCACTCCGGTTTCTTAACATTCTCTTCTCCCTCTACTGGTCCTGTGCGGATTATCGCCGCTCCAGTTTCTTGCATCATGTTTAATTTTCAAGTCATCACCTTATATCTTAAAGATAAAGAAATGGAATTGCATATCATGTTTATAATTCCAAGCTATCACCTTATAAAGATAAGATTAAAATAAGGTTGCATAGCATGTTTATAATTCTAAGATGTCACCTAAATCTCTAAAGCTCAAGACTTACTCCTTTTATCTTAAGTGAGAATTTTAATTGTGAAGATCCTCCCAAGTTTCACAAAAGAACTAGTTTCTAAATGAGTTTTAAGACTTTGCAAGGATTTTACGGGGAACTAGTATTTTATATGCACTTAAAATATGATTCTATGTAATTGCATGAGGTTCATGATTCGGCCACTGATCTGAGTTTAGTATCAATGTATGATAATGATTTGATATGTTTGAAGTTGTGATAATTATGGTTTATTGTTAAGAGAATGATTCATCGTGCATGTTAGAGATAAAACTAGCTCCTAGAACAAATCAAGAGCTAGAATTTACCTAGTTTTTGACCCCTTTAAGTTTAGCCAATGCCAAATCTGTTTTAGTATGTTATAATTCTGTCTAGGATTAGTTAGCCACGAAAAATTTGGTATCAATTAGACTAGGATTGATCCCGAACACTAAAAATGAACTTAGGAACTAGAAAACCGTAAAAACAAGATTTCTAGAACTCTAGGGAATGAAATTTATGCATTCTATCCAGAATCTTTAGCAACGATAAGAACCAGGTTTTATTATGTTTAAATAAGGGAGAATGATTCATAATTGGTTTAGTAACTAATTTCAGCATCATAGGGAAAAGTCGGGTAACAAGAAAGGATTTAAAACATAACTTCTAGCATATCGAAAAACCTTAGGAACAACTTACTACCTATGCTACCCCATTTGATTTAATAGTGTTCTTAAGCCCTATAAATAATCGTAAGGATGGTAATAAATCCCTTAGGTGCATAACTAATTAGTTCTATAATTGATAATTCTATGTAAGTATTGGATGCTTATTAAGTACTTGATATCATTGAATGATTTCCTGGCTTGCATGTTATAGTTGCTGTTGCAAATAATGAGAATGCTTATGCATGAAATATTCATTATTATGTAAAATTTACCTTTGTTACTAGAAGAAAGTGTATCATTGTAAAAGTGTAATTTGGAAAGGTTCTGGCTAAGGAAAGACTTGGTATTTAAGCGTGTCCATTGTGACTCACCTCTCTTTCCTGGGAATCTCCCAGATGCATGATTATAGTTGATATATATTATTCTAGCTTAAGACTATAAATGAGAAAATGCTATGATGTTTATGAATTGTATTGTGATATAACATGCAAAGATTTAATGGTGACTTAAACTTATAAGAAAATGATCCTTTGGAACCATCAGACTATAGGTGGTGAAAAGGTGATTTTAGCCCCCTAACCTGTTCTCTTAAAAGGGTAGAGTCGGGACTTTAGCTTATCAAAAGGGATAAGTATATGCTAGTGACGACTAGTAAAGTATGAGCTCATAACCTAAATTACTCCCAAAAGGGTGGAGTATAGGGTGGCCCAAGGAAAATAATGATGATGATAAGATTTTAAGTCACCTAAGGCACTAAAGAAATGAAATATGTGCACTGTGTCCATGTGTAGCTAATATTATATGATGTTCTTTTATGCATGTTATTTTGATAATGATGATGAGGAATATGATGTAATGATAAAGGAAAAGTTCATTGTAAAAATGACATGTTAAGATTATGATGCATTATAAGACACATGATTAAAAATTGACGAACCTCGGTTAAGTATTTGTCCTCACTTATTTTGTATAACTAAACCCAAGGTTCCTGAGGACGTAGATGATGACACCTAGGTAGTAGGAGGCCCTACTGAGATTCTTTAGCAAGATTCTCACTCCCTTTATCTCTTTCTTTCTGTCACGTCTTCAGATGGCGACGTTCGTGGTTTTCGTGGACACCCCAACGTGGGAGGTGCACTATGACCCGGCTCACGGGTCATACCATTTTGAGGGACAGTGCACGGTGCGAGTTTTCATGTTCGTAGGACGTCCCTTTGCCCACCCCGTGCACACCCATCGCTTCTCTCTGACAGCACCCTATGGCAACGACGAGCAGGTTTTTGAGCGCGCGCGTACGCATAATGAGAGAGTGCTCCGCATGCACACCGCCGCCTCAGCCATGCGAGACTATCCCGATTACGTGCCTCGGACCTACTTCTCGGAGACCGACCCGTCCGAGGACCCGCCTACCCATCCGTATAGCGAGAGCTCCACCCCCTCTCCACCACTGATGAGGGAGGGCAGTGAGGATACCGTGACTCAGCCATGGCTTGCACGTCGACCGGAGATACGGCCATATCACGGGTCACTCGATCCCGCTCGCTTCTTTACGCCCGAGGAGCTCGCCCAGTTTCCCGGATATATGCCTCGCTCACGAGATGGACGCCAGTAGGAGGTGACGTACGACCGATGGAGTACCCGGGTAGAGCACACTCCACTTAGATAGGGATTAACCTTCTTTTGTTTAGAGGTCATCTCGTTAGTTGCACTTGGGTAGGGGAGTTGCCTTTATAGTTTCCGTTGCACTTTCTCTTGTATTTCCTTTTTAGTTGTATTGCTCATGATGTATCAAACTAACCCCCACTCTACACAAGTGGGCATTTCATATATTATATAAATATGCAGTTCAGTGTTATCATGATGTGCCTTTATTTGCTTATGTCATGTTGCTATGCGATGCTTGCTTTATTACTTTTCGTGCATTATCATTTATCGTGTCGCGTGGCTCTCACTTTGCTTTTACAATTGAAAAAAAGAATTTATCAGTATTTCTGCTAAGTATTTTAAAGTAATCAAAGAAGCTATGACGTAACAGACTAATGATTAACCTAATTATGTTCTAGAGTATTGGGTTAAAAATGAGGATGTTACAGTAGTGAGCCTGTTCTGCATAAAAATGCAAACTTCAACATGGACCTGGTTTTTAGTGTAGCAGGGGTTTCCGAGATACCTATGTAACACCCTAATATTTAACTCAACACGTCTAGGACGCATTTAAGTTAATTATTAGTTATTAATCTTTTGTTTCAGTTTTTAACTCAAAACTTCTTGAAAATACTTTAGTGAAAATATGGGTAAATTTTTTTTGAACTTAAATACCAAAACGTGAGCCGTGCATAGTAAGTATCTAACGTCATTCATCTTGCCTGCGTAAGAAAGATGTTAGAAACAAATAACAGGTAAATACATAATACAACCATGGCATAATATAATAATAATAACATATCCATAACACTATCATAATAGCGATGTCCTATAAACACAAGGACATCAGTATATATCCATCAATAGAATACAAACTTGATAATTGAGATACGATCACTCTAAAGGTAAATATCCAAAGGGAAACTATCTCCGTTAAATCCCTTATCTGTGATGTAGCTCCCTCGTCCACGTATCAAAGAAAATCACAAACTACTCCATCATCCTTATCTAGAGACGACATGGAAAAGAAGAGGGCTGAGAAACTTATAAAGAATCTCAGTAGGGCTTCTCAACTCTAGCACAAGTGTCATCATCATCGTCCCCAGGAACCTCGAGTTTCATTATGAAAATGGTGGACATATATATAAGGTTTATTTATTAAGTTCTAAATATTATTAGCCAAGGCCCGTATCTTTTAGCATGAATCTTAATGTCATGAATGCAACTTACTAGTCATGAATGCATGTCAATATCATATACAAAATATCATAGAATTCATAAAACAATGCATATGATATAAAGAACATCATGATCATCATTCTTATAGGTGACTTAAACTTCTTATTCTTTTTTCCTTGGGGGCCACCCTATATTCTATTTTTTCTCAAGAGTTTTAGGTTATGAGCTCATACCTCACTAGTCGTCACTAGCGTAATCTTATCTCCTTTGATAAGTTAAATTCCCGACTCTTAAGGTATGGGATAGGGGCATTAGGATCACATTTCATAACCTTTAATTCTGGGAGTCTAAAGGATCATTTTCTATTTGGATCACCTCTCATAACCTCTAATTCGAGGAGTCTAGAGGATCATTTCCATGTGTCTTATGTCACCTTTAATCTTGGCATGATATATGAGATGCAAACATGAATAAATCTTCATTTCAATTATTTCATGCTCATAAATTTCATGAACTTGTGCATCTCAATGAATCAAACATAACCATAGCATGCCATAATTTAAATCACATAAACATGCTTCACATTTCATTGCATATATCCATAAGCCATATAAATTTCAACACATGAACATAGACTTCACGAGATATCAATCACATTCATCTCATCAAATTTATCAATATTTACGCTTAAGCCCCAAAAGGGTTTAAATCGCAATTTCTCAAAGGTTACGGGTCAAAACGTAAATACCCTTTTTAACACATTCTCACAAACTAGAGATCTTTAACATTAACCAATACTTTCAAGAGATATATAACCACTAGAACCATAGAAAACTTGTAACACCTCGATTTTTCTGTCCGAGGGAAATGACCAAAATGCCCCTGAGGTCATTTCCTGACCCAAATTCGAGGGTAACCAACTCGGTCGTCCTTGAAGGGTCAACTCAATGTTTGAAGGGGATTGGATGGCCTTTGAATGCTTCCGGAAGCGAAAATCTCATTTTCCGCAGTTTCCGGTCAAAATGACCAAAATACCCCTATAGCGTTTTTATGCGGGTAGAAGTGCTGTTTGAGCCCGAAACTCTCCCCAGAGGTTTAAAAACACGTTTTCATGTGTCTAGAGGTCTCTGTTCAAGTCCCGGTGGTCCCGGGCAGTTTTAGTGTAAAATTACGATTTTGCCCCTAGAATAGTGTTTTTGAGCTTAATGACGTAATTAAGCAAACCTAAGCAATATTAGGCTCTAAACGAAGATTAATTAATTTCCCTAATTAATCTAGAGTCAAAATAACTTATGAAAGTTGATTAGAACCTAAAATTGCTTAGATTAAACTTAAATCCCTTTTTAGAACTCAAGATTCCTAGTCTTGGAATCTTGAATAGTGTTTTCTCTCCAATTCCTTAAATCAAGGAAATGTGTCTAGAGTTGTTTAGACTCTAAATTGAGGATCTAACTCACTAATGGTGCAAGACCACTCCTTAATTATGTCTAGACCATCCTAATTATCCATTTTCCTTACCTAAACACTTTCTTACAACTTCCTAATCTTAAGCATAATCAAAGATACACCTAAACACAACTCTAAACCACAATTAAAATGCAAACACAACCACACATGGGCTGATGCATTTCGGCCACCTCCTCCCCCATTTGACCACATGTTGATTTGTTTTCTCACTCAAAGAACCATGCTTGAAGCCATACCTTGAACCATACCTCACCATGCCTCAAGACCACATTATCTCACCTCATGGAACTCATGGATGCCTCCATTCTGCACCCTCATGGCCGAAACCCCTTTAGCCACACACACACTCCATTTGCTTCATTCTCCTTTAAATAGAATGCCTTGAGGAGCTTGCACCACTTTTAGATCATTTGCTAAGTTTAGGAACACTCAAAGCTTTTCTTTTGTCTCAAAAGTTCTAGTGTTCTTTGTAACATCCTAATTTTTAACCCAATACTCTAGAACATACTTAGGTTAAACATTAGTCTGTTACTTCATAGATCTCATTTAAATTTGAATTACTTAGCGGAAAAATACGGGTAAGTTTTTTTTGAAATAAAAGTGAGAGCCGCGTGATGCGTTATAACTTGCAACGGACAAAACATACATCTCATAACGTCATAGCATAAAGCATAGAAGGGCACATCATGAGAGACACTGAATAACATTTCATATATAATTATAATTTGTCCACTTATAAGCGTGGGACTTGATTTGGTACATGGAAAATACAAGAAAGGAAATACAACATAAATATAAACATAATCTACTCCCCTACCCGAGTGCATCTAATAGGATAACCTCTAAACAAAAGAAGGTTTATCCCCATCTAAGTGGTGTGTGCTCTAACTCGGGCCATCCACGGCCTCCTACTGGCGACTATCTCGTGATCGAGGCGTAAACTGGGAAACCGGCGAGCTCCTCGGCGTGAAGAGGCGCAGCGGGATCGAGTGTGAGCCCCGGTATGGCCGCATCTCCGCCGCCGTGGCACGCCTCGGTGAGTCACGGTGGGCTCGCTATCCTCTCCAAAGTCCATAGGTATGGAAGGGGAAGATCCCTCGGAGGGTGCCTGGGTTGCCGAATCCTCGGAAGGATCCATCTCCGAGAAGGACGATGGGCAACGGGGCACATACTCGGGGTAGTCTCGAACGGCGGATGCGGAAGGTGGAGTACGGCGTAGCCTCTCCTCTCGGGGACGTCTTGGCGCCGAACACTAGGTCATCGCCAAAAGGTGAGACGGGGGAGAAACGATGGGAATGTACAGGGGGAGTGAAGGGTCGACCCATGAACATGAATACTCTAACTGTGCATCGACCCACAAAATGGAATGACCCGTGGTCCGGGTCATGGTGCACCTCCCATGTCGGCGTGTCCACGAACACTACGAACGCCGCCATCTGAAGACGTGACGGAAAGAAAGAGATAGAGGAGTGAGAATCTTGCTAAAGAATCTCAAGAGGGCCTCCTACTACCTAGGTGCCATCATCCACGTCCTCAGGAACCTTGGGTTTAATTATGCGAAAAGTCTGAACATGCATTTAGTTCATTTTAAACTTCAAAATATACGTTAGCCAAGGTCCATTCATTTTAAGATGATCTTAATGTCATGAATGCAACATAATAGAAAATGTATGCATGGCACTATCTAATGCACATACATAAAACATAACATCGAGCATCATCATCATTGGTGGCATAAAGTGGCAATAGTAACATTCATATGGGACAAAACTTAGTGACATAATCATAATCATGAACTTCTCTTCCTCATGGGCCACCCTAAAAGACAATCGAATCGGGGTGCTCACTAACCGTGTCACCTGTAACGTGTCATACATCTAGGTTATGAGCTCATACCTTAACTAGTCGTCACTAGTTCTTACTTACCACTTAACGATAAGCGTATCATAAATCCCGACTATCTGAGTACGGGTTAGGGGGCAAAACTCTTAGGGGTGCTCGGCCGAACCGGTGTCATCCTAGAACCCATCTTAGTACCTTAATTTTCAAAATCTCTTTAAGTCCCCAAATTTGTCAGAAATTAGTGCCAAAACGGTCATTACACCGAATTTCCCTCCAAATTTGCTTTATGCCACATAAACATATAATCTCATAAATCCCTCATATGAATAACATCATCATCATTATAATACTTCATGCATCATCATAAATCATCCAAACGCTTACCCTTACGGTAGCTTATGCTTTGACCCTTACGGGTCTTAATCTTGAGATATAGTTCTCTACATCCGCTGCTCATATTTTAAGCACCTAAGGCTCATAATTAAACATCATTCATAATCCTCTCATTTTACTTTTAAAATCTGAATAGCATAGGACAAGTTCTCTAACTTGTATTTACGGGGTTCTAGAACTTACGCTTTAGACCCTTTCTCGTTCCGCTTTAAAAGCTATGTATTAAATCTAAATCAATTATGAGGCATTCCTATGCTTAAGGACTAATTATAAATCATATTTACCATGTTGCAAGGGTGCTGGACAGAATCCAGAAAATTAAATGTTCTAAGAGTTCTACATTTGCATTTTTACGGTTTTCTAGTCACTAGTTTCCTCATAGGTGCTAGAATTCAATTCTAACTCAAATGATACCAAGTTTTTCATGTCTAAACAATCTAAATCTGATTATGTCCCCATTAAAACAGTTTGGAAAAGTTCCATAAACAAATGGGTCAAAACTATGTTAAATTCTAGCTTTACGGTATTTCTAGTTAGCTAGTTTCTTACCTATCATGCATAGGATCGCTTCTACGTCATCATATGATATTTTCACACATTCCAACACATTAAAACATCATCATACAGCATCACATTCATCACATCAGAATCGAAAACATCTTGCCTCAATAAGAGAATTAAATTGACATCTCTAGGTACATAAGTTAACTAGTTTCTCTTGGAATCATTCTAGAACTTCTAAAACTCTTTGCAAAACATTTTAATTCCTCAAGAGGCTAAGTGAAGCCTTAGGTTAAAGACCAAAATATATTTCATCTCCTAAAGGAGGATAAAATCACAACTTGTGATGACATAACCTTATAAAGATTTGTAAGTCTTTAAGGAAAACTTAAAACATAGACTATTGGACCTAGTCGCTAGATGAAAACTCCTTGCAAGTCCATCATCACTACTTGGCCGAAATTATTCATTCAAGGAATACATTCACATATAACTTTAACTTGGAATGAAATGGGCAAGTCTTTGAGCTCTAGGTTCTTAAGTTACAACATAAACTAAACATGCTCATGCTTTTCATTTTTAATCTTGCTTACAAATTAAAATGATGACATAAATTAAATATGCAAGACATAAACGATCGTGCAAGCTTGAAAGTAAATATGAAGCATAATCTTAAACGTGCAAGCTTGAAAGTAAATGTGCAAGATACAATTCTTTATTTTAGTGCTCTTGGCCCAACAACAATCGACTTTAACGGCGAAATAGATAGGCATTCGAGAAATTAATTAGGTGATGATGCAAGTTCATTTCTTTATTTTAGTGCTCTAGGCCCAACAACAATCGACTTTAAGGCCGAAATAGAAAGGCTTTGAGAATTAAATTAAGTGATGGTACAAGTTCCATTTTAATCTTTATGTTCTTAGGTGATAGCTTGAAAGTAAAATGCATAGCAAGAATGTAAATATGAATGCAAGCATAAGATAAATTATGCAAGTTCATTTTATCTTTCTA
Organism: Dalbergia cochinchinensis; assembly: GCA_031216125.1. Classification (NCBI taxonomy): domain Eukaryota; kingdom Viridiplantae; phylum Streptophyta; class Magnoliopsida; order Fabales; family Fabaceae; genus Dalbergia; species Dalbergia cochinchinensis. The sequence goes on from CM062376.1 coordinate 14,157,474, forward strand.
GAGCTCCCAACAAGACTTTAAAGGAATCTAAACCTCAACCCAAACTCATCAAACCAAGACAAGGTAAAAGTCTAGAGTTCTTAGAACTCAATATAACATGCTTAGAAAATCAAACATTTTGCATGTAGGAAGAAAGGTAATGGCTGAAACTTCAAGGAAAGAAAAGAAATATTTGAAACTCTAGAATCCATGATCTTGGTGATATATTAACACCAACATCATGAGACCTCATCATTAAGTTCATAGAGTCATTTTAAAACATTATCAAAGTTAAAGTTCTCAAGAGTTCAAGAAAGGAAAAACTAGAAACACTTTTGCTCAAGAACAAAGATCAAGCTCTAGAGTTTGTTTCAAGTGATGAACATCATCATGAAACTCTCATCATCAAGCTCTCATTTCTTTGAACTCCAAAGGCCCATGGCGAAACATAAAGAGAAATGAGGAGAAGAAAAGAAGTTCTAAAAGGAATCAAGAGAAACTATGAACATAAAGCTTGAAACAAGAACTTCAAAGAAAGAATACATGAAAGAAAATCCCTACTTGGTGTGATGAACTTGAAGATGGAAGAAGAAGATGAAGAAGATGAAGAACTTGAAGAACTCCAAGAACTTGAAGAACACAAAGACTTTGAGAGAAAAAGAAAAGCTTTGAGTGTTTCCTAAACTTGGCAAATGATCTAAAAGTGGTGCAAGCTCCTCAAGGCATTCTATTTATAGAGAATTGAAACAAATGGAGGGAGCTCATGGAGGAGGAGGTTTCGGCCATGAGGTGCAGATTGGAGGCATTCCATGAGTTCCATGAGGTGAGATAATGTGTTCTTGAGGTATGGTGAGGTATGGCTTAAGGTATGGTGAGGTATGGTTCAAGGTATGGCCTCAAGCATGGTTCTTTGAGTGAGAAAATAATTAAACATGTGGTCAATGGGAAGGGATGTGGCGAAATGCATCAGCCCATGGGGAGGATTAGTTTGCATTTTAATTGTGGTTTAGAGTTGTGTTTAGGTGTATCTTTGATTATGCTTAAGATTAGGAATTTGTAAGAAAGTGTTTAGGTAAGGTAAATGGGTAATTAAGGTGGTCTAGACATAATTAAGGAGTGGTCTTGCACCATTAGAGAGTTAAATCCTCAATTTAGAGTCTAAACAACTCTAGACACATTTCCTTGATTTAAGGAATTGGAGAGAGAAACACTATTCAAGATTCCAAGACTAGGAATCTTGAGTTCTAAAAAGCGATTTAAGTTTAATCTAAGCAATTTTAGGTTCTAATTAACTTTAATAAACTATTTTGACTCTAGATTAATTAGGGAAATAAATTAATCTTCGTTTAGAGCCTAATATTGCTTAGGTTTGCTTAATTACGTCATTAAGCTTAAAAACACTATTCTAGGGGCAAAATCGTAATTTTGCACTAAAACTGCCCGGGACCACCGGGACTTGAACAGATACCTCTAGACACATGAAAACATGTTTTTGAACCTCTGGGGAAAGTTCCGGGCTCAAACGGCACCTTTACCCGCGTAAAAACGCTATAGGGGTATTTTGGTCATTTTGACCGAAATCATGAAACGAAATTTTCGCTTCCGAAAGCATTCAAAGGCCATTCAATCCCCTTCAAACATTGAGTTGACCCTTCGAGGATGACCGAGTTGGTTACCCTCGAGTTCGGGTCAGGAAATGACCTCAGGGGCATTTTGGTCATTTCCCTCGGACAGAGAAATCAGGGTGTTACATTCTTCAAGTTCTTCAAAGTTCTTCATCATCTTCATCTTCTTCTTCCATCTTCAAGTTCATCACATCAAGTAGGGATTTCCTTTCATGTATTCTTTTCTTTAAAGTTCTTGTTTCAAGCTTAATGTTCATAGTTTCTCTTGATTCTTTTTAGAACTTCTTTTCTTTTCCTTGTTCTTTCTCATTTTCGGCCATGGGCCTTGAGGTTCAAAGAAATGAGAGCTTGATGATGAGAGTTTCATGATGATGTTCATCACTTGAAACAAACTCTAGAGCTTGATCTTTGTTCTTAAGCAAAAATGTTTCTAGTTTTTCCTTTCTTGAACTCTTGAGAACTTTAGCTTTGATGATGTTTTAAAATGATTCTATGAACTCAATGATGAGGGCTCATGGTGTTGGTGTTAATATATCACCAAGATCATGGACTCTAGAGTTTCAAATATTTCTTTTCTTGCCTAGATGTTTCGGCCATTTCCTTTCTTTTACATGCAAAATGTTTTGATTTTCTAAAAATGTTATGTTGAGTTCTAAGAACTCTAGACTTTACTTTACCTTGGTTGGATGAGTTTGGGTTGAGGTTTAAGTTCCTTTAAAGTCTTGTTAAGAGCTCTAGAAAGATAAAATGAACTTGCATAATTTATCTTATGCTTGCACTCATATTTACATTCTTGTTATGCACCTTTACTTTCAAGCTATCACCTAAGAACATAAAGATTAAAATGGAACTTGCATCATCACTTAATTTAATTCTCAAAGCCTTTCTATTTCGGCCTTAAAGTCGATTGTTGTTGGGCCTAGAACACTAAAATGAAGAATTGAACTTGCGTTATCACCTAATTAATCTCTCGAATGCCTATCTATTTCGGCCTTAAAGTCGATTGTTGTTGGGCCAAGAGCACTAAAATAAAGAATTGAACCTCGCATATTTACTTTCAAGCTTGCACGTTTAAGTTTATGCCTCGCATTTTTACTTTCAAGCTTGCACGTTTAAGTTTATGCCTTGCATATTTAATTTAAGTCATCACTTTATTTTGTAAGCAAGATTAAAAATGAAAAGCATGAGCACGTTTGTTTTATGTCGTAACTTAAAAACCTAGAGCTCAAAGACTTGCCCATTTCATTCCAAGTTAAAGTTTAATGTGAAACCATTCTTTGAATGCATATTTTCGGCCAAGTAGTGATGATGGACTTGCAATGAGTTTTCATCTAGCTACAAGGACCAATAGTCTATGTTCTAAGTTTTCCTTAAAGCTTTACAAACCTTTTCAAGGTTATGTTGTCATGAGATATGACTTTATTCCCTTTTAGAAGATGAAATATATTTTGTTCATTGACCTAAGGCTTCTCTTAGCCTCTTGATGAATTAAAATGATTTGCAGAGAGTTTTAGAAATCCTAAATTGATTCCAAGAGAAACTAGCTAACTTATGTACCTAGAAATGTCAATTTAAATCCTTTACTGAAGCTAAATGTTTCGGTTCTGATATGATGAGTGTGATGCTGTATGATGATGTTTTGATGTGTTAGAATGTGTGAAAATATCATATGATGATGTAGAAACGATTCTATGCATAATAGGTAAGAAACTAGCTAACTAGAAATACCGTAAAGCTAGAATTTAACATAGTTTTGACCCATTTGTTTATGGAGCTTATCCAAACTGTTTTAATGGGAGCATAATCAGATTAGGATTGTTTAGACATGAAAAACTTGGTAACATTTGGATTAGAATCGAATTCTAGCACCTATAGGGAAACTAGTAACTAGAAAACCGTAAAAGTGCAAGTTTAGAACTCTTTGAACATTTATTTTTCTGGATTCTGTCCAGCACCCTTACAACATGATAAACATGATTAATAATTAGTCCTTAAGCATAGGAATGCCTCATAATTGATTTAGATTTAATTCATAGCGCCTTAGGCGAAGACGGAACCAAGAAAGGGTCTAAAACGTAAGTTATAGAACCCCGTAATCGCACGTTAGGAATTCTGCCCTATGCTTTTCAGATTTAAGTGTGAACATGAGGATTATGAATGATGTTTAATTATGAGCCCTTAGGTGCATAAAATATGAGCGACGGATGTTAGAGAACCATATCTCATGATTAAGACCCGTAAGAGTCAAAGCATAAGCTACCGTAAGGATAAATGGTTGAATGTTCCATGATGATGCATGTGGTATGTAAATGATGATGATGTTATTCATATGAGGAATTCATGAGGATATATGTATATGTGGCATAAAGCAAATTTGGAAGGAATTCGGCGTGATGCCATCGTGCCGCCAAATTCTTGACGAATTTGGGGACTTAAAGAAATTTTGAAAATTAAGGTACTAAGATGGGTTCTAGGATGACACCGGTTCGGCCGAACACCTCCATAGAACTCATGTGACATCGGTACCATTTTATACTCTTAGGTGACACCGGTTCGGCCGAGCACCCCTAAGAGAATTGCCCCCTAACCCGTACTCAGATAGTCGGGATTTATGATTTATGGTACGCTTATCGTTAAGTGATAAGTAAGAACTAGTGACGACTAGTTAATGTATGAGCTCATAACCTAGATATGTGACACGTTCTGGGTGACACCGGTTCGGCCGAGCACCCCCAGTTCGATTGTCTTTTAGGGTGGCCCATGAGGAAGAGATGTTTCATGATTATGATTATGTCACTAAGTTTGTCCCATATGAATGTTACTATTGCCACTTTATGCCACTAAGTATGATGATGCTTGATGTTATGTTTTATGTATGTGCATTAGGTAGTGCCATGCATACATTTTCTATTATGTTGCATTCATGACATTAAGATCATCCTAAAATGAATGGACCTTGGCTAAAGTATATTTCTAAAGTTTAAAATGAACTTAATACTTGTTCAGTCATTTTGTATAATTAAACCCAAGGTTCCTAAGGACGTAGATGATGACACCTAGGTAGTAGGAGGCCCTACTGAGATTCTTTAGCAAGATTCTCACTCCCTTTATCTCTTTCCTTTTGTCACGTCTTCAGATGGCGACGTTCATAGTGTTCGTGGACACCCCGACATGGGAGGTGCACTATGACCCGGCTCACGGGTCATACCATTTTGAGGGGCAGTGCACGGTGCAGGTTTTCATGTTTGTAGGACGCCCCTTCGCTCATCCCGTGCACACCCATCGCTTCTCCCCGACTGCACCCTATGGCGACGACGAGCGGGTTTTTGAGCGCGCGCGTACGCATGACGAGAGAGTGCTCCGCATGCACACCGCCACCTCAGCCATGCGAGACTATCCCGATTACGTGCCCCGGACCTACTTCTCGGAGACCGACCCATCCGAGGACCCGCCGACCCATCCGTATAGCGAGAGCTCTGTCCCCTCTCCACCATTGATGAGGGAGGGCAGTGAGGATACCGTGACTCAGCCACGACTTGCACGGTGACCGGAGATGCGGCCACACCGCGGGGGTCACTCTTGATCCCCGTTCCGCCTCTTTACGCCCGAGGAGCTCGCCCAGTTTCCCGGATATCTGCCTCGTTCGCGAGATGGACGTCAGTAGGAGGTGACGACCGACCGATGGAGTACCCGGTTAGAGCACACACCACTTAGATGGGGATAAACCTTCTTTTGTTTAGAGGTTATCCCATTAGATGCACTCGGGTAGGGGAGTAGATCATGTTTATGTTTATGTTGTATTTCCTTTCATGTATTTCCCTTGTACTAAATTAAGTCCCACACTTATAAGTGGGCAAGTTATATATATATGAGATGATATTCAGTGTTATTCATGGTGTGCCTTATGCTATGACGTTACGAGATGTATGTGTTGTTCGTTACATGATATATCGCATCCCGCGGCTCTCACTTTGTTTTTTTAAAAAAAATTACCCGTATTTTTCGCTAAGTATTTCTAAGTGAAAATGAGATCTATGAAGTAGCAGACTAATGATTAACCTAAGTATGTTCTAGAGTATTGGGTTAAAAATTAGGATGTTACAAAACTCATCATAAAAAACCTTTTAGAGCTATAGACCAAATTTTAACATACTTTAGGGGTCAAAGTGCAGAATCGCTTGTTTTTAATATTTGACAACAACCGAAATTTCTAAAACTTTATCTAAACTTCATAAATGGTATTTTGGACTCATGGACATATTCAACATCATTAGTAACTCTAAATAAAATCATTTGGCTGAAATAACATAGTTGATAGTTCAAAACACATCTTTCCGTATTTTGCAAAATGGCCCAATCTAACACTTATAATTAATCTTTTATGCATCTATGATACCAAAAACAACTTTTACATCAAATATAAATAATTCTTAAGTGTGTGAACAATGTGAACAGTCTTGAACAACCCTTGAACAGAATTAGAAAATTAGTCTCCTTAAAGCTTTATAAAATCACAATTTTAATCCTTTCTAGTTACTAGACTTTCCTAAAATGCTAAGAACAATTTTTATGACAATTTTAACATCCTAATTTTTAACCTAATACTCTAGAACATATTTAGGTTAATCATTAGTCGGTTACGTCATAGTTTCCTTTTTACTTTAAAATACTTAGCGGAAATACTGGTAAATTTTTTTTGAATTATAAAAGCAAAGTGAGAGCCGCGCAACTTGGTGAACAATAAAGCATGGAAAGAAATAAAGCAAGCATCTCATAACTTCATAACATAACGCAAGTAAAGGCACATCACAATAAAACTGAACTACATATTTATTTAATATGATATGCCCACTTATGAAGAGTGGGACTTAGTTTGGTACAACTGAAATAGAAATACATGGAAAATGGAAGTACAACAAAAGGCATAAAAAGAAACTCTCCTAACTCTAGAGCGCCTACAAATAGATAGCCTAAAGACAAAAGAAGGCTATCCTAGCCTAGTCAAAGCTCGGGCACCAGAACACGACGGTCGTCTCCTACTGCGGGCCTCTCTGGAAAGGAGGGATGTATCCAATCCACTGGGCTATCTCGGCCGGGGTGGCTATGCGCTGCATCGGTCGAGCATGAGCTCCACGGCGGGGAATTATCCTCACCCATCCTCCACGTACCGGCTGAGAGACAGAAGCCTCGCTACCCTCTCCAAAGTCCATTGGCACAGTGGGGGAGGATCCCTTAGAAGGTACCGCAGTGGCAGAGTCCTCCGAAGGGTCCGTCTCGGAGAATGATGAGGGCGAGCAGGGCACATACTGTGGGTAGTCTCGGATGGCAGAAGCTGTCGGTGGGGTGTGGCGGATCCGCTCCTCTCGAGGGCATGCGCGCTCAAACACGAAGTCGTCGCCGAAAGGTGAGGCAGGAGAGAATCAATGACTATGTACAAGGTAATTAAAGGGCCGTCCAGCGAACATGAATACACGAACGACACAGTGACCCACAAAATGGTATGACCCGTGGTCCGGATCATGATGCACCTCCCACGTTGGGGTGTACACAAAAATCATGAACGTCGCCATCTGAAGACGTGACGGAAGGAAAGAGATAGAGGGAGTGAGAATCTTGCTAAAGAATCTCACTAGGGCCTCCTACTACCTAGGTGTCATCATCTACGTCCTCAGGAACCTTGGGTTTAGTATAAAAAATAAGTGAGCATGCATTAAGTCCATTTTTAAGCTTTTGAAACATAGTTAGCCAAGGTCCATTCTTTTTAGCATGATTCTTAATGTCATGGATGCAACATATTAAAGAATGTATGCATGGCTCTACTTAATGCAAGAATAATAATCATAACATTAAGAACATCATAATAGTGGCATAAAGTGGCAATGGAAATCTCATATGGGAAGACTTTGTGACATAATCATCATATTTTTCTTCCTCATGGGCCACCCTAAAAGACAATCGTTCTAGAGGTGCTCGGCTAACCGGTGTCACCCAGAACGTGTCACATCTCTAGGTTATGAGCTTATACCTTAACTAGTCGTCACTAGTTCTTACTTATCAATCCTGATAAGCGTATCATAATCATAAACATAATCCCGACTTATCCAGTACGAGCTAGGGGGCATTTCTTAGGAGTGCTCAATCGAACCGGTGTCACCCAAGAATACATCTTGGTATCGATGTCACATGAGTTCTCTGGAGGTGCTCGGCCAAACCGGTATCATCTGAGAACTTATCTTAGTACCTCAAAATTAAAATCTCATGGTTTTTCAAAAACTTTCTAAGTCCCCAAATTTGTCAGAAATTCAACAGCATAACAGCAACATGCCGGATTTCTTCCAAATTTACTTTATGCCACATAAGTCAATCAAACATGCATCCTCCATCATAATTCCATGCATTCACATAATCATCCTCATATGTTCACAAGCAACATTGAAAATTCATTATGCTCTTGATCCTATGGTATCTTATGCTTTGACCCTTATGGGCCTTAAACTTGAGATGTAATTATTCTATCATTTTCTATTAACCTCTTATGCACACAAGGATTCTCTTCTAACAAATCTTACTATCATTTATACTCTTTATTAAATCTAGGCAGCACCATTCTTTAAGGGTAGAATTATAAACTTACCATTACGGGGTTCTAGAACTTACGTTTTAGACCGTTTCTTGGTTCCGTCTTCGCCTAAGGCGCTATAAATTAAATCTAAACCAATTATGAGGCATTCCTATGTCTAAGAACTAATTATAAACCATGTTTACCATATTATGAGGTTGCTGGACAGATTCTAAAAACTAAATGTTCTAAGAGTTCTAGAATTGCATTTTTACGGTTTTTTAGTTACTAGTTTCTCTATAGGTGCTAAAATTCATTCCTACTTCAAATGTAACCAAATTTTTCATGATTATTCAATCCTAAACTGATTGTTATCATACTAAAACAAATTTGGCATTGATTAAGATTAAAGGGGTTAAACATACGTTAAATTTCAACTTTACGGTTTTTTTCTAGAAAGCTAGTTTCTCTCCTATCATGCATAGAAATGTTCCTACCTCATCATACTTAATTTTCACACATTCTAACACATCAAAATATCATCACACAGCAGCAAACCCATCATGGCAGAACCGAAACATCAAGCCCCAAAATATGCATAATTTGACATTTCTAAAGCATATAAGTTGCTAGTTTCTCTTGGAACCAATTTAGGACTTGTAAGACTCTTTGCAAACCATTTTATTTTATCAAAGAGGCTAAAAACATCCTTAGGTCAGTAACCAACTTAATTCCTCCTTAAAAGAGGATTAAATTCATAAATCTTGTTGGTCTTAACTTCATAAATATGCAAGACTTAGAATTTAAATATGCAAGACTTGAAATAAATATACAAGGCTTGGAATTTAAATATGCAAGACTTAAAGTAAATATGCAATGCAAGTTCATTTCTTTATTTTATTGCTCTAGGCCCAGCAACAATCGACTTTAAGACCGAAATAGAAAGGCTTTGAGAATTAATTAGGTGATAATGCAAGTCTTGTTTTAATCTTTGAGTTCTTAGGTGATAACTTGGAAAATAAAGATGCAAGGCAAGAATATAATCATGAGTGCAAGATCAAAATAAATATGCAAGTTCATTTATATCTTATTAGAGCTTATTCAAGACTTTAAAGGAACTTAAACCTCAACCCAAACTTATCATGTCAAGATAAAGTGAAGACAAGAGTTCTTAGAACTCAAAATAATATTCCTTAAAGAAACAAAGCCATAAGTGATCTATATAACATTTTCATGAAAACTCAAGCTTTAGAGATTTCTTTGTAGTGAACATAAAGTCACCATTTAGAACTCTCATCATCAAGCTACCATGTTGGACCATCCAACAAGTGTTGGCCGAAATCATGAAGAAGAGAAAAGGAAAGGAACCGAAACTTTTAAAAAGGAAAAGGAAACATTTGAAACTCTAGAGACCATGATCTTAGTGATGTATTAACACTAACACCATGGGTCCTTATCATTGAGTTCATATAACCATTTTAAGATATCATCAAAGTTAAGAATCTTAAGGTTCAAGGAGAAAAGAACTAAAAACATCTTTAACTTAAGAACAAAGATCAAGCTTTAGAGATTGTTCAAGTGATGAACATCATCATGAAACCTTATCATCAAGCTCTCATTCTCTTGTCCTCAAAGGCCCATGGCCGAAAATGAAGAAGAAAAAGGAAAGGGAAAGAAGTTCTAAAAAGACTCAAGAGAAACCATAAACATATAACTAGAATAAGAACTTAAATGAAGGAAACACTTGAAAGAAAATCCCTACCAAGTGATTGAAGATTGTGATGAGATAAGAGGATGAAGAACTTGAAGAACTTGAACACTTGAACTTGAAAGAAAAAGGAAACTTTGAAGTGCTCTTTGAAAACTTACACTTAGCAAATGAATTAAAGGTGTTTCAAGTTCACTCAAATGTGCTATTTATAGAGAAATGAAACAAATGAAAGGTGCAAGAGGGAGAGGAAGTTTTCGGCCAAGCAAGGCAGCCCCATGGGGTCCATGAGGTGAGATGTTGTGATCTTGAGGCATGGTGATGTGTGGTTCAAAGTATGGTGAGGTATGGTTCAAGGTATGGCTCAAGTATGGGTCAAGCATGGTTCTTTGAGTGAGAAATAAATCAACATGTGATGCAAATGAGAGAGAGATGGCTGAAGGTGCATCAGCCATGGGGGAGGGTTTTCTTGCATTTTAATTGTGGTTTAGAGTTGTGTTTAGGTGTATCTTTGATTAGGATTAAGATTAGGAATTTCTAAGAAAGTGTTTACGTGAGAAAATAGGTAATCAAGGTTGTCAAGACATGTTTAAAGAGTGGTCTTGTATCATTAGTGAGTTATAAACTCATTTTAGTGTATAAACAATTCTAGACACAATTCCTTGATTTAAGGAATTGGAGAGAGAAAACACTATTCAAGATTCCAAGAGTGGAATCTTGAGTTTCAAAAAGAGATTTAAATCTAATCTAAGCAATTTTAGGTTCTAATTAATTTTAATAGCTTATCTTGACTCGATATTAATTAGGGAAATTAATTAATCTTCGATTAGAGCCTAATATTGCTTAGGTTTGCTTAATTACGTCATTAAGCTCAAAAACACTATTCTAGGGGCAAAATCATAATTTTGCACTAAAACTGCTCGGGACCACCGGGACTTAAACAAAAGCTTCTAAACACGTAAAAACATTGTTTTAAACCCTCGGGGAAAGTTTCGGGCTCAAACGGCACCTTTACCCGCGTAAAAATGCTATAGGGGTATTTTAGTCATTTTGACCCGAAACTGCAAAAAATGAGACTTTCGCCTCCGAAACCATTCAAGGGTCATCCAATCCTCTTCAAACATTGAGTTGTCTCATCGATGACTGCCGGGCCGGCCATCCTCGAATTCTGGGCCGAAAATGACCTTAGGAGCATTTTGGTCATTTTCCTTTCAGACAGAAAATCAGGGCGTTACAACAATTATTAGTGATCCTCAAGTGTGTGAACAGAAATAAACAGTAGTAAACAGTGGTGATCAATGATGAACAGGTCTGAACAATGATCAGAAAATTAGCATTCTAAAAGCTTCATAAAAACACAATTTTGATACTTTTTATTTACTAGTTCATCCCAGAAATGCTAAAAACAATTTTTACATCAATTATAAGTAATTTATACACAATCCAAACCTTTTAAATCAGTATCCGAATCATTTTATTTAATTTAGGTCAGTAACCTAAATCTTTTAATTAAAAAGCTTGAGAAAAGCACAATCTTTAACATTTTTGAATTTCTAATACTAACAAAAGTTAATTGAATAATTTAAAGACAAGATCAAAGCCTTAAAATAAAATAAACCAACCTTAATATCAAGAGCATCAAGAGGCTAGAAATGACAGAATTTAAATATATCCATAGAAATTCCTTTGAAGATTAAAGAGGTAAGTTTTGAGCTTTAGAGATTTAGATGATAGCAAGAATCATAGACATGCTATGCAATCCATTTTCAATCTTTATCATTATAAGGTGATAACTTGGAAATATAAACATGATATGCAATACTTGAAATATAAATATGAAGATGCAAGTTTATTTTTAGATCTTCAAAGTTTAGGTAATAACTTGAAATATAAACATGAAATGCATTACTTGGAATTTAAACGTGAGAATGCAAATTCATATTTATTATCTCCAAGATTTAAGGTGATGACTTGAAATTTAAATATAATATGCAAGAGCTTGAAACATAAACAATGGATGCAAGTTCATTTATTATCTTGTTAAACTCAAAACTTTTAGAGAATTAAACTCTTTAACCTCAGTTAATCTTAATAAAGGAAATGAGCTTTAGAGTCCTTGATTATCATGGTTCCAAGAACCTTATTTCATGGTCTTATCATCAGGCTCATTAAAAGTTAAAATATAAGCAAAGAACAAGGATATAACATGAAATAAAATCCTGGATTTACAACCCACCCTCAAGGTCCTCATCATCAAGCCATCATCTTAGTTCCACCTAGGCCATATGGTTGAATTGGTTAAAGAAAAATTGAAGAGGAAAACCAAAATGAAAAGCTAAGGTAAGTTCATAATTTCATCATTTTGAGCTAAAAACACAACTCCTCAAAGCATAGAAATAAATTTAGAAACTACTCCCTACCTAATCTGAGTTGAAGAAGAGGAAGAGAACTTGGTTTCTTGAAGTGAAATGAAACAAAATCTCTTTGAAAAAATTAAAGAAAGAATTCAGCCAAAGAGGAGGAAGAAAGAAAGTTTTTGGTGCTCCTAAAAACTAGTTATGAACCAAGCATTCCAAGACCACTCAAGCAAGCCTATTTATAGAAGATTTTGAGGCTTCTAATTGGCCAAAATGATGAGGTAGTGGACGGAATTTTGCAGGAGAAATAAGGGAGGAAAAATCATTTTAGACAAAGTTGTATGAAATTAAGGAATTATGTCTCTTATGGTGACATTTTGGCATTTTGTTTTAGTGCAACTTTTGGCAATAATTCAGCTGCATAATGGCATCAATAATTTCATCCATTACAGCCCAAAGAAGTGAAATTTTTGTGTTCCATGCATTATTTAGGTGTAGGCAAGGTATTCATGTAATTTAGAGAATTTACGGTTAAGGGTTTAAGTGAATTAGTAAGCAATTTGGGTGTTTTTGAGCAATTTTGGGTTCTAATCAATCTAAATACATAATTTTGACTCTAGATTAATATTTAGAATTTAATAAGCTTTAATTTGAGCCTAATATTGCTTAGGTTTCTGATATACGAATCAAAAATCCCAAATTCGCAAAAGCGCCAAAAACAGGGGCAAAATCGTACTTTCACTTAAAAATTGCCCGAGGCCACCCGAGCTTAACCAATGGTTAATCATGGCTGAAAAACACATTTTAAAACATTTTAGTGAGGTTTGGGCTCAGTCGGCACACACATCGGAGTTAAACAACATGAGGCATTTTGTTATTTTCAAGGCCTAACTCAAAATTGAGATCCTTCTGCTCTATTAACACACATAACACAAACAATCCCTTATTATCCTCAAAATATCCCCTTGAGAATAGGTGGGGCCCACGATCCTCATTTTCTGAGTAAAATAACTTCAGGGGCATTTTGGTCATTTTATACGTCTGAATTCGGGATTTGCGACTCTCGCATGAATCGTCCCTAACCTCTCTTCTAATGTTATATTCCTTTATTGAGGATTGTTCGGCCTCAAATCTTATGTAATAATTACCTACGGTAATTCGGTAATTGAGTAATTTCTAATGACAGTAAAAATTACAGTGAAAATTGGGGCGTTACATTACTCCCCTCCTTAAAAGAATTTCGCCCCGGAAATTCGTTACCTGAGAACAACTCGGGGTATTGTGCTTTCATGTTTGATTCCAGCTCCCATGTAAGTTCTTGGTTTCACCTGTCCCCATGCTACTTTGACCAGTGGGTACCTTGTTCCTTAACTCGCTTAACTCCTCGGTCGACGATTCTCGTGGGTAGTAAGTTAAATGTCGTTATCTCTTAATTGTACATGTTCGCTCTAGTACATGACTCGGTCGATTGATACTTTCTTAAGCGAGAGACATGGAAAACATCGTGAAGGTTGGATAGACTCGGGGTAGGGCTATACGGTGAGGCTGTGTCCTACTTTGGTAAGGATTTCAAACAGACCAAGAAATCTGGGGCTCAATTTCTTTACTTTTATTGCTCGGCCTATGCCTGTGGTGGGGGTGATCCTTAGGAACACGTAGTCCCCTTCTTGAAAATCTAGCGGTTTTCGCCGCTTGTCCGCATAGTTTTTTTGTCGACTTTGAGCAGTAAGAATCTTATCCCTAATCTTCTTGATTTGTTCCGTTGTTTCCCTCACAATATCAGGTCCGAGTAAACTTTGCTCTCCGAGTTCATACCAACATAAAGGAGATTGACATTTCCGTCCATAGAGGGCCTCATACGGTGCCATACCGATACTTGCATGATAACTGTTGTTATATGCAAATTCAATCAGTGGCAAGTACTTATCCCAACTTCCCCTTTGATCTAAAACACATGAATGGGAGATAAAAGAATGAGAAGCGCCAGAATCATATAGTACAATTAAGTCTTTACCATGCATATTACCCTTACCTTCCACGAGATTTCGTGACTTCGTTGTTTCTTCAGCATTAACAGTAAATACCCTTCCCTGGTATTGCGGCTTGGGATTGGGGATTGGCGGGTTCCTTTCCGTGCATTCTCGGGAGTAATAACCTGGTTTTCCACACCGATAGCACATGTTTGTTCCGGCTCGACATGGCATGCTCCCATGATTCTTGCCGCACTTGGGAGATTGCTGGACCTCTTTGTGGTGCTTTCCCTTTATTGTTGTTATTGTTGTTGTTGCGATTGTTACTGGGGTTATTGTTGTAGCGGTTGTTATTATAGCGGTTGTTGTTGTTTAGCCTTCCTTGTTGAAAATTTCTTTGTGTCCCTTGTGGTCTTGATTGAGGGGGAAATGGAGGTCGATTCTGCCTCTTGAATCACGACCTTGAGGTGTCAACTTTTTGGTAATATTATCTGACTTTGGGGTGTTTAGTTTTCTCTGACCTTCTTCAATAATCCGACATTTGTTAACTAGGGTAGAGAAATCCCTAATCTCCAAATGTGCAACTGCCACATTAAGTTCCGCCTTCAACCCTGACTCGTATTTAATGCATTTCCAGTACTTATCAGGATTTCCTCGGTACATTCTTGAGAACTTAATGGGTTCTTCAAATCCGCGATGTCTTGGGCCACATTCATATTCCCTGGACAAGTTGCATGAATTCAATGTCCTTGGCATTTCTAATCGACTGGAAAGTACTTTTCGTAAAAATGGACCTTGAATAGTTCCCAATCAATGTCCACGTCGGTCGCCTCGAGGAGTCTTCGAACACCGTCCACCGTAAACGGCATCACCCTCAAGCATATGAGTAGCGAAGGTGACCTTTTGCTCCTCCGAGCATGGGACTACATCAAAGACCTTCTCAATATTCCGAATCCATTCATCTGCAATATTTGGATTCAGTGTCCCCTTGAAAACTTGTGGGTTTGCCTTACGAAACTCCCCAAAGCAGCATGTTCAGGAATCTCATGTCCCTGATTCATATTGGCTTGACGATCCTGATCCATTCATTCCATCATCATTCTAATGGTCCTTGCTACGTCGCGGAGTGCTTCAGCTGTCTCATTGTCTTGATTATTACGTCTGCGCTCCTAGTCATTGTCAACGTGCCATTGGTCCCTATACACACAAAACAAAGAACACTGAGGTGATCAGGCCCAATATTCCATGCAAAGTGAGCAAGTTACCATGGCACTTTCAACATACAGTAGTCATGTATTTCTAATCCTCAAGCTAATCCTAATGATAAACATCTACACATGACGTCACTAACGTATTATGCTTTAGAAGCATAGCTAGTCCAATCCTCAGGCTCCATGAGAATCGAATCGCTCACGATACCAAAATGTAACACCCTAGTAATTAACCAGATACACCTAGGTTGAATCTGATTAATGACTAGACTTTACTCCTTGCTTTGGTTCTTTCTTCATAATTTGAAAATACTTAGTGAAATTACGAGCCATTTTTTTTTAATACATAATTGAAAACGTGAGCCGAGTACAACGTGAACGAGTAAGCGGAGTATAATAAGACGTTTAAGAATATATCACATCATATCACTTAGGCTCCATCATATAACATCCATAAGCACATTATAGCATATATTTACATACTATAACCTCACTCAAAGGGTGGGTTATGTTCATACATCATTATCTTATGCAAACCCATAAAAGAAAATATACATAAGGAAATACGTGCCCCGAAACTAGATAACTCAATAAGCCGGGAAGGTTATCCTAAAACTAGGGTGCATGATCACACATAAATCTACTAAGAACCCTCTATGGCCACTGTCCTGGAAATAAGGGAATAAATCCGATCCACTGATGAGCTCCCTCGGGAGGGGACACACGAGATGCACCAGGCTCGGCTCGCATCGGCGACCTTCTTGCTAACCTCGATCAACAATCAAGTTTCCTTACTACCCTCTCTTACACGTGTGGGAGTAGGAGCAGAGCTCTCAAAATATACATGAGTAGGAGTGTCCTCTGAAGGATCAATTTCAGAATATCTCGTCTCAGGAACATACTCTGGGAATCCATGGATAGCAGATGAAGCGGGATAAGAACGTAACATCCTTTCATCAAGTGGACGTGCATGTTCGAAAACCATTTCATCGCCATAGGGAGAAGTAGGAGAAAATCGATAACTAGGGACAGGATGTGCAAATGGACGACCTATGTAAATAAAAACACGAACTGCACACCTCCCTTCAAAATGATACGAGCGATGCACCGGATCATAGTGAAATTCCCAAGTAGGGGTATCAACGAACAGGATGAATGTCGCCATCTGAATCTGGAGACAATGACGGAAATAAAGAAAAGGGAGTGAGAATCTTGCTAAAGAATTCTCAGTAAGGTACCTCCTTCTACAATGTCATCATCAAAGTCCCCAGGAACCTCGGGATTATTCTAAAATAGTGAGCATGCAAAGATTCATTTTAAGTTCGGACAAATACTTAACCGAGGTTCGTCAATTTTTAATCATGCGTCTTATAATGCATTATAATCTTAACATGTCATATTTACAATGAACTTTTCCTTTATCACTACATCATTTTCCTCATCATCATTATCAAATAACATGCATAAAAGAACGTCATATAATATTAGCTACACGTGGACATAGTGCACATTTTTCATTTCTTTAGTGCCTTAGGTGACTTAAAATCTTATCATCATCATTATTTTCCTTAGGCCACCCTATACTCCACCCTTTTGGGAGTAATTTAGGTTATGAGCTCATACTTTACTAGTCGTCACTAGCATATACTTATCCCTTTTGATAAACTAAAGTCCCGACTCTACCCTTTTAAGAGAACGGGTTAGGGGGCTAAAATCACCTTTTCACCACCTATAGTCTGATGGTTCCAAAGGATCATTTTCTTATAAGTTTAAGTCACCATTAAATCTTCGCATGTTACATCATAATACAATTCATAAACATCATAACATTTTCTCATTTATAGTCTTAAGCTAGAATAATATATATCAACTGTAATCATGCATATGGGAGATTCCCAGGAAAGAGAGGTGGGTCACAATTCACACACTTAAATACCAAGTCTTTCCTTAGCCAGAACCTTTCCAAATTACACTTTTACAATGATACACTTTCTTCTAGCAACAAAGGTAAATTTTACATAATAAAGAACATTTCATGTATAAGCATTCTCATTATTTGCAACAAAGAACTATAACATGCAAGCCAGGAAATCATTCAATGATATCAAGTACTTAATAAGCATCCAATCCTTACATAGAATTATCAATTATAGAACTAATTAGTTACTAAACCAATTATGAATCATTCTCTTAACAATAAACCATAATTATCACAACTTCAATCATATCAAATCATTATCACACATTGATACTAAACTCGGATCGATGGCGAATCATGAACCTCATGCAATTACATAGAATCATATTTTAAGTGCATATAAAATACTAGTTCCCCGTAAAATCCTTGCAAAGCCTTAAAACTTATTTAGAAACTAGTTCTTTTGTCAAATTTGGGAGGATCTTCACAATTAAAATTCTCACTTAAGATAAAAGGAGTAAGTCTTGAGCTTTAGAGATTTAGGTGACATCTTAGAATTATAAACATGCTATGCAACCTTATTTTAATCTTATCTTTATAAGGTGATAGCTTGGAATTATAAACATGATATGCAATTCCATTTCTTTATCTTTAAGATTTAAGGTGATGACTTGAAAATTAAACATGATGCAAGAACTTGAAATATAAACATGATACAAGAAACTGGAGCGGTAATCCGCACAGACCAGAGAGGGAGAAGAGAATATTAAGAAACCGAGCGGTAGTCCACACAGACCGAGAGGGAGAAGAGAATATTAAAAACCAGAGTGGCGGTAGTTACGCACAGACCAAGAGAGGGAGAAGAGAATATTAAGAAACCAGAGGCGTCGGTGAGTCCGCACAAGGACCAGAGAGGGAGAAGAGAATTATTATTACATCTTTTTAAGCTCCAATCTCAAGACTTTTTAAAGAATAAATTCTTTAACTCCAATAATCATATTTCTTTGCTTGTGATACATGGGCAAGTCTTTGAGCTCTAGGATCCTTAGGTGATGGCATAAAATAAACATGCCATGCGTTGATTCTTTTAGCCATTATAAAATATAGTGAGAGCATAAATTAAATATGAGATGCAACCTCTTTATTATCTTGAAAGATTAAGTGATGACTTGAAACATAAACATGAAATACAAGCTTGGAATTTAAACATGAGAAATGCAAGTTCATTTATTCATTCTTGAAAATTTAGTGATGACATAGAAGGTAAACATGGTTATGCAAAGCATAAACTTAATCATGGATGCAAATTCATTTTGTTTCTTTACTAGAGCTCCTTCAAGACTTTAAAAGAATTATAAATTCAACCCAATACATATCTTAACAAGAAATAAAACATAAAAGGAAAATACATCTTTCAAGTTCTAAACTAAAAATCTTTGTTTTAGCATCATAAAGCATTATTCTTTAAAGTTTTGCATCAAGTGGAATTTTTAAGCTTTAGAGGCCTAACTTGTGATGGATTTACAACCCACCATCAAGGTCCTCATCATCAAGCCATCATCTTAGTTCCACCTAGGCCATATGGTTGAATTGGTTAAAGAAAAATTGAAGAGGAAAACCAAAATGAAAGGCTAAGGTAAGTTCATAATTTCATCATTTTGAGCTAAAAACACAACTCCTCAAAGCATAGAAATAAATTTAGAAACTACTCCCTACCTAATCTGAGTTGAAGAAGAGGAAGAGAACTTGGTTTCTTGAAGTGAAATGAAACAAAATCTCTTTGAAAAAATTAAAGAAAGAATTCAGCCAAAGAGGAGGAAGAAAGAAAGTTTTTGGTGCTCCTAAAAACTAGTTATGAACCAAGCATTCCAAGACCACTCAAGCAAGCCTATTTATAGAAGATTTTGAGGCTTCTAATTGGCCAAAATGATGAGGTAGTGGACGGAATTTTGCAGGAGAAATAAGGGAGGAAAAATCATTTTAGACAAAGTTGTATGAAATTAAGGAATTATGTCTCTTATGGTGACATTTTGGCATTTTGTTTTAGTGCAACTTTTGGCAATAATTCAGCTGCATAATGGCATCAATAATTTCATCCATTACAGCCCAAAGAAGTGAAATTTTTGTGTTCCATGCATTATTTAGGTGTAGGCAAGGTATTCATGTAATTTAGAGAATTTACGGTTAAGGGTTTAAGTGAATTAGTAAGCAATTTGGGTGTTTTTGAGCAATTTTGGGTTCTAATCAATTTAAATACATAATTTTGACTCTAGATTAATATTTAGAATTTAATAAGCTTTAATTTGAGCCTAATATTGCTTAGGTTTCGGTATACGAATCAAAAATCCCGAAATTCGCAAAACTGCCCAAAAACATGGGCAAAATCGTACTTCCACTTAAAAACTGCCTGAGGCCACCCGAGCTTAACCAATGGTTAATCATGGCTTAAAAACACATTTTAAAACATTTTAGTGAGGTTCGGGCTCAATCGGCACGCACATCGGAGTTAAAACAGCCGCAGGGGCGTTTTGGTCATTTCGCGCGTCGGATTTCTAAATTGAGATCCTTCTGCTCTATTAACACACATAACACAAACAATCCCTTATTATCCTCAAAATATCCCCTTGAGAATAGGTGGGGCCCACGATCCTCATTTTCTGAGTAAAATAACTTCAGGGGCATTTTGGTCATTTTATACGTCTGAAATCGGGATTTGCGACTCTCGCATGAATCGTTCCTAACCTCTCTTCTAATGTTATATTCCTTTATTGAGGATTGTTCGACCTCAAATCTTATGTAATAATTACCTACGGTAATTCGGTAATTGAGTAATTTCTAATGACAGTAAAAATTACAGTAAAAATTGGGGTGTTACATATGCCAAGTGAGCATGAAGCTCCTCAATGACAATGTTAGGACCCCTCCTATTCCTTGGATTGCACAAGCTCGGGTATAGAGCCCAAAAAGGTTTGTCAAGTGGTGTGAATGCGTATCGTGTGTGAGGAGCATACCAACCTTTGACTCTAAGTACTATACAAAATCCTGCAAAACAAAGCAAAATAGTATATATACAAAAGTCATCTACTCTAAGGTTCTAAATATATACAAAAATAAAATCTCTATCCTAAGATAATAAATATTTACGAATAAAATGAACAAATATTTACAAAAGGAAGACAATTATTTATACAAAACAAAAAAATAAATAAAAAATAAAATAAAAAGAGTTATTACGGGAAAAAAATAAATATAATAAAATTATAAATATTTGCATAATTTATTCTAATAAGCTTGACTCTCAAGTGTCCCCAGTGAAGTCGCCAAACTGTCACAACGTACCTGAGGGCGTCACGATGGGAAATGACGACCGATTTTAAAATAAACTTGAATAAAATGCGAGTCGCCACCAATTTTAATTCTGACTAAAATTGGAAAACCTTTAAATCTACAAACTGGTCTTTTTAATAGAGATCAAAGGTTCGGGAGTCTGATTATGATTAAGGAAGGGTGGAAACTTAATCCTACTGCACCCCTAATACATCCGTATAAATATGGTTACTTTAGAGCTCATTATGCAAATTAATTATAATTTTAATAATATTCATTTTTTCCCAATAGTTATAATTAAAAAAGGAATAAAATAAAAGGAAAGAAAATTAAATTAAAAGAGAACACAATTTAATGAAAAATTAATTTTGACTTGATAGTTGTTGGCTACGCCGACGTATCCTCTGGTGCAATGAGGAGCTCAAAGTTATGTCATTCTGTAGAAAATAAGTGTGTGTTGATGGATTTTATTAAAAAGAAAAACTGTGTTGATCGATTTTAATTTGAATTTTTGAAAATCAATTTTTATTACGAAAGATAAACATTTAAACAAGCTAATTTTAATAAGATTTGACAAAATTAATTCGCACACATGTAACAAACACAGTTAATTTAAACAAACATATAAAATTAAACTAAAAAATAAAATTTGAATTACTGTTTTTCTTTTTCAAATTTTTTTTACCTTTTTTATCATAAAAAACTTTAGCACAAAAAATAATAAATAAAAATTTTTAAAATAAAAAAAATTATCAGATATTTATTTTGTAAAAAAAAACTGATAATAAAATGAAAAAAGGCCCAAAATGAAAAAATTGCAAACAAAAAACAAACAAAAGAAATCCCAAAACGAAAAAATAAATCTGCAAACAAAAAAAAACAAAGCCCAAAATGGAAAAAGAAAAAAAGAAACAGCAAAGAAAGAAAAAAACTGATAATAAAATGAAAAAAAAGCCCAAAATGAAAAAACTGCAAACAAAAAACAAACAAAAGAAAGCCCAAAACGAAAAAATAAATTTGCAAACCAAAAAAAAAAACAAAGCCCAAAACGGAAAAAGAAAAAAAGAAATAGCAAAGGAAAAAAAACCAAAACAGAAAAAATAAAACTGGAAACCAAAAAAAAAAATCAAAATCCCTAATCTAAACATAACACACACACACAACACATTCTCTCACACACACACATAGAGATGAAGAGAGAGAATGTGTAGAAGAGAGAAGAGAAAGAAGAGAGTGAGTGAGTGAGAGATCAGGACAGTGGAGGGGAGAAGAAGAGACCACCGCAGAAGGGAGGATCGCGGCGGTGGCGAGCTTTAGGATGGCGGCAGTGTCACGAGCTCGTGGGGAGGAACCGTGCGCGGCTGGGATATAGGCCTCCGCCGCGGCTGAGAGAAGATCGGTGAAGAGGAATCCCGCCGGGCAAGGAGCGGCTCTCCCATGGATTGCATGCGGCGGTGGCAGATCCCGCTTGGCCGAGCTCGCGCGGCGCTTGGCTCGAGGTGGCCGAGTATGCAGTGGTTCATGCGGTGGCTTGTGTGGTTGGGATCCGCCAAAGGGGAGGGAGCCGCGGCCACCAGGGGCTGAGAAGCTGTGGCCGCGTGGTGCAAAGGATGGCCCGACGAGGTGCAGGAGAAGGAGTGGGTGCAGGCGGCGGCGGCATTGGCCGGGGCGCGGTCGAGCTTCTCGGTGGCGAGGATGGCAGTGCAGTCGAACTCCACGGCAGCGAGGATGGCGTGGATCGGAGGATGTGGCGGTGGCTAAGGGTAGGAGTGATGCCGGATAGCACAGTGGGGATAAGATGAAGGAGGAAGATGGTGGTTGAGGGTGAGATTATGAGGAGACCACGGCAGTGGTGGAGTGGCCGCGGCCTCCCTCCCCTGTTTCTTCCCTTTTTGATTGTTTTTTATTTGATATTGTTATTACCTTCTTGTTATTGCTGGACTGGATTGGAAATTGTTGTTGGTTGATAATTACTCTCTAGTGTTGCTCTCTCTGTTTTCAGTTTTTCTGATCAGTAATGTTGATGAATATGTGAGTGTGTTTGAATTTTTTCTGTATTTGACAATTTTCATCCTCTCCCTCTTTACTTGTGATGAGTTTCATTTATACCGCTTTGTGATTCAAACCTCACAACCATAATGATTTCTTGAGGAATGGCAGGGAATCATCTGAGTTGGATTTGTGAGCTATAAAACGAAAGGACTGAGGGATTCTGATTAGATTTGTTGCCACTTTGTAATGATGATCCCCAATTTGCAGATCGTGGAAGCATGGTCCTTCAGCCTTTGCAATTGTTTTTGTTATCTTTAGCATGAATGCATTATCATTCTGTTCTAGCTTTCTTTTCTTTTCTTTTCATTTTTTTATTTTTAAATTTCTTTTTTTTTGGCATTAAGTTTGAAGATCAAAGAATGTGGGCTGAAGAAGAAAAAAAAATCAAAATATGGGCTGTAGCAAAATAAAATGGGTTGGGTTGGTAATTAAATTTTTTTTTTTACAAAGAATAGGCTAAAAAGGAACAAAAAAAAAGGCTGGTAAAATAAAAATAAAATAAAAAACATAAAATAAAATAAAATATGTAACGCCCTAATTTTTACTGTAATTTTTACTGTCATTAGAAATTACCGAATTACTGTAGGTAATTATTATATAAGATTTGAGGCCGAACAATCCTCAATAAAGGAATATAACATTAGAAGAGAGGTTAGGAGCGATTCATGCGAGAGTCGCAAATCCCAAATTTCTATACGTATAAAATGACCAAAATGCCCCTGAAGTTATTTCACTCAGAAAATGAGGATTGTGGGCCCCACCTATTCTCAAGGGGATGTTTTGATGATAATAAGGGATTGTTTTTGTTATGTGTGTTAATAGAGCAGAAGGATCTCAATTTTGAGTTCCGACACGCGAAATGACCAAAACGCCCCTGCGGCTATTTTAACTCCGATGTGCGTGCCGACTGAGCCCGAACCTCACTAAAATGTTTTAAAATTTGTTTTTAAGCCATGATTAACCATTGGTTAAGCTCGGGTGGCCTCGGGCAGTTTTTAAGTGAAAGTACGATTTTGCCCCTGTTTTTGGGCAGTTTTGGGGTCATTCCTTGTCCGTGCCTCGTTGCACTGGCGATTACTCCTCGACTTCGCAATCCCTGGGCGTTATATGCCTACCAGCTTCCGCTTGATTCGTCCCCGAAACGGGCATGTTCAGGAATCTCATGTCCTTGATTCATATTGGCTTGACGATCCTGATCCATTCGTTCCATCATCATTCTCATGGTCCTTGCTACATTGCGGAGTGCTTCGGCTGTCTCGTTGTCTTGATTATTCTGTGCTGTGCTCCTAGTTTGTTGTCGACGTGCCATTGGTCCCTAAACACACAAAACAGCAACACTAAGGTGATCAGGCCCAATATTCCATGCAAAGTGAGCAAGTTACCATGGCACTTTCAACATACAATAGTCATGTATTTCTAATCCTCAAGCTTATCCTAATGATAAGCATCTACACATGACGTCACTAACGTATTATGCTTTAGAAGCATAGCCAGTCCAATCCTCAGGCTCCATGAGAATCGAACTGCTCTGATACCAAAATGTAACACCCTAGTAATTAACCAAATACACCTAGGTTGAATCTGCTTAATGACTAGACTTTACTCCTTGCTTTGGTTCTTTCTTCATAATTTGAAATTACGAGCCATTTTTTTAAAAAAAAAAAACATAATTGAAAACGTGAGCCGAGTACAACGTGAACGAGTAAGCGGAGTATAATAAGACATTTAAGAATATATCACATCATATCACTTTGGCTCCATCATATAACATCCATAAGCACATTATAACATATATTTACATACATTAACCTCACTCAAAGAGTGGATTATGATCATACATCATTGTCTTATGCAAACCCATAAAAGAAAATATACATAAGGAAATACATGCCCCTAAACTAGATAACTCCATAAGCCGGGAAGGTTATCCTAAAACTAGGGTGCATGAACACACATAAATCTACTAAGAACCTTCTATGGCCACTGTCCTGGAAATGGGGGAATAAATCCGATCCACTGATGAGCTCCCTCGGGAGGGGACACACGAGATGCACCAGGCTGGGGTCGCATGGACGACCTTCTTGCTAACCTCGACTGAACAACTGTTTCCTCACTACCCTCTCTTACACGTGTGGGAGTGGGAGCAGAGCTCTCAGAATATACATGAGTAGGAGTGTCCTCTGAAGGATCAGTTTCAGAATATCTCGTCTCGAGAACATACTCTGGAAATCCATGGATAGCAGATGAAGCAGGATAAGAACGTAACATCCTTTCATCAAGTGGACGTGCATGTTCGAAAACCATTTCATCGCCATAGGGAGAAGTAAGAGAAAATCAATAAATAGGGACAGGATGTGCAAATGGACGACCTATGTAAATAAAAACACGAACTGCGCACCTCTCTTCAAAATGATATGAGCGATGCACCGGATCATAGTGGAATTCCCAAGTAGGGGTATCAACGAACAGGACAAATGTCGCCATTTGAATCTGGAGACAATGACGGAAATAAAGAAAAGGGAGTGAGAATCTTGCTAAAGAATTCTCAGTAAGGTACCTCCTTCTACAGTGTCATCATCAAAGTCCCCAGGAACCTCGGGATTATTCTAAAATAGTGAGCATGCAAAGATTCATTTTAAGTTCAGACAAATACTTAACCGAGGTTCGTCAATTTTTAATCATGCGTCTTATAATGCATCATAATCTTAACATGTCATATAATATTAGCTACACATGGACACAGTGCACATATTTCATTTCTTTAGTGCCTTAGGTGACTTAAAATCTTATCATCATCATTATTTTCCTTGGGCCACCCTATACTCCACCCTTTTGGGAGTAATTTAGGTTATGAGCTCATACTTTACTAGTCGTCACTAGCATATACTTATCCTTTTTGATAAGCTAAAGTCCCGACTCTACCCTTTTGAGAGAACGGGTTAGGGGGCTAAAATCACCTTTTCACCACCTATAGTCTGATGGTTCCAAATGATCATTTTCTTATAAGTTTAAGTCACCATTAAATCTTTGCATGTTATATCACAATACAGTTCATAAACATCATAGCATTTTCTCATTTATAGTCTTAAGCTAGAATAATATATATCAACTATAATCATGCATCTGGGAGATTCCCGGGGAAAGAGAGTGGGTCATAATGGACACGCTTAAATACCAAGTCTTTCCTTAGCGAACCTTTCCAAATTACACTTTTACAATGATACACTTTCTTCTAGCAACAAAGGTAAATTTTACATAATAAAGAATATTTCATGCATAAGCATTCTCATTATTTGCAAAGAACTATAACATGCAAACCAGGAAATCATTCAATGATATCAAGTACTTAATAAGCATCCAATACTTACATAGAATTATCAATTATAGAACTAATTAGTTATGCACCTAAGGGATTTATTACCATCCTTACGATTATTTATAGGCCTTAAGAACACTATTAAATCAAATGGGGTAGCATAGGTAGTAAGTTGTTCCTAAGGTTTTACGATATGCTAGAAGTTATGTTTTAAATCCTTTCTTGTTACCAGCTTTCCCTATGATGTTGAAATTAGTTACTAAACCAATTATGAATCATTCTCCCTTATTTAAACATAATAAAACCTGGTTCTTATCGTTGCTAAAGATTCTGGATAGAATGCATAAATTTCATTCCCTAGAGTTCTAGAAATCTTGTTTTTACGGTTTTTACGGTTGCTAAGTTCATTTTTAGTGTTCGGGATCAATCCTAGTCTAATTGATACCAAATTTTTCGTGGCTAACTAATCCTAGATAGAATTATAACATACTAAAACAGATTTGGCATTGGCTAAACTTAAAGGGGTTAAAAACTAGGTAAATTCTAGCTCTTCGGTTGTTCTAGGGAGCTAGTTTTATCTCTAACATGCAGTGAATCATTCTCTTAACAATAAACCATAATTATCACAACTTCAAACATATCAAATTATTATCATACATTGATACTAAACTCAAATCAATGGCCGAATCATGAACCTCATGCAATTACATAGAATCATATTTTAAGTGCATATAAAATACTAGTTCCCCGTAAAATCCTTGCAAAGTCTTAAAACTCATTTAGAAACTAGTTCTTTTGTCAAACTTAGGAGGATCTTCACAATTAAAATTCTCACTTAAGATAAAAGGAGTAAGTCTTGAGCTTTAGAGATTTAGGTGACATCTTAGAATTATAAACATGCTATGCAACCTTATTTTAATCTTATCTTTATAAGGTGATAGCTTGGAATTATAAACATGATATGCAATTCCATTTCTTTATCTTTAAGATTTAAGGTGATGACTTGAAAATTAAACATGATGCAAGAACTTGAAATATAAACATGATGCAAGAAACTGGAGCGGCGGTAATCCGCACAGGACCAGTAGAGGGAGAAGAGAATATTAAGAAACACTTGGCGATGAGTCCGTACAGGACCGGTGAAGGGAGAAGAGAATTATTATTACATCTTTTTAAGCTCCAATCTCAAGACTTTTTAAAGAATAAATTCTTTAACTCCAATAATCATAACCTAAATTACTCCCAAAAGGGTGGAGTATAGGGTGGCCCAAGGAAAATAATGATGATGATAAGATTTTAAGTCACCTAAGGCACTAAAGAAATGAAATATGTGCACTATATCCATGTGTAGCTAATATTATATGACGTTATTTTATGCATGTTATTTTGATAATGATGATGAGGAATATGATGTAATGATAAAGGAAAAGTTCATTGTAAATATGACGTGTTAAGATTATGATGCATTATAAGACGCATGATTAAAAATTGACGAACCTCGGTTAAGTATTTGTCCGAACTTAAAATGAATCTTTGCATGCTCACTATTTTAGAATAATCCCGAGGTTCCTGGGGACTTTGATGATGACACTGTAGAACGAGGTACCCTACTGAGAATTCTTTAGCAAGATTCTCACTCCCTTTTCTTTATTTCCGTCATTGTCTCCAGATTCAAATGGCGACATTCGTCCTGTTCGTTGATACCCCTACTTGGGAATTCCACTATGATCCGGTGCATCGCTCGTATCATTTTGAAGGGAGGTGCGCTATGATTTGTCCTGTTAGTTGATATATATTATTCTAGCTTAAGACTATAAATGAGAAAATGCTATGATGTTTATGAATTGTATTATGATATAACATGCAAAGAT
Source organism: Dalbergia cochinchinensis (assembly GCA_031216125.1). Taxonomy (NCBI): domain Eukaryota; kingdom Viridiplantae; phylum Streptophyta; class Magnoliopsida; order Fabales; family Fabaceae; genus Dalbergia; species Dalbergia cochinchinensis. Next base: position 14,185,367 of record CM062376.1, read on the forward strand.
TTAATAGTGACTTAAACTTATAAGAAAATGATCCTTTGGAACCATCAGACTATAGGTGGTGAAAAGGTGATTTTAGCCCCCTAACCCATTCTCTCAAAAGGGTAGAGTCGGGACTTTAGCTTATCAAAAGGGATAAGTATATGCTAGTGACGACTAGTAAAGTATGAGCTCATAACCTAAATTACTCCCAAAAGGGTGGAGTATAGGGTGGGCCAAAGAAAATAATGATGCTGATAAGATTTTAAGTCACCTAAGGCACTAAAGAAATGAAATATGTGCACTGTGTCCATGTGTAGCTAATATTATATGACATGTTAAGAATATGATGCATTATAAGACACATGGTTAAAAATTGACGAACCTCGGTTAAGTATTTGTCCGAACTTAAAATGAATCTTTGCATGCTCACTATTTTAGAATAATCCCGAGGTTCCTGGGGACTTTGATGATGACACTGTAGAAGGAGGTACTCTACTGAGAATTCTTTAGCAAGATTCTCACTCCCTTTTCTTTATTTCCGTCATTGTCTCCAGATTCAAATGGTGACATTCGTCCTGTTCGTTGATACCCCTACTTGGGAATTCCACTATGATCCGGTGCATCACTCGTATCATTTTGAAGGGAGGTCTTGCGATTCGTGTTTTTATTTACATAGGTCGTCCATTTGCACATCCTGTCCCTAGTTATCGATTTTCTCCTACTTCTCCCTATGGCGATGAAATGGTTTTCGAACTTGCACGTCCACTTGATGAAAGGATGTTACGTTCTTATCCCTTCATCTGCTTGTCCATGGATTTCCGTGAGTATGTTCCGAGATGAGATATTCAAACTGATCCTTCAGAGGACACTCCTACTCATGTATATTCTGAGAGCTCTGCTCCTACTCCCACACGTGTAAGAAAGGGTAGTAAGGAAACAGTTGTTCAGCCGAGGTTAGCAAGAAGGCCGTCTATGCGACCCGACTGGTGCATCTCGTGTGTCCCTCCCGAGAGCTCATCGATGGATCGGATTTATTCCCCATTTCCAGGACAGTGGCCATAGAAGGTTCTTAGTAGATTTATGTGTGTTCATGCACCCTAGTTTTAGGATAACCTTCCCGGCTTATGGAGTTATCTAGTTTAGGGGCATGTATTTCCTTATGTATATTTTCTTTTATGGGTTTGCATAAGACAATGATGTATGATCATAACCCACCCTTTGAGTGAGGTTATTGTATGTAAATATATGTTATAATGTGCTTATGGATGTTATATGATGGAGCCAAAGTGATATGATGTGATATATTCTTAAACGTCTTATTATACTCCGCTTACTCGTTCACGTTGTACTCGGCTCACGTTTTCAATTATGTTTTTTTTTTAAAAAAAAAATGGCTCATAATTTCACTAAGTATTTTCAAATTATGAAGAAAGAACCAAAGCAAGGAGTAAAGTCTAGTCATTAATCAGATTCAACCTAGGTGTATTTGGTTAATTACTAGGGTGTTACAAACTAAAGTAAAAATTTTTTATTTTTCAAAAAAAAGAAAAAAATTTCGAACAAAATATGGTGTTCACATTACTAATAGCCATCAATAGGTTTAATATTTAGTCAATGATAATTAATTTCCAATCCTAGGAATACCTTGCACTAGTACCTTCTCTATTGTTGCTATTATCTTTCAATTTAAATTATTTGCTTTAATTTTCAAAACCCCCTAAATCTTTATAAGTAAGATTGAAGCCTCCTTAATGGACGACCTCGGTTGTGCCCTTTAGTACATTTTTGATACAATTTAGTATTAAAATTATTTTCTAATTTGTTGTGAGTTGCGACAATCGCATCAAATTTTGGTGCTGTTACCGGGCAAGTAATAAAACTTAGTTGTTTGTTTTTCTATTTTATTTTTAATCTAATTTTACTATTTTTGTTTTATTTTCAATTTTATCATTTATTTTTGGTTAATTTCATTTTTATTTATTTATTTATTTCTAGTTTATTTTGTTTTTATTTCTATTCTTATCTTAGATTTCTTTTATTGCTCTGTTTAAAAAAAAAAAAATTTGTTCCCTCGTATGAGGCATTCCTTGTCTGTTAAAAATTTGATACCTCTTGATTATGAAATTGAGAAAACTTTGAGAAAAATCAGATAGACAAAGTGTTAACAAGTGAAACCATCTGAACGTTTTGATCCTCTATTTGGTGTTTCAGGTAATAAGGTGACATGGGAGATAGGAACAGGACACTTAGGGAGCTCACTACTCTTGACTTTACTTAGCAGCCCTTGGCAATTACATACCCTAGGCTTGACAATGACTTTGAGCTCAAGGGGTACATGGTTCATGCTCTGCCCAAGCTCCATGGGCTGTTTGGAGAAGAACTCTACCAGCACTTGAAGAAGCTACAGATGGTGTGTTTTGGCATAGGACCCAATGGGGTGGAGGTAGATGACGTTAAACTCAGAGCATTCCCCTTCTCCCTAGAGCATGCTGCAGAAAACTAGTTCTTTAATTTGCCATACATAATTGTATATAGTTGGATGGGGATGAAAAGGCTTTTCTTGGAGAGATATTTTCCTGTCTCTAGATTGGCTTCCATCAGAAAGGAGCTCTCTGGAATTCGCTAGTCAGATGAGACTCTTCATGAGAATTGGGAGCATTTCAAGCTCCTCTGTGGAAGTTGCCTCAACCATCAGATTCCAAAGAAACTCCTCCTTCAGTACTTTTATGAAGGGGTTGGTACCAGCTGATAGATGTTGCTAGTGGATGGGCACTTTTGGGTAAGACCCTGGCAGAGGCCCGTGCTTTGATAAAGAATATGGCTGGTAATTTTCAGCAATTTGGTGTTAGGGCAGCCATATCTACTAGAAGCCTTCATGGAGTGAGCCTGCCAGAAAATCCAATGTTGACCCAGACCATACAAAAACTTTCTAGCCTTATGGAACAACTGATGGCTAGCCAGGTAGCAACTCCAGTGGTTTCCAAGATCTGTGGCATATGTACTTCAAATGATCATCATACTGATATGTGCCCAGCATTACAAGATGATTCAACCACTGGGTTAGCAACAACAAACACTTTCCAGAGTCAACCTCAGAATTAGGCAGGCCAGTTCCTATTTGGGAACATTTATAACTCCAGTTGGAAGAATCACCCTAATTTGAAGTAGGGAAATAATTCACAACCACAGGGCCAACCCTCACAGCAGAAGTATTTGGCACCTTATCAGAGGCAACAGGCCCTTTGTGCACCTCTAACTTTAGATCCCACCATGACTAAGATGATAAAGATGATGATGAAGCAAATACAGGAAATCAAAAGAGAAAATGCCCAGCTGAGAGAGGAGGTGACTCAAATGAAAAATAGTCAGAGTTAGCAAGCCCTAGCTGCCCAGTTACCCTTTCAAACCATGCCTAATCCAAGGGAAAATGTTTGTACTATCACTCTGAGGTCTGGGAAGAAAATTTCAGAAGTGACTAAGCCTATACAGGAAAAGGAACAAGCTGAAAACGAGCTTGAGGAGCAATTTAGAGACTGCTGTAGTGGTCAACAAACACTGCAGTGCTCAACAGAAGCCGAAAAAGTTCCAGAATTCACTCCCCCACTGCCATTTCCACAAAGGATCCAACCTAGAAAATCTGCTACATCACAATTAGATTCTGAAACTTAGGAAACATTTAAAAAGGTGCAAGTAAACATACCTCTATTGGATACAATCAAGCAAATTCTTAAATATGCAAAATTCTTGAAAGATCTTTGCACTAATAGGAGGAAGATCAAGGGCAGTGGGGAGGATAAGGTGACATGGAGGCAATGCTTACTCCATTATCAAGCCAAGCAACCTGCCAACCAAGTAGAAGGACCCGGGCACATTCTATGTTCCTTGTACTGTTAGGAACTTGTATATCACGGGAGCTCTAGTTGACCTTGGGGCGAGCATTAATGTTATGCCTAAATCACTTTACTGGTCCTTGCACTTTGGCGAGCTCAAGCCAACTGGGCTGTAAATTCAGTTGGCCAATCGCAGCATCACAAGACCAGAGGGAGTATTAGAAGATATTCTTGTTCAGATAAATGATTTAATATTTCCTGCTGATTTTTATGTTCTTGAGAAAGAGAATGACACCAATGCCGGCCAACATACATTGATCTTGGGGAGACCATTCTTGAAAACTGCTAGAACCTTGATTGATGTTCATGCTGGCATATTATCCATGGAGTGTAGGGCCATGAAAGTCTAATTTAATTTATCTGATGCTATGAAACATCCCCCCGAGGAACACTCCGTGTTTGGCATTGATGTCATTAACTTTTTAGTTGATCATGCTTGTAAGGACTCAGATCCCCCTTTCTCCACTTTTTCTTTTTCCATGGGATATGATGCACCTGTTGTTTTAGAATGTCCTAAGTTTCAGATATAGGTACATCACCTAGGCAGCAGTCATTAGTTTTCCAGGTGCTCCATGACCAACTCATGTTGGATAAGAAGCCCTGTGAAGGGCAATGGATCTTGCTGCATGAGTCTCGAGAAACAATGATGACTGAAAGGCCAAAGTCTAGATGGAAGAGACCATTCTTGGTAACCCGTGTGCACCTTGATAGTGCAATTAAGTTGGAAAATTCCAAGATGATTCGGTGTAATATTGAGGGGCACCGGCTAATGTACTTCCATGAGACTCCGATAGATTTGAGGGCTTAGACAGCCTATCTATGGGTTGAAGGTACTCACCCTCCATGAAGGTCCTGACTATCCAACTTAAGGACGTTAAATCAAAGTGTTGGGTGGGAGACAACCTGCCATGAGGTTTTTCTTTACTTTTCCTTTTTATTTTTTTGCATTTTATTTATTTTCATTTCAGTTATGAGTCTTGTTTCATATTTATTTTTATTTGCATTTTACACCATCGCTTTGGCACCTTGGAGGTTACATGCATAGGCTCACACCACATGCACCTTATTGGCTTACTTGGCATTGACTTTAATTTGTATTACATGCTTAGTGGATTCATTTTGTAGTTTAGATTGCATACATGCACTTTCACCTGTGAGGTTTTGGACCTCTTTGATTGGACCATCATGTGTGTTTCCCACTTTGGATTTGTATTCTAGAACTTGCTTGGGGTCTTGCTTGAAAATATGTTTCCATGTGCATGCTTGAATATGATTGAGGCATTTTTTTCTTGTTTTCAGCCACTTGCCCATGTAGCCAAGCTTTACATGTTATCATTGTTTCGCCCATTTGAGCTTTATTGCCCATTCTTTTGTTTTAGCACATCCTTAGCCAAAAGTGAAAAACCATGAAAATTCCTAACCTTTTAGGCTTAGGAGAGCATTTGTGTATTTCTTATATGTGCTTGAGCATAAGTATGGGGGAGAGCATGAGGACATGCCTCAATTTAAGTGTGGGGAAGGAACTGTAACATCCCCTGCTGCTTTATGGATTGACGACTATCCCCACAAACCAACACGGGTCTTTTCAGCATGCTTTGTCCTCACTCGCACGCTTCCTAGGAAAACTTCCCAGGAGGTCACCCATCCCAAAATTGCTCCAAGTCAAGCACGCTTAACTATGGAGTTCTTTCAGTTTAGGCTACCGAAAAGAAGATGCATCTTGTTGGTATAGGTAGTACAAATCAATTCATATAAACCCTCCTTAACCGTATAGTCCCATACCTATACAGTCTTAGGATCCCTCTCATTCGGGTGTGTAATCAGTTCATTCATGTACCCCTCCGCTTTCGAAGTCTGCCAAGAGCCGCTCCTTGTCCATGCCTCCTTGCACCGGCGATCACTCCCCGACTTCGCAATCCCCGGGCGTTACATGCCCACCAGCTTCCGCCTGGTTCGTCCCCGAACCACACCGTACTGGGAGAGGTGCAGGCTCTGATACCATTTGTAACATCCCCTGCTGCTTTATGGATTGACGACTATCCCCACAAACCAACACGGGTCTTTTCAGCATGCTTTGTCCTCACTCGCACACTTCCTAGGAAAACTTCCCAGGAGGTCACCTATCCCAAAATTGCTCCAAGTCAAGCACGCTTAACTATGGAGTTCTTTCAGTTTAGGCTACCGAAAAGAAGATGCATCTTGTTGGTATAGGTAGTACAAATCAATTCATATAAACCCTCCTTAACCGTATAGTCCCATACCTATACAGTCTTAGGATCCCTCTCATTCGGGTGTGTAATCGGTTCATTCATGTACCCTTCCGCTTTCGAAGTCTGCCAGGAGCCGCTCCTTGTCCGTGCCTCCTTGCACCGGCAATCACTCCCCGACTTCGCAATCCCCGGGCGTTACAGGAACAATGTGTACAAAATAAATTTAACAAATGGCACACCAAAAAAAAGGAAAATTTTGGGAAAAGCTTGAGTTAAAGGTATGCCACATTGCAAAAGAAAGGCCTGTAATTATGTGAAGTTGGACAAAGTGTACCCTTAGGCACTCGTGCTCTTGGTGCATGTAATTGCTCTTATTTGACTTGAGGTTTTACCCTATTAGCCTAAATTTTTATGCACCTTCACCCAAGCCCCATTACAACCAAAGGTAAGTCCTCTTGATCAGTATGCATAAGTATGTGACAAAATAGAGAATGAGACTTGTAACAAGCTTATGGTAATGTATTTTCATTTGAGGTGATTAAGTGTTCATCTTAACCTTAAACACTTGAGTGAATGAGTGGCAAACACTAACCTTGTAAGGATTTTTGTACTTGTTTCATGCATCATATATGGATTCTGCCTTATGTGCTATGTTGTTGATCATGCGTTGCTTATTCTAATTCTCTTGATTGTTGGTGTGAAAGCTTATTGTTGTGCCTCTAGGTTCATTGGATTGGTGTATTGTCATTTAATTTCATGCATCATGCATTTTACGTTAAGAGTCTAGTGTAGTCCTTGTCTACTGCTTCTCACCCATGCCTTAGTTTAATCTAAGTTTCACATGAGGACATGTGAAAGCTTAAGTATGAGGAGTTTGATAAGAGGCATTTGTGCCACTTATCTTACTTCTAAACCTTAGCTTTTTACATGAGTTTTACTGTATTGTTGACACAATTAATAAGGATTTTGATTTATTCCTCATTGTGTGATTTTGATAAAATTGATGGCTTTTGCATTGATTTTGGGATAATATGTAATTACATCCTGTTGCGTTTGACTTGTCTCTTTGAGTATGGTCTTAAGCACAGGAGCTTTGGATCAAGTGCAATTGTCAACAAGAAAGGCTGAGAACCTTTTGGAAGGAGTTAAAAGCTGAGAAAGGAGAAAACCACAGAAGATCACCTCTCGGGTAACTGCTGCAATGGTCAACAGAAGACCATTCATGAGAACTTGCAAGAAGTTCCTCTAGAGACTGCTGTAGCGGTCAACAATAACTGCAGCGGTGGTGCGATGGAATAGAAAACTCCTTTTTAAGTGTAATGGGTCCCACTTTGACCCTATCTTTAGAAAACAATATATATAGGAATAGATTAGAAATTAACCCTAGTTTTTGGACTGCATACTATCAGTTACTATTATTCTCTCTCTACCTTTCTCTCTACATCTATCTCCCCTCCTTCTCTCTTGTCTCTATAAGAGTTCCATTGGTAAAGGTGCTTTGTCTTGGAGATTGTGGTAGGGATCGTTACTATTATTTTTATGTTCTTTTATCTTTACTGTTATAATCTTTTAGAGATTGAGGAGTAGATTTCTTTACTAGTGTAAGGATTTCCAGGTGGATTGGGATGACATTTGAGACCCTTTGTTTATAGTGAATGCATTGGTTTTTTTTAACGTTCTGCAGTTTCTATTCCTTTAATTATTGTGGTGATTGCTATAATTTTTATTGGAATAACTAAATTGACGATCGTCATTTAGGGAAACCCTTTGGGCATAAATTGATAGATCTATTGGTTTATGTTTGAGGGAGAACATTAGAATTAACATTCTGATTGGCGGTTAGGCTATAGTAGTTGGTTCATTAAATCAATGTGACTTCTAAGTAAATTGGCAATTGGCATTTATTAGTTATTTGCATTGGTCAAATTCTAGAGGTCGATTAATCACTAGTAGAATTGCCAGTAATTTATAACTAATAGCCATCAATAGGTTTAATATTTGGTCAATGATAATTAATTTCCAATCCTAGGAATACCTTGCATTAGTGCCTTCTTTATTGTTGCTATTATCTTTCAATTTAAATTATTTACTTTAATACTCAAAACCTCCAAATCTTTCCAACTAAGTATTGAAGCCTCCTTGGGAGATGACCTAGGTTGTGCCCTTTACTATATTTTTGGTACAATTTAGTATTAAAATTATTTTCTAATTTGTTATGAGTTGCGATGCTCACATCACACTTCAAGGATAAAAATTGATTATATGATATATTGAATCTTCCAGGAAGTGGGAAGAGATTTTTGCGGAGTTTCATCTCTTGAAAAATCAAATCTCATCAGCTTTTAAGCACAAGATCTCTATATATAGTGATCTTCCTTTGTAACCGTTGCCCTTGATCAGTTCTCCAAATGACACATGTAGATCATCTATTTGTGTCTTGGAAAGTCAGTTTAGAAGAGTAGGCTGACAGTTTGTCACATTGGTTGCAGAAATTATTATACAGTTAAGGTTTCTGATACGTCTCAGAAATCACTTTTTCAGTTTCTAATCATAGTTTTTAAACTCGTCCTTCAAGAAATTTGGGTGGTTGATCAATCAGGCAGAAGAGATGACATACTAGTTTGAAACTGAGTTTGACTTGAACATTTGAAATTCAAAAACAAATTTCCTTCATTTTCTTGTAGCATTCTGTGCTTCACAGTGAAGCAGAGCTTTCTAACGTGCGCAATTCAGTTCCTTAATGAAATCTTCACTTTTTGACCTTCAATCCAAGCATTTTGATTATGATTGATTTGTGATTGTGCTGATTGAAGATAGTGTAACATCTGGTCTTTAGAGAATGCTTGGTATCTTCATGCAAGCTTACTTTTTGATATCCAGTACTACTTTCTGAAGTCCTAGGACTTGGTTTCTTGCAGCGTTGAATAAGGATATAATTTCACTTTTATTTTATTTTGGATCTCTTAATATGAGGTAAATATGTTTACACATGCATAATGAAATATATTCTGATTTGAGTAAGCCTTGCTTTTGCTAAACGATAAACGCCTGTTATATTCTTACAAGAAACTCAAGAGAAACATCAATCGTTCTTCAAAGCATTTTCTGTAACACCCTCCCTACTATAGTTCTATGCTCAAGTCATAACATTACAGTAAGTAGTCGTTACCTATAACTTATATATTTGCAGTTTCTTAACTATATGAAATATACACGTATAAGTTATAATAAATATGAGCCTTGCACTAAAAACTACACTAACTTGTCTCAAATCAAGTTTGCTCACAATGTGATAGTCAACTTATAGGAATAACAAAAATGTAATGTGCATCCTAAGAAGTCGGTCACACGATAATTTACATCTTATATCACATCCATAGTAAGTTAAGTCACACAGTCATACTATATACATTCATACCTAATTACATATATATTATAAACAACCCGACCCTGGTCCTCGCAGTGACCACCTAGTCCGGGTTAGGGCCTAACAAAAATATAAGCAACTACAGACAGATAAAACTAACTCCCTCAGTCAGTCTTTTCAAAAGGTCAAACGTAAGAGCCTCTGATGGTCATATAATATGAGGGAATCTAGGTCATGCTATGTCTATAAATAAGGTGGATACGAGACTCAGCAATCCAGATACAGTGACCCTAACTCTGGGTCGTAGTGCCACTACTGCTCAGGCATCTCAAGAAAGAGCACGATCGAGGCCATCTATATAAAATACATCATACAGCAGGGATGAGAATCAATGATTCCCATTAGGAAAATGTACCAGTCTACTACTCAATGATATTCAAGTTAATACAAGATAAGCAAAGTACTTTAGTTATTTATATAATGGTTTCATTAGTTAGAATCATTATTTCTTATGACTTAATTTTATTAGAAAATTTTGAACTTAATGGTAAAACTCATAGGACTCTTCTGATATACTTCTCTTTGGATCGTACTGTCAACGATGTAACACCGTCATGTTACAACTTGATATAGTTCACTAGATGGAGTATGTCTACTACATCTCATCTAGAATAGCCTCGCTATTCTCAATACATCCTTTTCCTCATAACGATGTAACGCCGTCGCGATTACAACCTGATATAGTTCTAAGGGCGTAGCACGTCTACTACTACCCGTGAATCCATGAGCTTACCACTAAGCAAATTACATTGCACAAGATTTATTTTCTTAAGTTTCCTTTCTTTATGTGCACTTTTATCATTTGTACAAAAATTCTCTTAAAATCTCTTGAATATGTATAATGCCTCTCTTTAACTTTTATGAGATATTTCCCATAACGTTTAGTATATTGTTGCGATGTTTTTCTGCAAAGTCTACTAGGTTTTTAACAGCAAAATTTTTATTTATATCCCTTGGTTAGCAATAATTCTTATCAATTCTTTCAATCATTGAACCAAGTTTCCTGTGATAGATCTCAAATTATTTCTACTATAAATTATCATTCCTTGGACAACCATTTCTTCTAAATCTTGAAGATGCAAGCCAAGTTCTGTTGCCACTTCTCAAGCTTCGATTAATATGTATCTCAAGATCACATAACCTAAGAACTAATGTTGTAAATATTTCAGCACATAAAATTCCAGTACATACCCACTTAGAGCACCTATTATATCATACAAACCAAGAGCTAATGCTGTAAATAATTCAATTAATAAAATTCCAGCACCTATTATATCACATAACACAAGAATTAATGTTCTAAGGATTCAACACATACAATTCCAGCACATCAAAATTTCCAACACACAAGATTTCATCATAGTCCAAGCACTTATAAATTCTTCAATAAAATTTGAGGTCCTAATATACATAATCTCATCACAACTCCATCTATTAGGAAATCTAAAATTTAGCTTCAGATTTTTCAGCAACATAACCACAAAATTCAAGCACTTATCTTGACAAAATAGTTAAACATCATGAAGTAAAAGACTAGAATAATTTTCCTACCTTCCTCAAAGCTTTTTCTCTAGTTTTTCCTCTCCAACCAAGCTTCAAACCCTCCTTTATTCAGCCTTGTTTTGTGCTGGAAAATGGACCAAGTGCAAGGAAAAATAAAGTTTTCAATTGATCTTGATGTAGAGAAGATGTTCTTGAAGTAGTTTGGATGCTTATCTAAGATTATCCTTTATAGATATGGTGGTTTTCCTGGAGCTTCCAAAGAGAAAATTTTTTAAAATGGAGAAAGAAAGAAATGAAGAAGAATGGGATTCTAAGTAACCGTGAAGAGAAAGAATTTTCTTTGCCATTTTTCCTTTTTATAAAGTCAATAACTTGGAGACAAAGTAAGGGAATTGAACTTTCCAGATCAATTTGTCTTTTATCAGTGTTGAAAATATCTATATTTATTTAATTATTCTAAGTAAAAATTTATTTAAGATATGATAATGTTCATTAATTGGGCCAATCTCTATGTTTTGGTATACCAGTTATTACCATTTCGGTGTACCATTTCTTATTATTTCAGTACCCAATTGACATAAAAAAAACTTTACCGAGTAAAATTATCATTTTAACCTTATCCTAATTTTTATTTGTCCTAATATCATTTATAAGATCCCATCCTATATTACTGATTAAAATATTATTATCCTAAACTTTTATTAATATTTAATTAATTTTCATTTTTTTTACAGAATCCTTACGTTGTTCTGATCCTAACTGTGTCAACCGAAATTTTTAAAATCCCTACTGATTACTTACAATTAATTATCTTATCAGAGAAAATACAGATAAACAAGTTGTTACATTTTCTTTAGGTTGGCTTTGTTGTCATTCAAAACAAATAAGTGCATATTGATAGGATTCTAAAGCTCACAAAAGCAAGATTGGTTGCACAAAGTTATAATCAACAAGAGGGAATTGATTATGATGAAACCTTTGCACTAGTAGCTCGGCTTGAATCCATTAGAATACTACTTGCTTTTGCTGCCTACAAGGGATTCACTCTCTACCAAATGGATGTCAAGTCTACGTTTCTAAATGGATTCCTCTCTGAGGTAGAATATGTAAAGTAGCTTCCAGGTTTTGAGAGTGAAAACCTTCCCAACCATGTCTCTAAGCTAACGAATGCTCTTTATGGTCTAAAACTGCACCTTCTTGCTTAAGAATGGGTTCAAGAGAGGTAATGTTGATACTACTCATTTTACTCTTGAGCAAGATAATAACTTTCTGGTGGTTCAAATATATGTTGATGACATTATATTTGGCGCTTCTGATCATTATCTCTGCGAAAAGTTTTCAAAATTTATACAGAGTGAATTTGATATAAATATGATGGATGAACTCAAGCTCTTCCCGGGTTTACAAATAAAACAACAAAAGGAAGGGATCCTGATCCATCAAGAAAAATATACAAAAGAATTATCGAAAAAATTTAATATGGATCAAGCAAAACCAATTAGTACCCCCATGCATCTATCTCAAATCATAGATGTTGATGAAAATGGTGAGAAAGTATTAGAAAGTAATTATCATGGAATGATTGGTTACTGCATCTTACAACCAGTAGACTAGACATTCAATTAAGTGTGGGAATCTGTGTGAGATTTCAATCTAATCCAAATCAGTCACAATTAAATGCTATCAAAAGAATTTTTATATATCTATCAGGTACTACTAATCTTGACTTGTAGTACGAGAAAGGTGCTTCTTGTGATATTGTAGGATTCTGTGATGCTGCTTTGCTGGAGATAGAGTTGAAAGGAAAAGCACAAGCAGTTTGTAACATCCTAATTTTTAACCTAATACTCTAGAACATAATTAGGTTAATCATTAGTCTGTTACGTCATAGCTTCCTTGTTACTTTAAAATACTTAGCGGAAATATTAGTAAATTTTTTTTTTTGCATTATAAAAGCAAAGTGAGAGCCGTGCTGTAACACCCCGATTTTTCTGTCCGAGGGAAATGACCAAAATGCCCCTGAGGTCATTTCCTGACCCGAATTCGAGGGTAACCAACTCGGTCATCCTCGAAGGGTCAACTCAATGTTTGAAGGGGATTGAATGGCCTTTGAATGCTTTCGGAAGCGAAAATTTCATTTTCCGCAGTTTCGGGTCAAAATGACCAAAATACCCCTATAGCGTTTACGGGTAAAGGTGCGGTTTGAGCCCGAAAGTTTCGGCAGAGGTTTAAAAACATGTTTTCATGTGTCTAGAGGTCTCTGTTCAAGTCCGGTGGTCTGGCAGTTTTAGTGCAAAATTACGATTTTGCCCCTAGAATAGTGTTTTTGAGCTTAATGACGTAATTAAGCAAACCTAAGCAATATTAGGCTCTAAACGAAGATTAATTAATTTCCCTAATTAATCTAGAGTCAAAATAATTTATTAAAGTTAATGAGAACATAAAATTGCTTAGATTAAACTTAAATCCCTTTTTAGAACTCAAGATTCCTAGTCTTGGAATCTTGAATAGTGTTTTCTCTCTCCAATTCCTTAAATCAAGGAAGTGTGTCTAGAGTTGTTTAGACTCTAAATTGAGGATCTAACTCACTAATGGTGCAAGACCACTCCTTAATTATGTCTAGACCACCTTAATTATCCATTTTCCTTACCTAAACACTTTCTTACAAATTCCTAATCTTATGCATAATCAAAGATACACTTAAACACAACTCTAAACCACAATTAAAATGCAAGAAACTCTCCTCCCTTGGCTGATGCATTTCGGCCAGCACACTCCCCATTGACCACATGTTGAATTGTTTTCTCACTCAAAGAACCATGCTTGAGCCATACCTTGAGCCATACCTCACCATGCTTTGAACCATACCTCACCATGCCTCAAGACCACATTATCTCACCTCATGGAACTCATGGATGCCTCCAATTCTGCACACATGGCCGAAGCTCTTCCTCTCCATGAGCTCCCTTCATTTGTTTCATTTCTCTATAAATAGAATGCCTTGAGGAGCTTGCACCACTTTTAGATCATTTGCTAAGTTTAGGAATACTCAAAGCTTTTCTTTTCTCTCAAAGTTCTAGTGTTCTTCAAGTTCTTCAAGTTCTTTAAAGTTCTTCATCATTTCATCTTCTTCTTCCATCTTCAAGTTCATCACATCAAGTAGGGATTTTCTTTCAAGTATTCCTCTGTTTAAAGTTCTTGTTCTAAGCTTTATGTTCATAGTTTCTCTTGATTCTTTTTAGAACTTCTTTTCTTTTCCTTGTTCTTTCCCATTTTCGGCCATGGGCCTTGGAGTTCAAAGAAATGAGAGCTTGATGATGAGAGTTTCATGATGATGTTCATCACTTGAAACAAACTCTAGAGCTTGATCTTTGTTCTTGAGCAAAAATGTTTCTAGTTTTTCCTTTCTTGAACTCTTGAGAACTTTAGTTTTGATGGTGTTTTAGAATGATTCTAAGGACTCAATGATGAGGTCTCATGATGTTGGTGTTAATATATCATCAAGATCATGGACTCTAAAGTTTCAAATATTTCTTTTCTTGCCTAGATGTTTCGGCCATTTCCTTTCCTTTTACATGCCTTATGGTTTGATTTTCTAAAGATGTTGTTTGAGTTCTAAGAACTCTAGACTTTACTTTGTCTTGGTTTGATGAGTTTGGGTTGAGGTTTATGTTCCTTTAAAGTCTTGAATAAGAGCTCTAGAAAGATAAAATGAACTTGCATAATTTATTTTATGCTTGCATTTAAATTTACATTCTTGCTATGCATCTTTACTTTCAAGCTATCACCTAAGAACATAAAGATTAAAATAGAACTTGCATAATCACTTAATTTAATTCTCAAAGCCTTTCTATTTTGGCCTTAAAGTCGATTGTTGCTGGGCCTAGAGCACTAAAATAAAGAATTGAACTTGCATCATCACTTAATTAATTTCTCGAATGCCTATCTATTTCGACCTTAAAGTCGATTATTGTTGGGCCAAGAGCACTAAAATAAAGAATTGAACCTTGCATTTTACTTTCAAGCTTTCACGTTTAAGTTCATGCCTTGCATATTTAATTCATGTCATCACTTTATTTTGTAAACAAGATTAAAAATGAAAAGCATGAGCACGTTTATTTTATGTCGTAACTTAAGAACCTAGAGCTCAAAGACTTGGCCATTTCATTCCAAGTTAAAGCTTAATGTGAATGCATTCCTTGAATGCATAATTTCGGCCAAGTAGTGATGATGGACTTGCAATGAGTTTTTCATCTAGCTACTAGGACCAACAATCTATGTTTTAAGTTTTTCCTTAAAGCTTTACCAATCTTTATAAGGTTATGTCATCACAAGTTGTGATTTTATTCTCTTTTAGGGGATGGGATATGTTTTGGTCACTGACCTAAGGCTTCTCTTAGCCTCTTGATGAATTAAAATGTTTTGCAAAGAGTTTTAGAAGTTCTAGATTGATTCCAAGAGAAACTAGTTAACTTATGTACCTAGAAATGTCAATTTAACTCTCTTATTAAAGTTAAATGTTTTCGGTTCTGATATGATGAATGTGATGCTGTATGATGATGTTTTGATGTGTTGGAATGTGTGAAAATATCATATGATGATGTAGAAGCGATCCTATGCATGATAGGTAAGAAACTAGCTAACTAGAAATACCGTAAAGTTGGAAATTGACATAGTTTTAACCCATTTGTTTATGGATTCTGTCCAAACTGTTTTAATGGGAACATAATCAGATTTAGATTGTTTAGACATGAAAAACTTGGTATCATTTGAATTAGAATTGAATTCTAGCACCTATAGGGAATCTAGTAACTAGAAAACCATAAAAATGTAATGTATAACTCTTAGAACATTTATTTTTTTCGGATTCTGTCCAGCACCCTTACAACATTATAAACATAATTAATAATTAGTCCTTAAGCATAGGAATGCCTCATAATTGATTTAGATTTAATTCATAGCGCCTTAGGCGAAGACGGAACCAAGAAAAGGTCTAAAACGTAAGTTCTAGAACCCCGTAAACACAAGTTAGAGATTTTGCCCTATGCTATTCAGATTTAAGTATGAACGTGTGGATTAGGAATGATGGTTAATTAAGAGCCCTTAGGTGCATAAAAATATGAGCAACGGATGTTAGAGAATTATATCTCAAGATTAAGACCCGTAAGGGTCAAAGCATAAGCTACCGTAAGGGTAAGCGTTTGAATGTTTTACGATGATGCATGTAGTATGCAAATGATGATGATGTTATTCATATGAGGAATTCATGAGGTTATATGTTTATGTGGCATAAAGCAAATTTGGAAGGAAATTCGGTGTAATGCCGTTGTGCCGCCGAATTCCTAACAAATTTGGGGACTTAAAGAGATTTTGAAAATTAAGGTACTAAGATGGGTTCTAGGATGACACCGGTTCGGCCGAGCACCTCCATAGAACTCATGTGACATCGGTACCATTTATACTCTTAGGTGACACCGGTTCGGCCGAGCACCCCTAAGAGAATTGCCCCCTAACCTGTACTCAGATAGTCGGGATTTATGATTTATGATACGCTTATCGTTAAGTGGTAAGTAAGAACTAGTGACGACTAGTTAAGGTATGAGCTCATAACCTAGATATGTGACACGTTAAGGTGACACGGTTCGGCCGAGCACCCCCAGTTCGATTGTCTTTTAGGGTGGCCCATGAGGAAGAGAAGTTTCATGATTATGATTATGTCACTAAGTTTTGTCCCATATGAATGTTACTATTGCCACTTTATGCCACCAAGTATGATGATGCTTGATGTTATGTTTTATGTATGTGCATTAGGTAGTGCCATGCATACATTTTCTATTATGTTGCATTCATGACATTAAGATCATCCTAAAATGAATGGACCTTGGCTAAAGTACATTTTAAAGTTTAAAATGAACTTAATGCATGTTCAGTCATTTTGTATAATTAAACCCAAGGTTCCTGAGGACGTAGATGATGACACCTAGGTAGTAGGAGGCCCTACTGAGATTCTTTAGCAAGATTCTCACTCCTCTATCTCTTTCTTTCCGTCACGTCTTGAGATGGCGACGTACGTAGTGTTCGTGGACACACCGACATGGGAGGTGCACCATGACCCGGACCACGGGTCATTCCATTTTGTGGGTCGATGCACGGTTAGAGTATTCATGTTCATGGGTCGACCCTTCACTCCCCCTGTACATTCCCATCGTTTCTCCCCTGTCTCACCTTTTGGCGATGACCTGGTGTTCGAGCCCGCACATCCCCTATAGGAGAGGCTTCGCTGCACCCCACCATCCACGCCCACGCTTGAGACTACCCGCAGATGTGCCTCATTGCCGTCGTCTTTTCTGAGATGGATCCTTCCGAGGATTCGCAACCCAGGCACCCTCCGAGGATCTTCCCCACCATACCCATGGACCTTGGGAGGGTAGTGAGCCTTCCGTGACTCAGCCGAGGCTTGCACGATGACCGAGATGAGGCCCACGCCGTGGAGGTCACTTCCGAGCCCGTCCCGTCTATTCACGCCGGAGGAGCTTGCTCGATTTCGATTCACGCACCACGCTCGAGGGATAGTCTCCGATGGGAGGAGGGTGGATGGCCCGGGTTAGAGCACACACCACTTGGATGGGGATAAACCTTCTTTTGTTTAGAGGTTATCCCATTAGATGCACACGGGTAGGGGAGTAGATCATGTTTACGTTAATGTTGTATTTCCTTTCATGTATTTTCCTTGTACTAAATTAAGTCCCACACTTATAAATGGGCAAGTTATATATATATGAGATGATATTCGGTGTTATTCATGGTGTGCCTTATGCTATGACGCTATGAGATGTATGTTTTGATCGTTATATGATATATCGCATCACGCGGCTCTCACTTTGTTTTCAAAAAAAAAGTTTACTCGTATTTTTCCGCTAAGTATTTCTAAGTAAAATTGAGAACTATGAGGTAACAAACTAATGATTAACCTAAGTATGTTCTAGAGTATTGAGTTAAAAATTAGGATGTTACACGTGCGACACGTTAATTAATAATGTACGAAAGGTAATAAAGCAAGCATCGCATAGCAACATGACATAAGCAAGTAAAGGCTCATCATAATAACATTGAACTGCATATTTATATAATACATGATATGCCCACTTAGGTAGAGTGGGACTTAGTTTAGTACAACTAGAATGGAAATACATGGAAACGAAAGTACAACAAAGCTGATAAAAGAAACTCTCCTAACTCTAGTGCACCTACATATAGATAGCCTTAAGAAAAAAAGGGTTATCCATGCCTAGTCAAAGCTCGGGCACCAAAACGCGACGGTCGTCTCCTACTGCGGGCCTCTCTGGAAAGGAGGGATGTACCCGATCCACTGAGCTATCTCGGCCGGGGTGGCGATGAGCTGCATCGGTCGGGCATGAGCTCCATGGCGGGGAATCATCCTCACCCGTCCTCCACGTACTGGCTGAGCGGCGGAAGCCTCGCTACCCTCCCCAACATCCATCGGCATGGTGGGGGAGGATCCCTCGGAGGGTACCTGAGTAGCAGAGTCCTCCGAAGGGTCCGTCTCGGAGAATGATGAGGGCGAGCGGGGTACATACTGTGGGTAGTCTTGGATGGCAGAGGCCGTCGGTGGGGTGCAGCGGATCCGCTCCTCTCGAGGGCGTGCGCGCTCGAACACGAAGTCGTCGCCGAAGGGTAAGACAGGAGAGAATCGATGGCTATGTACGGGGTGACTAAAGGCCGTCCAACGGACATAAACACTCGAACGACGCAGCAGCCCACAAAATGGTATGACCCGTGGTCTGGATCATGATGTATCTCCCAAGTTGGGGTGTCCACAAAAACCATGAACGTCGCCATCTAAAGACGTGACGGAAAGAAAGAGATAGAGGGAGTGAGAATCTTGCTAAAGAATCTTAGTAGGGCTTCCTACTACCTAGGTGTCATCATCTATGTCCTCAGGAACCTTGGGTTTAATAAACAAAATAAGTGAGCATGCATTAAGTCCATTTTTAGGTTCTAAAACATAGTTTAGCCAAGGTCCGTTCATTTTAGCATGATTCTTAATGACATGGATGCAATCATGTTAAAGAATGTATGCATGGCTCTACCTAATGCAAGAACAAATCATTGTAACTTTAAGAACATCATAATAGTGGCATAAAGTGGCAATTAAATTCTCTTTGTGACATAATTATCATAACTTCCTCATAGGCCACCCTAAAAGACAAGCACTCTGGGGGTGCTCGGCCAAACCGGTGTCACCCAGAACATGTCACATCTCTAGGTTATGAGCCCATACCTTAACTAGTCGTCACTAGTTCTTACTTATCAATCCCGATAAGCGTAACATAATCATAAACATAATCCCGACTTATCTAGTACGAGCTAGGGGGCATTTCTTGGGGGTGCTCGGCCGAACCGGTGTCACCCAAGAATTTATCTTGGTTCCGATGTCACATGAGTTCTCTGGAGGTGCTCGGCTGAACCGGTGTCATCCGAGAACTCATCTTAGTACCTCATAAAAATTTCATAGGTTTTCAAAAACTTTCTGAGTCCCGAATTTGTCAGAAATTTGACTAAGATAATCAGAAAGCACGAATTTCTTCCAAATTCTTCTTTATGCCACATAAGTCAATCAAACTTGCATCCTTCATCATAATTTCATGCATTCTCATAATCACCCTCATACATTCACAAGCAACATTAAAAGTTCGTTATGCACTTGGTCCTACGGTATTTTATGCTTTGACCTTTACGGGCCTTAAACTTGTGATGTAGTTAACCTATCATCTCCTATCAAACTTTTATGCACCTAATGGTTCTCTCTTAACAAAACTTATTATTATTCATGCTCTCTATTAAATCTGAACATCATCATTCCTTAGGGGCAACGCTTTGATCTTAAAATTGTGGGGATCTAGAACTTACGTTTTAGACCCTTTCTTGGTTCTGTCTTTGCCTAAGGCGCTATAAGTTAAACCTAAACCAATTATGAGTCATTCCTATGTCAAAGAACTAATAATAAACCATGTTCTGTAACGCCCCAATTTTTACTGTAATTTTTACTGTCATTAGAAATTACCGAATTACTGTAGGTAATTATTACATAAGATTTGAGGCCAAACAATCCTCAATAAAGGAATATAACATTAGAAGAGAGGTTAAGAGCGATTCATGCGAGAGTCGCAAATCCCGAATTTCTGTACGTATAAAATGACCAAAATGCCCCTGAAGTTATTTTACTCAGAAAATGAGGATCGTGGGCCCCACCTATTCTCAAGGGGATGTTTTGATGATAATAAGGGATTGTTTGTGTTATGTGTGTTAATAGAGCAGAAGGATCTCAATTTTGAGTTTCGACACGTAGAAATGACCAAAACGCTCTGTAAATTGTTTTAACTCTGATGTGCGTGCCGACGGAGCCCGAACCTCACTAAAATGTTTTAAAATTTGTTTTTAAGCCCTGATTAACCATTGGTTAAGCTCGGGTGGCCTCGGGCAGTTTTTAAGTGAAAATACGATTTTGCCCCTATTTTTAGGCAGTTTTGTGAATTTCGGGATTTTTGATTCGTATACCGAAACCTAAGCAATATTAGGCTCAAATTAAAGCTTATTAAATTCTAAATATTAATCTAGAGTCAAAATTATGTATTTAGAATGACTAGAACCCAAAATTGCTCAAAAACACCTAAATTGCTTACTAATTCACTTAAGCCCTTAACTGTAAATTCTCTAAATTACATGAATACCTTGCCTACACCTAAATAATGCATGGAACACACAAATTTCACTTCTTTGGGCTGTAATGGACGAAATTATTGATGCCATTATGCAGCTGAATTATTGCCAAAAGTTGCACTAAAACAAAATGCCAAAATGTCACCATAAGAGACATAATTCCTTAATTTCATACAACTTTGTCTAAAATGATTTTTCCTCCCTTATTTCTCCTGAAAAATTCTGCCAACTACCTCCTCATTTTGGCCAATTAGAAGCCTCAAAATCTTCTATAAATAGGCTTGCTTGAGTGGTCTTGGAATGCTTTGTTCATAACTAGTTTTTAGAAGCACCAAAAACTTTCTTTCTTCCTCCTCTTTGGCTGAATTCTTTCTTCAATTTTTCAAAGAGATTTTGTTTCATTTCACTTCAAGAAATCAAGTTCTCTTCCTCTTCTTCAACTCAAATTAGGTAGGGAGTAGTTTCTAAATTTATTTCTATGCTTTGAGGAGTTGTGTTTTTAGCTCAAAATGATGAAATTATGAACTTACCTTAGCTTTTCATTTGGATTTTCCTCTTCATTTTTTTTCTCTAACCAATTTGGCCATATGGCCTAGGTGGAACTAAGATGATGGCTTGATGATGAGGACCTTGAGGGTGGGTTGTAAATCCATCACAAGTTAGGTCTCTAAAGCTTGAAAATTCCACTTGATGCAAAACTTTAAAGAATAATGCTTTATGATGCTAAAATAAAGATTTTTAGTTTAGAACTTGAAAGATGTATTTTCCAAGCTTGTATTTCATGTTTATGTTTCAAGTCATCACTTAATCTTTCAAGATAATAAAGAGGTTGCATCTCATATTTAATCTATGCTCTCACTTTATTTTATAATGGCTAAAAGAATCAACGCATGGCATGTTTATTTTATGCCATCACCTAAAGATCCTAGAGGTCAAAGACTTGGCCATGTATCACAAGCAAAGAAATATGATTATTGGAGTTAAAGAATTTATTCTTTAAAAAATCTTGAGATTGGAGCTTAAAAAGATGTAATAATAATTCTCTTCTCCCTTCACCGGTTGTAACATCCTAATTTTTAACCCAATACTCTAGAACATATTTAGGTTAATCATTAGTCTGTTACCTCATAGTTCTCATTTTTACTTTGAAATACTTAGCGGAAAATACGGGTAAATTTTTTTTGAAATATAAAGTGAGAGCCGCGTAATGCGATAGGCAGTAAACCATGTAAAGTAAAACAATTGTCTCACAACATCATAACATAAGGCACAACATGAACAACACTGAATATCATCTCATATATATATAACTTGCCCACTTATAAGTGTGAGACTTAATTTAGTACAAGGGAAATACATAAAAGAAAATACAACATAATCATAAACATAATCTACTCCCCTACCCGAGTGCATCTAATGGGATAACCTCTAAACAAAAGAAGGTTTATCTCCATCTAAGTGGTGAGTGCTCTAACCCGGGCCATCTACTGCCTCCTACTGGCGACTATCTCGTGAATGAGGCAGGTATCCGGGAAACTGGGCGAGCTCTTCGGGCGTGAAGAGGCGGAACGGGGATCAAGCGGGATCCCCGCGGTATGGCCGCATCTCCGGTCGTCGTGCACGCCTCGGCTGAGTCACGGTGGGCTCGCTATCCTTTCCAAAGTCCATGGGCATGGTGGGGGAAGATCCCTCGGAGGGCACCTGGGTGGCCGAATCCTCGGAAGGATCCGTCTCCGAGAAAGACGACGGGCAATGGGGCCAGCGTCTTGGGGTAGTCTCGAGCAGCCGGACGCTTGAGGCGGTGGAGTACGGCGTAGCCTCTCCTCTCGAGGACGTCTTTCGAACACCAGGTCATCGCCAAAAGATGAGACGGGGGAGAAGCGATGGGAATGTACAGGGGGAGTGAAGGGTCGACCTATGAACATGAATACTCTAACTGTGCATCGACCCACAAAATGGAATGACCCGTGGTCCGAGTCATGGTGCACCTCCCATGTCGGCGTGTCCACGAACACTACGAACGTCGCCATCTGAAGACGTGACGGAAAGAAAGAGGTAGAGGGAGTGAGAATCTTGCTAAAGAATCTCAGTAGGGCCTCCTACTACCTAGGTGTCATCATCTACGTCCTCAGGAACCTTGGGTTTAATTTTACAAAATGACTGGACATGCATTAAGTTCATTTTTAAACTTTAAAATATACTTTAGACAAGGTCCATTCATTTTAGGATGATCTTAATGTCATGAATGCAACATAATAGAAGATGTATGCATGGCACTACCTAATGCACATACCTAAAACATAGCATCAAGCATCATCATACTTAGTGGCATAAAGTGGCAATAGAAACATTCATATGGGACAAACTTAGTGACATAATCATAATCATGAAATATCTCTTCCTCATGGGCCACCCTAAAAGACAATCGAACTGGGGGTGCTCGGCCGAACCAGTCACCCGAGCGTGTCATACATCTAGGTTATGAGCTCATACCTTAACTAGTCGTCACTAGTTCTTACTTACCACTTAACGATAAGCGTATCATAAATCATAAATCCCGACTATCTGAGTACGGGTTAGGGGGCAAAACTCTTAGGGGTGCTCGGCCGAACCGGTGTCACCTAAGAGTATAAAATGGTACCGATGTCACATGAGTTCTATGGAGGTGCTCGGCCGAACCGGTGTCATCCTAGAACCCATCTTAGTACCTTAATTTTCAAAATCTCTTTAAGTCCCCAAATTTGTTAGGAATTCGGCGGCACGATGGCATTACACCGAATTCCTTCCAAATTTACTTTATGCCACATAAACATATATCCTCATGAATTCATCATATGAATAACATCATGATCATTTACATAACATACATCATCATGGAACATTCAACCGTTTATCCTTACGGTAGCTTATGCTTTGACCCTTACGGGTCTTAATCATGAGATTTGGCTCTCTAACATCCGTCGCTCATATTTTATGCACCTAAGGGCTCATAATTAAACATCACTCATAATCCTCATATCTACATTTAAATCTGAAAAGCATAGGGTAGAATTCTTAACTTGTGATCACGGGGTTCTAGAACTTACGTTTTAGACCCTTTCTTGGTTCCGTCTTCGCCTAAGGCGCTATGGATTAAATCTAAATCAATTATGAGGCTTTCCCATGCTTAAGGACTAATTATTAATCATGTTTATCATGTTGTAAGGGTGCTGGACAGCATCCAGAAAAATAAATGTTCCAAGAGTTCTACATTGCATTTTTACGGTTTTCTAGTTACTAGTTTCCCTATAAGTGCTAGGATTCGATTCTAATCCAAATGTTACCAAGTTTTTCATGTCTAAACAATCCTAATCTGATTATGCTCCCATTAAAACAGTTTGGATAAGTTCCATAAATAAATGGGTCAAAACTATGTTAAATTCTAGCTTTACGGTATTTCTAGTTAGCTAGTTTCTTACCTATTATGCATAGAATCATCTCTACATCATCACAGGATATTCTCACACATTCTAACACATCAAAACATCATCATGCAGCATCATACTCATCATATCAGAACCGAAAACATTTAACTTAAATGAGAGAGTTAAATTGACATTTCTAGGTGCATAAGTTAACTAGTTTCTCTTGGAATCAATCTAGAATTTCTAAAAACTCTTTGCAAATCATTTTAATTCATCAAAAGGCTAAGAGAAGCCTTAGGTCAATGACCAAAATATATTTCATCTCCTAAAAGGGAGTAAAGTCATATCTCATGACAACATAACCTTGAAAAGGTTTGTAAAGCTTTAAGGAAAACTTAGAACGCAGACTATTGGTCCTTGTAGCTAGATGAAAACTCATTGCAATTCCATCATCACTACTTGGCCGAGATTATGCATTCAAGGAATGCATTCACATTTAACTTTAACTTGGGATGAAATGGGCAAGTCTTTGAGCTCTAGGTTCTTAAGTTACGACATAAACTAAACGTGCTCATGCTTTTCATTTTTAATCTTGCTTACAAAATAAAGTGATGACTTAAAATTAAGTATGCAAGGCATAAACTTAAACGTGCAAGCTTGAAAGTAAAGATGCAAGGTTCAATTCTAGATTTTAGTGCTCTTGGCCCAACAACAATCGACTTTAAGGCCGAAATAGATAGGCATTCGAGAAATTAATTAGGTGATGATGCAAGTTCAATTCTTTATTTTAGTGCTCTAGGCCCAACAACAATCGACTTTAAGGCCGAAATAGAAAGGCTTCGAGAATTAAATTAAGTGAAGATGCAAGTTCCATTTTAATCTTTATGTTCTTAGGTGTTAGCTTGAAAGTAAAGATGCATAGCAAGAATGTAAATATGAATGCAAGCATAAAATAAATTATGCAAGTTCATTTTATTTTTCTAGAGCTCTTAACAAGACTTTAAAGGAATTTAAACCATAACCCAAACTCATCCAAACAAGGTAAAGTCAAGCTTAGAGTTCTTTAAAACTTAACATAATATCTTTAGGAAATCAAACCATGAAGCCTAGAAAACTAAGGAAATGGCCGAAATCATCAAGAAGAAAAAGGAACATTTTAAAACTCTAGAGTTCATGATCTTGATGATATATTAACACCAACATCATGAGTCCTCATCATTGAGTTCATAGAGCCATTTTAAAACATCATCAAAGCTAAAGTTCTCAAGAGTTCAAAAAAAGGAAAAAAACTAAAAACATTTTTGCTCAAGAACAAAGATCAAGCTCTAGAGTTTGTTTCAAGTGATGAACATCATCATGAAACTCTCATCATCAAGCTCTCATTCCTTCATTCCCAAAGGCCCATGGCCGAAACATAAAGAGGGAGAAGGAGAAGAAAAGAAGTTCTAAAAGGAACCAAGAGAAACTATGAACATCAAGCTTGAAACAAGAACTTTAAAGAAAAGAATACATGAAAGAAAATCCCTACTTGGTGTGATGAACTTGAAGATGGAAGAAGAAGATGAAGAAGATGAAGAACTTGAAGAACACAAGAACTTTGAGAGAAAAAGACAAGCTTTGAGTGTTTCCTAAACTTAGCAAATGATCTAAAAGTGGTGCAAGCTCCTTAAGGCATTCTATTTATAGAGAAATGAAACAAATGGAGGGTGTGAATGAGTGAAGAGGTTTCGGCCATGAGGGTGCAGATTGGAGGGCATCCCATGAGTTCCATGAGGTGAGATAATGTGTTCTTGAGGCATGGTGAGGTATGGCTCAAAGTATGGTGAGGTATGGTTCAAGGTATGGCCTCAAGCATGGTTCTTTGAGTGAGAAAATAATTAAACATGTGGCCAAAGAGGAGTGTGCTGGCCAAAATGCATCAGCCAAGGGAGGAGAGTTTCTTGCATTTTAATTGTGGTTTAGAGTTGTGTTTAGGTGTATCTTTGATTATGCTTAAGATTAGGAATTTGTAAGAAAGTATTTAGGCAAGGGAAATGGATAATTAAGGTGGTCTAGACATAATTAAGGAGTGGTCTTGCACCATTAGTGAGTTAAATCCTCAATTTAGAGTCTAAACAACTCTAGACACATTTCCTTGATTTAAGGAATTGGAGAGAGAAAACACTATTCAAGATTCCAAGACTAGGAGTCTTGAGTTCTAAAAAGGGATTTAAGTTTAATCTAAGCAATTTTAGGTTCTAATTAACTTTAATAAATTATTTTGACTCTAGATTAATTAGGGAAATTAATTAATCTTCGTTTAGAGCCTAATGTTGCTTAGGTTTGCTTAATTACATCATTAAGCTCAAAAACACTATTCTAGGGGCAAAATCGTAATCTTGCACTAAAACTGCCCGGGGCCACCGGGACTTGAACAGAGACCTCTAGACACATGAAAACATGTTTTCAAAACTGCAGGAAATTTCCGGCTCAAGCGGCACCTTTACCCAGCGTAAAGCGCTATAGGGGTATTTTGGTCATTTGACTCAGCTGAAAACGAGATTTTCGCTTCCGGAAGCATTCAAAGGCCATTCAATCCCCTACAAACATTGAGTTGACGCTTCGAGGGCGATAGGAGTTGGTTACCCTCGAACTCGGGTCAGGAAATGACCTCAGGGGCATTTTGGTCATTTCCCTCGGACAGAAAAATCGGGGTGTTACACCGGTCCTGTGCGGACTACCGCCGCTCCGATTTCTTAATATTCTCTTCTCCCTTCACCGATCCTGTGCGGACTACCGCCGCTCCGGTTTCTTAATATTCTCTTCTCCCTCTGGTCTGTGCGGATTACCGTGCGCTCCGAGTTCTTGCATCATGTTTATATTTCAAGTTCTTGCATCATGTTTAATTTTCAAGTGATCACCTTAAATCTTAAAGATAAAGAAATGGAATTGCATATCATGTTTATAATTCCAAGCTATCACCTTATAAAGATAAGATTAAAATAAGGTTGCATAGCATGTTTATAATTCTAAGATGTCACCTAAATCTCTAAAGCTTAAGACTTACTCCTTTTATCTTAAGTGAGAATTTTAATTGTGAAGATCCTCCCAAGTTTGACAAAAGAACTAGTTTCTAAATGAGTTTTAAGACTTTGTAAGGATTTTATGGGGAACTAGTATTTTATATGCACTTAAAATATGATTCTATGTAATTGCATGAGGTTCATGATTCGGCCACTGATCTGAGTTTAGTATCAATGTATGATAATGATTTGATATGTTTGAATTTGTGATAATTATGGTTTATTGTTAAGAGAATGATTCACTGCATGTTAGAGATAAAACTAGCTCCCTAGAATAACCGAAGAGCTAGAATTTACCTAGTTTTTGACCCCTTTAAGTTTAGCCAATGCCAAATCTGTTTTAGTACGTTATAATTCTATCTAGGATTAGTTAGCCACGAAAAATTTGGTATCAATTAGACTAGGATTGATCCCGAACACTAAAAATGAACTTAGCAACTAGAAAACCGTAAAAGCAAGATTTCTAGAACTCTAGGGAATGAAATTTATGCATTCTATCCAGAATCTTTAGCAAAGATAAGAACCAGGTTTTATTATGTTTAAATAAGGGAGAATGGTTCATAATTGGTTTAGTAACTAATTTCAGCATCATAGGGAAAGCTGGTAACAAGAAAGGATTTAAAACATAACTTCTAGCATACCGTAAAACCTTAGGAACAACTTACTACCTATGCTACCCCATTTGATTTAATAGTGTTCTTAAGGCCTATAAATAATCGTAAGGATGGTAATAAATCCCTTAGGTGCATAACTAATTAGTTCTATAATTGAATGATTTTCTGGCTTGCATGTTATAGTTGCTGTTGCAAATAATGAGAATGCTAATGCATGAAATATTCTTTATTATGTAAAATTTACCTTTGTTGCTAGAAGAAAGTGTATCGTTGTAAAAGTGTAATTTGGAAAGGTTCTAGCTAAGGAAAGACTTGGTATTTAAGCATGTCCATTGTGACCCACCTCTCTTTCTTGGGAATCTCCCAGATGCATGATTATAGTTGATATATATTATTCTAGCTTAAGACTATAAATGAGAAAATGCTATGATGTTTATGAATTGTATTGTGATATAACATGCAAAGATTTAATGGTGACTTAAACTTATAAGAAAATGATCCTTTGGAACCATCAGACTATAGGTGGTGAAAAGGTGATTTTAGCCCCCTAATCCGTTCCCTCAAAAGGGTAGAGTCGGGACTTTAGCTTATCAAAAGGGATAAGTATATGCTAGTGACGACTAGTAAAGTATGAGCTCATAACCTAAATTACTCCCAAAAGGGTGGAGTATAGGGTGGCCCAAGGAAAATAATGATGATGATAAGATTTTAAGTCACCTAAGGCACTAAAGAAATGAAATATGTGCACTGTGTCCATGTGTAGCTAATATTATATGACGTTCTTTTATGCATGTTATTTTGATAATGATGATGAGGAATATGATGTAATGATAAAGGAAAAGTTTGTTGTAAATATGACATGTCAAGATTATGATGCATTATAAGACGTATGATTAAAAATTGACGAACCTCGGTTAAGTATTTGTCCGAACTTAAAATGAATCTTTGCATGCTCACTATTTTAGAATAATCCCGAGGTTCCTGGGGACTTTGATGATGTCCTTTGTAGAAGGAGGTACCCTCTTGAGAATTCTTGAGCAAAATTCTCACTTCCTTTTCTTTATTTCCGTCATTGTCTCCAGATTCAAATGGCGACATTCGTTCTGTTCGTTGATACCCCTACTTGGGAATTCCACTATGATCCGGTGCATCACTCGTATCATTTTGAAGGGAGGTCTTGTGATTCGTGTTTTTATTTACATAGGTCGTCCATTTGCACATCCTGTCCCTAGTTATCGATTTTCTCCTACTTCTCCCTATGGCGATGAAATGGTTTTCGAACATGCACGTCCACTTGATGAAAGGATGTTACGTTCTTATCCCGCTTCATTTCTTTGTCCATGGATTTCAGTATGTTCGAGACGAGATATTCTGAAACTGATCCTTCAGAGGACACTCCTACTCATGTATATTACGAGAGCTCTGCTCCTACTCCTACGTGTAAGAGAGGGTAGTGAGGAAACAGCTTGATTCTTCAGCCGAGGTTAGCAAGGCGGCCGTCCATGCGACTCCCACTGGGTGCATCTCGTGTGTCCCTCCTGAGGGAGCTCATCGATGGATCGGATTTATTCCCCATTTCTAGGACAAGGCCATAGAAGGTTCTTAGTAGATTTATGTGTGTTCATGCACCCTAGTTTTAGGATAACCTTCCCGGCTTATGGAGTTATCTAGTTTAGGGGCATGTATTTCCTTATGTATATTTTCTTTTATGGGTTGCATAAGACAATGATGTATAATCATAACCCACCCTTTGAGTGAGGTTATTGTATGTAGATATATGTTAATGTGCTTATGGATGTTATATGATGGAGCCAAAGTGATATGATGTGATATATTCTTAAACGTCTTATTATACTCCGCTTACTCATTCACGTTGTACTCGGCTCACGTTTTCAATTATTTTTTTTTTTAAAAAAAATGGCTCGTAATTTCACTAAGTATTTTCAAATTATGAAGAAAGAACCAAAGCAAGGAGTAAAGTCTAGTCATTAATCAGATTCAACCTAGGTGTATTTGGTTAATTACTAGGGTGTTACATGTTCTCTACATTATAAGGTTGCTGGACAGATTCTATGAATTAAATGTTCTAAGAGTTCTAGGATTGCGGTTTTACGGTTTTCTAGTTGCTAGTTTCTCCATGGGTGCTAAAATTCATTCCTACTTCAAATGTAACCAAATTTTTCATGATTAAACACTCCTAATCTGATTATATCCCCATTAAAACAGTTTGGGCAGTGTCCATAAATAAATGGGATTAAACTATGCTAAATTTTGACTTTACGATTTTTCTAGAAAGCTAGTTTCTCTTTTAACATGCATAGGAGTGTTCCTACCTCATCACACATAATTTCCACACATCATAACACATCAAAACATCATCACACAACAACAAACTCATCATGACAAGGCCGAAACACCAACTCCCCAAGAAGGTGCATGACTTGATGTTTCTAAGACATGTAAGGTGCTAGTTTCTCTTGGAACCAATTTAGAACCTTTAAAACTCTTTTGCAAACCCATTTATTTTTGTAAAAGAGGCTAAAACATCCTTAGGTCGGTGACCACTTGATCCCTCCTTAAAAAGAGTTAAATTCATAGAACCTTGTTGGTCTTAAACTCAAACAAATTCATGAGATTTAAAAGGGTTCTTAACTTGACTTATTGGTCCTTGAAGCTAGATGAAACTCATTCCAAGTTCATCATTACTACAAGGCCGAAATCATGCATTCAAAGAATGCTACCACATCAAACTTTAACTTGAGATAAAATGGGCAAGTCTTTGAGCTCTAAGGTCTTTTAAGTGATGACATAATTTAAACATGCTATGCACTACATTTGTATTCATCATTACAAAAAAAAAGTGAGAGCTTAAAGTAAACAAGCAAGACTTGAATTGTAAATATGCAAAGCTTGAATTAAATATGCAAGACTTGAAATATAAATATGCAAGTTCATTTCTTTATTTTAGTGCTCTAGGCCCAGCAACAATCGACTTTAAGGCCGAAATAGAAAGGCTTTGAGATTTAGTTAGGTGATAGTACAAGTTCTCATTTTAAATCTTTACGTTCTTTAGTGACAAAAGTAAATATGCTAGACAAGAATGTAAATATGAGATGCGATCCATTCTTGATCCTTTAACTTTAAGTGATAGCTTAGAAATTAAATATGAATGCAAAGCTCAAAGTAAATATGTAATGCATAAAATTGAATTTAAATATGAATGCTAATCCATTTTATTTCTTATTAGAGCTCATACAAGACTTTAAAGGAACTTAAACCTCAACCCAAACTTATCATGTCAAGGTAAAGTAAAAACAAGAGTGAACCTCAAGGGTTTTTTAAAACACAAAGTTTCTTTTCTTGAAATGTAAACATAAATAACATTTTTGTTAAAACTCAAGCTCTAAAGACCTCATTGTGATGAACACATAATCATCATCTAGAAGCTCTCATCATCAAGCCATTGAGAACCTCATTGGCCAACATGGCCGAAAAATATGAAGGGAGAAAAGGAAAAGGAGCCGAAAACTTTTTAGAAGAAAAAGAAACATTTGAAACTCTAGAGACCATGATCTTGATAATGCATTAACACCAACATCATGAGTCCTCATCATTAAGTTCATGTAACCATTTAAAATATCATCAAGGTAAGAGGTTTCAAAGTTCAAGAAGAAAGAACAAAAGAAAACATCTTTAACTTGAGAACAAAGATCAAGCTTTAGAGATTATCCAAGTGATGAACATTGTCATCATGGAACCTCATCATCAAGCTCTCATTCCTTTGCTCTCAAAGGCCCATGGCCGAAACAAGAAGGAGAAGAAGAAGAAAAGAAGTGCTAAAAAGATTCAAGAGAAACTATGAACACATAAAGAGATTAAGAACTTTAAATAAAAGATCTCTTGAAAGAAAATCCCTACCTAGTGGTTTGAAGATTGAGATGAGATAAGAGGATGAAGAACTTGAAGAACTTGAAGACCTGAACTTGAGAGAAAAAGGAAACTTTGAAGTTGTAACATCCTAATTTTTAACCCAATACTCTAGAACATATTTAGGTTAATCATTAGTCTGTTACTTCATAGTTCTCATTTATCTTTGAATTACTAAGCGGAAAATACGGGTAATTTTTTTTTGAAATAAAAGTGAGAGTCGCGTGATGCGATAAGCGGTAAACCATGCATGGTAAACAAATGTCTCACAACATCATAACATAAGGCACAACATGAACATCATTGAATATCATCTTATATATATATAACTTGCCCACTTATAAGTGTGGGACTTAATTTAGTACAAGGAAGATACAAGCAAGGAAATACAACATACACATAAACATGATCTACTCCCCTACCGAGTGCATCTAATGGGAAACCTCTAAACAAAAGAAGGTTTATCCCCATCTAAATGGTGTGTGCTCTATCTCGAGTCATCCACGGCCTCCTACTGGCGACTATCTCGTGATCAAGGCAGATATCCGGGAAACTGGGCAAGCTCCTCGGGCGTAAAGAGGCGGAGCGGGGATCGAGTGTGAGCCCCGGGGTATGGTCGCATCTCCGGTCGTCGTGCACGCCTCGGCTGAGTCACGGTGGGCTCGCTATCCTCTCCAAAGTCCATGGGTATGGAGGGGGAAGATCCCTCGGAGGGTGCTTGGGTTGCCGAATCCTCGGAAGGATCCGTCTCCGAAAAAGACGACGGGCAACGGGGCATATACTGGGGGTAGTCTCGAGCGGCGGACGTGGATGATGGGGTACGACGAAGCCTCTCCTCTAGAGGACGTGCGCGCTCGAACACCAGGTCATCGCCAAAAGGTAAGACGGGGGAGAAACGATGGGAATGTACAGGGGGAGTGAAGGGTCGACCCATGAACATAAATACTCTAACCGTGCATCGACCCACAAAATGGAATGACCCGTGGTCCGGGTCATGGTGCACCTCCCATATCGGCGTGTCCACGAACGTCGCCATCTGAAGACGTGACGGAAAGAAAGAGGTAGAGGGAGTGAGAATCTTGCTAAAGAATCTCAGTAGGGCCTCCTACTACCTAGGTGTCATCATCTACGTCCTCAGGAACCTTGGGTTTATTTATACAAAATGACTGAGCATGTATTAGGTTCATTTTAAACTTTGAAATATATTTTAGCCAAGGTCCATTCATTTTAGGATGATCTTAATGTCATGGATGCAACATAATAGAAAATGTATGCATGGCACTACCTAATGCACATACATAAAACATAACATCGAGCATCATCATTCTTGGTGGCATAAAGTGGCAATAGTAACATTCATATGGGACAAAACTTAGTGACATAATCATAATCATGAAACTTCTTTTCCTCATGGGCCACCCTAAAAGACAATCGAACTGGGGGTGCTCGGCCGAACCGGTGTCACCCAGAACGTGTCATACATCTAGGTTATGAGCTCATACCTTAACTAGTCGTCACTAGTTCTTACTTACCACTTAACGATAAGCGTATCATAAATCATAAATCCCGACTATCTGAGTACAGGTTAGGGGGCAAAACTCTTAGGGGTGCTCGGCCGAACCGGTGTCACCTAAGAGTGTAAAATGGTACCGATGTCACATGAGTTCTATGGAGGTGCTCGGCCGAACCGGTGTCATCCTAGAACCCATCTTAGTACCTTAATTTTCAAAATCTCTTTAAGTCCCCAAATTTGTCGGAAATTCGGCGACACAACGGTCATTACACCGAATTTCCTTCCAAATTTGCTTTATGTAACGCCCCAATTTTTACTGTAATTTTTACTGTCATTAGAAATTACTCAATTACCGAATTACCGTAGGTAATTATTACATAAGATTTGAGGCCGAACAATCCTCAATAAAGGAATATAACATTAGAAGAGAGGTTAGGAACGATTCATGCGAGAGTCGCAAATCCCGAATTTCTGTACGTATAAAATGACCAAAATGTCCTTGAAGTTATTTTACTCAGAAAATGAGGATTGTGGGCCCCACATATTCTCAAGGGGATGTTTTGAGAATAATAAGGGATTGTTTGTGTTATGTGTGTTAATAGAGCAGAAGAATCTCAATTTTGAGTTAGGCCTTCGAAAGACCAAAACGCCCCTGCGGCTGTTTTAACTCCGATGTGCGTGCCGACTGAGCCCGAACCTCACCAAAATGTTTTAAAATGTGTTTTTAAGCCATGATTAACCATTGGTTAAGCTCGGGTGGCCTTGGGCAGTTTTTAAGTGAAAGTACGATTTTGGCCCGCTTTTTGGCGCTTTGCGAATTTGGGATTTTCGATTCATATACCAAACCTAAGCAATATTAGGCTCAAATTAAAGCTTATTAAATTCTAAATATTAATCTAGATTCAAAATTATGTATTTAGATTGATTAGAACCCAAAATTGCTCAAAAACACCCAAATTGCTTACTAATTCACTTAAGCCCTTAACCGTAAATTCTCTAAATTACATGAATACCTTGCCTACACCTAAATAATGCATGGAACACACAAATTTCACTTCTTTGGGCTGTAATGCACGAAATTATTGATGCCATTATGCAGCTGAATTATTTCCAAAAGTTGCACTAAAACAAAATGCCAAAATGTCACCATAAGAGACATAATTCCTTAATTTCATACAACTTTGTCTAAAATGATTTTTCCTCCATTATTACTCCTGAAAAATTCTGACAACTACCTCCTCATTTTGGCCAATTAGAAGCCTCAAAATCTTCTATAAATAGGCTTGCTTGAGTGGTCTTGGAATGCTTGGTTCATAACTAGTTTTTAGGAGCACCAAAAACTTTCTTTCTTCCTCCTCTTTGGCTGAATTCTTTCTTCAATTTTTTCAAAGAGATTTTGTGTCATTTCACTTCAAGAAATCAAGTTCTCTTCCTCTTCTTCAACTCAGATTAGGTAGGAGTAGTTTCTAAATTTATTTCTATGCTTTGAGGAGTTGTGTTTTTAGCTCAAAATGATGAAATTATGAATTTACCTTAGCTTTTCATTTTGGTTTTCCTCTTCTTTTTCTTTAACCAATTCAGGCCATATGGCCTAGGTGGAACTAAGATGATGGCTTGATGATGAGGACCTTGAGGGTGGGTTGTAAATCCATCACAAGTTAGGTCTCTAAAGCTTGAAAATTCCACTTGATGCAAAACCTTAAAGAATAATGCTTTATGATGCTAAAACAAAGATTTTTAGTTTAGAACTTGAAAGATGTATTTTTTCCTTTTATGTTTTATTTCTTGTTAAGATATGTATTGGGTTGAATTTATAATTCTTTTAAAGTCTTGAAGGAGCTCTAGTAAAGAAACAAAATGAATTTGCATCCATGATTAAGTTTATGCTTTGCATAACCATGTTTACCTTCTATGTCATCACTAAATTTTCAAGAATGAATAAATGAACTTGCATTTCTCATGTTTAAATTCCAAGCTTGTATTTCATGTTTATGTTTCAAGTCATCACTTAATCTTTCAAGATAATTAAGAGGTTGCATCTCATATTTAATTTATGCTCTCACTATATTTTATAATGGCTAAAAGAATCAACGCATGACATGTTTATTTTATGCCATCACCTAAAGATCCTAGAGCTTAAAGACTTGCCCATGTATCACAAGCAAAGAAATATGATTATTGGAGTTAAAGAATTTATTCTTTAAAAAGTCTTGAGATTGGAGCTTAAAAAGATGTAATAATAATTCTCTTCTCCCTCTCTATGGTCCTGTGCGGACTACATAAGCTCAGGTTTCTTAATATTCTCTTCTCCCTCTCTTGGTCCTGGACTACATCGCTCCGGTTTCTTAATATTCTCTTCTCCCTCTCTTTGGTCTGTGCGGATTACCGCGCTCCAGCTCTTGTATCATGTTTATATTTCAAGTTCTTGCATCATGTTTAATTTTCAAGTCATCACTTTAAATCTTAAAGATAAAGAAATGGAATTGCATATCATGTTTATAATTCCAAGCTATCACCTTATAAAGATAAGATTAAAATAAGGTTGCATAGCATGTTTATAATTCTAAGATGTCACCTAAATCTCTAAAGCTCAAGACTTACTCCTTTTATCTTAAGTGAGAATTTTAATTGTGAAGATCCTCCCAAATTTGACAAAAGAACTAGTTTCTAAATGAGTTTTAAGGCTTTGCAAGGATTTTACGGAACTAGTATTTTATATGCACTTAAAATATGATTCTATGTAATTGCATGAGGTTCATGATTCGCCACTGATCTGAGTTTAGTATCAATGTGTGATAATGATTTGATATGATTGAAGTTGTGATAATTATGGTTTATTGTTAAGAGAATGATTCATAATTGGTTTAGTAACTAATTAGTTCTATAATTGATAATTCTATGTAAGGATTGGATGCTTATTAAGTACTTGATATCATTGAATGATTTCACGACTTGCATGTTATAGTTGCTTTGTTGCAAATAATAAGAATGCTTATACATGAAATGTTCTTATGTAAAATTCACCTTTGTTGCTAGAAGAAAGTGTATCATTGTAAAAGTGTAATTTGGAAAGGTTACGGCTAAGGAAAGACTTGGTATTTAAGCGTGTCCATTGTGACCCACCTCTCTTTCTGGGAATCTCCCATATGCATGATTACATTGATATATATTATTCTACCTGAAGACTATAAATGAGAAAATGTTATGATGTTTATGAATTGTATTATGATATAACATGCAAAGATTTAATGGTGACTTAAACTTATAAGAAAATGATCCTTTGGAACCATCAGACTATAGGTGGTGAAAAGGTGATTTTAGCCCCCTAACCCGTTTTCTCTCAAAAGGGTAGAGTCGGGACTTTAGCTTATCAAAAGGGATAAGTATATGCTAGTGACGACTAGTAAAGTATGAGCTCATAACCTAAATTACTCCCAAAAGGGTGGAGTATAGGGTGGCCCAAGGAAAATAATGATGATGATAAGATTTTAAGTCACCTAAGGCACTAAAGAAATGAAATATGTGCACTTTGTGTCCATGTGTAGCTAATATTATATGACGTTCTTTTATGCATGTTATTTTGATAATGATGATGAGGAATATGATGTAATGATAAAGGAAAAGTTCATTGTAAATATGACATGTTAAGAATAAGATGCATTATAAGACGCATGATTAAAAAAATTGACGAACCTCGGTTAAGTATTTGTCCGAACTTAAAATGAATCTTTGCATGCTCACTATTTTAGAATAATCCCGAGGTTCCTGGGGACTTTGATGATGACACTGTAGAAGGAGGTACCTTACTGAGAATTCTTTAGCAAGATTCTCACTCCCTTTTCTTTATTTCCGTCATTGTCTCCAGATTCAAATGGCGACATTCGTCCTGTTCGTTGATACCCCTACTTGGGAATTCCACTATGATCCTGCATCGCTCGTATCATTTTGAAGGAAGGTCTTGATTCGTGTTTTTATTTACATAGGTCGTCCATTTGCACATCCTGTCCCTAGTTATCGATTTTCTCCTACTTCTCCCTATGGCGATGAAATGGTTTTCGAACATGCACGCGTCCACTTGATGAAAGGATGTTACGTTCTTATCCCTTCATCTGCTGTCCATGGATTTCCAGAGTATGTTCGAGACGAGATATTCTGAAACCGATCCTTCAGAGGACACTCCTACTCATGTATATTCGAGAGCTCTGCTCCCTACTCCCACGTGTAAGAGAGGGTAGTGAGGAAGCAGCTTGTTCAGCCGAGGTTAGCGAGAAGGCCGTCCATGCGACCCCAGCCTGGTGCATCTCGTGTGTTCCCTCCCGAGGGAGCTCATCAGTGGATCGGATTTATTCCCCCATTTTCGTGACAGTGGCCATAGAAGGTTCTTAGTAGACTTATGTGTGATCATGCACCTAGTTTTAGGATAACCTTCCGGCTTATGGAGTTATCTAGTTTAGGGGCATGAATTTCCTTAAGTATATTTTCTTTTATGGGTTTGCATAAGATAATGATGTATGAACATAACCCACCCTTTGAGTGAGGTTATTGTATGTAAATATATGCTATAATGTGCTTATGGATGTTATATGATGGAGCCTAAGTGATATGATATGATATATTCTTAAACGTCTTATTATACTCCGCTTACTCGTTCACGTTGTACTCGGCTCACGTTTTCAATTATGTGTATAAAAAAAAAAAAGGCTCGTAATTTCACTAAGTATTTTCAAATTATGAAGAAAGAACCAAAGCAAGGAGTAAAGTCTAGTCATTAATCGATTCAACCTAGGTGTATCGGTTAATTACTAAGTGTTACATTTTGGTATCGTGAGCAGTTCGATTCTCATGGAGCCTGAGGACTGGACTAGCTATGCTTCTAAAGCATAATACGTTAGTGACGTCATGTGTAGATGTTTATCATTAGGATGAGCTTGGGGAGTAGAAATACATGACTCTTTGTATGTTGAAAGTGCCATGGTAACTTGCTCACTTTGCATGGAATATTGGGCCTGATCACCTCGGTGTTCTTTGTTTTGTGTGTATAGGGACCAATGGCACGTCGACAACGGACTAGGAGCGCGACACAAAATAATCATGACAACGAGACAGCGAAGCACTCGCGGCGTAGCAAGGACCATGAGAATGATGATGGAACGAATGGATCAGGATCGTCAAGCCAATATGAATCAGCGACATGAGATTCCCGAACATGCCTGCTTTGGGGAGTTTCGTAAGGCAAACCCACCGGTTTTCAAGGGACACTGAATCCAAATATTGCGGATGAATGGATTCGGAATATTGAGAAGGTCTTTGCTGTAGTCCCATGCTCGGAGGAGCAAAGGTCACCTTCGCTACTCATATGCTTGAGGTGATGCGGTTTACGGTGGGCGGTGTTCAAGACTCCTGGAGGCGGCCGATGTGGACATTGATTGGGAACTATTCAAGGTCCATTTTTACGAAAAGTACTTTCCGTGAGTCGAGCTAGAAATGCCAAGGACATTGAATTCATGCAACTTGTCCAGGGAATATGAATGTGGCCCAAGATAATCGCCAGATTTGAAGAACTCATTAAGTTCTCAAGAATGTACCAAGGAAATCCGATGAGTCTTTGGAAATGCATTAAATACGAGTCGGGTTGAAGGCGGAACTTAATGTGGCAGTTGCACATTTGGAGATTAGGGATTTCTCTACCCTAGTTAACAAATGTCGGATTATTGAAGAAGGTCAGAGAAAACTAAACACCCCAAAGGCTCGTAATATTACCAAAAAGTTGACACCTCAAGGTCATAGTTCAAGAGGCGTAATCGACCTCCATTCCCCTCAATCAAGACCACAAGGGACACAAAGAAATTTTCAACAAGGAAGGCCAAACAACAACAATCGCTATAATAACAACCGCTACAACAATAACCCCAAAGAATAATCACAACAACAACAATAACAACAATAAAGGAAAGCACCACAAAGAGGTCCAAAGAAGATTTCCACTACCGCGCCATCCATGGAATGTCCCAAGTGCGGCAAGAATCATGGGAGCATGCCATGTCGAGCCGGAACAAACGTGTGCTATCGGTGTGGAAAACCAGGTCATTACTCCCGAGAATGCACTGAAAGGAACCCGCCAACCCCAATCCCAAGCCGCAATACCAGGGAAGGGTATTTCTTTGTTAATCTTTGAAGAAACAACGAAGTCACGAAATCTCGTGGAAGGTAAGGGTAATATGCATGGTAAAGACTTAATTGTACTATATGATTCTGGCGCTTCTCATTCTTTTATCTCCCATTCATGTGTTAAAAGCCTTAATTTACCTATGGTGAGCTTCCTTTTGACCTTATTGTTTCTACCCGACCGAAAACCCGTTAGGACTTGTAAATGTTGTTTAGATTGTAGTTTTATTATAGATAATAGATCCTTTGTTTTAGATCTTATTTGCTTACCCATGCGAGGTTTAGATGTGATTCTTGGCATGGATTGGCTTGAGGCCAACCGTGTATTGTTAAGCTGTTATGAGAAAACCATCACTTTTCTTCCTGTTCCTAATGTACCTATGAGACCCATAAGTCTTTACATAAGCTATTTGTGGAAATGGGTGTGGTAAGGGTGAGAGTAAAGGTTACATTTTCTTAGCCGCTAGTGATGTAGACTTTGAGCAAAGTATCGATGAGATACCAATAGTAAGAAATTATCCCAAGTATTTCCAGATGAGATACTGCAGTTTCCCAAGAGAGAGATAGAATTTTCCATAGAGTTTGCTTAGGGTGGACCTATATCCATAGCCCCATACAGATGTCCCCATTAGAATTGACCGAGTTAAAAACTCAATTGGAAGATTTATTGGAGAAAAAGTTTGTTAGGCCTAGTGCATCACCTTGGGAGCCCTGTGTTGTTTGTAAAGAAAAAGGATGGGAGTATGAGGATGTGTGTAGATTATAGGCGAGTTGAATAAAATGCAGTGAAAAACAAGTATCCTCTGCCTAGGATCGATGATTTGATGGACCAACTAAAAGGTGCGGTAGTGTTTTCTAAGATAGATTTGAGGTCAGGCTACCATCAAATTAGAGTGAGAGATGAAGACATACCTAAAGCGGCCTTTACTTTCGATACGGCCATTTTGAGTTTGCAGTAATGTCCTTTGGGTTAACCAATGCTCCAGCTATTTTTATGGATTACATGAATAGGATCTTTCGACCCTATTTAGATCAGTTTGTAGTTGTCTTTATAGATGACATTCTCATATATTCTAAGACCCATGAAGAGCATGAATGCCACCTAACCATAGTATTAGAGATCTTGAAGGAAAAGAAACTATATGCCAAGATTTCCAAGTGTGAGTTTTGGTTGGATAAGGTGCAATTTTTAGGGCATGTAGTATCTAAGAAAGGAATTGCTGTAGATCCTAGTAAGGTAGAAGCGGTAGTAAACTGGGAAAGACCAACCACGGTAACTGAAGTAAGGAGCTTTTTGGGTTTAGCCGGTTATTACCGTCGATTTATCAAGGGATTTTCCCAGATTTCCCTACCTTTGACCAAGCTGACTAGGAAGAACACCCCTTTTCATGGACCGGAGTGTGAAAAGAGCTTTCAAGAGTTAAAACACAAGCTAACCTCGACCGCTGTTTTAGTGTTACCCGACCCCAATGTGCCTTTCGAGGTGTATTGTGATGCTTCAAAAACGGGTTTAGGTTGTGTATTGATGCAAGATAGGCAAGTGGTGGCCTATGCATCAAGACAACTCAAGCCACATGAGGCAAACTACCCTACCCATGACCTTGAGTTAGCTGCAGTCGTGTTTGCTCTAAAGATTTGGAGACACCATTTATATGGAGTTAAGTTTGAGGTGTTTTCCGATCACAAGAGTTTGAAATATCTCTTTGATCAAAAAGAGCTAAACATGAGGCAAAGGCGATGGATGGAGTTCTTGAAAGATTATGATTTTGGATTGAACTACCATCCTGGTAAAGCTAATGTAGTAGCTGATGCTTTGAGTAGGAAGTCCTTACAAGTGTCCCGTTTGATGGTGAAGGAGGTTGAATTGATTGAGCAATTTAGGGACTTAAACCTAGGAATGACTTTGACCACTAAGGGCATCGAGCTTGTCATCTTAGAGTGACAAGTGAGTTCAAAGAAAGGATTGTTCAAGCTCAAGGGGACGATCTTTGAGTTTCAAGAGACTTTAGGGCATTTAAGGCAGGAAAGTTGATAGGTTTTACCCAAGGAATGGACGATTTGTGGAGGTTTAAAGGTCGAATATGTGTACCTGCTAGTGGTGGCCTCCGAAAGGATATTTTGGAGGAAGCCCACAAGAGCCATTTTACCCTTCATCCTGGTGCCACCAAGATGTATCAAGATTTGAAGAAGATGTTCTGGTGGCCTGGAATGAAGAAAGATGTGTGCACATGGGTGAGTAAGTGCTTGGTGTGTCAAAAGGTTAAGATTGAACACCAAAAACCCTCTGGAATGCTGCAACCTCTGTCGATCCCTGAGTGGAAGTGGGATAGTATCTCCATGGATTTTGTGACTGGATTACCAAGGACCCAAATGAATCATGATACCATATGGGTAATCGTGGATCGATTGACAAAGTCAGCCCACTTTTTACCTATTAAGGTGACTTATTCCTTGGATAGGTTAGCACAATTATATATTCAGGAGATAGTGAGGTTACATGGGGTGCCGTCGACGATAATCTCGGACCGAGATCCGCGATTTACGTCGCGATTTTGGGGAGCCTTTCAAAAGGCATTTGGTTCAAAGGTGTGTCTAAGCCACCTATCACCCCCAAACAGACGGTCAATCTGAAAGAACTATCCAAACCTTGGAGGATATGTTAAGGGCATGTGTTTTAGATCAAAGGGAAGTTGGGATAAGTACTGCCACTTATTGAATTTGCATATAACAACAATTATCATGCAAGTATCGATATGGCAACCGTATGAGGCCCTCTATGGACTGAAATGTCAATCTCCCTTATGTTGGTATGAACCCGAGAGCAAAGTTTACTTGGACCTGATATTGTGAGGGAAACAACGGAACAAATCAAAAGATTAGGGATAAGATTCTTCTTGCTCAAAGTCGACGAGAAAAACTATGCGGACAAGCGGCGAAAACCGCTAGATTTTCAAGAAAGGGGACCACGTGTTCCTAAGGATCACCCCCACCACAGGCATAGGCCGAGCAATAAAAGTAAAGAAATTGAGCCCAGTTTCTTGGTCCGCTTTGAAATCCTTACCAAAGTAGGACCTCAGTAGCCTCACCGTATAGCCCTACCCCCGAGTCTATCCAACCTTCATGATGTTTTCCATGTCTCTCCGTTAAGAAAGTATCAATCTGACCCGAGTCATGTACTAGAGCGAACATGTACAATTAAGAGATAACGACATTTAACTTACTACCCACGAGAATCGTCGACCGGGAGTTAAGCGGGTTAAGGAACAAAGGTACTCCCTGGTCAAAGTAGCAAGGGGACAGGGTGAAACCAAAGAACTTACATGGGAGCTGGAATCAAACATGAAAGCTCAATACCCGAAGTTGTTCTCGGTAACGAATTTCAGGCGAAATTCTTTTAAGGAGGGGAGTAATGTAACGCCCAATTTTCTTGTAATTTTCTGTCATTAGAAATTACTCAATTACCATTACCGTAGGTAATTATTACATAAGATTTGAGGCGAACAATCCTCAATAAAGGAATATAACATTAGAAGAGAGGTTAGGAGCGATTCATGCGAGAGTCGCAAATCCGAATTTCATGCGTATAAAATGACCAAAATGTCCTTGAAGTTATTTTACTCAGAAAATGAGGATTGTGGGCCCCACATATTCTCAAGGGGATGTTTTGAGAATAATAAGGGATTGTTTGTGTTATGTGTGTTAATAGAGCGAGAAGAATCTCAATTTTGAGTTCCAGGCACTTGCGAAAAGACCAAAGCCCCTGCGTTTGTTTTAACTCCGATGTGCGTGCCGACTGAGCCGAACCTCACCAAAATGTTTTAAAATGTGTTTTTAAGCCATGATTAACCATTGGTTAAGCTCGGGTGGCCTTGGGCAGTTTTTAAGTGAAAGTACGATTTTGCCCGTTTTGGCGAGTTTGCGAATTTCGGGATTTTCGATTCATATACGAAACCTAAGCAATATTAGGCTCAAATTAAAGCTTATTAAATTCTAAATATTAATCTAGATTCAAAATTATGTATTTAGATTGATTAGAACCCAAAATTGCTCAAAAACACCCAAATTGCTTACTAATTCACTTAAGCCCTTAACCGTAAATTCTCTAAATTACATGAATACCTTGCCTACACCTAAATAATGCATGGAACACACAAATTTCACTTCTTTGGGCTGTAATGCACGAAATTATTGATGCCATTATGCAGCTGAATTATTTCCAAAAGTTGCACTAAAACAAAATGCCAAAATGTCACCATAAGAGACATAATTCCTTAATTTCATACAACTTTGTCTAAAATGATTTTTCCTCCATTATTACTCCTGAAAAATTCTGACAACTACCTCCTCATTTTGGCCAATTAGAAGCCTCAAAATCTTCTATAAATAGGCTTGCTTGAGTGGTCTTGGAATGCTTGGTTCATAACTAGTTTTTAGGAGCACCAAAAACTTTCTTTCTTCCTCCTCTTTGGCTGAATTCTTTCTTCAATTTTTCAAAGAGATTTTGTGTCATTTCACTTCAAGAAATCAAGTTCTCTTCCTCTTCTTCAACTCAGATTAGGTAGGGAGTAGTTTCTAAATTTATTTCTATGCTTTGAGGAGTTGTGTTTTTAGCTCAAAATGATGAAATTATGAATTTACCTTAGCTTTTCATTTTGGTTTTCCTCTTCTTTTTTCTTTAACCAATTCAGGCCATATGGCCTAGGTGGAACTAAGATGATGGCTTGATGATGAGGACCTTGAGGGTGGGTTGTAAATCCATCACAAGTTAGGTCTCTAAAGCTTGAAAATTCCACTTGATGCAAAACCTTAAAGAATAATGCTTTATGATGCTAAAACAAAGATTTTTAGTTTAGAACTTGAAAGATGTATTTTTTCCTTTTATGTTTTATTTCTTG
Organism: Dalbergia cochinchinensis; assembly: GCA_031216125.1. Taxonomy (NCBI): domain Eukaryota; kingdom Viridiplantae; phylum Streptophyta; class Magnoliopsida; order Fabales; family Fabaceae; genus Dalbergia; species Dalbergia cochinchinensis. The sequence goes on from CM062376.1 coordinate 14,229,697, forward strand.
TTAAGATATGTATTGGGTTGAATTTATAATTCTTTTAAAGTCTTGAAGGAGCTCTAGTAAAGAAACAAAATGAATTTGCATCCATGATTAAGTTTATGCTTTGCATAACCATGTTTACCTTCTATGTCATCACTAAATTTTCAAGAATGAATAAATGAACTTGCATTTCTCATGTTTAAATTCCAAGCTTGTATTTCATGTTTATGTTTCAAGTCATCACTTAATCTTTCAAGATAATTAAGAGGTTGCATCTCATATTTAATTTATGCTCTCACTATATTTTATAATGGCTAAAAGAATCAACGCATGACATGTTTATTTTATGCCATCACCTAAAGATCCTAGAGCTTAAAGACTTGCCCATGTATCACAAGCAAAGAAATATGATTATTGGAGTTAAAGAATTTATTCTTTAAAAAGTCTTGAGATTGGAGCTTAAAAGATGTAATAATAATTCTCTTCTCCCTCTTTGGTCTGTGCGGACTACACCGCTCCGGTTTCTTAATATTCTCTTCTCCTCTCTATCGTCTGTGCGGACTACATGCTCCGGTTTCTTAATATTCTCTTCTCCCTCTCTTGGTCTGTGCGGATTACACGCTCCAGCTTTCTTGTATCATGTTTATATTTCAAGTTCTTGCATCATGTTTAATTTTCAAGTCATCACTTTAAATCTTAAAGATAAAGAAATGGAATTGCATATCATGTTTATAATTCCAAGCTATCACCTTATAAAGATAAGATTAAAATAAGGTTGCATAGCATGTTTATAATTCTAAGATGTCACCTAAATCTCTAAAGCTCAAGACTTACTCCTTTTATCTTAAGTGAGAATTTTAATTGTGAAGATCCTCCCAAATTTGACAAAAGAACTAGTTTCTAAATGAGTTTTAAGGCTTTGCAAGGATTTTTACTGGGAACTAGTATTTTATATGCACTTAAAATATGATTCTATGTAATTGCATGAGGTTCATGATTCGCCACTGATCTGAGTTTAGTATCAATGTGTGATAATGATTTGATATGATTGAAGTTGTGATAATTATGGTTTATTGTTAAGAGAATGATTCATAATTGGTTTAGTAACTAATTAGTTCTATAATTGATAATTCTATGTAAGGATTGGATGCTTATTAAGTACTTGATATCATTGAATGATTTTCTGACTTGCATGTTATAGTTGCTGTTGCAAATAATAAGAATGCTTATACATGAAATGTTCTTATGTAAAATTCACCTTTGTTGCTAGAAGAAAGTGTATCATTGTAAAAGTGTAATTTGGAAAGGTTACGGCTAAGGAAAGACTTGGTATTTAAGCGTGTCCATTGTGACCCACCTCTCTTTCTGGGAATCTCCCATATGCATGATTACAATTGATATATATTATTCTAGCTTAAGACTATAAATGAGAAAATGTTATGATGTTTATGAATTGTATTATGATATAACATGCAAAGATTTAATGGTGACTTAAACTTATAAGAAAATGATCCTTTGGAACCATCGGACTATAGGTGGTGAAAAGGTGATTTTAGCCCTAACCCGTTCTCTCAAAAGGGTAGAGTCGGGACTTTAGCTTATCAAAAGGGATAAGTATATGCTAGTGACGACTAGTAAAGTATGAGCTCATAACCTAAATTACTCCCAAAAGGGTGGAGTATAGGGTGGCCCAAGGAAAATAATGATGATGATAAGATTTTAAGTCACCTAAGGCACTAAAGAAATGAAATATGTGCACTTTGTGTCCATGTGTAGCTAATATTATATGACGTTCTTTTATGCATGTTATTTTGATAATGATGATGAGGAATATGATGTAATGATAAAGGAAAAGTTCATTGTAAATATGACATGTTAAGAATAAGATGCATTATAAGACGATGATTAAAAAAATTGACGAACCTCGGTTAAGTATTTGTCAGAACTTAAAATGAATCTTTGCATGCTCACTATTTTAGAATAATCCCGAGGTTCTGGGGACTTTGATGATGACACTGTAGAAGGAGGTACCTTCTTGAGAATTCTTTAGCAAGATTCTCACTCCCTTTTCTTTATTTCCGTCATTGTCTCCAGATTCAAATGGCGACATTCGTCTGTTCGTTGATACCCCTACTTGGGAATTCCACTATGATCCGTGCATCGCTCGTATCATTTTGAAGGGAGGTCTTGTGATTCGTGTTTTTATTTACATAGGTCGTCCATTTGCACATCCTGTCCCTAGTTATCGATTTTCTCCTACTTCTCCCTATGGCGATGAAATGGTTTTCGAACATGCACGTCCACTTGATGAAAGGATGTTACGTTCTTATCCCGCTTCATCTGCTGTCCATGGATTTCGAGTATGTTCGAGACGAGATATTCTCAAACTGATCCTTGAGAGGACACTCCTACTCATGTATATTCTGAGAGCTCTGCTCCTACTCCCACACGTGTAAGAGAGGGGAGTGAGGAAACAGTTGTTCAGCCGAGGTTAGCGAGAAGGCCGTCCATGCGACCCCAGCCTGGTGCATCTCGTGTGTTCCCTCCCGAGGGAGCTCATCAGTGGATCGGATTTATTCCCGCATTTTGAGGACAGTGGCCATAGAAGGTTCTTAGTAGACTTATGTGTGATCATGCACCCTAGTTTTAGGATAACCTTCCCGGCTTATGGAGTTATCTAGTTTAGGGGCATGAATTTCCTTAAGTATATTTTCTTTTATGGGTTTGCATAAGATAATGATGTATGAACATAACCCACCCTTTGAGTGAGGTTATTGTATGTAAATATATGCTATAATGTGCTTATGGATGTTATATGATGGAGCCTAAGTGATATGATATGATATATTCTTAAACGTCTTATTATACTCCGCTTACTCGTTCACGTTGTACTCGGCTCACGTTTTCAATTATGTGTATAAAAAAAAAAAAAAGGCTCGTAATTTCACTAAGTATTTTCAAATTATGAAGAAAGAACCAAAGCAAGGAGTAAAGTCTAGTCATTAATCAGATTCAACCTAGGTGTATCTGGTTAATTACTAGGGTGTTACACTTTATGCCACATAAACATATAGTCTCATAAATTCCTCATATGAATAACATCATCATCATTAGTATACTTCATGCATCATCATAAAACATCCAAACGCTTACCCTTACGGTAGCTTATGCTTTGACCCTTACGGGTCTTAATCTTGAGATATAGTTCTCTACATCCGTCGCTCATATCTTTATGCACCTAAGGGCTCATATTTAATCATCATTCCTAATCCCCATGTTCATACTTAAATCTGAAAAGCATAGGGCAGAATCTCTAACTTGTATTTACGGGGTTCTAGAACTTACGTTTTAGACCCTTTCTCGGTTCCGTTTTCGCCGAAGGCGCTATATATTAAATCTAAGTCAATTATGAGGCATTCCTATGCTTAAGGACTAATTATTAATCACATTTATCATGTTGTAAGGGTGCTGGACAGAATCCAGAAAATTAAATGTTCTAAGAGTTCTACATTTGCATTTTTACGGTTTTCTAGTTACTAGATTCCCCATAGGTGCTAGAATTCAATTCTAATTCAAATGATACCAAGTTTTTCATGTCTAAACAATCTAAATCTGATTATGTTCCCATTAAAACAGTTTGGATTAGTTCCATAAACAAATGGGTCAAAACTATGTTAAATTCTAGCTTTACGGTATTTCTAGTTAGCTAGTTTCTTACCTATCATGCATAGGATTGCTTCTACATCATCACATGATATTTTCACACATTCCAACACATCAAAACATCATCATACAGCATCACACTCATCACATCAGAACCGAAAACATTTAACTTAAATGAGAGAGTTAAATTGACATTTCTAGGTACATAAGTTAACTAGTTTCTCTCGGAATCGATCTAGAACTTCTGAAACTCTTTGCAAAACATTTTAATTCATCAAGAGGCTACGTGAAGCCTTAGGTCACTGACCAAAACATATTCCATCCCCTAAAAGATAATAAAATCACAACTTGTGATGACATAACCTTATAAAGATTTGTAAAGCTTTAGGGAAAACTTAAAACATAGACTATTGGTCCTAGTAGCTAGATGAAAACTCATTGCAAGTCCATCATCACTACTTGGCCGAAATTATGCATTCAAGGAATACATTCATATTTAACTTTATCTTGGAATGAAATGGGCAAGTCTTTGAGCTCTAGGTTCTTAAGTTACGACATAAACTAAACGTGCTCATGCTTTTCGTTTTAAATCTTGCTTACAAAGTAAAGTGATGACTTAAATTTAAATATGTAAGGCATAAACTTAAACGTACAAGCTTGAAAGTAAATATGCGAGGCATAAACTTAGACGTGCAAGCTTGAAGGTAAATATGCATGGTTCAATTCTTTATTTTAGTGCTCTTGGCCCAACAACAATCGACTTTAAGGCCGAAATAGATAGGCATTCGAGAAATTAATTAGGTGATAATGCAAGTTCAATTCTTTATTTTAGTGCTCTAGGCCCAACAACAATCGACTTTAAGGCCGAAATAGAAAGGCTTCGAGAATTAAATTAAGTGATGATACAAGTTCCATTTTAATCTTTATGTTCTTAAGTGATAGCTAGAAAGTAAAGGTGCATAACAAGAATGTAAACATGAGTGCAAGCATAAGATAAATTATGCAAGTTCATTTTATCTCTCTAGAGCTCTTAACAAGACTTTAAAGGAACTTAAACCATAACCCAAACTCATCCAACAAGGTAAAGTCAAGGTTTAGAGTTCTTGAAACTCAACATAATATTTTTAGGAAATCAAACCATGAAGCTTAGAAAATTTAAGGTAATGGCCGAAATCTTCAAGAAGAAAAAGGAACATTTTAAAACTCTAGAGTTCATGATCTTGATGATATATTAACACCAACATCATGAGTCCTCATCATTGAGTTCATAGAGCCATTTTAAAACATCATTAAAGCTAAAGTTCTCAAGAGTTCAAGAAAGGAAAAACTAGACACATTTTTGCTCAAGAACAAAGATCAAGCTCTAGAGTTTGTTTCAAGTGATGAACATCATCATGAAACTCTCATCATCAAGCTCTCATTCCTTTGTTCTCCAAGGCCTATGACCGAAAATGGGAAGGAACAAGGAGAAGAAAAGAAGTTCTAAAAAGAATCAAGAGAAACTATGAACATCAAGCTTGAAACAAGAACTTTAAAGAAAAGAATACATGAAAGAAAATCCCTACTTGATGTGATGAACTTAAAGATGGAAGAAGAAGATGAAGATGATGAAGAACTTTGAAGAGCTTGAAGAACTTGAAGAACACTAGAACTTTGAGAGAAAAGAAAAGCTTTGAGTGTTTCCTAAACTTAGCAAATGATCTAAAAGTGGTGCAAGCTCCTCAAGGCATTCTATTTATAGAGAAATGAAACAAATGGAGGGAGCTTATGGGGGAGAGTGGCTTCGGCCATGAGGTGCAGAATGGAGGCTTCCATGAGTTCCATGAGGTGAGATAATGTGTTCTTTGAGGTATGGCTTAAGGTATGGTGAGGTATGGTTCAAGGTATGGCTCAAGCATGGCTCTTTGAGTGAGAAAACAATTTAATATGTGTGGTAATTGGAGAGAGATGGCCGAATATGCATCAGCCCATGGGGAGGATTAGTTTGCATTTTAATTGTGGTTTAGAGTTGTGTTTAGGTGTATCTTTGATTATGCTTAAGATTAGGAATTTGTAAGAAAGTGTTTAGGTAAGGTAAATGGGTAATTAAGGTGGTCTAGGCATAATTAAGGAGTGGTCTTGCACCATTAGTGAGTTAAATCCTCAATTTAGAGTCTAAACAACTCTAGACACATTTCCTTGATTTAAGGAATTGGAGAGAGAAAACACTATTCAAGATTCCAAGACTAGGAGTCTTGAGTTCTAAAAAGGGATTTAAGTTTAATCTAAGCAATTTTAGGTTCTAATTAACTTTAATAAATTGTTTTGACTCTAGATTAATTAGGGAAATAAATTAATCTTCGTTTAGAGCCTAATATTGCTTAGGTTTGCTTAATTACGTTATTAAGCTCAAAAGCACTATGCTAGGGGCAAAATCGTAATTTTGCACTAAAACTGCCCGGGACCACCGGGACTTGAATAGAGACCTCTAGACACATGAAAACATGTTTTTTAAACCTCTGGGGAAAGTTCTGGGCTCAAACGGCACCTTTACCCGCGTAAAAACGCTATAGGGGTATTTTGGTCATTTGACCCGAAACTGCAGAAAATGAAATTTTCGCTTCCGAAAGCATTCAAGGGCCATTTAATCCCCTTCAAACATTGAGTTGACCCTTCGAGGACGACCGAGTTGGTTACCCTCGAGTTCGGGTCAGGAAATGACCTCAGGGGCATTTTGGTCATTTCCCTCGGACAGAGAAATCGGGGTGTTACAGAAGTGCTCTTTGAAAACTTACACTTAGCAAATGAACCCAAAATGATACAACTTCACCCAAGCAAGCTATTTATAGAGAAATAAAACAAATGAAAGGTGCAAGGAGGGAGGAGGGCTTTGGCCATCAGCCTCATGGGCAGCCTGAAACACCCTAGTAATTAACCAGATACACCTAGGTTGAATCTGATTAATGACTAGACTTTACTCCTTGCT